>OY293826.1:105658588-106878720 GCA_958507055.1 Crioceris asparagi
CTGAAAAGTAGGTATTCATACTATGAAAATCCAAAACAGAAAGCAACTGGAGACATAAAACAGAAGTGAAATGCTACCGAGTAACTAACAAAATGAACTATTACTGAAAATTCTCAAAAAGCAATATTAAAAATAGTTTCCAACAATAATTATTGAAGAATTAAACCACCACAAAAATTACAGCAAAATCTATACAGACAGCTTTAAGATCGACGGTAAAACAGGAGTTGCTATAGAAAAAGCAAAAAGACAATTTTTTATCCATAAAGTAATTATATAATTGTATTCAATTTCTATTTCAAGATTTTCTGTTTCACCAACCAACACAGTATTTTATTTGTAGAATAAAAGTTAGGTATTATCGAAGTATGTAAACATTATAATGGTATTGGACCTAGCTCAAGTTTTATGTTTCACAGAATTAATCTATTGGATAAAGTAGAATGCAACTTTTATAATGCTTATACTTACCACCCATGTTTTTATAAATAAGGTTACAGCGTGCTCTCCAACATAATGGAGCATGCTAAACAAAACCAAAGTTTGAAAAAGTTGCATACAGCATAATCCAGCGTTAGACTTTGCTAAATCATCTTTTCATACCAAGTTATTTTATAATTTATAGCGATAAGAGATCGAAGTTTTCAGCTCGTTATGATATCTCACGAGAGCCTCGCCTCTTAAAAGCACTTTATTCATGAGCAATTCCTTTTAAAACTTCACATTTTGGATATTCATGTTATGTAATATGGAACAGACTCATGATTAGTTATATAGGCTAGAAAAGTATCTTTGAAGTGATTGCGCCACCTGACTCAAAAGTTTGTTCAATATCATTTTGATATTTGCTTGTCATCCGATTTGGATGTCATTGGTTCTTCCATGAAGTGTAAAGTTTATGAAAACTTTACCTCCACATTCCATAGAGCAAAGAATCATTAATAAATAATGGCCGTGTTCATAGAAGTGACGACTGATTACCAATCGCTTAGTACTTAATCTGAAATCACTAATTATTGGTCATGTCAGTAATCATAATCTTGTGGGCACTACTGATACATCGCTTAGCTCATTTGTCAAAGCGCCATCTGTCAAAATAATTAAAATAATTTAATTCGACAATTAAATACACATATTAGAGAAATTGAAAATGGAAGATTAAACAGTTTCATCTGTTCAATATATTTGTAATGAAAAAGATTATGTCGTAAACGAAAAAATTAATGTCCATAATAGAATTGGGAAATAGTAGAAAAGGAAGATAGGTTATGTTGCACTATTGTTTTCTGATAGCTGTCATATTAAAGACGTCAATTTTCTGATTACTAAGTGATTGTTAATCTGACACTATAGGTACACAGCAGGTAGCAGATATTCAGAATTACTTTATTATTGAAAAATACAAAATAATATTAATTTTACTGCAGCAGGTAATATTGAAGTAGGTGTTACAGCTAAATAGAAAACTTTTAGCATCAAATTCAAAAAAATCAGCACCAGTAGATTTAATATTATTTTATATTTTTTACATTTCATTTGTCGTGAGAATTATTGAACATTCTCTTATATTTTGAGATTTCAATATAAATCGGTAGCACACATATATTTCTGACTTTAGTACTACTACTACTACTGCTGTGAATTAGAAACCGAACATAAAAAAAAGTCGAATTTTATAAATCTTCCGTTTGGGTAGTCACTCAAAAAGTTAAATAAACGCTATGCCTGAAATGTACTCACCCTTTCTTCCACTACTTATTTTCTGGGATGTATATTTTCAACCCTCAATGTAAACAGAGGGTTGTTGTAAGTTTCATGTATATATTTAGAGTCTGTGGCATTGTAGCTTAAGAACGGATAAACCGATTTTAATTTATTTATTTTTTTGTTTGAAAAGTAATTGATCGAGAGTGTTCTGTGGTTAATTAAGTTTTCTTCTGGTTACCTGTAAGCACGAATTAAGATGAATAAAGATATTTCTAAAACTATTGCTCCAACTTTGTAATGAATGACTTAGCTTAGATGATAGGAAAACTCGGGAAATTATGAATTTCTTAACAATTTCAAATTTTAGTCAGAACAACAAAATTTTGAATATTTATAAACTATTAGATTTAGTATTTAGTATAACCTATCAATTGTACTATTTTCCGGGATTATGTTCCTTTAGTGATTGAAGATTTTTACCATCCATCTTTATCTATTCAACTTAACGGAATTTCGAATAATTTTGCAATCAATACTTGTTCTAATCCTATAAATTCAAGAAAGCCAGCTTCAATTCACTATATAATGTGTTTTCCCACACTAACTGGGACTTCCTTGAAAATACTATGAATGTTAACAGGGCAGTCGAAATTTCTACAATAAGGTTTATAAATTGTAGATAACCATGTGCCAGTTTACAGAGACTTTAACCGTGTATACCCCATCTGGTATACTAGCGAGTTAATAAGTCTTATTAAAGAAAAGGATAAGATGGATAAAAAATTTCAATCCACAAAGAAGATTACACATTATCAAGAATTTATTAGGCTGAGATTTTGAATCAAACAAAAAATTAAGGTAAATTGCCAGCAGTATCTACTGAAAGTCCAGACTAATTTACAGAATGACCCAAAGTCTTTTTGGACGTTTATCAGTAATAAAAATAAAACTTCCAGAATGTCAGGTAAAATGAATTATAATGGGAAATCATATAACGATCTTCAGTCAATTGTGATTGTTTTTGGTTAATTCTTAAAATAAGTCTACTCTACAGTTGATACTGCGAGCAATTATCTCAATCTAATATTGGATAAGAACACTCTTCTGGAAACTGGTTGTGAACCAATTACTGAAAAAGAAATCTTAGAAGCTGAGAAAAAGTTGAATAACAAATTTACTTCTGGACCTGATTAGTTGATCCTTTGAAAATTATTTTTAATTTAGTATTAGAAACCTCTAATCTTCCTGAGAGATGGAAAGCCGCTAAAGTCTGCCCCGTTCATAAGAACTCGGATCGTACGTTTGTTAAGAATTACAGGCCGATTTCCATCATAAAAAATGTAGCGAAACTACTAGAGACAGTCTTGTATAACCGCATTTATCCATCAGAAAAATTATATCTATTTGTTAACATGGGTTCATGAATTCAAGATCTACCATTAGTAATTTGGCAATATTTAGTCAATATCTGTGTGAAACAATGGACAACAGGGGTCAAGTTGATGCTTGGTTTTGATAAAATTAACCTTGAAATTCTTGTTCAAAAACTTTTCATCTTGGGATTCAACCATACATATATATATATACATATAAAATCATATCTGTCTCAAAGGAAACAATATATTTATTATAATGGTTTTGGTCCCGAGATTTACCTACTTTTCGTCTAGTGGAGTTCCTCAAGGGTCTAATCTAGGTCCACTACTATTGTTAATATTTATTAATGATCTGTGTGACTCTATTAAATGTAATATGTAAACGTTCGCTGATGACCTGAAATTATATACCTCTGTTTATAACGTGGAGGAGTGTGTATCACTGCAGAGCCAAATTAAAGCTCATACAAGCTGGTGTCAAATAAACAAATTGTCTTTAAACTTTTCAAAATGCAGCATTGTTGGTTGATGACGTAGACACGATAATTCATTCAATAGACCCATAAATAATATAATGACTGGAGGGCGAAGACATGGCTATTATACAGCACATATGGCATTAGGTTTGCATCGTATTCATAAAAAAATAAGTATATTAAGAAACGTATTATGTTGAGTTAAGCAAGGTCCACTATCCCTCATTCAAAAATTAGCTTCCTAATAAATAGGTACTGCACATGCCACACACATGGCTCACCCCTCGTATGATACTGACCAAATCCCACCATTAAACTAATCAACCACTAAATCCTTCTCGGCCATTCAGACAAATGACTTTCCTGATTTCCCCAAAACGCCCCAAAATAAAGGGCCATACAGTTAATCCTTTAAATGTCAACTGTATTTATGATCCATACAAAACCTATACGGTGCAATCAGATCCAGGATATATATGGCCCCAGTATTTTTGGGGTTCACGCGACAATACAGTCAATTGTCACCATTAAACTGAATGTGACTAAATGAATTTCGAAGATTTATCACCTATCTAGTGAATATTGCTGTTTGGCAAGTGATTATCCTTAATTTTGGTGTGTAGTTATCAATCAATGTCAAAAGTATTCAATAGAAAGTACATAAAGCTTTAAAAAAATATATTTCAATACTAGATGTATCGAATGAGTACTTTTACAGACTAGGCATTCTGTTTTACCAGAAATTATAAAGAATTGTATTTATATTTTGACTCAACTAGCTTTCAGGAACTACTCTATGAAGAAGAACAAAAAATCTCTGGTTTATTACAGAAAAATGTTTGCCTAAATGAGCTGTCAAATGTTCGGATTGTTCATTCATATTCTGGCTCGCTAAAAAAAGTGATAGGACGATTTTTATTTCCGAGTGGAAAGAGAGTCAGTCATCATATTTCAAGAACTACATACTTCACTTTAAAGGTCGCCGCCTTGATGTTTGCAGTCATGTGATACTGGCTATTAAGTAGTTATCAGTTAGTTAAACTGAACATATTAGGTAAATTTCTTATAGAAATATACCAATTGCGATCGTTCACACTTTTGAATTTCGAAAAAATTTCAACGGCATGTTGTTATATGTCTATAAGTTAGTCCAAAAAAACATTTGGTTCAAAAGTTTATATATATATATATATATATATATATATATATATATATATATATATATATGGGATATTACGAAATTTGTTAACACGATAGAGGTCGCAGTTTTGAAGGTATCAAGTTCAAATTTGCTAAAAAAATCAATCTCTCAAATATCTCGGTCGAGTTCGTTATTGGGCAATATCGGGTAAGTAGTTTCAAAATGGCGACCATTCAAACATTTAAAAAAATTATCAAAAAAGAGCAGTAGTGTAACTATTATTAAAAATAATTTTAGATTATAGATATAATCAGTACCTACAAGTTTTGTTCAAAGCAATTTTCCATAAAATACACAGGTAAAAAAATAAAAATTAATAAAGAGAAATAACAAATATTGATAAAACATGAACACTCAATATAAATTTGATGTAATTGTACATTTTCTGGAGATCTTAATATAGACCCTGATTAAAAAAATATATATTATATTTATTGAAAAGAAATAGACGAAAAAAAAATCTGCCTTGAAGTGGACTCGAACCCTGTCTGCTTTATATTAAACAGCCAAAACAAAAACCTCTAACCGCAAGGCTATGACAATTTTATTTAATAACAAGTAGGTATACCAATGAAAAGGTTGTTAAAATTTCAATTCAATGAATTTTGAAAAATTTACCTTTCCGCTGACTACAGGCCATCGGGATTTTTTTTTAAATTAGAATTATATCTACCTAAAGTGATTTGAGTATCTCAAAATTACCCATTGTAACCTCATTATAACAGCACTTACTTGAATATCTAGAGACGTTCTAAAAATAAAATGGTACCTCTAATGGACTTATTTAGCACAGGCGAAACTCACGATCAATAAATAATCTCATCTGTTAAAGAGTACCTATCGTTAAATTTCATTGGAATTTGAATTTTATCTGCAAATGTGCAATAAAAATACCAAATCCATTCCACCCCGAATATTCTTTTGGTTTTCACATCGACCACCTTGTTTCTTTGGTGAGTGAAGAATTCAATTCTTTCGAGAAATGCCCATAAAATATTAGGCCGTATCCCCGCGGTAGCAGTTGAGCGCGTAAAATGGCCAGCTTTGATGGTACCGCGCCATTAATCTACCAATGACTGATCGTAATTAGGAACATTCGGGTGGAATAATTTTACACTCCCATGTATCGGCATAACGAATCATCGAGAGATGCAGCAAGAATTTTAAAGAGCCAACATCGGAATGTATTAGAGTGTTCGATAGTTTTTCGGGAATGTAAATGAGCCCAGGATTCGCTTTGTTTTCAGTATAAAAATATTTAAGCAGGTACTAGATTCAAGGCAACACGGTCAGGGTCAATATTGCATGACAGATATCTAAAACTAATTCTAGAGATAACGTAGTGGAAAATAAAGAATTCTAACTGACATTCTTCAATCTCTGTGATGAAAAATTCTATATTTTCGTTCCTTCCGGAAGTATTCTTTTGTTTTCTTTCATTTTTTCTATTTCGATAAAATCGGAATCCTCATGAGATCACTGTGGTGTCTGCTTATCTGTCTGTCTGTTTGTATTCCTATATATCCATATATATCAGCAATCCTCTGAAAATCTTAAAATAGTTTAGATTTACCTAATAGGTATTTACAAAGTAACGCAGTCATTAACGTCATGGGGAAACAATGGAATTAAAATTCTGGGAATAATTCTGAGGATGGGAGGCTTGCTATGAGTAACACAAATAATTTATTTCGATGTTCTTTTTTTGCCACACTAGATAAAAACAGAATCCCATACCTAATGGAATGAAACTTCAAAAGACCTTAGGCAAATATATTAATATTGTAAATATCTTCTTCCAAAAATATTTCGTTAACAGAATTGACCTTTTAATTTGATAATTGTATGAATATTTTCAAGTTTTTGTCTCATGTAATAACAACACTAATCTTCCTCTTTTAATTATAAAATTTGCATTCAAATTCACTCAAATTAAAAACAAATGAGTGACTTGATTTAATAGAAGATAGCCTTCAACTATAAAATATGCAGTTTTAACATAAATCATTGTAAATACCACATCGGTAATGAAATCGATTCGATAATAAATTATAACATGCTGCAATTCATTTTAAAATAAATATTGCATATTGGATTTATGTATCCATGTGATAAAATTTATTAGCACATTACATTTTCAGGGACAAATAATCAAAAATTACGGCTCTACGGTAGAGGAAAATGGAAAACCAATCGGTATGTTATTCGTAGAATATGGCAAAAAGGGTCTGCTGTTTATTATGACTATTACAATAATAAATAATGAGAATCTAAAATAAACCAATGACGTTAGAGCTAGAAATGAGGTTAAAGCAAATGCAATTAAGTGTGGATTCATGCAGCATCATGTAAGAATTATCGAGTAAACAGTATCAAATAACAATTATCAATTAACAAGTATAAAAATGTAGCATTTATGCACTCACATTAAGAATTAAGAAGTAAAAAGTAAGCATGCGCACAAGTCTGACATCCACGGTATTCATTTTTCAAAATAACCTCTGTCATCGCTGGATAACTGAAAACAAATGTTTAGAATTCCAAATTTTCAACAAAAATGGAAGATAACTAATCATTTTTCAAGGTACCCAAAGAAATACACAAATATTTCAAAAAGTGAGGTTATTTACATCATCGACTTGACCAATCCGCGTTCACCTCGTTAAATTAAAGTAAGAAAGTTAAAAGTTGGCCAACTTCTACTTCTTATTCGTTAATTGATAATTGTTACTTGGCTGCATGAACACTCCCATTGAAAAATAAGAAGTTCAACTTTTAGTTGCTATTTGTAATTGTTGTTAATCGTTAATTTGGGCTGCATGAATCCACACTAAATCTTTCAATAGTTCTAGCCAAATAAAAAATAATTTAATTTGGATTTACTATTTACTTATATTGGCTTTGAAACGAAAGGCCCAATTTCAAGTCCTCGCTAATTAAAGACACATTACAGTGAACCAAATTAGAATCTTAAATCAAATGAACGACCAGATAGAATCAATATTGAAAAACATTTAGGTATAAGAAAATCTATAATTATGTGGGTTTTTATAAGATAAACAAGTGTGATTGTATTACAATGCACTAAGAGAACAAAATAATTTTTATTACAGACATAAAAATACAAATGGCATGAATATAAACTAATTGTATTTTCAATACACAAATCATAATGATTTTGGTGTTGTGCAAAACGAGATAAACGAGTTGTTATAGGTAGATAAAAAACTCTTGGTACCAACATAATTCTTTATGATTTGAATTTCAAACTATATTTTGAATATAAATTCTGTTTGATTTATGTTATATTCTTATAATGGTAATTCGATAATTAATATATATATATAAGGAATAATTTTGATTATTTTCAAACATATCCACTGTAGGTGTATCTTATACAGAAAGGTAGGTATGTCTTCTTAAACAGAATATATATTCTCTGTTTATTCACATAAAATAAATTATTTTGTGATGTAAGCATACAACAAAGAAATACAGGAAAACAAACAATTTTAACTGAATATAAAGACTATTCAGGATTTATTTTCAATTTGCATGTGAATATGAAATTGAAAGGTTGCTGAGAATCAAGAATGAAATGGATGTTTTGTTTGTAAAGCATATCAAGCTATAGAATTGACAAATGAGAAACAAATTGTTTTGAAACACACATACATATGCGACTATAATATGGTTTTGTAGACTTCGCGCACTGTAAGAAACAAATATGTTTCAAATCTTCACCAAATAAATCTTATTTAAGCCTCGGAGAATATCTTCCCGGTATATCTAAATAATAATAATAATAAATAATCAATGGTACATCAAAGTGACTCTCGGTTATTGACATCGTTTGGTGCCATTAGCTTTTTAAAGTGCGCGAAGTTTACTACAACATCAAGAAGGACAAATGTTAGAAAAAACCAAACATAAAATAAATTCCTAGATTTGATAAAATATCGTAAACAATATTGTATTGTCTTATTATAACACTTTAAGGATAGGATGTATGGGTAAATAATTTAATTTGTTTCTTTATTTAGATGATTAGAATAATGCTTTCAAATATTAAATAGAAACGCTGCCTGAAGATTTTCAAGTCCAAAAATAGTCATAAGATAGTTTCTGTATCAATTATTTTATTTTTTACAGAAATCAAAAAACCACGAGCTATAGAGCTCGTTTGTTTGGCTGTTTTTTCATGTTTGTTCGCTCGACAAACGTATACTCGTACCCAAACAGTGGTGCAGGTCTGATGGAAAGTGTAATTTTAGAGTTTTACAGTTATAAGTACTTAGGTAAATAGAAGATTTTTGGCACCAACCTTCAAAATAATTTAAATTATGAATGAAACTAATAAAGTTGGTTAATTTTTTGTAAGAATAGTTATTTCTCATTTTTCAGTGTTTCATTAGTCATGCAAATTGAACGTTCACTTACAGAGTAATAATAATCGTCTTTATTTAACTAAATAATTGGTACAAAACAAAGTTAAATCTTGGCACTCTACTTTTTTTAATGCTTTTCTTTTCCACTAGTGTACTACTTATCGAGTAACAGTATCAAACTATGAGTAGATAACATTTATTATATACATTTTCTGCTATCTGCCTTATATAGTTTTTTTTTATTTCTCAAAATACCTTTCACGTTATCACGTTGTTTGTTTGGACACAGTAATTCTAGACAGTTCGATAATTTTGAGGACTTGTGACTACTCAAAAATGTGAAATAAAAATGTGTATTCTTTTTGAAGTTAGCGCAGACTTTATTATATGAAAAGTACAAAGCAATATTAATTTTTTGATACTGCTACCTTTGAAGTTGGAGTCAAAAGTCTTACATTTAATATTATTTTTTTATTATCTTTTTTAAACGCCGGAGGAGGTATAGAATTCGACAGATATTTTTTTTCGAAAATTGAAAATCTTAGGATACCACATGAAAGACCAGATTATTGTTGCAAAATTTATAAAGAACATTTTTCCTTAGAGTTACGGTTTTCGAGTTACAGCGGTGGTGAAATGGTTAAATCTAAAATACTTATGCGTACTTCCGCCACGATGATCTGAGATCTCTACATAATAAAAAGCACAGCTTTTGTTTGGTGAGCTATGATAACAAGCAAAAAATATACATGGGTAATAGGATAAGTACTATCTTATTTGGTATCAGTGAACGTTCAACGATTTTCGAGACTAATGTTAGACTCAATAGAGTGAAATAAATATTTTGTGAAAAAAATTGGACCGACGTTATTAGTTGGTGCTCTGAAAAATACAAAATAATATTAATTTTATTGCTGCTGTTACTTTTGAAGTTGTGCAGTTGCAGTTAGATTGATAACTTTTGGCACTAACTTCACAAGTACCAGCATCAATAGAATTAATATTATTTTGTATTTTTCAGTGCACCAACTAATAACGTGGGTCCAAGTTTTTGTAAGAAATATTTATTTATTTATAACAGAAAACTTGAGATTAATATTGCACTCGTGTAGGGTCTATAGGTATATGGTATTCATGAAATATTCCAATGGTGTTCAGACTCAAAATATTAAAAGACAAAAATATGACCAAGCTGTGTGTGGAACAGTCAGCTCTTAAGCATTTCCATACCCTAAACGTACCTATTATTAATGATGAAACTCTTTTTATTCATCTAAATTCAAAATTATACTTTTCGAACGAACCCCGAACGGAGGAGGTATACAATTCGACTGTCTGCTTTATTATTTTTTTTTGGTTCGTGCGCGCCTTTTATATAGTAAACGTGCTCCGATTTTGATGATTTTGGGTTCATTTGAAAGAAGGGGATTGAGAAATGGTCCCATATTCATAAAAACGCAAATCCGATTCCCACCGAAAACCGCCCCCGAAGGGGTGGTGGGGGCGAATTTTCTCGAAAATCGAAAATCTGAGTTGGTATAATTAAAGATAGGATAATATCCGGAAACGTTTAAATTGAACATTTTTTCAAAAGTGCTACGGTTTTCGAGATAGACGCATGTTAAATATGTATTTTTGCTATGTGGAGAGGACAATTTCTTTCAAAAATTGAAAATTTTTCGATACTACATGAAAGATATAATTATTTGTAGCAACATTTATAATGAACATTTTTTCCTTAGAGTTACGGTTTTCGAGTTAAATCGATGTTAAAATGGTAACAACTAAAATTTTCAAGCGTATTTCCGCAGCGATGTTCTGAGATCTCTATAATAACAACTACAAGCAAGGAATATACGTGGGTAATAGGATAAGTACTATCTTCATTGATATGGTATAGTGAACATTCAACGATTTTCGGGACTAATGTTACACTCAAAAGTGTGAAATAAATATTTCTTACAAAAAATTGGACCGACATTATTAGTTGGTGCACTGAAAAGTGTAAAATAATATTAAGTCTGTTGGTGGCGGTACTTGTGAAGTTGGTACCAAAAGTTATCAATCTACCTGCACTGCACCAACTAATAACGTCGGTCCAATTTTTTGTAAAAAATATTTATTGTAAAAAGATACAAAAACTTTATTACAAATTTCTACACACTCACATATACACACGACATGCTTGATATATGTCAATACATCCATTGTCCAGCTGACCGAATGAGCAATGAGGTCTGTAGGTCACTACAGTTGTGAAAACAACCCCTCCCACACAATGTGTGCCATTAGAAAACCATTACCCTGACAAACATTAAATTATTTTGACGTGGCACAATCAAGGTGGTGGTATTACCTTTTCACGGAAGCAACGATAATAGAGGGTATATTGACTTTGGGGTGCGGAGTTTAATGTGTTTGAGTCATGATTTATCGTCGAGAGGGACAAAGTCGAGTCGACTGTCGTCTGTAGATTGAATAAACCAGTCGTTCATTCGTTTCCGGTTGGTGTTCCGGTAACTCCTGATTGGAATGACTGTTTTCCTATCGATCTAATTTTTATCCGTCGTTCCTATTATATTTATTCTGGTACGGTCAATAGTGCGGATATGGCAATTATGATACAACATAATTGCCATATTATATACATATAATTGTGCCCTATTAGTAAACGTACTCCGATTTTGATGAATTTTGATTCATTTTTAAAAGGAGACTTAAGAAATGATCCCATATTCATTAAAGCTCCAATCCGATATCTCCTTCCCTCCAAAAACCACCCCCGAAGGGTGCGGAGAGGCAATTTCTCTCGAAAAATCGAAAATCTGAGATGGCAGAATTTTTTTTAATATATTAATTTATATATATTAATATATTAATTTTTAATTATAATTAATATATAAATAATAATAATAATCTTTACTCACAAAATGACAAATTGGAGGAACAACCAAATCAAAATTTGATAAATTGAACAAAGTGGTAGAAGCTGATAAGTGTGATGACACTTGTTTCAGCCTTGACAATATTCCTTCCTAAAATATAAATAAGATTATGAAAATGAAGTACAATAGAAAAATAAAGTACAAAATACAAAACTTCAACAGTAAATATATACTTAAAACTAGAATATTTTGATAATATAATAGGGAGAATTAATTCTTTAAGAAATAATAAATATGTTAATATTATTAACTACTATACTATTAATTTATATATCTAGTAAAGTGGCTATTCTACTTGACTCAAGTACATATTTCTTTAATCGTGTTTTAAATGAATATATATTTATGATTTTTTTATTTTCTCAGGAATGACATTATACAATTTTGGTGCGAGATAGATATAGGATCTTTGAGTAGCTGTTTTAGACATGAATGGAATAACATAGTGTTGTTTTTTCCGAGTGTTGTATTGATGGTTTGGTAATTGGCCTGGTTGTCTGTGCAAATGGTATCTGATGGATGAGTTGTAGAAATATAGTTGCCTAATGTCAAACATTTTTGCTTCAATATATAAGGTATCTGTCGGGTATCTTGGTTTTTTTGAGTGAATTAGTTTAAGAAATCTCCTTTGTATAACTTCCAAAGTGTGTAGATGAGTTTTTGTGGCTGCTCCCCATGCGAGTATTCCATAGCGCAAGTGGCTTTCTACTAGCGAGTGATAAAGAACTTTGAGATATTTCTCGGGTAAAATATCTTTAAGTTTTTTGAACTTGTGTAGTATAGGCCATAACTTGTTACATAGATATGCTATATGATTGTTCCATTTTAGATTGGCATCTATATATACGCCTAGATATTTAATTTTATCCTTAGAACAGATCATGGAATTGCCTGGGTGGGATTTGATGTTTAAGTGGTTGTTTGTTGGTTTAAAAGAAGATTTACAAGAAAAATTTAGGTAAGTGGTTTTTTCTGCGTTCATAGTCAGTAGTTTGAAGTCAAGAAATTGTTTAATTTGTGATAAGTTAACTTCGGCAGTATTTTTTAATTCATCCCAAGTATCTGCCTTATAAAATATAGCCCTATCATCGGCAAACCCTATTATGTTATTATCTTTTCCCAGGCAGAATATATCGTTTATATATATATATTGAATAAAATGGGACCAAGCACAGTCCCTTGTGGTTCTCCATATTCAATGACTGCTTCGGAACTGTAGGTATTATCCACTCTTACAGCTTGGTACCTGTTGGTGAGGTAACTTTTAAAGAATTTCAAATAATTGTTACGAATGCCAACATCTTCCAGGGACTGCAAAAGGAGTCGATGACTCAAGGTATCAAATGCTTTTGATAAGTCGATAAATATACATAAACATGGTTTGCTCTCATTAAGACTTTCATTTATTTTTGTTGTTAATGAAATCAACGCGTCTAGTGTGGATACTTTCTCTCTGAATCCATATTGTTGTTCTGACAAGATCTGATATTTGCTTAAGTAGGTGGTAAGTCTTAGTTTAATAAGTTTTTCGAAAATCTTGGCTATATTTGTAATCAAAGAAATTGGTCGATAATTTTCTATGTTACTTAAGTCGCCTTTTTAAATATGGGTGTGACAATAGAGTTTTTGAGGATTGATGGGTAGATGCCGTATTCTAAGCAGCTATTGAAGATATGTGATAGAGGGTGGACTATGAAATTACTAATCAATTGAAGACTTTCAGATTTTATTTTGTTGATTCCCACTGCCTTTCCTCTTTTCAACTCTAGTATAATTCTCTTTATTTCTTCTGCGGTGAAGGGTGCGAAAACAAAAGAGTTAGTTGTGGATGGTCTTTTGATTTTATATTTATCATCTCTTTTTATTTGGTTAGCAAGAGCTCTACCCATTTTTCTGAAGACATTGTTGAATTCTTGAGTGATTTGAAACTTATCTACGAGTAATTTTCCCGTTCCTGTACTTGTAATACTTTCAATAGAGCATTTTTGCTTTTTTGTCCTACTTATATGCTGTACTATATCCCATAGTTCCTTGGTATTATTTTTGCTTTTGTCAATTTGGTTTTGGTAATACAAAATTTTGGCTTTTCTTATTAGTGCAGTTAATTTGTTTCTGTATTCTTTATACTCGATTCTGAATTTGGGGAGCGGGTTTTTTTGAAGGTCTTTGAACATTCTATTTTTTTTGTTGAAAGAATTTAGCAAGGCGGTAGTCAACCAGGGTGATATTTTTGTTATTTTTCGTCGTATTTGTTTTTTTTTTCAGTGCATAAATCTAATTTGCCTTTTATAGTTTCTATGAATTCTGTCGTCGCTATTTCCGAACTTTCCGCATTATATACATTATCCCAACTTAAGTTTTCAAATGCAGTATATATTTTTTTTGGGTTAATATAACTCATGAATCTATGGGAATTGAAGCTAAGACAATACCCGGAAATATATAAATTGAGCATTTTTTTAAAAGAGTTACGGTTTTCGATTAAGAGCAGTGGTAAAATATGAAATATGCGTATTTCCGCCGCTATGTTTTGAGATCTCCGAATAATAACAAGTACCTACAATCAAAGAATATACGTGGGTAATAGGATTAGTAGTATCTTATTTCGTATTAGTGAACGTTCAACGATTTCCATGGCTAATGTTACACTCAAAAGTGTGAAATAATTATTTTTTACAAAAAAATGGACCGACTTTATTTGGTGATATACTGAAAAATACAAAATAATCTTAATTTATTGGGGCTGGTACTTGTGAAGTTGGTACCAAGAGTCTTCTATTTAACTACAATGGCACAACTTCAAAATCACAAGTACCAAGAGAATTAATATTATTTTGTATTTTTCAGTGCACCAACAAATAAGGTCGGTCGAATTTTTTATAAAAATTATTTATTTATGTGTCAAATTTTAATTATGCTTATTTTATTTGAAAGAAGAGTACTCTGAAATGGTCGAATTAAAAAAAATATGTCAACACATTTATCTCCCCAATAAGGGTAGAATCAGAGCATCGAAAATATGAGACCGCAAACTTGAAGAAGATATTTTTTCGTAAATCCTTTAAATTGAACATATTTTAATAACTTCAACGGCTTCAGTGTTGAAGACCTTTGAATTCGTTAGTTTACGAAAAACATTGTACCTACGTATATTATTTCGTATTTTTTATTGCTAATGATATAGTCGGTACCAATTTTTTTTAAGTTATTTATATTTTCAAAATCAGCAGTGATTTGAATATTATAACAGCCTGCAACTGTGGTTGTAATTTTCGTGGTTAACACAATTACGGGTGAAATTTGACAGTCCCGTTACTACGCACTACAAACCGGAAAACTACATCAACAAACCGGAAAGAAGTTCGATATACGAAATATTCCTTTTGAAATTCACAAAATAGCCCCATCATTAAAATTCGATTAAAAACTATGGAACCAGCTGATAACCTGTCCTATTAGGTTATTATATCAGCTGTCACATTCGTCTTCCAAAATATTTGACTTAAATAAAAATAGTTTTTACGAACTTGTGTTAAGATATGTAGGCAAACCATAGGTAATATCAAATTAAATACCTACGAAAAACGTTTAACAAGTTGTCAAGTAAAACTGCATTGACGAACTTATTTACATTACTTAATACATTGTCAAGATCAAATATTTTTTAACAGGCCATCAAAAAGTCATTAAAAAGTCCCTAGTTAATGACGTAGACGTATGTAATCCTGTAATGTAACTTTTCATTTTGTTGACAGGAAAAATAAAACTGCTCAATCTACTTTGTGCTTTCATAATCCAGCGAATACCTGCCACCGGATTTATTACTTTTATGACTCATTTCATTTTTGTATTCTCGCAAAGCTTCTTCTTAACGACAATGCGATCATAATTTTGCCGAGCAAAAATGAAATTTATTCGTAGAGTTGTAAATTTTATAGTGTTGAGTTTTGATGTTTTGTTTTAGTGTTATCGTTGCATCCGGGGAAAATATTTCTATAAATGGTTTTATTGGATCCATTTTGGGTAAATGTTTGCGAAATATCTTGGAAACTTAATTTGGAAAAAGGTCTCGAGCGTTTACTGGAAATAATACAAAAATCGATACATGTGAGGTTTGATCCTTATAACTCGATTAGAGTTTGAATAAACTCTCCATGAAATGCATTATTAGAACCATATAATAAGTAAAACGTACTTCAATTCGCTTGCAAGCTTTTAAAGCAGTCTTGCTAATTCACATTTCGAATCAAAATAACAGTTATAAGGTTAATCATATTAAAGACGTAACATTTGAAATAACTGGTCTTGATAGCTGTCAACCTTCACCTATGCCAAAATGAATTAACCTGCTGCTATAAATAGTCAAACACAAAAAAAACTTCCTAACTTACTAAGTGTATGCAAAAAACTTAGAAATCTAATTTTGCCTTATCCCATTTGGGATCCTTCTTCTCAAGGACTAAATTGTCGCTTCAAGTTGGAACGCTATTTAGTTCGTTAAATTCCCAATGCCTTCCAAGTCAACTTGATAAATATTACGTTTTCATCTTACGGCTCGAGGAGTTTTGTAGCGAGAAAAAAAAGTAACGGTCTCTGGGTGGAATTAATGATTCAGGATATTTTTTTCTGGGCAATATGTTGGCTTGTCAGAAGTTGTAGAACTTACTGGATGCATTTTTTACGCTTTTCATCAGCATGTTTTGGCCGGTGCGTTCATTATTAATTGAGGTTAAGTAGACACTTGGATGAACACTATCCAAGTTTTTTGTAACATGAAATGAATTGTAATTATATCAGTTCGCTTCCTTAGAAGGTTATTACTTCTAATTATAGTTTTTCTACGCATTCTATCAATTATTATATTGAACGATCCAAAAAAAGAATAATTCGAAGTGGGATATTGCAGATGAGATAGATTTCTCAGCACGTCTTTGCTAAACTCAGATGACAATTATTTGTCATCAATAATTGTCATGTCATAATGAGTGTGTTTGGGTTAAATCAGCGAACGGTCGAAGGCAGCAGTAATAATCACACATAATAAAAAAAACATGTTATGTTGGAAGATTTAATTTCATAAAATATTTCACGAAAAAATTATAACTGCGCTATATAGGTATCTAAATGTGTTTATTGACAAAAATAGTGTTTTTTTCATAATCTATTGTGCTCTTATCATATGTTAGTCACAATGAACTCTAACCATAGGATTAGTCATATAGAAACTTAACCTATAATTTATTCTATGCACATAGCTCTGAAATTGTCAGAAGAAATCTTAGATTCAATTTCAGAGATTACCTATTCATTTTTGAAATTTTTTTGAATCTATTTCATAGAACAATCGTCTAAACGGCAAAATAATAATAAAGGGATTCAAGTACACCAATTCAAATAAAATGCACGTAAGATAAGAATGTTTTTTGAAGTTTAGCTTACATCTGCAGCTCTGAAAGCTCGCTGCAGTAGACCCTCTTCTGGTCAGATTGTATGACTAACGTATTTACGGCCTGGGGTACACGGATGACCTAGCCATAGTCATCAGAGGAGCAATTCCAAATACACTCTCAGAACGTACCCAACAGGAACTAAATATAGTAAGCGAAGAAGTCAAATATCTAGAGGTAACTTTCGACTAGAAGCTAAAATGGAGCTCACACATTGAAAAAGCCATATACAAGCCAGAATCGCCCTAAGAAGATGCAGACAGATTTGTGGTAAAAAGTGGGGGTTAAAGCCCCGGATGACCAAATAGTCCCACAATATAACTTCATATTTGAATACGCAGTAGTCGTACTAGATAGGAAAGACTGGATAGCAGCAACGCCCTTGATGGCAAGTCTCAGCTGGTACACTGACGGCTCTAAAACCAATTCAGGAACAGGAACCGGTATATACGGGGTACAAGAGAGGAACAAGACCTCTCTGAGTCTAGGGAATCACGCCACAATCTTTCAGACAGAGATCATGGCGATAAAATAGTGTGCAATAGAACTGGTAAGACGGAAGGTGCAAAACCAAAGAATCGTCATTTATTCAGACAGCCAGGCAGCACTATAAACGATGGACTCATACCAAACAACATCAAGATTGATATGGGAATACTTTAAGACCCTGAACAGACACAACAGGCTGGCCCTAGCCTGGGTTCCAGAGCACCAAGGAATTGATGGCAACATTAAGGCTGACCAACTAGCCAAGCAGGGAGTGGAACGGACCAGAGCCCTCCTGCGGAATTGCTAAATGCCTTATTAAAGGTCATACCAAAAAATGGATCAAGGACCAGGCATTGCTGGTGTGACAATAAACTACATGGCAGAGACAAGCCAAATTATTCCCAAAAAGCCCCTCAGCCAAAATATCTCGAGGAATACTGAATCAAAGTCGAAAAACGATAAGGATATTGGTAGGGATGCTGACAGGACACTGTAGGCTTAGGAAGCATATGAACAACATGGGCCTGGACGAGGACGACCTATATAGGTTCTGTCAGAAAGAGGAGGAAACCGCATTTCACATAATATGCGAATGTGAAGCCTTGATAGGAGTGCGGTTTCAATTATTCGGGGAAGAGAAACCGAAGGCAGAGAGCTACGTGAATGAGTCGGTATCTAAACTGCTAAGTCTGCTAAAAAGGATAAACCTTGATACTGAGCTCTAAAGCAATGGAGAACCACAATAGACCAAAACTGGTCGCGGTGGGATAGGTCGTGCAGCCACTCCGATAACCAATCTAATCAAATCTAATCTTTTTGGGTGCATTTAAAAGAAGAATTATGTACCTACATTATGATCCAAACGAGATGAAACTGAGAATTGATGAACAGCTGGGAAATTATCAGTAATTGACTTCAGTAATTTGCAAATGTTATAATGTTCTTATTCCTTGGTGGTGCGAGATTCTCAACTCTCAACTCTAACTCCAAGCAATTGGAGTATTTTCGATCTTAGCTACCGAAAATACAAATTTGTTCAATTCTAAATAAGGTCGAGAACTTTTGCAAAGACTTTAGATTCACCTTTTTAGAAAATACTTTGTAAATCCGATCATGTGTTAAAAAATTGATAAAATTTCTATCCTCGTGAAAACATATCAGCTTATGAGCTCTCCAAAAAGGATTTTCGTACATGCAACAAGTTGAAAGTTATTCGTGTTTCAAATGTGTGTAACTTTAATTTGGCCCACAGTGTTATAGTAATGCTAAATCTATAAAAACTGAACTAAATTTAAGTTAAAGTAGAAAATCATTATGGAACGAAAGTGTTCTTAATTTCACAATTTTAACAGTCACAACCCAATACCCGATTAAGTGTTTGTGATTATACTAAAATAGAATGAATATGCATTACAATTTTTAATCCATTTGAGTATATATTCTTTCGTTTTCATGAAATGTTTTTGTAATTTATAAAGCTCTTAACGATGAAAATTAGAATTTGCATGGACTTCTCAACTGTTTTCTCTTAGCGTTTGGTTTATGGGCATAAATAGCCGTGAGAGTATATTTATTAGATTATGAACTGTACGTAAGTTTTGTAAGAGATAAAGTTTCTTAGCTAATTTTATGCCTTATATATTTTGCATTAGGTAATAAAGTTGTCCGTTAATATATATTATATAAATCAATACTACACCTAAAATAAAATGAGCATTTGTCTATAAAATATTTACTTTTCCAATTGCATTTTGTTACCTTTTCACATAGTAATTACAGAAATTTAAAAAAAAAGAATCTTAGGCTAGATTAATTGATCGTTAAGGAAAATTATTTCGATATGAAATATAAGACTTCGGAAAATTATATTCAGTTCAGCTCTCGTTATCATTCTCATATTCGTTTTATCAATGAGACAATGTCTATATTATCTGAAATCTCATATATGTGACCTTTTCTTTTCAATTTTATAGAGAATCTTTCTAAACCCCTACGCCTAATATGTAAATTCAGACTAATACAATCGTATTCCTGCCTGAAATTGAAGAAGGGTCCAAATATCAGCTCCAATAAGAGACTAAAATCAATGAATAGAGAAACATAAGAATTGCCTTTGAGAGCGTCTACGGCTGGGTGACGGGACCTCAAAATATCACCTGAAACAATGGATCAGCATAATGAAATTTCACAGACAAACTAGCTGGGCTAGCTGCTGCTAAATGGTATAAACTTCATTTATATTGAAATGGAACAGTTTCCCTACATTTGAAATATGACAATAATCCGGTCTGAGTACAGAAGGGATGTCCACCACTTCGGTTTAATCTCAATCAATATATGACACAAAAGCAGTAGGTAGACTCAAAATCTGATTTCAATTATCCTAAAACTATTATCCTTGTGGCTCTCAAAGTCTAGATAGGTATATATATAAACAAAATTCGACATATGTATTGAGTACTAGTGAAATAAATCACAAAATATTGGGACAGGATGGTAACCTGCAGACGCTTCAACAAGGTTTAAACTACTATAAATTAAAAACTTACCGTGTGCTCCTAAATTCGATCCAGCATCATTCTGCCATTACAGAGTGACGTTCTCAACCGCTATAATGTGCTGGTATCCTACTCTATTATCGGCGATATTTATAAATTATAGTTGTCCATAAGCGTCTTATGAGATTCACAAATTAATTAAACTTACTAGGTACACATAATGTAGGAATCTTAGAAAAAATATATTGGGTGAAGAGAGGATGTATCTCATATAGCAGACTGTTTTTTACGATTTCTACACTATGTATTATTATTTCATTATGTTTAGTGCAACATCTAATGAAGTCGGCCGTAGTTATAATATCATAATATTTATTTCCCAATGTTCCATGACCGTGGCCAATAACTAACAAATAAGTCATTTTCAGACCTTCATCAATAAACTCACTACTCAAAGCCTAATTATTTTTTTCTTAAGAATTCAGAAAGGAATTCATACACAAATACACAGAATCGATTGCAAAAGAAACGAAAATTGTAGACATCTGTCGTACCTACTGAAAAAACACCGAATATCGGTAATATAAAATATTTTTTACCAAAAACTGGACCGACTCTATAAGTTGGTGCACTGAAAAATACAAAATAATATTAATTCTATGGTGCAAGTACCTTTGAAGTTGTTGCGAACAGCCATAAAAAGATATAAACATACACCTGAATTGTATAACCCCTAGGTCCTTTTTTAAAGTCGCTCAAAAAATTACACCTGCTTTTAAAGTTTGACAGAATCATAAAAATGTTCATATATATATACACATTTATATATTTTATATATGACATTTATTATTCCATGGACCAGCATTTACAATTTTCAATACATCGACGTTTGGCATTGACATAATCACTGGAAAAATTATTATAAAATCGACATAATAATTCAAGGGATCTATGGACAGATTTTGCAAAGTAAATTTCAACATATGTCATGACTGAGTCAAACTACGTATAAGCCCATCCACTTTCCGCACGAGTGCGATAAAGTACCTCTTTATGCAAAAGAAAAGTTTTCTTTCAGGCTTTAGTTATCCAATCCTTTATTTCAAAATATTATACGCCCTGATGTAGTTAATCCATGTATCTAGTTCTTGGTTTCCCTGGGTCTGCTCATCCTTTTTTTCTATAGGTCCCATCCATCTCACTCGCTTTATTTTAAAAGTTCTAACAATATGTGGCGGTTTGTATATTTGATAGAGTTTATAATAATAGCGTTGGCGCCATAAGCCGTTTTTACAAATCATGCCTTTGAAAATGTGTCGAAGTATCTTTCTGAGGAAGACTCCCTATATTCTTTCATCTGTTTAGGTCAAGCTCTAAGTCTCTGAGCCATACATAAGGACTGAGCGAATCAAATTCTTGTCTGCGTTTTTTTGACTGACTTCAAAAAAGGAGAAGGTGTACAATTCGGTTGTATGTTTGATTTTTTATTTTTTTATGGCTGTTCGCGCGGTTTGCATTGTAAACGTACTCCGTCATTTGAAATAGGAGCATTGAGAAATGGTCCCATATTTAGAAAAACTCAAATCCAAAATCTCATTCCCTCCAAAAACCGCCCCCGAAGAGGGTGGAGGGGGTAATTTTTCTCGAAAATTGAAAATCCGAGATGGCAGAATTAAACAAAATTCCATATACGGAAACGATTAAATTCGACATTTAAAAAATAATCATTCGTTTCGGCGTTACAGTCTGAAATATGTGTTTCTGATATGAAATTTTTCCGAGAATTAAAAATTCGAGATTTGAAAATTAGAATTAAAAATTCGAGATTTGAAAATTATAAAGGTGACCATTTCCGAAAACGTTTAAATTGAACATTTTTTCAATAGAGTAAAATTAAGAATATGTGATATGCGAAGTTCCGCTATGTGGAAGAGCAATTTTTTTCTAAAATTGAAAATATGAGACGGCCAAATTAAACAAAAGATTATATTTAGCAACATTTAAAGTAAGGTCTAAAATATTTTTATTTGCGCCGCGATATTTTGAGATCACTGAATAATAAATATCAAGTACAAGCAAAGCCTATACAATGACTAATGTTACACTCAAAAAAGTGAAATACATATTTTTCACAAAAAATTGGACCGACTTTATTTCTTGTTGCCTTGTAAAATACAAAATAATATTAATTCTCTTGGTGCTGGTAAATTTGAAGTTGTGCCGTTGTAGTTTGTTGTTGTAGGCACCAACTCCAAAAGAGCCAGCACCAATAGAAATAATATTATTTTATATTTTTCAGTGCTCCAACTTATAACGTCAGTCCAATTTTTTGCAAAAAAAATTTATTTCACACCTTTGAGTGTTACATTAGTCAAGAAACTCGTTGAACGATCACTAATACCAAAGAAGATAGTACTTGATGAAAATTTGATATGTGCTTTATTCATTTTTGGAGAATCCATATTGATATTTACCTGCTGTCTTTGCAGAATGGGGTTGTATTCTATCATAAATTGTTTGTAACGATCTCATATACAGCGTTGAGGAGTGTTATACATCGATAGTAATCGCACATATATTGGGATCATAACACTCAGATTTCAGCCTGTTAGTAATTTTTCCTGTAGCATTATTCTAGGCAGGCATTCCGTCAGTACCTCTACACGTTATTTTGTGAGCTCCACTGGTATACCATCCGATCCTACGGCTTTATGATTCTTTACCTTCTTTGTTGCTGTTTGCACTTCTTCAATAACAAATTGAATGCTTTCAATGCTCGAAAACTGAACTTTCAAGGAAGATATTGCAAAAAAAATCTTCTGCATTTGACGATAATGCAGTTATTCACTCATTATTATTTGACCGATTTTGCGCAGACGACGGAGGTAGGTATACACTTCAACAAAAGATTAAAATCTTTGCTTCAACTGTATGTTTGCTTTCGATGAATACGTGTTGTTGCTAGCAAACGTGCTCAGATTTTGATGATTCTCCTTCCATTTAGAGAAGAAATTATAAGAAATGGTACCAAAAATTCAACTGTTTTCTCCCCAAATATCCCCTCCAAAGGGGATAGAGGGGACATTTTTTATAAAATTGAAAATTTGAGATGTCAAAGTTAAAGAAGAGACCATTTCCATGTTGTACCTGAAAAGCGGAAATTTTCGAAAAAATAGTAAATCATTGTAGGTTCATACGAAATGAATCTTTTGCCTTCTCAGTGGCATTTAAATTAATAACTTTATACAAAAATAGTACCGACTTTATTCAAAAATACGAAATAATAATAATTCTTCTATCTACCTAGATTTGCACCACTTTGAATGTACGAGTTGGTAACAATAGAATTAATATTACTTCGTATTTTTCAGTGCGCCAACTTATTAGTATCCTTTATTAAGTCGGTCCTAGTTTTGCTCAAAAGTTATTTACGCTTATATTGTCGTATGTAAACAACAGGCATGGGAATAGGCCAGCATCCGCTATTTTCCTTTCGAATTTTACTAATTTGTTTATGTCGTGATGTTGGTTGGTCGTGTTGGAGAGAGGAACGAACGAAGGAGCGTAAAGCTCCGACGACCACCTCTGCTGCCGGATGCACCTGGGGCTATTGTACCATAATTAGTGAGATAGCCAACAAACGATTTGGTGTAGTGTCGACATGGAAATTAGGCTGTGTAAATAGAGATATGATGTTGATGGACGTTCATCTGTTGCATTTCTTACTTATGGCATTAAATTCTGGACAATATAATTACGGAAATAATAGCATAGTATCCATGTCATGTCTACGATTACCATAGCATCAAATCGGAAAGCTTGTTAAAATCACATGTCTTTTTTGACGATATTTTATTGAAAGCAGATTTTCGATAACCAGAAAATAATTTAGATTATCCGGAATAATCTAATTGCCGATTTTATTTAAAAAAAAGATGTAAAATTCAGGACCCACAAATTTCGATGTTTTCAAAACTTCATACATTTAGAGTATCATAAGCTCTGAACTGGTTATTAAATCACAATGAAATTAACCTTAATATATGAATACTATCATTTACAGGATTCAGTGCATAACATGATTTTCCCGATGCTTCAGTGCTAACTATGCCGTATAGTGCGTTTCAAACTGAGAATGCATTGTTCGACCTACCATAGAGTATATTTTGCCGCTTGGGTTTAAATTGTATCTCAACATTTTTATGTACAATAATTAATAAAAATAAACATAAATTTCAAAAGTGCACAACAAAATATTACAAGTGAGTTTAAAGACCGGCAGCACTGTGTGCCGTTTTCCCATCTAAAATACATTGACTAGACGGTTTTCGATTTTCAGTGATGTTAAAATTTGCAATATGCTTATATTCGCTATGTAGAAGAGGCAATTTCCTTCGAAAATTGAAAATCTGAGAATTGATAATTAAAGACCTGATTATTTGTAGCAACATTTATATTGAACATTTTTTCCATTGATTTACGGCTTTCGACTTACAGCTGTGGTAAAGTCTAAAATATGCTTATTTCCCTGGGTATTTCCGCAACGAGGTTTGTAGATTTCTGAATAATAACAAATACAAGCAAAGTATACATGGGTAATAATGGTATACGTGAACGTTCAACGATTTTCGTGACTAATGTTACACTCAAAAGTTAAATAAATTTAAAAAAAAATAAAATTGGACCGACGTTATTAGTTGGTGCACTGAAAAACACATAATAATATTAATTCTATTGGTGGTGGTACTTGTGAAGTTAGTGCTAAAAGTTTTCAATCTAACTTCGACTGCACAACTTCAAAAGTAACAGCACCAATAGAATTAATATTATTTTGTATTTTTCAGTGCACCACCTAATAACGTCTGTCGAATTTTTGAAAGAAAATATTTTTTGGTTATGCAGGTTGTTTTTGGCGGAAAATTGTTATCTGAGTGCTACAGAAGAAAATTTTTCTCTGACAATAATCCGATTTGGGTATTTTTTAACTTTCCGTACATTTGATGAAAACACGGAATCATTATCACTCGTATCTGTCTGTTTTTTACAGCCTATTTTTTCTAAATCTACAAAACATAGAAACTATAATTTTAGTACTGAAACAGAGTTAAGTGACCACAATACGGATATAAATTTTAAATAAAATAATTATGTTGATAGGTTAAGCTTGTTATGGACGATATTTTTTTTATTTCATCTTCTTTCAAAAAACGGCTTAGAAGATATTAAGGAAGATATATGAAAATTGTTCGAAACTACTGAGGGTATTTTTTTAATGAACCGTTACAATTTTATTATATGTGCCTTTTTGCCATATTTCATTCCAAGTTATTTAACGGGGTTTGGTTTTATAAGTTATACTTACATTTAGATTCAGTTTGATCTTCTACAAGTTCTTAAGATTAGAGACAAAGCCCTAGCACTAATTCACCACTGAGCCTCTTGTGCTTTACCTCTAACAGATCGAGTGTTTCAAGATTTCCCTTTGGTTTTCTCGCCAATTATTGTTACATTTTTTCGATGCCGCATCTAGTTTCCAGTGACACCATCTTCAGGTGAAGGATAATATCTACGGTTTCAGCTTCGCAAAAGCTGGTTTTGTTACATCCATCTGCTTTTATATTTAAGGATATTCTTTTTTCAGGAATCACCATCTGTTAATACGATCTCCACTATTCTTAGAAATTGAAACTCCTATCACAATGCTAAGGAAAAATCCCTAAGCATGCATATATTTGAAGAATGAAGAATCAATAGAAATATTTACCAATATCTATGACACATGCAGAATCCCGAAAGAATAAATCATTTTGGAACTTCATTGTAGCCCAAGAAACAAAAGGCAAAAATGCGGAGAATACTGAAGCACCTCTCTGCTATCTATTTAAGTTTTTCCTTAAAATTATCAATCACAGAATATACAAGATATGCGAAAAAAGAAACAGATACAAAATTTGGCTTTATAAAGAGTGGGAACAAGAGAGGCACTATTCAGTCTACAAGTATTATTCCAACGATAGGGATAAGTTGTGACATGTATACCTAATTTTTAGACATGCATAAGGCGTTTGCGAAAATTCAACACCAGAAAATGATACAAGTACTGAAATGTACCGAAATGAATGATAAAGAACTAAGAATTATACCAAACTTGTACTGGAACCAGACAGCCATCATAAAAATGTTGCAGATGAAACAACGGAGGCAGTTCACTCGTGTGAGTGAACAAAACAGGTTTTCTCATTTACATTAGCCTACCCGTTGAAAGTGGAAAATATGTTGTAAAATTGGCCAGTGCGACTCGGGCTCACGTGTAGAGATATCCTTTCAGGACCCGAAAGGTGATTGAAAAGTTTAATGTCTACACATATCCGAAAGGACAAAATGGCGTATGTTAGATCATCTAGTATTTCTTATATACTTTGCATTAATTGATGAAGAAATATCAATTTCTATATATTAGTTTTTTGTTATATCTATGAACATCATGTACCTCTTAGAAAACTTCCCATGGATCTATTTTTACTCCTTCAAAAGTTTCCACTGCAGAATTATCGACGATTGCGTCTCTTTGAAAAATCGAAGAAATACGAAGAATTCCTTTTAATAAACACCAGCGTCGTATAAATGTTTAATAAAAGAATTCAGGCCAAGCGAATACTATCAATATCCTTTTCCCAATATTCTAGCAGAATTACAAATACTTGGGAGTGAGTGTAATAAGAATCTGAATTGAATTAAGTTGAGAATTAGTTTAATATTTCAGAGAATTTTAAAGTTGTTTTCGAAGTTTCTGCTTAATTAAGTCCTTAATTGCATCTGCTTGGGTGTGAAATTAATTAATGAAACAATTTCCTTAATCTGACTATTGTGTTCGAGAACGCGTTCGTATCGATTAAAATGTAGCACCAGAAAAAATAAATTGGAATTCATAAACCATCAATATTTGCTAATTTTACAAAGTTTCACCCAAAGAAAGTTTATATTGACTTTCAGATGAATTAGGTACAGAGTATTTAATTTTCCCTCATCATTGCATAATTCGATTATCGCTAAAATGTTCTTTGCCAATATATACTTGTTTGACTTGGATGATCTGTTGAATTATAATTTTGAAGAAACATTATGAGTTTTTTTGTAATTTTGTTGCTTCTCTTAAATTCTCTTGGGTATGAGAGTTTTCTTGGAAAACAAAAATTCCGATAATGATGAATATTCCTACCCTTCATTTTTTTGTAGGTATCTACATTTTTAGATTTGTCAGTAAATTGTCGATATACCGTATCCAGGTTTGTTAGACTTATCTGTTATAGTTTTTCACTTATGTTTCAAAAAGCCCCGGGTAAAACCCCACAAAATAATTCCCTGATGCTTCTAAAAGTAGATCCCACTAACCCTATCTGAACAGAAAGCTCCTAATAAATGCTATGTAATGATACAATAAAATACAGGCTGTTGAATTTGAGAAAGCTGAGTTAATACTATAAGTATTTTGTCTTAAAAAAGATCGTAGTAGGCGACTCTTAGGAAAAATACTTCAAAGGTTAAGAATACGACTGAAATAAAGTTGGTTGAGTTATCATCAATATTTCCGAAGTTATGACTAAGAAACCTCGGTGCATTAGGTATATGGATGATTTAGATTAAAATCTAAAAAAGGACTAAGAATGGAGGGTTGGCATTCCAAAAAAAAAAAACAGAAATTAATTGCTTAACTTTGCTTTATTTAAATAAAAATATTTTAGGAATATGCCTCATCAAGTCGATAATTTAGATAGAAAAAAACGTTAAGAAGCCTTCTCGCACCCGTGGATCACCCTATTGCATACAGGTTGAGTTTTTTTATGTTTAGTACAGGGATCTTGGCTATTATGGCATATACGAAAAAGTTTAAATCGGTAAAGAGTTGCAGTTTTGTAAGCTTTACTCAAAACCAGTTTTAGTTTTACAAAATTTGACAGCTATCAACAGAAAATTCAAAAAAAATGATTTTTGGTGATTTATTAAAACGTCCCTAGCTCAAATAATTACTAACATTAGAAAAAAATATTAAATACAATAGTTTTGAAAAATTTTATTCTAAATAAAATGATCTTAGAACTTTTTTGTCACACCTGTCATTTTCGACATATGACATAAACTTGTGTTTTTTAAATGGGAACCATATTAAATTTTATTTTTATTGAATAAAGAATTTTACTGCGATTCTAGTGATATAGCATATGATAGGATTATTTTTAAAGATAAAGTTTTTATGGGCATTTTAGTATTTTTTTATGATTCACGTATTACCTCAAGGTGGTTAGTCTAGTTATCTATGGAAAAAATCAAATAAAATAACTCTTTGTTAGTTTAGTTACCGTAGTAATAAATAATAATATGTATTGTATTATTTTGACACTTTATTTACCTCAAACAGTTTTTGTGCTAAAATCGTGCTTACCAATTTAGAAAAACGCCATATTGTAGAGTGACATATGATGCAATAAAAATGCTGTAAAATGTGCTAAGGATTACTCTAACAGACATTTTGACCGTCGTCAGTCATCATTGCCAACTTTTAAAAGGCTGTATGATATTTTGGGGACCTATAGTAGTTTTACCATGCCAAAAAATTAAAACAATGTTAAAATAAATGAATCTGCGGAGGTATATGTAAAGCTGATAATACGCAGAGCACTGTGGTGAAGGTGTTAAGAAATATAAATTCCACTCCCACAAGTTATCAGTGTCCCAAACTCTTCATCCTCAGGATCCTGAGCGACGTCTGGGATTTTGTGTCAGTACGCTCAAGATTTTCTTTCAAAATATTATCGAAACGAGATTTACTATTTGTGGCATGTTTGATCGCCATAACGAACATTTATGGATGCAAGAAAATCTATATCGTGTTGAACAAAGAAGACCATAAATTAAGTTCGGGTTTAACGTTTATTGTGGTGTTATGGGCTCAACACGTATTTTATACCGTTTATTTTTAAGGAAACTTTAACAGGCAATCGCTATCTTCAGTTTCTTCAAAAGGATTTAGAGGAAATGTTAAACAATTTGAACCTAGACACTCGAAGAATTCTACAATGGTTTCAACATGATGGCGCTCCACCACATAATTTTCTATTAGTTCGGAATTATCTAAATGAAAAGTTTCCTAATTCTTGGATAGGAAGAAACTCCCCTGTTTTATGGCCACCACGATCTCCCGATTATTCGGTTTTAGATTTTTATTTGTGGGGAGCAGTCAGAGACAAAGTTTACAAACAAACTTATGCTACAATGGATGAACTTCGACCAGCTGTAATTGGAGCTTTCAATAATATTTATAGGCGATCTCTACGAAAGTCAACTAATTCAGTTTTAAGAAGCAACGTTTGTATTGAAAATAACGGTTTAACTTTCGAAAATATTTTGTAAAAATTAAATAAATTATCAAAATATTACAATATAATTATTTGTTACTACGGTAACCAAACTAACAAAGGTTTATTTTATTTATTTTTCTCCTTAGATAATTATACAAACCACCTTGAGGTAGGTAATAAGTGAATCAGAAAAAATACAAAAATGCCCATAAAAGCTTTATCTTTGAAAATAATCCAATCATATGCTATATCACTAGAATCGCAATAAAATTATTTATTTAACACAAATTTAATATGGTTCCTATTTCAAAAAACACATGCTTATGTCATATATCAAAAATGACAGGTGTGATAAAAACTGTTTTTACTTAGAACAAAATTTCTCATAAATTTTGTATTTAATATTTTTTATAATTTTATTATTAGCGGAGCTAGGGACGTTTTAAGAAATCACCAAAAATCAGTTTTTTGAATTTTCTGTTAATAGCTGTCAAATTTTGTAGAACTAAAATTGGTTTTGAGTATAGCTTACAAAATTGCAATTCTTGTCAATTTAAACTTCTTTGTATCTGCCATAGTAGCCGAGATCCCTGTACTAAACAGCTATTTCTATTGGATCACTATCCGAAATAAAATACCCGGAACGCGTTGGGGGCAAGCACATTTTGTCACCAATTTAAATAGTACAGAGCGGGCGATGTAGCTAGGTAGAAAAATATGTGATATTATTTCTTAATTACAATAAAGCAGATTATAAATTTCATATTATCTTTGCTTTAATTGAAGTAGTTTTCAAAATAATTATAAAGGATATTAGGGTAGAGTAGAGAAGTAGGTAGTAGAGTTTTAGTTTGTCAATAATAATTATAAGAGTTCTGAATTGATTTTCAATTTTATCTTTGATCAAGTAATCAAATATGAATTTTATTTGAATTCACTAATGAGAGATTGTCTAAAAACAATATTCATTAGAATGCTTGTAATTCCATGTCTTTTGTTTTTTTAACCTATTATTTTAATAAAGAAAGCTCGAAATAATTTTCGAAGGTTTTGCTCTTTGAATTAGACAATTTTATAATTTATCTCAGATATTACTGCTTTTTTAACACCTCACAGAATTCTAGAAATCTCTATAAATTTCTTAGTGTTATTTCAATGACAATATCTATCTCCATTCTGGATATCTATAAATCAACATACCTATTTACTATTAATGAATAGACTTAATTTTATATGAAAATGAATTAATACAATTATCTGTTCTAGTATTTGAGATTCCATCAACTTCTCGTTGTATATACCTATATATCTGTATATTATTCTTATTCTATATATTATTCTGCGCTATTGTTTTTCTGAACATCTGCTCACAAATCATTGCAAAATAAACATGAGCGTTCTAAATCAAGAAAACGGTCCCGACTATCTCACGGTAGGTAGTAGGTATAAAGAACCTCGATGTTACATATTTTATCAAGTTATTCCAGTTCTATGAATTATTAAGTTTGTAATGATATCACACTTCCAGACGAACTTTTACCCAAGAACCTGATGTAGCCGAGATAATTTATGAAACGAGTTCTCTCCTACATATTGCGCTTTATATTACGTAACAAATACGAAATAGATTTATTATTATATAAAATATTACTTTGGAATGGTGACATTTACAAGACCGTATAAAATGCTTTGTATAAAAATAGTTTTTGGACTAAACATTCTGTAACCACAATGGAAAGATCTGATTCCATTTAAAAAAAAAGGAAACATAAATATATAAGCTGGTTTGTGATTATTTTTTTCAGAAATCAATAATTGAAATACTACAAATTTGTTGGTTCTTGCAATATATTTCCATTTCCAAAGGTAAGTAACTTGTTCTAAACAATCCATAACTAATAATGAAAATATTTTCTCTATACCTTCTAAGGTCTAACTTCAAGACGACTGTTGCTATATATTTCTACACAAACATACACCGCACGGACAATCACTTCATGGAAAAAAGAGAAAGATATTTTCAAGGAATCCCAGCTGATAAAAGAGCATTATTTTGCGTTCTTTTAGAATTCTTATAGGTATACGTAGGTAACGTAAAGGTAGCCCTCGAGCAGAATGGTTTCAAAGCATCTAACCACATTACGGTTACCACAAGTTACATCATACATAAAATAGAATAAACAAGGTAAAATCATTTTCACATGCCCAATATGTAGCAAACCGGAAGGGATGAGCTTTTATTTATATTTAGGTTCATGGTACTTACTTTGACATATAACAGTGGTGGAACAAGAAATAAATTACTGCAGTCAATTAAAGTGATAAAGGGGTATCCCCTAATTTATATTTTGTTTTGAAATTATATAAATAAGTCTCCTTGAATCATCCTCAAATGACGGGTAAACCTCTCAGCTGTTTTAACCCGCACTTCCTGGGCAAACACTTTCGTAGATTGTGCTACGAAAACATAAAGTCATTAAAAGTCTTGAGTATGGAACCCTTCTATGAGACCTACTCGCACGTAGAACCAGTCCGAACACCAACACAGATCAATCCACAAATATGCACCAAGAGAGAACAGCATGATAATTTTTTCTACATATGTTTCAAGGATTTTCTGGTATGGAACCCCCAACCTTTAAATTCCAGTCGCACTGACAGACTCTCATAAAACAATCCAGTGACATACTACACACAAATATTTACCGAAAAATCCACGAAAATTCAGCCTTAAAACTCAGAGATACTTCTTTGGGAATTACAGATATGGAACCCACAACCTAGGAGGCCCGGACACACATAAAATATAGCCTATGTTAATCAGGCAAACATAAGAAATTCAATAATTTTTTTTATCTAAATCGGATAAGTAATTTTCGAAATTTTTATGGTCATACGAAATGTTTTCTACACAAAAAAGGTACTGTTGGTCTTTTATATTGAAAAAACACGGTCAGTTTTAGCTTTTCTTACTTGTTCTAACGTTTACATAAATTTTGTTTGATTAAAAACATTTTTAGAAAAAATTGGACCGGCGTTATTATTCTTTTAGTGCTGATACTTTTGAAGTTGTGCAGTTGCAGTTAGATTGAAAGCTTTTGGCACCAACTTCACAAGTACCAGCACCAAAAGAATTAATATTATTTTATATTTTTCAGTGCACCAACTAATAACGTCGGTCCAATTTTTTGTAAAAAATATTTATTTCACACTTTTGAGTGTAACATTGGTCACGAAAATCGTTGAATGTTCACTAATACCAATGAAGATAGTACTTATCATATCGCTGCGGAAATACGCTTAGTATTTTAGATGTTACCATTTTAACACCGATTTAACTCGAAAACCGTAACTCTAAGGAGAATATGTTCATTATAAATGTTGCTACAAATAATTATGTCTTTCATATCGTGTAGACAGATTTTCAATTTTCGAAAGAAATCGCCCTCTCCACATAGCAAAACTAAATATATTTGAGAATTTAAGATGCCTCTATCTCGAAAACCGTAACTCTTTTGAAAAATTGTTCAATTCAAACGTTCCCGGATATTTTCGAGAAAATTTGCCCTAGGGAAAGAGATTTTGGATTTGTGTTTTTATGAATATAGGACCATTTCTCAAGCCTACTTACTCTTTCAAATGAAGCCAAAATTATCAATATCGGAGCACGTTTACTATGTAAAAGGTGCGCAGAAACCAAAAAAGCACACAGTCAAATTGTATACCTCCTCCGTTGAAGGTTCGTCGGTCAATAAATACAAAAATTGTATTTCAAAAAATTTATCGTGTTTTTTCAACATAAAAGTTGATGTTTCTCGAAAACGGTCCACTTTAGAGCTCACGACCAATTGTACCTTTTTTGTGTAGAAAACATTGGCGGTTCAAATTGGTGCCTCAAAACTGTACTTTTCCCATTGGCGTACAAATTGTGGAGAAAAACAACCACCACTTCTTCAAAATCTTCACCAATTACGACTCAAAACCTAGCTTATTATGAGTGAAAAATGTTTACAAAAGCTGTTTTCTGTACTATAAACGGTTTCAACACCCTGTATCTCGAAAATGGTGCATTTTAGAGGGCAATTTAATAAGAACTTTTTTGCATAATTTTGGACGAGCTATCACATCCACAAGTTCTGCGCATATATTATGAAACACCCTGTATATTAGTATAGATTACAATTTGACAAATGTGAAGGAATTTTTTTCAAAATTATTATACGAAATCAAGCTTTCTGTTGGCTTTCGAGCAGTCGCTTCTTCCTGTATATGCTTTCATTCCATGGTTCTTTAGTTCATTCATTTCCTTGATTTTAACTTCATATCGAAATTTTAATAAAATAAGATATTCATTCTTAGTATTGAGTGCAATTTTAAATTTTCTATGTAATATTTTCATAACGTGAATATTTTTCTTATTTATATAACTCTAACCCAACATATACTAATTTAACTGGACTGAATCTTTTCAAAAGTCATAACAAAGATCCTACAGATATATAGGCACTTTTGTTATTGAATATTTCATTTTTGTGGATATCGTGAACCGGAATATCTCGAAGGCTATATTTCGAGAAGAAAATTGTGTATGTGGTGTCTCCTAGAAACATATCCCTTAAATAAAAATGCTCTTACCAAAGTACACATGCTTCAAAAAAAATCTGCCACCACTGTACTATAAAAGGACCTCTAGGCAAAACAAAAAAAAAAAACCTTTGAGGTTCACAACCAATACAAAATGTTGTAAACAATGACTTGATTGTTCCAGATATTTGTTCAACTCATTTTTATGACATTTACTAACCAGGTTATCCTCCATTCCCTGAGGGATACAGGTGGTAGCGGTTCAGTATCATAATGCATTCTTAAGTTCCCGATACAATTGCAAATGTACCTACGATAGTGATTGCTTGAGGCAGGCGCGCTTCATATGAATTATACAATAGTTACAGAAACACATTCAGAAAGACTATCATAACATTTTAAAAAAACAACACAGCCTTGTCCTCTCTATAAGATCTGCTAAAAGAAAATGGAAATCAGAGAAACAGAATTCTCAAGAAAATGTAAGAGCAGTTGACACAAAAGTTCTCGTTGTTTATCTCTTTTGTGTCTTTGCCAACTTTTAGTTGCTAAACTTCATCAGAGTATCAGACAATGCAACTGCTGACTAGTAGTGCTGACTGACAAATACACCTCATCACAGTCCATCAGTTATTCAACTCGTGGCTGCTTAGATTCAATTACCTGTTTCCAAGTACAAACGATCACTTGAACACACACGAAACGAAGTTACAAATTCAGAAATGACTACGATACAATGAATACCAAATAAGATGTTCTTGTTTTCGTGTCTGTCCTTTCATTGTGTACAACGAGCCAGAACCTTGGCGGGAGAGGTAGACGTAGGTTAGTTTGCTATTTTAAATCCTAATGTAACACTCTGTATCTGCAGTACCTACTACAACTACTACACATTGCCCCATATGCAAATGAACGGAGGCCCACTTCACTTTGGTTGCCATCGCCCTAAGCTCAATTCCCACACAAGCTTCAACATAAAGAGAATAGTTTAGAGCGCATTCGCCGGTATTATGTGACCATGAGGACACTGAGAAGAGAGCAGCCACCAAGGAAATGAACTGTCTACGCGAGGTGCCAAAAGAAATATCTATCGGGAGACCTGTTAAGAGGAACATATTCTTTGATATCGAAAAAATATCATACAATATAGATGTGGAGTGTATTCAATAATATCGAAAAATTCAAAACAAAAGCATCTGCAGTGTTCTATGGAATTTGATGTTTTCTTTACTTGAGTCAGTAATTGTCATTTCACAATTGTAATTCACAGAATGAATGATTTTTTTTATAATGATAATATGTACTATAAATAAATAACATGATATTTGGGGTACCGATGTCTATCTAATATGTAAACTTAGCTAATTGATTAAAAAATGAAAAAAATATTTATTTATCCACTGTATTCGTATACCTTTTCTTAGTCATTTAAATGTGAATAAGAAAGATAATCAATTACCCCTATCAAAAATTCAAGGTAGAAGATTTTTTATTAATATTCTGTTTGAAAGATTCAAAGAATACGATAATGGGAATATATATAATAGTGGCAAAGAAAACAGATAGTGTTGTCTATCTTCATAGATTGTGGGATAATTTTTTGTATACGTTGAGGTGACGCCAGTAACAATGCTGCAGATGGTTATTACCAAAAAAATGAATTCTTTTACGAATAACTGCCAAGAATAATTTTTCCGAAAAACCCCTTTTATTTTTAGATTGATAGATATATAACATAAGATAAAAACGAAATTATACCGCATATATGTTTATACTATAAAGCAAACAAGAGCAGATGAAACTTGCTATAAAATATATATTTTTTACAAAAAATTGACAGACGTTCTTAGTTGGTGCACTGAAAAATACAAAATAATATTAATTCTATTGGTGCTGTTACTTATGAAGTTGTGCAGTTGCAGTTAGATTGATAACTTTTGGCACCAACTTCACAAGTACCAGCACCAAAAAAAATAATATTATTTTGTATTTTTCAGTGTACCAACTTATAACGTCGGTCCAATTTTTTGAAAAAAAATATTGATTTCACACCTTTAAGTGTTACATTAATCAAGAAACTTGTTGAACGTTCACTAATACAAAAGAAGATAGTATTTATCCTATTACCTACCTATATTCTTTGCTTGTACTTGTTATTATCTAGAGGTTTCAAAACATCGCGGCGAAATTACGCATAATCATTTTAGATTGAACCATTTTAGCGCTACTCTAACTCGAAAACCGTAACTCTGAGGATAAAATGTCCATGATAAATGTTGCTACAAATAAACTGGTCTCTTACTTGGTTGCCTTAGATTTTCAATTTTCCAAAGAAGTTGCCCCCTCCAGATAGCGAAAATACACATAATTGAGTTATTAGCATTGCTGTAATTCGAAACCGTAACTCTTCTGAAAGATTGTTCAATTTTAACTTTTCCGGAAATTGTCCTATCTTTAATTCTGCCGCCTGAGATTTTCGAGGAAAATTGCCCCCTTCACCCGTAGGGTGGTATTTTTGCAGGAAAGGAGATTTCGGATTTGATTTTTCACGAATATGGAACCATTTCTCAAGTCTCCTCTTTGAAATGAATCAAAAATCATTAAAATCACGGTTGGTTTAGTACATACAGCGCGCGCACAAATCAAAAAAAAAAACAGTGTAATTATTGTATACTTCCTCCGTTTGGGTTCGTCGGTCAAATAGTGAAGAAATGGCGCCGGTAGACTTGGGTAACGACCCGCTTTTACTCTGTCATTGTAAAAATTGTCATGTAATTTTGCGATTTATAGTTCATTTATAAATTTGCTGTTATTAATTTCCGAGGAGGAAATTATTTTCACGGATCTGATTTTCCAAAATTGGAATTTTGACAAATTTCAACATTTCAAGGTAACTAGAGTAATGTGTAAGTTTTTGCGGGTACTTAAGTACGATGTACGGTCTATTATATTACCCCGAGAACAAAAATGATAGTGACATGGTACTACCTTTAATCGATACATACATGGCTGATTTCATGTTAATATAAAAAACAGCCGAATTTTAAACATTATATTTTTTACTATTGTAACCAAGCTTGATACAAAAATCAGTCGTTGACTGACTAAGAATTTTTGATAAGGATTGATTTACACCATCTAAAACTTTAAAAATTGCGTGGCTGGAACCCTAGTCAAAATGTGTAAGTTATACATTTCTTTCAATGCTGCTCAATAACATATTTCTGCTCCTCTATTGTTTCAATATTATTAATTTTGAAATAATTGTTCAATATAATTAGAAAAAGATGCTATTTGATTCTAATTGATGCAATTATCACACCCTTCATGGATGCAAGGGACTCTGTTTCATGAATTGTCCTTCCAGTAACCATACTTCATAAACTTACCTCACCAATTTTAAAAGCATGGGTTGCTCTTTACAAATGATTATAAAACTTTATATAGTGCGATGAGAAACCTGGGCTTATCTTTCCTTCATAGTTCTGATAATAAACTGAATATAAAATAAAGTAATCAAGAGCAGAAACAGTTATGACCAATTATTAAATGAACAGCTCTAATCAGAATCTGAAAACAAATAGAATAACATTTTACAATACCTCTTGACTTGCTTATAGGTACAGTGAATGGTGAACAAAACTATGTCCTATCAAGAATTTTCACTTACTCAACAGATTGTAAATCTTTACGGAAACATAAAGACTTTTCGACAATAATAATTTATCTAAAGTCATTCAGAAGAGACATATTTTTCTAAGCTCTTCTTGAAAACAAAGCTCTTTCATACAAATGAAATTATCCATTACAGGAAATACTTCAGTACCAAGAAGGACTGGAGGAAATTGGCAAGTATTAAATAAATTAACATTACTTTGACATCAAAAGGAAAGTTTTATCCCAGGGCGTACGCTAGATGCAAACAAAATACTGGAGAAAAACAAAATCGAGCTTTCCTCTTACATCAATGTCAGTGATCGGAATGCAGACAGCATTTAAGTTCCTACTCCTCTATCCTTTGTCTGGAACTTCTTTTGCCATCTACGTAGTGATAGTGCTGACACATGTTAGATCGACCATGTGCGTACGCCCTAAGAGGAAATCAGCAAATGGATAAGTTTTGATGGTCAAAAAACTTTGACCGGGATATTCCCCTTTTAGATAAGCGAGGCAGTGGTATCTATTGTTTTCGATGTTCCTTTTGATAAGACTAATGGCTTTCATACAATTACCAACATTGAATGAATTTCCTGAATGAATTTGGTACATGATAGAAAAAGTACTATTTTTGAAGTCACACTGTTGTCCTTCACATTCATTATTGGAATTGCATTAACCTTATGAATGATTTTAGAAAATATACGTCAATGAGAAGTCATATTTATGAAATTATTCATTCAATAAAAAATGCGAAAGACAATAGCCGTTGATAGGAAAAAAATCTTGTAAACCAGTTATAGCTCGTCTTATCTCAAAAATATTTCAATTGAAATTTATTCACCTGTTTTGACTTTGTTTTCAATTTTCTTTTCAATCCGCAATTGTGAACGATTTCTAGAGGTAATTTTTTAAACAAGGGCAAGAAGGTATATATTTCTAAGGTACATATTCTTTATACAAGGTGATTCGGTTTGGTATTTGCACCTTTGTAATTTCTTGTTTCAACAAAGAAAGTATACTAAACCTAATAAACTTCTAAATAGCACGCTAAATCCGAAGATACCGACGTCCATAAGAAGGAGGTATGCAGTTTGATTGTATGTTTGTTTTAGTGAATTATCTTTACGAGATAGGTCAAAGCAGCGATAGTAGATAGTAGAAAAGAAATGCCATATATTTTGTTTTAGATTCTTGTAGGCCCCTCTTTTGTATATTCTGCAAGTATGTACAAATATTATACCTACATTCAAGCAGAAAAAAATGTAATGAAAAAATTGATAAAATATCATTAAATCCAGATTTGATCGTTTATTGTTCCATGCGTGCAAATACTAATATTATTAATATAAATACTTATATTAGTTGCATAAATTGATAAATGAGTAGGTACCTAACTAATCAATTTTATAAGGTAGATAAATGAACCTTTTTTTTGTTTTTCGTTTATGTACCTATACAACTATTTTATATTGGTGAATGTAGAATAGAGATACACAACAATCTACATCGGAATAAGCAGTAGTTATAGTACGATCAGAAATTTAAGAAGGTTGTAAATCAATATAAGCCAACGATCCTCATTATCACGAATTTTTCGAAATATAGATAAGCAATAAAAGTGTTTGTCCCTTGAAGTATTTCCAAATCCGGTTTAAGATTAAGAGAATTTAGAAAATATGTTAGAACAGTAGTGTATTTTGATGAAACTTGGTTCGATACACACGATATTCCAAACAAAAGTTGGATAGACTTATCTGACTTGTGCCAAAATAAGGCAACGAAAACACATTACGACAATTCACGCAGGAACCGAAAATGGTTTTATACTAAATGCGTTGTCTTTATCTTTAGTCGATTATCATGATGATACTACAGCCGAATTATTTGAAGAATGGTTCCAAAATAAACGCATACCAAATATTCCACCCAACAGTATTATCGTATGGATAAGGTTAGCTACCACAGTCGAAGACTTGATAAAGCACCATGTTCAAATGACACCAAAGCCTCTATACAAGAATATATGTTAAATAATGACATGTTCTATGAGGTAGAGTTCACAAAAAAACAATTACTCGAAGTTTTACACAGTTCTAAGATACAAAAGAAATATTATTGTGATTCATTGGCTGAATGGTTGGGACATACGGCGCTCCGACTTCCTCCTTATCACTGTATGTTCAACCCAGTTGAACATATATGGCATCAGCTTAAATCAGCCGTTCGAAAAAATAATACTTCTCCAACCTTAAGTTCATCTGTGGTAGGTTTTATTCAAAAAGAAACTGCCAACATTCCTAATAGCAGCTGGGCCAAGTGTGTTTCCTATATTAAAAAGATGAAAAAGTCTTATATCGATTTAGAAGAAAATCCCAACGAAAAATGTATTCTCAATTTGGATGACGACAGTGAAAGTGAAACTGATCTTCGTGAGTAATTTTGTTTATAATGCAAGAAACGGCAACTTCACAAGTGTGTGTATATTAAATTTAATTCTAAACAACTGATCTTATTATATATCATATCGTATATACATAAACAATTCTCAATTATATTCAAGCGTCTTTTCTTAACCCATTATACCTACCTGTAAAACAAAATGTAATAGCTATAGTCTATTTGAAAATATTGTTGAGTAATAAATTATGATAATGAATGGATCTCTATTGTATTCTGCCATATAAGCACCATAACACAATAGAGATTATCATAATTATTTACTCTACAGCATTTTCAAATAGACTATAGAGCAAGTACAACTCTGCGTAGACCGGCTGCTGATAACTCAAGTGTTTGGTGAAGCTGACTTTCGTTGTTTTACCATTTACGTCATCGTTGAAATAATTTGATATTCCACACTTTTTTGATCCCAAACAGAGGAGGTATACAATTCGACTGTATGTCTGCATGTTTTTGATGGATATATGCGCCGTTAGTATATTGAACGTGCTCCGATTTTAATGATTTTAATGATTTTTAAGTACAAACAAAGAATATACGTGGGTAACAGTATAAGTATTATCTACTTTGGTATTAGTGAACGTTCAAAGATTTTCATAATCCTCAATATTTTTTTACAAAAAATTGTTGGTAGTTTATGAGTGCACCTGAAAATACAAAATATTAATAATTCTATTGGAGCAATACTTGTGAATTTGGTGCCAAAATTATTCTATTTAACTGAAATTGCACAACTTACCTGTATCAATAGAATTAATATTATTTTGTATTTTTCAGTGCACCAACAAATAAAGTCGGTCCTAGATTTTGTAAAAATATTTTTAGACAAACAATATTATTTCAACCCCTCCACCTTTCAATCATTTTTGTCATTGTTATATTTTTAAAACAGAAAGAACTTTTATCAATATTTAAAATCCGATAGACGTCTGAGTACCTACAGGGTGGCCAAATAAGAATGTTTCTCGGCCCTATCTCGGGAACCGGTACATCTCGAGATAAAAATTATGGAAGAAAAGTTGCCACAAAAAATACATAGAAATTGTTTGGAAATGTACAGGTCGACCGCTAGAGGTCTTGATTGAATACCTTATAAAGGTTTAATTTAGATTCGACATGTTCTATTCTATTGTTTCAAATTAAAGGTAGGGGAGAGTGGGAGCCTTGTTTGCAGAAAAACTTTTTCAAGTCTATTTTTGAGTAGTTGAATTCCGTATACTCCTTTTGTTAAGAAGAGCTGTTCCCCATCAATAAGATACCTAAATGTAACTTACAACCAATGTAACCAATTACCTACGTATTTACTAGAGGGCTTTGTTTCATTTGTTTTATAAATAAAGTCAAATATAACTTTGAATAGGTATTCCATTTAAGTGAAAAAAAATTAACATTGGCAAGAAAATATCGAAAACTGCATGCAAGTTTTTCAGCAAAAATAAATAATACATAAACTTTTAAATAATTCTTTTCACCTGATAGCAGTGATTTTCGTGATAGGTACTGTCACCGCCAGAGAGCGTTATAGAAAATTAATGTAATGACTTATGCGATGGTCTAAATATACACAAGGTTGAATGATGAATTAAAAACTATATATATCACTGAAAACGGCTATTATTGACTATCTTTTATCTTGCTAGAGATACGAGACGTCAGAGTTACAGTATTAATAAACAAATCTCTACTAGTTTAGTTTGATACTATAGTAGTGCCTTATCTTTGCCAGCAGCATTAGAATTATATTGCATTGTAAGTCCTCTTTTCTAAAAATATTTATTATACAAGAGAAAAAAGAGTTAGATTTTAGTTCTAAAGCTAAAATCTTATATTCTTCTCTTGTATAATACACTATTTTGTTCTGTGACGGAAAAAGTAATGATTTAATAATGAAAAAATATCACAATAAGTATATCAAAGTATATATATATACCCGAGCAAATAGTACACACTTTTTCCCGTGGGAAAAAAGTGATATTTTGTCACCTGTCAACACAGATAAAATTTCAAATATTCTTCCCGTCACAGAAAAATAGTTATTTATTATAAAATGGTAAAAATTTTTAAAAGCCTTTACCTATGACTTCCCTCGACAAACCACCCCGCTTCGAGATGGAAACAACCTCGTCGCTTCTACCGTTCTTATATTGACACTTAATAGTTTGGACACCCTGTAAATATGATTAACGAAAACCTTTACATTGCGTCGCCGCTAGTCCTTCAATATGCATACCAAAAATCGTTGTCCTAGGTCAAGCCGTTATTGAGCTACACCGCCAACAGACTACAGACATACAGACCGACGGACTTGAGATACCATGATTTTCGTGATCTAGGAACCCCAAAACGTAAATATTAGCAAAAATCTCGAGGTCGATTTTTTACATGAATACAATACTTCCCTTATTGAGAGAAGTAAAAAGTATTAGATTTTAGCTCGAGATATTATCGAGAGCTAAAATCTTATATTCTTCCTGTGTATAATATACTATATTACTCTGTGACGGGAAAAACGATAATTTAATAATAACAAAATATTACAATATATTAATGCCAGAAGTTTAGGTTTGAAACTGGTAGTATGTTGTTCTTATAGCGACAATTAGACCTGCGTTGCTAAGGACCTTTCAAAGTAATCAAATATCTGTCGATTTAATTCTGTGAGTTGATTTATATTTATGTATATATATATATATATCTACCCGGTGAAAAAGTACTTATTACCTGTCAACAGAGATAAAATGTCACAGAAAAAAATATTTATTACACATTTTAAAATTTAAAAAAATGCCCTCTCCACCGCTTTTTGCTGTATATCTTGGGGAGAAGGGAAATTGTACATACATATATAACAGAAATATAATATAAATAAAATTTTGATTATGTTCAGTGTAGTATTTGCGTTAATTTCTAAAATTATTCTATGAAGTTTCAGAGGAAGAAACATTTCACAGCCACTTGTTTGATTAATATTTTATGTGGTGCGAATAAATTGGTAATAACATTTTCAATATTTAAAAAAAACGGTAAATTTGAATAGTTCATTTTAGGGACAGTAACGCTACTATGACAACGTAAATTTGAATACTTAATTTCAAAAACAGTGGCGATATTGTGACAACAATCTATATCTAGAACTGTTCATATGTTGATAGCCAAAAAAATCTCTCTGAAAGCAGACATTTATTAATAAGATTACAGACTCGTCAAGCTTTGCCTAAAAATCTCGACATTTAAACCTTAATTAAGTTATCACAAGGTAGGTTCATTAGATTTTTCTGAACGATGATCAGCTTATGAAATTCGGTTATGCAGAACAGGACTCTTGGTTTGAGAGTTCCTACTCATACCTACCTCTTATTCGAAAAAATAGAGCGAATCTTATTAATACAAAATAATACTGATTGTGACCAAGATTACGATTTTCATATTTTTTGTGGACCTTAATCATGTATATATTGTAGAAAATCTTTTTTGAATTATTGCATAGATTCATCAATTACGTCCTCTAGTCAAAGATTAAATAAAAATAATTTTCCTCTAGTGGTCGACCTACATATATCTAAGTAATTTGCATATTTTCCTCATGGCCCCTTTTCTCTTATAGTTCATTCATATTTGGCCACAATGAACAAAAATACTAAATATGTGATGAAGATTTTAAAATTAATTTTTCGAAGCATTTCTTCGTATGTTTCATAAGATATTTAAGCATATCCATACTGTAAGAATGAACTCTATGTACAGTTCGTCAAATTTCATGGGAGCTGTGACGTATCAGTGAGAGGGAAAGTAACTTTCCATCTACAACCATAGAACCTCGCATAGAACGCCCCTGCGCATTCCTTTCATGGCTCAATTTTCACTTGAAGATCTGTAAGTTATATATCAATATCAAATGCTAGAAGTACCTATCAAAATATTATAAACTATTATCTTTGCTTAAATTTAAACGTGAGCTGTAATATTCAACTCCCAGTTGGCAATAAAATCGATTCCAATAGCGGATAACTTCATATACATAGGAGAATTCCTGATTTTGCTTAAATATATAGATGCATTTTACTGCAGTTGTTATTATAATGTTTGTATGGAACATTAGTTTGCTAATTAAACGAGAGTAAAGACACTTCAGCAATCTCCAACAGTTATGGCTGCTGGATAGAGCAAACAACGTAAGATAACAGCTAGTGAATTCGTAGAGATTTTATCATGATATGCTTGTTATTCTTCCAAATAAGGTTTAATTAACATTCAACATCTCGGTTTCCAAGCAACAAGTATTACGGTGTCTTTATCCTTAAGATGCCTCTGCGATTGTAATAACATAAAATATTATGGATAACATTAATTCGAACCGTATGAGGAGAATACTTGTGTTGGTACTTGTACTTCAAATATGTATTTTGATCCAGAGATAGCGTTCCAGAGGAGTGGTAAATTGATACTGTATAGTAGAGATTGGGTAATAAATGAGCACCATAATCATGTGTATGTTAATGAGAAATAATATTGAGTGATATAAAGAGCGGGAATTAAAAATAGGTATCCGAATATTCCAAGGTATAAATTGTGGAATTCAATATGTAAAATTGTCGATATCTATCTGTTGAAAACAATAATTATTATATGACTACCCAGAACAGTACATCCTATCAATGTATAATGGATGTCTGAATGATGATGGTTTTCACGAAATTCAAACAGGTATGTCGAAGAACGGAATAAGCCAATTTAACTTAATTTAGTGGAAAGTGTTACTCTATTATAGGTAACGGTGATTTTAATTAAATTGGTAGGTACCCTGGTACACTAAATAGACAAATATACAACAATTAAAAGAAGAAAAAAAAAACAAGAATAGCGAAAAATGTATGAAGTTTCATTTGAATATTATTAGCATTAAAATTAAAAAAAAAGATAAAAAAACTGCACCGAGAAATTGTATATACCGTTTTGAACGTCTCCATATCCGTTATCTTTTCAATCATATAGTAACTGCACGTCGACTTAAACAAAGAGTTTATAAATTTCGTGGGCATCTGAGTCGCTCCATGTTTCTAACCAACCATACTCCATTTCAAAAAGATAGAGAGTAATGGATTACGATAATGAAGGTATGTTCTTTTGTTATTATAACGACATAATACAATAGAGATCCCTTCATTATTAGTCTCTCTCTTTTTGGAATAGAATATTACTGCTTATCCCTTTTCAAAAAGCAAGTGCCCCCTCCCGGTCCAAAAGGATTATCAACAAATGGTCATGAATCGCAGATTAAAATACATAAAACCTATATTTATTGCATTCTGTCCCAGAAATTATGACTGTATTTATTAATTAAGTTTTTTTCATGTTCTTTTTGCTTACCGACATTACTTTTCCACAAACGTTTGAATTGAAAGATGCGTTGTAAAAGAAAGAATGTTCTGCCCACATTTTTGGAGAAAATTTACAATTGAATTCAATATAATTGTCGACTAAAGAATCAGCAAATCAGTCTCTAATTTCATCTCCTGGTCTAAAGTCTAAAAACATGCCTGAGCAATTTCATTACTTACATCGTAATGGTCTTCGGATAAGCCAAACTGTTATCTTTTTACAGTATCTATAGAAAGACGGATGTAAAATGGGCACTATTCTACCTGCCTTTTTAATCCTTGGTACATGTAATATTGGCACCCGCCGAAAACTTAAATTAATGATATAAAATTTATTGTAAACAATTGTTCAGAAGAATATAAACATTTAACTTAGAACTTATAAAAATCAATTTATTATTGCAGTATCTCAATGCATTGTGGTCTTCCGCTCTATTTCGGGGTTGTGGTCCTAGTAGAAGTTTTCTCCTTGCTGTGACTGTTTCAAGTAGCTTGTTAGCTAACTCACGTCCTAAGATTTTCACTAGTTTTTCGGAAATATCATTCACGGCTTTTCGACTACATGCAGATGAAATTACTTTTCCAATACGAAATAAATTCTACGGATATATTTTACAAACTAAATATACTTCCTATTTTAAAAACATTTTAGAAACATCATTTAGTAGAATTCAATTAGGAAGCTATTGTGACCGAAAATATCTTTATTATCTGAAGGGTATCGCGGTGCCCTTATTACATGTTGGATTAAGTGACCTTTTTCGTAGCCGGTAAAAGATGAAATTTTGTGCCCATTTTACTCCCACCGCTATAGAACAGAAAAAATCTATGTGTGTGTTACCAAACGCACGATAGAAGCAAAACTTCTTAAACGAAGTCGTTCTGAAATAAAAAAAAGTAATATGACTTAATTTTAATTTATATTTTTAGAAATTTCAATAATGGCTTCGCATCTTCTACATATAAAGTGATAATAAAATCATCAGCCACGAAAAGAGGCATGGTGCAAAGTAAAGAGTATTATTGATATGGTTGATGGCAAATTTGTTCCCTGCAGGTAGCAGGTATTTACCTATTATGTATTTTCGTAGATAAAAGTAATTAGAACTTGCGATCTTTTCTGAAATAATTTAAATAGGTATAAAAAACATAAATATCTGTGATGGATTAAACTCTGCCCTTACTTTTTTAAATCCTGTTGAAATCAGTGATTGTTTTGTATTCGATATTCTCTCAATAGCACCAAACGAGGAAAATATTCAAAAGTAGTCCGATTATTTTATGGATAATTTTATTTTATTTTATTTTCTCATATATATATCTGAGGAGTCATTACTTCCTACTTTAATTTGGGCTAAAAACTCAGTTGATCTTACACGGACCGTAGGTACTGTTCGTAAACACATGTGAATCTTTTCATAGACACTTTAACGATTCGTTTTCAAAGTCTCGTGCAAACATTTTTGTTTTTGACCGACTTCCCAAACGGAGAAGGTATAGAATTCGACTGTATGTCTGCATGTTTTTTTATATAGATATATATATTTTCTCGCGACTTTCGCATTGTAAACGTGCTCCGATTTTGATGACTTGTTTTTCATTTGAGAGAGTATTAGGAATTGGTCCTATTGGAAAAAAAACAATATTAGACATGCCTTTCCCCTCAAAAATATCCCAAAAAGTAGGGTGGTAGGGGCAATATTTCCCGAAAATTGAAAATCAGAGACGGCAGAATTAAAGAAAATTTCATATCCGGAAACGTTTAAATTGGACATTTTTTAAAAAAGTCATAGGTTTCCGCGTTACAGTCTACAATATCTGTTTCAGCTATGTGGAAGGGATAAATTTTTCCGAGAATCGAAAATTCGAGATTTGAAAGTTAGAATGGGGACCATAACAGTTACGGTTTTGGTGTTACAGCAATGGTAAAGTCTGAAATATGTGGTAGGTGTATTTCCGCTATGTGGAAAAGGCAATTTTATTCTAATCTTGAAAATAAAACACAATTTTTCGAAAAAAATATTTATATGAAATGCGTCTCATTTCAATGAGGCGTATATGTATAGTCATTTAAGTTTTTATAAATGTAGGTGCATATCTTTTTATTTTATTTGATAAAGCCAAATTATTCAATGTACTCGCCCTCTATAAAAGTGCTGTGCCCGGTCCACGACGGGACCTGTATAGTTTCAGGTAAATACAAATTAATTGCGGGACAGAACTTGCTGTTTATTTTTTGACTATATTGTCCTTAGCAGGGAATTTTCCCTTTCGCATTGATATAACTACACTTCAATTTGAGCTGGAAGACTGAGATTCCAAAAAGTCTCATGTGTACAGGTATATATTTATACAGGGCGACTAGAAAAACTGGGAAAACCTGATTTATAGTTTAACTATAAGATATATTAGAAAATTTCCTCACAAAACTTTTTTAAGAACATCCGCATTTTTCAGTGACTTACTTTCAATTTCAGCAGCTACACTAATTTTAAAGATACCTATTTTGTCATAGGTGTTTTTCAAATAGAACACCATATATATTTTTCCGTTTTCTTTGACTTGTGGTTTTTTTAAATAATTAATAAAATAATAACATTGGAAAAGCAATAAAATAATTTTAATATGTATCGCATACCTTTTTTTCTAATTTCTAGCTTATTTGTATTTTAGGATATCCTAATTCAATAAAGATCTATCTATCTATAAAGTATTTGCAGAGCTGACGATTAAGGCACTTCCAACGACTGCACATTTGTCAAATTATGTTTGGCTCATATCTGAGGTATAATTTCAGAAATTATTCCCAATTATTGGTGGAATGTAAGCAAAGCCGCGAGCAACAGCTAACAATATATAAACTATTGAAATGAGCTAATTAAGCCCTTTCATTTGATACCCAACACATTGAACAATTTGTTTTCTTTGTTCATGACTTTCTATTCTCTAGAGGGCGCCATACTCAATTTAATGTGACATCAATTAGCCTATAACTAGTGGACAATCAAAAATCTTCCAACGGTACCTTATTTGTCATAAGCATAAGTAATACTTTGAAGATATGAGGGAACAGATGAACATACATACAAGCCCACCCACATACACACCGGTCAAAATCATAACCTAATCCTTTTTTACTTCGCTGCAGAGGGTTAAAAGCTCCTTTAATAAAAGACTTTCTGTTACTGATTATTTTTAGTGTATGTGTAAGGAGATAATTTGATGATACTCCAGCTCCAATGGCTTTTGAAAATGATGTAGGTACCTACCCGTCAGCGGAAGCATCATTCTCCTGACCCAACTAAGAACAATTCAGTGCAGCGCATTTACTGAAAATTGACCGCATGCATACCTACTTAATTGTTCCTTTTGCAGTAGTGGAACACGACAATTGGAGTGTAATTTGGCGAGTCTTCTATAGGAATAGACTCTCCCATTGTCATCACCAGTTTGCATTTGCGGTCATCGTAATTGTAACGTGTAATGTGGATGTTTGGAGGAGGTAGCCATATACACATAGACACAGAGGCCCTGTGCTAATAGAATCATGGACTGATTGAGTTACTGATCTCGTTACAGTGTAAATTTGCAACTGCTGCTGTCCTCCAGCCTCGGTTAACTGTAAGAACGCTTTTTAAAATTGCAAATCTATTTGCTCACTAACCTACTTTCAAGCAATAGCCACAAGTTGGTTCGTAAACACTAGATAGGTATATAGTTTTTATTCTTTGATTTGTTGTCTTCGATAAACTTAGCTTCATTCATAGGCAAATTGTAAGTCATGTCCTATACTTAACGAAGGTATTTTGTGGATAAATCGAGAGAATTAGTTGATTTATCAAAATGTAATGAAAGTTTGACTTAATAGAAGGTTGAAGGCTGTTATCCAATCAGGTTCAAAAATAAATAGGTAAATAGGTCCAAAAGGAACTCTTGGTTTGTTCGAAATATTTCAAAGAAGACTGCTAGGTAAAGTAAAAATAACATTTCTTAGCACACCTAATATAAATAATGATATTTTTAATTGATGGATCCGAAATCTTTCATATTTCTAGCTAATTTATTTTAAATTTAATTTTAAATTCACATGTTTTGCCCTGATGAATAGAGTAAATATTCTTGAAAGCTCAGCTTAAATTAAAGGATTCAATTAATTAGATACAAAATTTATCTTACTAGGTTAGCCGCAGAATATCGTCACAACTTTCTTAGCAATATGGCTAACGTTTCTGAAATTGAACTTTCGTTTTTGTGGAATAATGACATTTTATCCATGGCAGGGGTCATTCCGCGGCCATACTTGTTTCTAGCACATGTGGTGGTAATTATTCCTCAATAACAATATAAAGAAAATTTAGTAAGAGATTGTATGTATATTGTCATTTCTAAATCCTAAAAAATGGATATTTGTTAATAAATCTACTTCTAGAAATATTAATTATCCAATCAAAACCAATCTAGACAAATAAATCGAAAATATTTTCTTAGTTAGTAGGATTAATATGAAGGGTGTTCTAGCAGCAGTTCAAACTAATCCCAAACCGTTAGACGCTTGCGCACTTTAATTTACGATGACCTAATTCATTCCCAACTATTAGTAAAATGTTCAAGCAGCAGTTTGACGATTTCCAATCTAGCACAGCACGCTTATCACGTAAAAATTAACAACCAGTTGCTATCACTTTGTTGTAACGGAATTGCCGCATTGCTACAGTTGTAACATTTTTGATAAGCAAGCTCGACGCCTAAATTTTTAGTTAAAAAAAAACTGATTAATAAGTGAAAATAGTAATAATAAATAGCTATGATTAAAATGGCATTTATTATACTTAGATAGGTAGATACGTTTTCTGGAGCATCAGTTAAATATAATGATTGACTCTTCGGCAACAATGTACCAAATCGTCGATTTGACAGTAAAGATTCTAAAATAGTCATATATGCGTTGCAGTTGTAAGTTACATGATAAGGAGGCCGACCTAGCTTGAGACCACAGTATAAAGAACTTTTTATACTGTGTTGAGACATGCCCAGTTGGATCTCAGAACCACATAGGTATATTGAATAAGACGAAGGGATTATAAGGAAGGGGAAAATGATATTTGTCGTTCGAGCAGAACAAAATTCCTAACCACATGGAAACAATAATTTTAAATCGCATATGCACATTACAAGTTATCAAACGATCTCAAACTATTGCTTATACAGCCCTATTGTCTCTAGTGGGTGAAGAGGTGGATATAGAATCAACAACAGGGGTGTTTGGCTTAGGCAGTTTAAATAAGAATAAAGAATACTTAAGCTTCATAAACATAAAATATTCTTTGTTCTTGTGAAAAAATTGAACTATTTTTGATTAGGGTTTCAACTAGTTTGTTTTCGGTAATGAAATATTCAATCAAACAACTTTGGGAGAAAAATTTCCTGGACGGATAAATAACTGATAATAACTTTCGTATATCCAGCTCTATCTCAAGAGGGTGTAGTCATTAAAAAAATTAAAAACTCTTTATGCCCAATTATAGTAGGTCTTGAATAAGTAAACTAGAGTTAGGTCTAAATTCTGAATAAATTTTGTTATAATGCCCGTAGCTTTGGTTTGTTTTAACCGATTTGAACAAAATTAGCCTATTGAGAAAAATTATAAATCAGTCACATATTGCATAGAATATTTATATTTAGTTCCATTTGTCATAAGTAGGGGAAATCTTTTGATGAAGAATATTAAAACTTGTTTTTATTAAAAAAATCAAATACAAAAACACCCAATTATTTTAAATTACTATGAATATTGGTTAAATTGCCAACAAAATGGAGAAAAGTGCTTCTCCTTTTTGTCGATCTCGAGATATAAGTAAAAACACACACACGTGGGTAACTTTTCTGTGAACTTAGAGATTATTTGAATTGGGAAAACACTAATAAATGGATAGGAAGGAAATTATATTTTCATGACAGGCGAGGTCACCAGAACTTACACAACTCCTATCAATTGGAAAAATTGAAAAATTTCGTTTTAAAATTGGACTTACCAAGCGGGATGACAAAATTTAAAATTTTAGAAAACAATAAAGAACATATCAATACATAAGATGAAACCAGCTCCTATGACCACGTATTTATTCAGGCAACAATGGCGAAAAATTCCAAATTTTAAGTGGTCATCAGGCTTCATTGAAAAAATTGTTAGCATATTCTTTCTTGTTTTTGCATCCAAAATTATATGCCAACTTCCATTATTATTTGAATACAGTTTGTAGTTAATATCTGGTTGTTTTACTTAGCTAGATAGGTATTTATTTTTTAGTTTCCCAAACCCTATTTTATTTGTGTAGTTGATAATTTAGTAGTAAATAGGTATGGTTTTGCAAAAACCAGCCAATAAACATACTTAGGTATGCATTTTTAGTTATAACGTGATTCAAACAAAGGATATCGACATGCGGTTTGCACCATTTTGTATAGAATTTATAATATCAGTCATATTGAAGGAATGTTTTAATTCAACATTTTCAACAAAGATAAGTTTTGATATGTTTCATCCGAATTGCTCTATATGACGAGTAATTGGCAGATCTACGTCCTTTCGCATGCAGCTAATTTTGTTAACATTGAACAAAATATACTAAATTTGTAGTAATTTCTTCATAAACACTACTCCAGTGTCCTCCACCCTTTAGGTATTTTAAAAATAAATGGATACTCTCGGAGATACCGGCGGAGGATCGTGTTACTGGTCCACTCGTTACATTGCATGGTTAAAATAGCTTTACCAACTACGCAAACAGTTAATGATATTTAAACGACTGTACAGATCTTCATCGAACAAAGCAAGGAATTATCAAGATTGCGAAAACGTTTCATTAATAAACATCCCTTGCTTTGCACTCGCATTTGGAAACGTGCTCTGCAAACAAATATACATCATCAAGCTGACCCTTATATATACAGCAATAGGTAGATATTCATAACAAAAGGACTATAATACTCTTTATATCGATCTTAAGTCTGCAATCTTATTCAATAACTTCAAAGCAAAATAATAATTAGAATATACACGAAAAATATCAAAGCATTAGAATGTTGGAGCATCCGTATAAGTAGTATTTTATTGACAAATAGAAGATAAAGATAACAAACCAAATAAAATAAATGAGCAAATTCAAAACAGAGCCAACTTTATTTGATGATGTTTTAGAAAGTATAAAATTACATCACATATAGTAGGAATCATATCAAAGCCGTTAATCAACGTAGCTTAGGTAGCTTGGAGATAAATTTTCACCAGAATTCCAAGTTACAAAGGGTCTTCGTCAAAATTTATATTACAGAAACCACTGGAATTCAACAATTCGGAAATGTTTTATTATCGATCCTCTTGTTTGCTGACGACCAGGTCATTATATCTGGAGAAGAAGACGATGCCAATTATATGGCAAGAAAGCTTCGAGAGGAATACACCAAGTGGGTCCTCACAGTAAATTTAAGCTAGTTACACCATCTTAAAATTGGAGAATCAGAGGAAAACATAGAGCTGAATGATGGGGAAACTAAACAGGACAAAACTTTCAAATATCTGAGAGAAACTCTTTCAAACTCTCGTACAAATGAAGAAGACATAAATAATGAGATCCAGCAAGGAAGACGAGTTAGAATTCAGTTTTATGAAATAATTAAATCACGTATTCTACCAAATCCCTGGACTACAAAGTATCTAATAGTAGAGAGCATCACCCTATATGGCTCGGAAGTATTAGAACTAACAAATAGATAGATGAAGTATTGGAGAAAATCTTGTGGCTTATCCAGAATTGTTATCTATATTTCAAACGATGAAATAAGAAAAATGGAAGTTAATAATAAACGCATTAGAGAAAAATCCCGATGGCTCGTCGCCAACGGATAGGTACATTTCACGGTTTTTTTTAGCTCACTTAGGAAAAAACATTTCAAAAAAAAGTTGTAGGGACAGATCATATATAATCAGAAAATATAGAGATATGGATAGGGTTGTTAAAAATCGCGATAATATAATTTTGTAGTTGTGCGGATATATCAGCCATCTTTTGCTATTTTACACTTTTCAGTCAGCATCTAATGATGTCGGTTCTATTTTTTTTATTTACTTTTCTCACAATTTTGAGTTGATGAGGGGGCTGTAAACCTTTGAAGATTTTGGAAAATGTTCAATTTATAAGCTACTGCAAATGATCTATTCTTCAATTCAACCAAATTCAAGTTTTGATGTTGGAGATACATCTCTTCTACCTCCTCCTTGTAGTAGAAAAGTGTTTGATTCTACACTATTTGAAATATGACCATCTCTCAGCACTCCTCCTTCCAATAAAAATCTTGAGAATCAGTGTACATTTACTATGCAAAAGAACGTAACATCCCCCAAAAAAGGAAAATATCTCTTCCTTTTTATGAAGGGGAATATGCTTTTGATGTAAATTTGATAACAAAATGTTTTATTAAGGATTTAAAATTCTCCCTGAAATATTCTTTCATATTCATCCCACATTTGTAGACCAACTTTTTTGCAAAGCTCCATCTGTATTTCAGGTAATCTCTGATATTTGAGAGGAATGATTTGGATTTTCTGCTAAAATTCTCGTTGCCAAATTTAAACCAAAATCAAATTTGCGTGTTTTTTCAACTACAACAATTTCTTTACCAATTGTTATACTCATCATATGACTGAGAAGCTAAGAAAACTTTTCTAAGCTAATGATTTTATTAAAGAGTTACCTACTTCAATAATATTTAACAGTCTTGAAGATTTTAGTTGGAATTATTCTGCAAGGAGTTACTGATTTATTCAACATTTTCTCATCTTTCTTATAGTTTCTGAGATCTTCATAGATCTATCTATAATCTCGGCACACTGTATACTCGAATCTTAACAATGTAATCAACATGAAACAGGTAATTCAATCAATTGTGTCACAAATGAATTGCAAATATTGAGAATAAATTAGAAATAACATGGATCAAATTACTATCGTAACATCAAAAACGAGGTCATACTTCAGTAAATAATCTGTATTGGTTTACGCAACATCCCTGCAAGCATAGCTCCAGATACTTATCAAGATAAAAGGAAAAATTGATATAACAGCTCATACGTAAAGTCTCACGGGTGGGTGCAAGTCAGTGAGATCGTCTATTCACTTTGCAAGAAGGTTTACAAAACTTGGGGGGTTTTCTTGTTGTGATGGAAACTTCCGACGTCTGAGTAGACCACAACTCTCCGTGGACATGAATATTTAACTAACGCACACCGACACACCAACTAGTAACTACATCTCAGAAATGTTGAACATGCATCATTATTTATTAGTCGCCTTACTATTACGAGACACACTCAAAGGCGGAATACATGCGGACGACAAGACGAAGACGACGACGATGTTCGGAAACATCTTCTATATGCGGGTCATTCCAACAAGCTACGTGAAATTCGCGATACCTACCGACGATAGACACATACATCTAGTACCCTTATACCATGTTATCTCAGCTACATGCGACAAACAGCAATTTCAACTGATTTCATATATTTGGTACCAGACAGTTGGAAGCTGACCAACAAATAAGAATAATTATTTAATGTATGTCCAATAAGTCGATCCTCCAGGCTGTATTTCAGGAAAAGTTATTCGTTGAACTTTGTGAAAAAGTCATAAAAAATAACCCGTAAAAATCTCTGGATTTCAATAAAAAATTAAACGTATTTTTCATTTATTGATAACGGGCTATTAATTAAATCAATCTACTGTACTACTTCATCTAATTACGATAAACGCTATTTAAGCTGAGTTCGCATCCGTAAAACTAAATTAAAGCTGACATATCTGAAAAAAAGATTTGATAAATTACCTGAATCAAGTTCAAGTGATTTTATCTGACGAAGATCCTACAGTGGGCACACAAAAAGTTTGCTCCTATCTTTTAGACCAAACCTCAATAGATACGAAAAAAATATTTTAACAAGATAAAAAATTACTTTCTAAGATTTTTTCTTTTATTTTCTCGCTGAAACACCTAAATCATTCACGGACTTCAAACCACGTCACGGCTCGCTATCAACAGCAACACATACGATCTGTCATATATAGGTGTTATGTTATTTATATCATGATATAATAACAAATCGTGATTTATATCAGTGACATGTTTCTGTTAACTCTTCCTCTGTAGTCTCTGTGTATTTGTCAGTTTGGCATTGTTAATTTGCTGGAGAATTGAGTTTTTTCATAAGAAAAATGAATACAAAGTCTTATAAATACTGTGCAGCTCCCATGTGTACCTCCACAGTGATTAGCACACCAGATAAACTATTTACTTATGTTCCGAAAATGAAAGATATAAGGAGAAAGTGGTTAACTTTAGCTAGAAGAGATCCAGCATCTTAAACAGAAAAAAGTTATTTTTGTGAAGATCACTTTTATGTATGTTCTGAAAATAAAAAACAAAAAAATACATTAGATTTCAAATTCAGATACAGATAGTTTGGGTTTTGTTGGCAATGCATGTTTATATAGAAGACAGTTTTACGTTCCTTAGTTCCACAGAACAATAATAGATCCAGCTTTCATTATTGGAAATACATTCTTTATTTATTAACAAAAACGTAAGAGATGTTTCCAATGAATCACAGAGCATATAAGCACCTGAAGAAAAATGACGATGGAATGACTGTTGACTTTGGCTGGTTAGTTTGTTTAGCGGTCCATGACGTAATGCGCTCTGATTGGTGTTCGCAGTCACATGATAAGGTGTATTATTTATTGCACTTTAAATTATTGATAATTATATATGTTCCGAAATAAATATTTTAGATATTCAAATATAACCATTCATTGATTAGACATAAATTTATTTAAAATATGGTCATGTCAACAGTTGATTCTAGATCTTGGATAGGTAGAACAAATATGAGTTGACGTGGTTGGTAACCAACTCATTTGAACTCTAGTATTATAACTTTTGAAAAACATTGGATTGTCACCTAGATTATACTAATATAAACTCAACTCGGATCGAATAAAACCTCGCAACCATGATTGAAATATAATCAAATCAAACTACAAATTTTGTTTTCGGATGATCAAAGAAATGATAATCCACTTTTTTTTTCGAGATTATAATTTTTTTGGCCCTAACTCTCAGACGTTTTTTCATTATTTATCAATGGTTGTGGGGATATTCAAATGTCGTTAAAATATATTTCATTTATTTAAATTTATAGTAGTTCTACTATCGCCACCACTGATTTAAAAGCATCTCTAAGAAAAATTCCCATATTAAGATTTGATCGATAAATAATTGTGCAGACAAGCGAAATAAAATGTCGGTCTTGAGAGAAGAACCCTTATCACTTACCTTCTATTTAACATCATTTAAGAACTGATCTTTTGTCTCTCAGGACATTTTCTTTACGTACCGACTAAAGATGCAACAGGTGAATGGAACGCAACGAGTAGGTATCAAACACAAGTTTCATTATGAATAGAGAAAACTTGACCGATCATAATTTCCGCTTGGTATTCTTCGCTTACAGAATAAAATTCCAATGTTCTACTTACAGGTGTATCCTCAATATTATCTTTATAAAAGATAAGCTAATCTCTAAACAAAAGCATCGGAACTGACATACGTGAAGTCACCTGAAGAAGGCACAAAAGATTATATCTTTGGTATATTCAAAATATCATTTTCTAAATCTATAAACCCCGAGTTCAACAGAGAGGTGTTGCATCGTAGCTCCCAAATGGATGAATCGATTTTGATTAAGTTTTTGAAGCGAAGCTTTTATAGCGAGGGTAAATTCACTTCTAATTGTCACAAAATAGCGACACGAAATTGATCAATTACGAAATCTAGAAGGAAAAAAATCACCTCCGGGTTTTGAACCCGCTGGCTCGAGCACAATAGTCATATGTATTATCTTTTAGCCAACCCAACATTTACGGTTGCTAGGAGGCTTAAGTACTTCTAGCATTCACGTTTTGAATCTAATTGAATTTATAACATCTCCTATCAAATAGAAATAGACTTGGGGTACTCATACAGTTAGTTGGAAATATTATTTAAATTATAAAGCCCCTTATGAGTATCGAACCTAAATACACATTATTACAGGTACAGGATAGATGGTGGTAATTTTAATGATCTTATGAATCTTATGTCAACTTGAGTCTATCAATAATTTTTGACTATTTTTCTACAGATATCCTAAAACATCATATTATTCTATAATATCCAAATAATATATAATTTATAAACAAATCGTAGCAGAATACTTTTTGGTGATTGTGGTGGATTGTGTTTTCCCAAAGAATTGTTTCGGTACGTAAGGCAAAACGAAAACGAAAAAATATTGGTGATCCGCGGAGTGACAGTGAAGTGCACAAACTAAAACTAAAAACTGTGGCTGAATGGTGTCATGATTATCGAGCTCGGAAAAAACTTTTGAATAATGCTAGTCTTAAAAAATGTAAGAATGATGCACGACGTCAGCGGGATTGCCGCCAACGTTTGAACACCTCGCTCGAGAGTTGTGCTCCGTCTCATTTTCTTGTTGAAACAGCTGTAGAAAGTGGTGCTCCTTCTGATTCTTTTGTCGGAACAGCTCTACAAATTGATGATCTAAGTGTACATTCAAACGATAACGAAAGATTGACTGCTCCAGGATCAAGCAATCGAAGAAAGCTCAATTTTAATATACAAAAAACTTATTACAGCAATTTCAATTTGCATGAAACTGCTCATGAAGAGTTCAAAAATAAATTCTTGGACAACTCATTTGGATTGCCATGCTGTATTTACGGTGGAGTTTGGCTCAAGAAGGATTAAAAATTGCCTTCTCCCAAAAATTATGAAATCTTAAAAATTTTAGTGCAAGGAAATATGGAGTTCCAGCTGAAATTATGCTTTAGCTGTACGCAGTCAGTCAATAAAAATAATGCACCGGTATTGTACAATGGCTTTAAATCTGCAAAAATACCATCTTACTTGCCTCGCTTAGATCTTGTTACGGAAATTCTGATTTCTCCAACACCATTTATGCAGATTTGACGATTACGGCATGTTCATTTGGAATTTTGGGACATGATATTATTGCTTCGGTAGAAGTAAATACCATAGTTAATCGCCTACCAAGAAACCTTGACGATGATCAATGTCCATATTAAGCGAAAAAGAAAATCATAAATCGAGCTATTTAATTGATACCGTGAATAAAAAGAAGATTTAAACATGGCTACAATAGCTCACCACACCACTTTACCAAAGATATGAGATTGCTATTGACGATAACTTTTTCACAAACAACGCCATTGTCAATCACATAGAACAATCAGACTCCATATCATTCTTTACATGACAATGAAAATAATGTGATTTAGAGTTAGCGACTACCTTACTGTAGTGTTCAAAAATATTGGTAGAAATACCAATATAACACGTCAAAAGATTGAATCTAATGATTATATAAATAATTACATTGAAGGTAACCTTGAATTTCTTCGTTCGATACCTAATTCGACTTGGTACTGGGCAGAGCGCAAATGTGATCTCTTTGTAATGATTAGGCAAACCTATAATATATCTCAAGTAAAATGCAAATTTAATAGGTTGGAATGGTTTGCTGCGGATACTTTATACATTTGCAAATAACGTTGAAATTTTTTTTATAAACAGGCTTCTGGATTGAATTTCATTCGTTGGTCAATGAAGACGCAGTCACAGGTGCTATTTATTTTAATAAACTGGTCAGCGTACTAATACAAATACTGCAATCGAAAAAATAGTCCATTTGGGCGATTTTATGTCAAAAACTATTTCAAACGTATAAAGTTCCAATTGATTTGATTTTAAGCAATATTTTGTATATTGTCGAAGGATTAAAACTTAACACTTATCTTTTTAATTTTTATTTATAACAACAACTCACAATTGTTTTTTGTTTTACTATTGACAAACAGTGATACCAATCATAAAAATAACAAAAAAACTTAACTGTTATAATTCCAACACACTCCCCTAATCGGTTACACTATCCTTTCTTCATTTCATCCTTGATGAGATGATATTTGACATCTATAAAAACACTCTTCCTTGTCATCTGTCCTGATTGGATCATCTTAATACTGCTTTGATTGTCAACATTTAAGACAACTTTAATTTTCCTTCTTAGCATTTCTTCGATGACATTCTTGATATATTTCATGTGCTTACAGCACTGTGCAGCTGCAATGTATTCGGTTTCAGTCGAAGATTGCGCAACAAGCTTTTGCTTCTGAGATGTCCAGGCAACGGGTCCATTTGCAAACTTGATTAGAAATCCACTTGTACTCTTCCTGTCTTCATTATCTCCGGCAAAATCAGAATCACAGAAAACTTCTAAGATGTTAACATCTTCTGGTTTGTTTGAATACAATATTCCATTTTCTTTGGTACCGTTGATATATCTGAGTGTTCTATTAATATTTGTGATATCTTGATTGCTGGTATTATTGACATGTCTGCTTTCAAAATTCACTGCAAAACTTATGTCTGGACGTGTTTTGCAAGCTGCCGACGGCTTCTTGATAAGGAAAGCTCAAATTTGTACTTCCTGATTTACCTTGAGAATGTTCTTGATTTGTTATTGGAGTGCTCATTGGTTTTGATGTTCTCATGTTATAATCTTCCAAAATCTTCTGAGCATATTTAGACTGATTTATGAAAATTCCATCATTTCTTTTTTCAATTTGCATTCCCAAATAAGCAGTAGGATTTTCATCAATCTTGACTTCAAATTGTTTTTTCAATAGACTTAATATTTTTTTCATTTCAGTCTTATCATCGCCAACTACAAGTCCATCATCAACATAGACAGCAATAAATAATTTCTTCTTTGGATCTTTTGTCCTGAAAACACATTGGTCAGTTTTCAATTGTTGAAGTCCACAGGTTTTAAGAAAACCTGTTAATCTTTTATTCCATTGCTGAGGCGCTTTTCCTAAATCATATAGTGCTCTTGTTAACTTGCAGACTTTTCCAGGATGATCATATCCTTCAGGCAACTTCATATAAACTTCTTCTTGCAGTTCACCATACAAAAAGGCTGATTTATTATCGAAGGTCATTACTTCAAAGTTTTCAGAAGCTGCAATGGCCAACAATATCCTCATGGAGTTGGCTTGCACAACGGAACTAAAGGTGTCTTGAAAATTCAGTTCTTGTTTCTGCTGAAAGCCTCTAGCAACAAGACGAGCTTTCCATTATCTTTCTATCTGAAACCCCAACGACTAGTTACAATTTCTTTATCTTTAGCATCTTTTTCATTGACAAGTATCTATGCATTGTTTTTCTTCAGGAATTCCTTTTCAGCTTGAATAGCTTCTTCCCAATATAACTCGTCGTCACTGTTCATCCAAATTTATACCCTCAGTTAACAATATGTAGTCTTCATATTTCTTTGGCATAGTTCTTTGTCTTCCTCTTCTTCATTACTTGTATTCTCATTTTCATCCTCTGACTGGTGAGGCTCTTCAAATTCTTCTTCTCGATTTTGTAAATCATTTTCAGAATCTTCATCTTCTGATTCATTAAATGGCAAGTCCATTATTTTGATTGAAATTCCAGTTTCTTCTTTCTCTTGATATTTTTCATCAAAAGCATTTGATTGAACAAAATCACGTGCCTCAAAAGTTTTTGTTGTCTTCGGATCTCAGATTCTAACTCCCAAACTTGTATATCCCACCAGTATTCCTTTTCTTCCTCGTGGATTGATTTTCTTCAGATATCCCAGATTCTTTGAATACACAGCAGAACCAAATATTCCAAGATGAGATAGATTTGGTTTCCTCATGTACCATTTTTCAGCAGGAGTTACATTTACTGCTGATGAAGGACTGCGATTGATTATATTAGGCTGCAGTTAGTGCAGCTTAACCCCACATCTTATTGCTGAATTTAGCATCATAGAGCATGGCTCTTACCTTATTCATGATGGTTAGATTTATTCTTTCAGCTTTGCCATTTAGCTTTGATGGTTCTTTAATGGTGTAGTCCAAGACAATTCCTCTGCTGACACACCAATTCTTAATGTCCTTACTGGAGAATTTGCCACCATTATCTTATTTTTTCTGTTCTTAGATTGAAGTGTGCCTCGCTTTCCAGAATATATTTTTTAATAAATTGAAAAGCTTCATCCTTGGTATGTAAAAGATAGACTAGGAAATGAGTAAAGTCATCCATACATATGAGAATATATTCTTCATTATCATAGGTTGGTGGATTTACTTTCCCACATAAATCCATGTGTATGATCTCAAGTGGTCTTCTTCATCTATACGTGACACTGTTGAAAGACTTTCTTCTTTGTTTAGTTAGCACACAACACTCACACAAAATATTGTCATCACACTGGCTTAGTGACCCATCATTTGATGCCATTTTTCATTAAATACTTTCTGCGCAACATTAGCTTCATGAACTTTATTACCTTTCATGTCCACGACAAAGAGACCAGCTTTCGTTTTATTTCCTTCCAAGATTAGGGAACTACCAGTTACATTGACTTTACCACGTTTCACTATTTTGACTGTGTCTCTGTCAAATATTACAATTCCTTCTTTTTCAGTCACTTTATGCACTGATAATAAATTTCTGCTGAGTTTTTCCATTGTTGATGGATTTTAATTGAGCACCTTTCTTTGCAACATTAATCTGACATTGATCTGTGTATCCAATATCATTCATTATTTTAATGTCATTTCACATATGCCCAGTGCATCCACTGTCAATTACAAAAGATGTGTTCACACCTTCATGATTATTATTAGTCATAAAACTTGCAGCAATAAAAGCTGTTTTATTATGATTCTTGGAACGACACTTTTCTTCTGGATGATTGGTTTGTTTACAATGGTTACATAGTGTAAGAGGTCCGTTCTTGAAATAACACTCTCCTGTGTGTATTTTCCCACAAAATTGACACTCTGAAGTTTGATTCTTGTTATTGTGTTTCTTGCATTAACTTTTGTAATGTTCCATAACTTGACAGTTGTAACACTTCATATATCTCTTGCTGTTATTATTTTTATTATTGTTGTTACTTCTTGAATTGTTATTGTTAAATTTTTTGTTCACAGTGGCCTTGAAAGCAGTTTTTCCTTCTTGATCTTATCATTTGACTTTCTCTTCTACTTTATCAAGCCTGAGTCCCATGCGCTTGAAAAATGATGATACTCGGGGCATTCATTTAGAGAAGAAAGAATTCTCTCTCATCATCAATCCTTTCATTAAGTCCATTGAGGCGAAACACAATATTTGTTAATACTGCTACTGCAGTTTACTCTTCTGTTGCTCTGTGTCTTTCTTGAATAGAGTTGTCAAGGCTTCATACATGTCCTTGGCTGAGTTACTTGAGAGAATATGAGTCTTTACAGCAGCATCAACTGTCCTTAAAATAAAATAATGAGCTTGAGCATCCTTTTCCCACTCTTCAATCTTCTTTTCATCTTGAGTAGGCTTGATTTCAGTTCCATTAACTATCTTGTTTAACTTCTTAGTTTTAAACAAAATGTTTATTTCCTTGTCCCACAAAGGAAAGTTGACTGCATCTTTCAATTTCGTGATGTATTCAGTTTCTTCTTTGGATGCCATTTTTGAGGTTAGGTGTGAAAAAAATGTGCTCGTTCTTCAGATAAGGAAACTTCCCATCATGTACACGAACGTCCTGGACCCATAACCTGATTTGATTTTAAGCAATATTTTGTATATTGGCGAATGATTAAAATTTGTCTCTTGTCTTAAAACACTCGTCTTTTTTAATTTCTATTTATAACAACAACTCACTTTTGTTTTTTGTTTACTATTGACAAACAGTGATACCAATCATAAAAATAACAAAAAAACCTTAACTGTTGTACTTCCAACACCAATATCGTAGCAGCCCTCATGCTCATATTCTTATGTGGCTTGACTCTGCACAAGAAGATCAATTGGGGGCCGATTATCAAAATGCAGTTGAATTAATTGATCAACCAATTTCAGTTTCGTCCACAGAAACTTCAGAGAACATACAATTACAGACTCACAAGCATAATTTTACTTACTACGCTACGCAAACGTGCCTCAAAAGTCAATTTGAAGCTTCATTTATGCCTTGTCGATCGACAGTTATACTGACACCAATGCACAAAACGCATCAAGGCTTTTCTGCGTATGCTCAACGATACAAAAATATCAGAATTAATCTTGAAGCTAGTGATTACGCAGATAAAGACACATTCTACTGCGAAAACCAAATTAGTTCCGACAAAGATTATTTTAATATACTAAGATCAGGAATAACTCATCCAAGTGTTTTCATAAAACGTGAAAAATGGCACAATCCGTTTAACAATCCGATTATATCTTTTTTGGAGTACGAAAACAGAGACGAAAATGATATAATTAAATAAGATATTATTTTCAATAAATAGAATTTCGTCTTTGCTATTGATCTTAGGTATCTTATTCCTAGCTAAATACGTTTAAACGTCACATAAAAGTTTCACTTCTACCACGTGACTTTAGACGCACCATTTTTTTTAATTTTTTGTTTACAGGGTAAGTTGACTGGGAGTGTTCTTAGCTAGCTTGTTAAAAATAAAAATAAAATTGGAGTTGTTTGGTACCAGTTTCTGTAGAGCTTATTGTGTGTAATTAAGAATATAAATTTGAAGCCAAATAGATGCTTCTAATTTGGAATATGTTAAGCAAAAAATTGTATGAAGCTTACAATTTGATAATTTATCTCGAGCATTCTGAATGGTTTTGGAGGATTTTTCTATTTAAATCAAAATCTTTATACAATAGAATTAAAAACACTCAAGCAATTTTTGAATTGTTCATTTCTCAGGATTTAATGAGTGGCTGAGTCACAGATAAACTTTATTCATCTAATTCTTGCACTTTATTATTAAGAATTCACAGAGTAGACGTTTGCCGATATTGTTGATTACTTCTCTATATTCTGTTATCTCAAAGACACTATTCAGGCTGGTTAAGCGAAATATTCTTCTATCATTAATTTAATAAATATTTTTTACAAGAAATTGGACTGACGTTATTAGTTGGTGCACTGAACAATATAAAATAATATCTGTTAGTGCTGTTACTTATGAAGATGTGCAGTTGCAGTTAGATTGATAACTTTTGGCACCAAATTCACAAGTACCAGCACCAATGGATTTAATATTATTTTATATTTTTCAATGCACCAACAAATAACGTCGATCCAATTTTTTGTAAAAAATATTTATTTCCCACTTTTGAGTGTAACATCACGAAAATCGTTGAACGTTCACTAATACCAACGAAATTAGTACTTATCCTATTACCCATATATATTCTTTGCTTGTAGTTGTTATTATTCAGATCTCAAAACATCGCTGTAGAAATACGTTCAAGTATTTAAGATGTTCCCATTAAAACACTGATTTAACTCGAAAACCGTAACTCTGAAAAAATGTTCATCATAAATATTGCTACAAATAGTTATGTCTTTCATGTAGTACCCACAGATTTTAAATTTTCGGAAGTAATCGCCCTCTCCACATAGCAAAAATACATATAAGTATTTGAGAATTTACCATGCCTCTATCTCGAAAACCGTAAATCTTTTGAAGAAATGTTCAATTTAAACGTTTCCGGATATTATCCTATCTTTAATTATACCACCTCAGATTTTAGATTTTCGAGAAAATTTGCCCCCTCTACCCCTTTGGGTATGGTTTTCGGAGGGAAGGAGATTTTGGATTTGCGTTTTCATGAATATGGGACCTTTATCAAGCCTCCTCTTTCAAATGAATCAAAAATCATCAAAATCGGATCTCGTTTACTGTAAAAAAAGGCGCGCACGAATCAAAAAAATTGAATTGTATACCTCCTCCGTTCAGGGTTCGTCGATCAAAAATTAGAACTTCCAACAATTTTTATAAATATTTGTACATAATCGATTTTCTCGAATAAAATGGAGGCTTCCGAGATAGTACTTATTATGAGATTCAACAATATACATTTATTTCTCTTATAATAATTAGATTATATCGCAAAATTTAAAAAATTACTACTTCATTATATCCTAACTCTTGTTCCCCATGTCATCCTGGCCAATTTTAATTTTATATACTTCCATAAGTCATATTATGTTAATGAATATATAAAATATTTGTCCTCTGTTCGTATCCAGATCAGTCAATTATTTTACGACCTTCCAAAAATTGCGCTGGATATTATCCAGTTCTATCACATCCAAAGTCGAGTGTACCAATTATTTCAAGCAAACTTGAGGAATTAAGACAGATAGCCTCCATTGGTCTTTTTCAAAAGCCGCCGTAAAAGTAACGAGCTGAATGATTAGGTCTAGACTGTTCCCGTGAACGCTAATCTTTTTACTTCTCGGCTTTTTGTACCCAGTCAAGCTGTGACGATATTCAGCGATCTGACAGAAATTCCTCCTCCTGTTCCTTGTCCTCGCCTTAATCTTCCCAACTATTTATTTCTAATTTTGTTCGACATCTTCGACCGAAATTGTTGCAGGATCGCGTAGTTCATTCGAAGGGACGTCGCATAACCGAAGATTACAGACGCCGGTTCGGATCAGATCTTTAGATAACAACCAGATTAACATGTCGAAAAAGTGAAGGAGAATACTTCTTCGAGCAACTTAGAAGGCTAAACTTGTTAAAATGCATATGTCTGTGAAGTAAGAAAGCCGATCTGACATGTGAGAGGGATTAAGGAGCCGAAGACTTTAGTTGGAAGTAAACGTTGCATATGTGATTATAATCAACGTCTATAGAAGCTTACAAAATTAATTAGGCATTATTACCAAAAGTCTTGTTTACGAACGCTCAGTAATCTACTAACCAACTTTCATTTCAGGATTCCGTACATATGAGATAAAATGACCCCCCTATAAGATAAGACTGGTGTCTTTCTGTCTGTATGTATACCTGTCTGTCCTTCCGGAATTGCCATTTACTCAGAATTGACAGGTCGAAAGAAGTCCTAATTTGTGGTTCTTATGCAAAGTTAGACCACTCAAACATGAACGAGTAGCGTAAATAAATGAACTATGATTATGAAGCTTAATTTTTGGGCCAATTAGAAAATTCAAAAGAATCTTTTTAAAGGCATTTCAAAAAAAGATAAATCTAAATAAATTTGAGGATAAATGGCTGTAATCAATGAAATTACTAAACGTAAAATTTTTAGGATTCAGAATATGGAGAATGGAGCCTCACTTAAAAAGTTCACAGGAAAAACTTTTACGAAAATCCTCAAGCTTGTCTTGCAACATATCAATCGAATATTCTCAAAAGGCTGCAAACCTTTTCTATCAAATAATTTATCCACCCAATAAACGCAAAAATCTGGAAGTAACTGATTAATTATTCACGTGAGTATGAAAATATTATCCTCGCACTTGAACAAATACCATATTTGTTAATTATGTTAATTGAAATAATTACGGCCGACCCGTCCATCTTAATTTAGTGCAATTAGTAGGGGGCCAGTATTTAGCTGGAAATGTGAAAGGCTGAGCAAATTATATATTTAATAACTTTGGGTCAGTTATAGGTTACCCACCATCAGATTACCGCTATTTATGAAAATTAATTGGACGATATCATACGAATGGGACCATATGAGTATGAGAACGATAATTGTGAATAAGTAAGTTAGAAGGGCTATATTCAACAATATCTCACAGATATCAATAATTTGAGATGAGGTCTGCCTTAAGTACGAATTTATAACAATAACATTTTGGTAGATTTGTTTTGGGATGTACGTATTACCTACTAGGTACTTACTTTTTACTTTCCTACTCTACTATAGAGCTGAATAGAGAAAGTATTGTATTGGTGTGAAACTTTTGGTATCTAGATTTTTACAAATGTTGACGTTTCAGAGCTTTCTAAGTATAATAAACATATTTTCAGCCATTGGTCTGTCTGTCTTTGTCAGCATTATCTCGGGAACGGGTCGGTGTATTTTATTGCTTTCTTTTTTATTTTGTTTGGTACCAATATCACTCGCTGGTGGCAATGAATGAGAATCTTGTATACACTGAATGTTGAGCTATAGCCGAAAAAAGTGATTTGCTCTAGACTATAACGCGAAAACGGCTCTAAGGATTTTCATTAAACTTGCCTAAAATATTCTTCTGAGAGCCCTTTACCACCCTGACATAGTGCCATCTCTGAGAAAAAGAACAAAAAAAAGTTATGCTTGAATAAAATTCCGTACTTTCCATATATCTCTATATATATATATATATATATATATATATATATATATATATATATATATATATATATATATATATATATATATATATGTATATAGAGATATCGGATTTAATTCGACTTGTCGTAGGTCGACGGCATCTCATAGGGAATAAAATTTGTTTTTGTTGTGAATTTCGAATGAAAATTATTGTGAATTAATAGGGAAACATACTGAATTCTAAGCAAAATGGCGCAAACCGCTTTTCGATATCATTTGTCTAGCTCGAGAAATAAGTAAAAAAGCATAAACGTGTTTAACTAATATTTCCTCACACTGAATTATAAATTAAACATGAAAAAATAGGAAACTTCTTCTGTGCTTTTTTCCAGGCAAATTAGAATCATTTGAATTTGAGATAAACTAATAAATGTGTAGGAATTATATTTTTATGGCCATGCTAGGTCACCATACCTTACCTACTTATCCGAACTTCTATCTATGAGAAAAATTGAATTTTTTTTTAAGTTCGACCAACCATGCAGCATGACATGATATTATGTATTAAAAACGCAATAAATAAAATATTATTCGATAAGATGGTAGCAGCTGGTATGTCTACCAGAAACAGACTACCTTTATTATGTATCAAACGATGGAAAACCATCCAAAAACTTAAATAAACATTAAGTTTTATTAATGATATATTAGCATGATCATCATTTCAAAATAGTTATAAGATCTGTCAATTTCCATTATTATTTGAATACATTTTGTAGTTCATGACTGATTGTTACCGGAAACCGTCACGCGTTATGAGCCAATATGCTCCCAGGATGGGAGTGCGTTTGTGCGCATGGGAATAGACAAATATGCACACAAGCAAAGTGAGTAATTTTATATAACATTTGAATTAAAATTTATTTTACAAAAAAATTGGACCGACGTTATTAGTTTGTGCACTAAAAAATACATTCTATCGATGCCGTTACTTTTGAAGTTTTGCAGTTGCAGTTAGATTGATAACTTTTGGCACCAACTTCACAAGTACCAGCACCAATAGAATTAATATTATTTTGTATTTTCCAGTGCACCAACTAATAACGTCGGTCCAATTTTTGTAAAAATATTTATTTCACACTTTTAAGTGCAACAATAGTCACGAAAATCATTGAACGTTCACCATTATCGATGTATGCTTTGCTTGTATTTGCTGTTATTCAAAAATCTAAGAACATTGTCGCGGAAATACGCATATTATCAAATTTACCAGTCTTTTATGTCGAAAACCGTAACTCAAAGGAAAAAAAATCATAATAAATGTTGCTACAAATAATTAGGTCTTTTATATAGAACATGTATGTGTAGAACCATTTTCGAAAGAAATCGCCCTTTCCACAGAAATTAACATGACTCTTAATCAAAAACCGTAACTCTTTCGAAAAAATGTTCAATTTAAACGTTTCGGCATATTGTTCTATCTTTAATTACACCTCATATTTTCGATTTTCGAGAAAATTTGAACCCTCCACCTTCTTCCGGGGCGATTTTCATTAAATCGGGGTACGTTTACCATATACAACGCAAGAACAAACAAAAAAAAGGAGACAGTCTCCTCCGTTCGATCTTTGTCGGTCAAAAATTAAAAGACTATAATAAGTTTCGACTAATATATTGGTTGAACACTTATAACAATTACACTGACATTACCCGAATGCTTAATATTATTAATTTCTAATGAATTCTGTTTTAATAGTCTCATTATGATGTAGCGCATGGTTTTAGTTTTATTTATGTAAACCAGGTGTTTATCAGATCAGTGATATTAGAATAGTAAATAAAGTTAAAAACTAAAAGTTTAAAAAAATTGAATTTACATTAAAAATTAATAACTTAAAAATTCGGGTAATCTCCTCAATGACCAGATTGATAGTTCCAGTCTCTTACTGTATATATAATTGTTACCTGATTAGAAATATTAGTCATTAAGATTTATTTTCACCATCCTTATTATTCAAGTTGGCAGTTATTCTCTTAGAATTTAGTTAATATCGCATTTGAGAAAGGCACTGAGTGCCGAAATAATTGTCTTGTCTAAACAATATATTGGTAGAAAATTCTTATAAGGATTTTATATTAATTTACTATGTTTAACGCTGGTTCTCAGTAGATATTCAAATACCAAACTATTAGTTATTACATAGGTAGGTATCTACTCTAGAACATAAAAAAGAAGGAGATATATGAAAACATGTTTTGTAAAAAAAACGGAAGTAACCAAAGGAGATTCGATCCATAGTTGCAAAGGATTCGTGTTTATAAAAAAGAGTCTGTAACTCATATCAATTCATTAATGTGACAGCAACAACTTCAGATTTATATATTCATACTCAACATTATTTTATAAATATTTCACATTATAGCCAGATGTTTCCGACATTCTTAGAACCATTACTAAGAACCGTGAGATTTTGCAATAAATTTTCAGGTACAAATACACAATAAAATAAAATTTAAAAAATCATTAGATAAGATTTTTCATTTAATAAAATACAGATTCTCTGTGTGGAAAATTAATTCGATCCTTAAAAAGTTTTAGCTTTTGTGCAATTGTAAGGTTCATTAATATGTAATAATATAGAAATTATCAAGGTCTTCAGCACGTCCATTATTCAATTTATACCCGAGATTGTTTATTCTGGAAATAGCAGTAACACTAAATAGACCAGATTTTAATATTCTCAGCAATGTAACGAAGTCATATACGAAGCATTCATATGTTCATTCACGTTATCATAGGGCTATTTGTCAATATCACATCCTATCAGAAAATATAATAAATTTATTAGGTCCACCCTCGACAAATAGCCTAATTTCCAATGTACCCATACATCCCAACGAACTGGAGGGTCGTCTCCCACATATTACTTAAAAAACCGCCCATTGTCATTGATATGGATAATAAAATACAAAGTACATCAAAAAATACTTCTGTTTGTGATATATTCCAAAATGAACATTTCCTCAGTGGCGTAACAAAGAGAATAGCTTTTTTGATTTAATCCATTCTAATGAAATAAAAAGCTTATTCGTTGTGAATCTTAGAATAACTCACCATCTATTAACGAGATGCTCATGACTAATTTTATTCAGGTGCAGTTATTCAAAATTGAACTTTCCTAGTTTTATGTCATGTATCTTGTCTCAGTACTATTCTTCGCCGTGAGTAATTTTATGGAAGCTATTATAGGACAGAAGGCGAGATATAAATTAAAGATATAGTTTCATATTTTAAGAAAAAAAAATGTATTCATTGTTTCCGAGATAAGACCTACAGCAAATGTTCATTTTAAGACTCAAATACAACAAAGAAAATTAATCTCAAATCAAAAAAATACAAATATGGTAAATAATTACAATTACAAAAAGGGCATTAACTATACACAATAAAGTTTTTGATCAAAAATCATTTTCTTAAATATTATTCTTTGAATGATCCAAATCCATCCAGCCGCTCTTGACCTCATCTGTTTGAGATTTTCACCAGGATAACTGGATGTAATTATTATTACAATGCCAGTTTAAGTGCTTTGTTTCACCTAATAAAAACAACAAAAGTAAGTAGCCTAGGAAGAAGGAAGTATGTCTTAAACATATATTTTTTACCATTGGTCTGTCTGAATGTCCGTTTCTGCCAAAATTATATCGGGAATGTATGGACCGATTTTGTTGCTTTCTTTTTTGATTTGCATGGTATCGATGTTGCTCGTCTATGACAAAGAATGAGCATCCTGCACGCAGTGGTTGCTAGGCAATAACTAAAAAACTTGTTTTGCTCAAAACTGTAGCATGAAAAACGATTTTGATCAAACTTCACTAAAGAATTATCTATGAAGTTCTCAACCATCTGCTAAAAGACGCATCTCTGATAAAAGGCAGAATAAAAAGTTAGGCTCAAATTAATTTTCATATTTCTTAAATTTTTAAACATACTCTAGATAAGCGATTCATCTCATAACATGATCAAAGTTCTTTGTCTCTATACCATTTTGGAAGCCAAATACGCGACCATCATCTTTATTGAATTTCTCATCCTTGGTTGATAAAACATATCGAGCAACAGTCGCACTCCACTGGCCGAAACTATTCTTGAAAGAACTGTGAAGAAAAGGCTAGACCTCGTCTGATTCACTGAAGGGTTGAACATAGGGGCGAACTAATTCAATAATGCTCGGGTAGATAAGCTTATCAAATTAGATTACAGATAATTTTATTCCAGTAGAAATGGAATTGCTTTCCCAGATAGTCAAAAGTGATATGGTGGCCGTACAACCATACAACATTTTTTGAATGCTTCGTTATCTAAACTCAATGAAACCGGTTGCAATCGGAATCTGATAATAGAACTAATTCTTTTAATGTTGTTACACACATTTCTGAATTAATTGAGAGTCTGGATACTGGTAGGTCTGCCATATATTCACCAATAATTAAAATATACATCCAATTGTTAACCCTTTATGCTTTAAATTGTATTAATTTAAAATATTGAAGTTATCAGAAAAGTTATACGGGGACCAGAGGAACAAACATCTAACTAGATATTGATGAAAAATGAGCGAAATTTAAAAAATAATCCCAGCCACGAACACTTAGGTAAGTAATAAGACAAAATTTTTTCTATATCTATATGTATAATAAACAATAGTTCCAGAATAATACTTCTGCATCTTCCAAAACATTCATCTATGCAAGAAAATGATTTGAGTCTAACTGAAGTCCATTGAAATCGTGCAAACAGAGCGAGCTGTTGAGAATGACCAGTTCACTAATTGAGATAATTAGTGAAACGTGTCGATAGCGGCCCCCATTTCATTTGACAACTTCACATGTGCTTCAAATTTATGATTTTAATAGCTCCAATAAATTCTGTTTATACACTTTAGTTAACAAATGTAATAATATGCTCTGTACACATGAAACTACATTCCGCTTTGTTGCCAAATCTAATTCAGGCCCTCTATTGATTGTGACTAAAACAAATAATACCAAAGCTTACATACATCTTATCTCGCTTAGTAGGTATTGTCGATAATTTCTGAAGCTGACAAAAATTGATATCTCTTTGTTTATTCTAGCACCATTTTTCTTTTTAATGATTATGGTGCTTCAAATCCCAAATTCTCATGGGATTACCTCCTGTAAAACAAATTCTAAATGTATGAAAAAAAACTGGCGGCAAATTTTCAACAGAAAAGATGACAGAGAGAGGTGCGCAATAACGCCATGAAGTCAAAAAAGTTGCATTTTTCTAATCAATTTGATACAAGCCATTTGATTTCGGAACTAAGTCAAAAAACCCTTATCAAGATTGTAAAAGATCAATCCATAAACGTATAACTTCTATTTTAATCAACTATCGATTTCTAATTTTATCGCGAGTGGATGGAAATAATGGATGAGTAAATTAATTATTCACTGCCAAAAGATACTTTTGATTCAAAAGTCGATAATATTTACAGTTTTTCATAGTGGTTATCACGAAGAAAATTGCCAAATAGCTTTTATGTAAATTTCTCATCAGCTCTACGGCAAAATCATATAGTAGTATCTTAAAAATTATGTAAAGACAATATTTTTAAAAAACAATAAGCTAACCATAAGAACTACCGAGTTTTATCAAGAGTACTTTTTTTTGTTGTAGATAACTTATTCAATCATTATACTGAATCCCCTTAAACAAGAGGAACCTCATTTTGGTTTCAAAAATATATGGAATTTTTCAAAAGCTTTAACAGTTTTCATGTTTTCACTTTGGATATGAAACATTACTTTCGCTTTTATTGTGAAATCTCTTAAGTTAAGATGTAAACGTTCAGCTAATTTGATAATTCTGAAAAATGTTAAATATTTAAATATTTTTAGCAAAAAATTATAGTAGGTAGTTTTTTGAGTTTTGTCTGTTATGGTATTATTAGTGCCATATAGTGCCTGTAGAGTGTTAAGCTAGCCTATTCGCTTATTTAGATTTCAGGAGTACCTATGATATAGACTTTTAGATTTTTTAGGGAAACCCTGTAGGTATATCAAATTAAAATGTTTCATTTGAAAGGTTGTTTATTCATTTAAAAAATATGAAAACCCAACAAGGTATACCATAACATTTTGGTAGAAGACTTCATCAACCTTCCATTTAAAAATATATTGAGATAAAATTGGAATAGTTTCTTTTGAACTTTCCATACCTATTCAAGAGTCTCCCAGACACTAGACATAAACTACTTACTGGGTAGCAAGGCACCGAAGAAATATAAATGCAAAATACAAAAAATAGGTATAATATAAACGCGTACATAAATCCATCATCATTCCAACTAAGAGCATGTAATGAATTGTTTCTGCAAAAAGTCTTGGCATTTGTTTTAATTTCCTTTATGCTAGGTTCTGCTTTCATGAAGCATTAATAGGATAAGAATTCAATCGTGTAAGTTTGTCGAATCAAATGAAGTAATTTCTTTATGCCAAAATATCAGTTCTAGAAAGTTCTAGATTTTTAACCGACTTCTCAAACGGAGGAGGTGTACAATTCAACTCTTTGTCTGATTCTTTTTGACCGACGAACCCCGAACGGAGGAGGTATACAATTCGACTGTCTGCTTTTTTTTGTTTGACCGCGCGTTTTATATAGTAAACAAACTCCGATTTTGATGATTTTTGATTCATTTGAAAGAGGAGGATTGAGAAATGGTCCCGTATTCACAAAAACGCAGATCCGAAATCTCCTTTTCTTCGAAAACCGCCCCGGAAGGGGGTGGAGGGGGCGAATTTTGTCGAAAATCGAATATCTGAGTTGGTATAATTAAAGATAGGACAATATCCGGAAACGTTTAAATTGAACATTTTTTCAAAAGAGTTACGGTTTTTGAGATAGGGACATGTTAGTTTCTCATTTTTGCTGTGTAGAGAGGGCGAGTTCTTTCGAAAATGGAAAATCTTTCGATACTACATCAAAGACATAATTATTTGTAGCAACATTTATAATGAACATTTTTCCCTTAGAGTTACGGTTTTCGAGTAAAGTCGGTGTTAAAATGGTAACAACTAAAATATTCAAGCATATTTCCGCAGCGATGTTCTGAGATCTCAATAATAACAACTACAAGCAAGGAATATACGTGGGTAACAGGATAAATACTATCTTCATTGGTATTAGTGAACGTTCAACGATTTTCGTGACTTATGTTACACTCAAAAGTGTGAAATAAATATTTTTTTTTAAAAATTGGATCGACGTTATTAGTTGGTGCACTGAAAAGTATAAAATAATATTAATTCTATTGATGCTGGTACTTGTGAAGTTGGTGCCAAGCCAAAAGTTATCAATCTATCTGCAACTGCACAACTTCAAAAGTAACTGTACCAATAGAATTAATATTATTTTATACTTTTCAGTGCACCAACTAAAAACGTCGGTCCAATTTTTTGTAAAAAATATTTATTCCATTTGAAAGACCACTATTAAAAGTTGATCGCATTAAAAAACGGCATTCAGCATATCCTTCCCACCAAAAACTTATCCCAAAGGGGATGAGAGGGGTAAATTTTAGAGAAATATTTGAGAATGCAAAAACAACATTTAAATTGGACATTTAAAAAAATGTTTTCCGATTTACAGCAGTGGTAAAGTCTGAAATTGGATCTAATTTATTAGTTGGTGCTAATACTTTTGAAATTGGTGAAAGTGTTTCTATCTAACTACAACAGCACAACTTCAAAATTACCAGTACCAAAAGTTCCAAAAGAATAAATATTATTATTACTAATAAAGTCGGTGCTGGTTTAAAAAAAACATATTACTTTTCTATTGTTGTAAACTAAATATGGCTCTGTTCTATTATTTTGCCGATATGTTCGTCTCCCTCCCTTGAAGTGTTAACATATTTTTGATAGTATATATTTATTTAAGTATATACTACCAATTTAGTAGATATCCTTATCGTAAACAATGAAATAATTATATTAATAAATTCATATTTATTTCTATGCGGTTAGTAGAGTGTTCTGTATAACTTTTTGCGTTTATTTCTTCGCAATGGCTTCGCACATATAAGTAGAGTTGGACCAAATATGACCACAAAGATACCAGGCAGTATCTTCAAAAACTTATAAATTACAGGAATCACGTAGCCTACTCCGTTGCCAAATTGGCGAAGAGATATCTCCGCCTCAGAATATTCCCTTGAGAGAGTAACGAGGACGTAATTAACTGCCTTTCTGGGAGCGGAAAGTAAGAGTGTATACACAATACATTGTTTCGTTGCCGCTCCTCTGTCACCCAACAAAATGAAACGTCTTGATAGTATCGGACCGGCATAAATTAATTTTAATTGACCTTGTTTCTTTCAATTATAATATTTGACAGGCCGGATGATCGATCATTCAATAAAGGCCGCCTTATGGAGCCTCCGTTGTGTGATCGCCTGATGTACTTTAGAATTCAGATCCAACACTGATGCCTTCTCAATGTGGCGTCATCATGAGATCCAGATAAAATGCTGTTGTTCATATAAGGACCGCATTGGCCAGTGAAATTAAAACAGAAGCTGTACACATCGCAAGAATTCAATTTTGAGAGTTATGCATTGTGTTTATCATTCAAAACATTTGGTTAGAGATATATGTTTTATACTTTATATATTATATAACAGCTAGAATAATATTTGGCTCTAAGTTATTAAACATTTTGAATAAAAAATTTCATAATTTGAAGGGATTTTTGTAATAATAAGTAACAGGATTCGACAAAAATTTATACATACCCACAATAATATAGTTGAGTCCGGTGTGTATGTACAATGAAAGTATGAAAACTATGGAGATGGGACTATAAGAGAAAGGTTAGACAACACAAAAGAACTATTTACACTATCTTAAGTCCAACTCTCAATAAACAGCATACGGAGTAAAAGCGAACTTATAGCCGACGATCTAGTCATATATACAAAAAGCAGTTTTTAGCCAGTCAAATACTACAGGCTTTCATTCACGAGATAGAAAACTGGTATTCCGCAGAAGCAAAAATACGGAAAATATTACGCTAAACGGATACATCTTGAAAGAATCCAAAAAAATAGATTTTCTTGGTCTCACCTTTGATAACACCTTAAAATGGAAGACTCTCTGAGTGCAATCCATGGACTGTATCAACTATATCCTCATCATCCAAATCTCCTATCAATCAAAGAAGTATCCAACCAACTGCAAAATGAAGGAAAAAATATCACTTTTTATGGGTACCTTCTCACATGGGTATCAGGGGGATAAAGGAAGTAGACGCTCTAGCTTCTAAAGATGTCTCTGATGAGAACACACCTCTTCAACATAAGTTTCCATCTCCATACCACAAAACAATAGTTAAATCTTCATTACCAACATCTGGCACTCTAAATGGTCCCAAATAACATCTAAAATAAAAGATGTCAAAGAGTCTGTCAATGAGAAATTATCCCTACCCACAAAAAGGAGACATAAGGTTATCATCAATCGCCTCCGCCTAGGACATACACTTTAACTCACCAATACATCTTACAACTGTGCTACCCAACTCAGAGTTAAACATCTCCTGTTGGAGTGCTGTCTATACAATGATACAAGAATATCCAACAACCTTGATACAAACATCAGCACAATCCTCAACGGTGATATACAGAAAGTGCTTAGTGCTTGAAGAACATGAAATTATATTGTAAAATCAAATTACATATTACTTGTGTTTTGTCTGTTCCTGCTAATAACTCATTCATCATGGTAGTTGCGGGATTATTTTTATAAAAAAAAAACGAATTATACTTTTTTTCTGTTTGTTTTTGAAGTTGCTGAATGGAGTATCATACGGTTTTCATGGGAATATAAAAGCTTGGAGGAGAATATAGTCTTATTTCATTTGAATCTGATGTCAAGAAAAAAGTTATTAAGACGAAACAGAATTCCACAGGAACGAGGTTGAGGGCAACAGCTAGTAATATTACGGCAGTACGTTCAAAAGTCTGATCTACTTATTATGTTGATCGACGCCATAGCAAAAAGGAGGCAATTAGTTAGATGGTAGTTATGCTTCTATTTATGTACTTCCAAGGTGTCAGTTAACACGGTGAAAATGAAGATAGGGTTAAATATTTTTCAGAAATAACCGACTTAAGGTTCAAGATTGTACCTGGCTGAAATCTTTTCGAATATATGTTTGCATTTTGTATTTATGATCAGAAGTTGTCCACTTTTTAAATGACAAGAGAAATATTTCATCCTCTTCATCATTACTTCTAAAAAATCCAAAATTTTCATCAATTTCCTAAATTAACAGTTGTTGTATTAAATATAAAAGTAAGATACCTTCTTTTTGTTTTCTATAAAATGAGATATATTCTTGAAAAAAATGATTTATTAAAATTATACCATGCTTTGTTCTGTAGCGTCCTATTTTATGGAATTATTTGTTGGGGTTCAGCTTATTCAAATACATTAGGGCCGATAGTAAGAATACAAAAGCGTGCTATCAAAATTTTAACTTTTGGTAAACAACACAACCTTTTTAGTGAGACACGATTGCTGAACATCAATCAAAAATATATTTTGGAAGCACTAATAAATAATTATTGTAATCTACGGGAAGAGTATACTATTGCTGAAGCATGTTTATTTTCTAGACACAAATCGCTTACAGTAAGTAAAACTAAATTAAATATTGGCCAAAAAACTAGTTTATATCGATCCAAACTTGTCTACAATAGATTAGATAACAATCTAAAAAAATTAAACTTCTCTAGAGGGCGTATTAAATTTCATATTAGGAGTTGGATTTTAAATAATTTGAAGTTATAATATACATAGATATTGTTATGTTACTTAAAAAATATGTTTTAATACTTAATACTTCCTATATCATGTGTCTTTCTTTACATTTGTAGTTGTATTTATAGTTTTGTTGCATTTTAATTTTATTATTTGTTTATTTATTGTATATTAATATGTATATTTAGATTATGTTAAGCTTGTAGATTTTAATACATTATTAAGTTCAGGTCTACACACAGATGCTATTTGCATCTCGGTAGGGGATTGTTGGACTTTATTAAGTCAGACAATCTATTAGCATACTATTTTTTAATCAAGATTTGTATGTTAACCTGAATAAAGATTATTATTATTATTATTATTATTATTATTATTATTATTTTATTTATAAGAAAGATATATAGGTATACTTTTAGATAAACCTCATTTGCAGTACTTATGCTATGTAAATACGGGAACATATCTTCGCATATCTTTACGTATATCATCTGAAATTGCAAAAAATTTAAACATCACTTTTCACAAAGCAGAAATATTATATTGATCAACATTGAAAGAAATACACAGACGTGATTCACTGAAATGATCATAAGGAATATTCAAAATGTCTATATGAACTTACAAGTATTTTTGAACTTCACTTTGGATATCTTATTCTCAGTTTTAGTTCATTTGGATCATTATGTTGGTGATTGTTCCTTTAAACGCATCTGCAATGAGACAAATTGCTTTATATGCAAACAAAGCTTGTCTAAATATTCTGTAGGTATCTTATATACATTTTAAGCAGGTAGTTTTCCAAATATTTACAAAATCGCATTAATAACCCGTGGCGCCCTGCAGAGCAGTATGCAGCAATGACAGGCATATGATGAGAATATGACAGATTTTATTTCACATTTTTTGTCAATATACAAAGTTATATACGGCAGCTATCATTGTTAATGATGAAATTAAATGAAATAAAACAATTTCTAACAAAAAGGGTTTTTAGTTGTATTTATTATTTATAAAATCGCATGAAATGCATTTGGTCCTGTTCCTACAGAGCAGCATGCTGCCATGACTGACATATGATATGAACATGACAGATATACATTGTGGTTCTCTGGGAAAGACATCGATCGATTGTGAGCAAACTATAACTATAAATACTAATGCCACTGGGGAACATACGTCTAAAATATTTTCATGTTAGTCGCATTTCCGGTTATACCGGTCGTAGATGCCAAGTTTATTATTTTGAACGATATACCCTGTATATTACCGCCTTTTTAGATTTATTGGATAATGTTGAAAATATTTTATGTATAATGCGTATACCTAAGTCTAACCGTTTTTGACATCTTTCAAATTTTATGTCCAAAATTAAGATTGCATTCCAAAACGTAATTATCAATCTTTTCTATGAGAAAGTCTGTGATATGTAATTTTGAGTAATATTCTTGTAGAAGAATATCTACTCTATCATCATTCCTATGATATTTAGATAATAATTTATACAGAGTGGTCAATATAGAAGCTTGAAAACTAGATCCAAAAAAACGACAAAAGTCTTTTTTTCAAATGGAAACCCCCGTTTTTTATTATTTTATTGTATTAAGCAGAAAAATAAGGGTAACTTTGTATAAGGTTGTCTATACCAAAACTTATTAGTTTTTAAAATAATTGGCAATTTTCCATTTTTCTATGTAAAAATGCTACACATCTTTAAAGTTGTGTTAGAAGTGGCCCATGATTGCATTAGAAAATAATAACAAATGTCAATAAAATTCAAACAAGCGTCAAAAAAGTCAACATAGTACTTTTTATTTGCAAATTTTGAGTAATTATCATGACAAGAAGAACTCCATTCTTCGTGGGAAATCGGTCTCTTTACTCTTTCATATGCTGAACTACCGAAAATGAGTATGGATGAAACTCTTGCTCCCATAAAATCCTTAGAACTAGATATTCCTAATTCGTATGTTACTTTCCTTGTAGAAATTGTTGGATATGCGGTAAAATATCCCAAATTTGCGGTTTCAATATTTTCATAGTTAACAATTGGTTTATTTCTATGTACTTTTAGGCTTTATAGTTCCAAGGTTCATGAAGTCTTCTATAATTTTCTTAATACATTTTGGTGTTGGTTTGTGATTCTGTGGAGATAGCGTTGCGAATGTATGCATGTTCTTGAAATAAGTTCAATTAATCTTCATTTGTATAATTAAGTCTTCTCTCTTTAGGAATGTTTGACTTTTGTGAGATTTGTTATTATTTTCTTATGCAATCATGGTCCACAACTTTATAGATGTGTAGCATTTTTTCAAAGAAAATGGAAAATTTTAAAAGCTACCTACTAATTTCTCGTATAGACAACCTTATACAAAGTTCCCCTTATTTTTGCTGCTTAATACAATAAAATAATAAAAACGGGAGTTTCTGAAAAAATGACATTTTAATTGTCTTTTATCTAGCTTAAAGCTTCTTATTTGATCAGTCTGTATAAATTATTATCAAAATATCATAAGAATACTGATAAAGAAGATCTTCTACAAGAAAATTAACCAAAATTGAATATTAAAAAATTCCTCATAGGAAAGATTGATAATCATGTTTTGGACTGTAAACTCAACTTTTGACATAAAATTTGAAATATGTCAGAAACGGTTAGACTTAGGTATAGGACATTATACATAAAATATTTTCAAAATTTTATAACAAATCTAAAAATGCGGTAATATACAGGGTATTCCGTTTAAAATAACAAAGTTGGCATCTACTTCCGGTGTAACCGGAGATGCGACTAACATGAAAATAGTTTAGACGTGTTTATATGTCCCCTAGTGACTTTAGTATATCACCAAATTTTCAGACTGTTTGTAGTTATCGTTTGCTTACAATCGATCGATGTCGTTCCCGGAGAACCTCCCTGTATACTCCAGCTATCTTTGTTTATGATGAATTCGAATGAAATTAAACAATCTTTCAACATAATAAGAAACTTACGAAGCAGATATATTTTAAGGGAGGATTAACTTTACTTGGAGAGCATTCAAATATTAATATTAACTTCTTAGAAAAACATGGAGCTAGTTAATTACATGATCCTCTGTATATTACAATTAAATAGCTGGATTTTGAGCAGCACCTGAAATGCATCAGTAATCAGTACCAATAGAATAAATATTATCTTGTTATTTAAAGATCAATATATAATAAAGTCGGTACTAATTTTTTGAGAAACTACCTAATTTTTGTTACATACTAAATTATTTGTATGGCAAGCAAGATAAATGTTTGTTACCGCTCACATCAGGACCCTTCTGACCTCTTATACAAGGTTGGAGATATCTCCATAAATTCACCAAGTCACATTTTGCTCATCTTTGTCGTAGTTGCCACTCCCTCCTGAGAGTTATTTAACATAGCTGAAGTTTTTTCTAGACATGAGAGAGAAACGGGGCCAGAACTGGGCACGAATGGCTCAAAACTAGCCTCTCTAGCCAAAGGAAAGGTAACGTTTGTCTTACTCGCTTATTCCGTATTGGCACTTCGATGGAACGTGATGTAGATGGCAAATTTCCTCGAAACATGGCAATTTCACTGAATTCCAGATATTGCTGCTTCCGCTCCAAGTATTAGCATGTAAGATTAAATTATAAGGGAAACGGATGTTTATGGAAGACAGAAAAAGATACTGTTGGTCAGCAAGAGCTACAGTAAATATGTGTAGAATAACGTTGTCTCGGAAATATAGAGTAATTTAAATGAATTATTAAATAGCATCGCTTGCAACACCTTGTATTACGTCATCAAGAGAAGATTCTCAACAAAATCCTGAACCTCAAGAAAGTAGGTACCTATTAAAAATAATCCATTTGATGCCATTCAAACTTAAATTAATATTATATAAAATTTAAACTTAATCGTTGAATTTAATAACTGTAAATGAAATACCATAAAAAGACACGGCAGCCGTAGGAAAAGGGACTCCAAATCAAATATAACAATAAGCCACGCATCATCATTGATTTCTTCGAAAAACCGAGGAGGAGATGAGAGTGTTGTGAGATGGTCCCATATTCTTTGTTCAAAATCCAATATGTTTTTCCCCCTAAGAATATAAAAATACCCACAAAGGGGGAAAGAAGAATAAAGAAAGGATCATTTTAATTTTCTTAATAAAATCAAGGGTCTTAGAGTTACAGCACTAGAAAAGTGCAAGTATGTTAGTGTCATGTTTTGGAATCACTAATACAAAACATACAAATATGTGAAGAAAATATTTCTTATAAAATATAATTAATTTATTAGTTAGTAGGTACACTTCAAAATACAAAGTTTCTGCCAACTGCACAACTTCAAAATTAACAGTCGTTCATATTTTTTATAACAAATATTTACTTTTATCCCGATATCTTTAGCAGTTGAAAAGGGATATATTTAGGATATATGTTTATATAGAGTAAGTAGACTCAGTTGATAAAATTAAAAGAAATGGGTCGTTAAATTAGAAAAATAATTGTTCAAATTAGATTTGTAATTATTATGTAATTTATTTCAATAGGTCGAACAAAAATTTATAGATACTCGGTTTCCGTGATTTTAGGTAATATTAGGTACTATTGGTCTATCTTCTGTATGTGTGGTTCCAAATAAAGCAAAATCATCTCGACCGATAACATTCAAATTTTGCATGCTGACAGCTGACATGTTTTGCTGAGTAATACATCTGTTATGGTTCAGATTTTTTTCTCGTATTCATAATTTGCGCTATTTTATGGCGTCACAATAGAGAGTAGACATTAATTTTTAACTTTTTCAAAACTCTCACGGTTATTAGCATAGCACATTTCGGCTGATCAGATTTTGAATTTCATAATATATTTCGCTCTCGAGTTTAACTGATACTTCTTGTATAATATATCGAATCAATTTCAACCAAATAAACTTTACCCTTTCTTTTTCTTGTATTTTAGGACATCTTGCATAGTATATTCTGTATACAGTCAGAATACCAAGTGTGAAGTAAAAAGGGAATTTAATCAACTCACAGTGCTTGTCAAAATCGTAACCAGAAGACTCGGAGCAGTTTATGACAGCTATAGAAACGTTGTAAACACTTCGAGTCCGCTATCAATCCCACCGAGTATATATATTTTTGATCCTGTACTCTTATTTGATATTCTTTATCTACCACCTTTGGTCAGTGAATGACCCAAAATATATGGGCTGTAGCAGATGGCTGAAGGTGCGCATTGAAGGTTCAAGCCTTTCTGTTATAGATAATCAAAAAAGGTTTATGAAAAAAAAGTATATAGAATATACATATGTTCTATTGTTACTTAATTATTTATTAATACATTATTAATTAGAGAAGAATATTGTAACAATATTGTGAACTCAAAATTTGGAATTGGATAAAAAAGGAGATTTTTTTATTTCATTTTAGTTATAACTAATAATGATTTCGAGATAAAAAACACAACTTGTGCGGTTTTGATCAAATACTAATCAAAACTAGCCAAGCTTCCAAAAGCACCAAGCCAATCATGTAGCAGTTATTGAACATATGGTGTCCATCTGGAAATCATCATAAGTGGTTTTTTTATAAGAGATACAGAAATTATAGTGTGTTTGAACCTTTAAAGTTGTTCAATGAAAGCCAATTTTATTTGTTATAAATATAAATGAAACTGATATACTGCATGTTGAAGAGAAGGTAAAAATATTCAAAATATATCTAAATACTCATTTCAACTTTCAACATGAAGTGTAGACTGTTCGTTACATACTACTTGAGTCTTGTGTTTTTAATAATCATTTTCTTAGATTAACTAATGAAAAACTTTTTTTACGTTACCTTCCTTGAATATTTACAGCTGTATTCATAATCAGATCTTAGTTCCGTACTAATTTAGTTTGTTTAGCTAAGAATAAGAGTTCTTGTTTTAAATATAGTATTAAATTTTAGAGGTAGATTAATTCATTAGGTAAATTTCTTATAGAAATGTACCTATTGCGATCGTTCACACTTTTGAATTTCGAAAAAATTTCAATGGCATGTTGTTATATGTCTATGAGTAAGTCCAAACAAGTTTTTGGTTCAAAAGCTTATATATATATATATATATATATATATATATATATATATATATATATATATATATATATATATATCATTATTATATATATATATATATATATATATATAGAGAACTATAATTCAGTATTACTTAGATAGATATAATATCAAAATGAGAATGCTATTCACCTTTATGCTTTTATTTCATCGAATACAGCCATCACTAGAAGCAGATCACGTGATTTTAAGCTTATTTGCTTTCGTCAGCGCCACATAAGTGAAAGCTGTGCGAAGTGCGTCCCACTGAGAGGTAGTTGTCATGCACCTATGACATCTTTCAGTTGCTTTTGTTTCGTCGGATACAGCTTTCACTTATGTGGCGCTGACGAAAGCAAATAAGCATGAAATCACGTGATCCGCTTCTATTGGATGACTGTATCCGATGAAATAAAAGCATAAAGGTGAAAAACATTCTCATTTTGATATATATATATACTAGCTGACCCGACAGACGTTGTCCTGTCTTAACAAAAGCAAAAACAATATATTGGTTTTCTAAATTTTCACCCATGACAACAACAGCAACTTCATCAATTGTTGCCTTATTATAGCGTCTTGCGTGTTGTCCTGCAGGCGTCTTATCGGCTTTGCTAACGATTTATTGTGTGCGAAACGCTGATCGACTTGTTTTGCTGAATCGCCCATTAAATTAATTTGCAAAAATTGTACCATCATGTGACTTTCAAGCACTGCCATTACCCCATCAACTTTTGACTGGTTGATTTTGGTTATTCGCGTAGCTACAAACCTACTGTACGCTATTTTAATTGATATATGATTTCAATTGAAAATTACCAACGTATTCAGGCATGTGGTGGTAAAAGTTTATTGTTTTACAATTAGTTACTTTGAAGTTAGCATAAAATTGTCTTGAATAACTTTTATTGCGCCAAATGACTTCATTTGAAAACAATTATTGTATTCCTGTATATGAGATAAGAATGTATACAATCTGTCCTATTTCCGTAAATCAATGAATGCAGAGGCTCTGGTGGCAGTACCAATGGCATCAATTTGACTTTACCGCTCCCGCAACACAATCCAAGGGCTTCATTCTTTCAATATTAGGTGTGATTGATTTTAACTTACCAAGATGAATAAACACTTCTCAAACACTCACTGTATAATAAAATAAAATGAAACTATTATTTATCAACCGATCCATCTATGCAACGATATTTGCAGCACGCGTTCTGTCAATTGCTGACAGATATTTCAAACAACTGTATATAGGTACTGTATGTAAAATTAATATTGTCTTCAAGTTTTCATAAATGTTCTTAAATTTTCTAATGTTCCGCTCAACTTTCTTAATTTTTTTATTCATAAGAACCTTCTTCTAATAATAATGAACCCAACAAAAAAATAATTAGTGAAATCGGTTCAGCAGCTCTCGAGATTTGCGCTTAGCAACACATTCAGCGATTCATTTTTATAATAGATATGGGATATTACGAAATTTGTTAACACGATAGAGGTCGCAGTTTTGGAAGTATCAACTTCAAATTTGTTACAAATATCTCGGCCGAGTTCGTTATTGGGCATTATCGGGTAAGTAGTTTCAAAATGGCGACCATTCAAACATTTTCTGGAGATCTCAATATAGACCCTTATTTAAAAAAATATATAGTATATTTATTGATAAGAAAAAGGAGGAAAAAAATTCTGCCTTGAAGTGAAACGCTAACCGAATCTGCTTTATATTCAACAGCCAAAACAAAAACCTCTAACACTCTAACCGCAAGACTATGACTCATGCGTTGAAAAATGGCAATTTGCATGTAATGACATGTTAGAATACCAATGAAAAGGTTGTTCAAATTTCAATTCAATGAATTTTGAGAAATTTACCTTTCCGGTGGCTACAGGCCGTCGGGATTTTTTGATTTTGATATCGGCCCGTAGACGTTTACCTCTGAATTAGAGGACTCTGGTCAATTCGACCACGCTTATCTGCATATCAGTTCGACCAGGACCAACCCAGATAGGTATTTACAAGATAATAAATTGATATTCAATTATTAAGAGCTACTTAATATAAATAACAGCAATACGATTGCTCTTCAATATTTCTTAACAATAGGCTATTTCAGTAGAAACGAAATTACAATTTTTAAGTCTGTTACATTATACCTGGAAATCTAAAAAACAAGATTATTTTATAAGACAATCAATTAATTTAGTTGTAAAGTCACAGTTATTGAGTTTGTGTTCATTGATTTCAAAACGCCCGGAAGATCTCAGACGCCACAACAGAAAATTTTTGCAACGCAGCTAGAATTTGAAGTGTACAAAATAGTTCAAATGAACAAAAGAAAACGAATAATAAATTGATGGTATATTCAATTGTCATTTTGTTTTCAGATTATATTGCTTTTCTAATATTATTGTTATAATTATTTAACAAAATGGATCCAGGATTTGCCATTACTGAACAGTGAGATAATAAATATTTTTTTTGTATTGAATATTTAGTTTTGCAGTTCTGAAGTTGGCAATATTAAAACTAAAAAGGAAGTACATATTAGGTATTGTAATAAATTGTATTTGTTTAGTGTGAAATCCAAGTGTATACACTTGATTTGGATTGAAGAGCCTGTGTACCACATTTAATTTTTATGATGATGATTATGTAGGTTACGTACAGGTTAAAAGGGTAAATAATATCTGCACAGTTCGCGGAAAAATAACTTCAGAACACAAAATCACCAAAACACTATAACGTAGAAGTTGTTATTGATGAAACTCCTAGACTTCGCAAACTTTATAAACCATGTTGTGACATATTAAAACAATGATCTTGAATAAAATACAATTTCCAGTTGTAAACAAAGTGATGAGCGAAATTAATACCTTCAAATAAATTTTACATGGACACTTTTTTGACATTAAAGTAGATCCAAGAAAGGTTTCGGTTAGTTCTACTATCTATAACCTGCCTAATCGGAGATCTACAGCAGTGTTGCAATTTATAAGAGTTTCGTAGACTATGACCATCTCTATTTTTCATATTTGAATAGAAAAGGATAACAAAGCTTTCTGTTCTGACGTCATAACGGCTTAGTTTAATTTTTAATTCTTAATATATTCATTATTAAGCAAAATTATGCAGTTTTGATAGATGTGAGACTTGAATTTATAATTATAGAACCAAAAAATTAAATTTTTCAAAATTACTGAAATACCCCATTGTTTGGTGGTGTTACATATTCAAAATTTCAAAGATTTTACTTAAGATAGAGCAAAGTATGTTAATTGAGGCAATATTATGATGGTTTTGGAAATTTGTATTACAACTTAAGTAAGTATATTAAATAAATATTAAAGATCTAATAAGACAAACAAATTATAAAATATGATATGTAATTTTGTAATTCGTATTTCTATATGCTGATAAGACTCATGGTCTATAAACCTTATAGACCATGGATAAGACTCGAGTGTTCATGATCCTTCCAGAGAAAAGAGGTAGTCGAATTGAACGGCATGATCAACGAATAACGAATATTCATTAGGGGGGTCGAATGGATCGCCTCTCTGAGGAGAATATGAACAATACGAATAGTCAAGGCATTGTGTATAATTTTTCTTGATATTTATTTTATTAACCAAGATCACTCAAACATTTTAAATAAAAACTTGAAAAAAGATTAGGACCCACTCCTTCAGATGAATAACAACATATGATGTAAGACTCATAAAGGTAAATAACTTGGAACAATCTTCTAAAGCTGATACCGACATCATCTCTTACCACCAATTCCCATATCTTTGCAATTCTTATATTATATGTTTGTTATTTTATACTGTAACGCTTAACCCTGTGCTAAACGTTGTGGGGTGAGTTCATTTGCATAATACTGCAAAGTTCGCAGACTGCTTCCAAAAGGTTTATTTCCAACACCTTGTACACCACCTTCCGTAGTAGTACAACTGTTACAACATGACTTGTCACTTTGACAATCTATACTGCCACAGACTTCACCGTCTGTACTGAACTAATTTCATAGAGTGACTTTCGTAGATTTCTATAAACTCACTGACTTTCTTAAACTCACTTCATCGACTGACTGACTGTGATCGTGGTCGGCGCGGCTTTATATATTTTATCCTGACATGACATTCATCGAGAATGTTCTATGATTATTCTAGACGTCTTTCACAATGTTCTAGAGGCACGTCAACCTGACAATAATATTACAAACTGTACCTCACATATAGTTTCTGGAATATTCGAGAACAAATCTACCATTTCTAGAACTAATTTATGAACTACACATGAAACAACTACATCAAATAAGGTATTAGAACAAATACATAGGTACTGAAACGAATATTAACCGTAAATACATGATAACTATTTACGTTACAATACTTTTTAGTGAAGAAATGAAGTCGATCCTATTTCTGAAAAAAGATTTTTTACTATTCCGTCAACACATATTATATCAAATATTTTCGGGCATTAGGTAAAAGGAACTCATCTTTTCTGGTTACCCTATGAACATATGTTTTTTTTCCGACCTGAGTCAATTTACAAATTACTTACCAACCTATATATATTGCAGGAATTCCTGAGCAGCTCAATTTGTAATTTTCTTATGGTTTATAATCGTGGATAGCTAATATGCAAACTTACCTAAACAACAATATCGTGTATCGGCACTTTTGAAACATTTGACGCCAACTTTGTCTCCCAACGGTTCGAGATAAAAGTTTTCCCCAAGTTAAAAAAGTCCAAACAACCATTACGATCCTCCCCTAATGTTCAGACAGACACAGATAATGCTCCACAAGGAGCGTCTTCTTTTTATTAAGGTTCCACAGGAAAATAGGGAACACTTATAGTTTCGTCATGTTCGTCCGTCTGTCACACCCTCGTTGTTTGACGCGATGAGTTTTTTGCAGGCATGGACTCCAAAAAGAAACGTTTCCAAAATTATGAATGAAGGGTATATAAAAAAATTAAGATTAAGAATGAAATAATTCTATTCTTCATTTAAACTCTTGCCATGTGTGCTTTTTATAAAGTTCACCAGTATAACCATCAGAAATAGAACGTACCTATCTCATAAACAGTTTTCACCTCAGATCTGGTTCTACTTGTTCCAAAGTTGTAATATTAAAATTTTAAATAACCTCCCTTATCTATGAAATATTTGTAATAAGTACATCAATGTGCGTTAGATGATAGGGTGGTTATTGTTAGGATTTGCCAACGATTCCGTCATCCACTGCTTAACATTCAAGAAGGCACAGACATTCCAATCCAAATATTATTATTACGGTCCTGGCTAGAGATGATATCCAGCAGTCGGCAATAAATCAACATTTATTCCAATATCAAGAGAATCGCTGATTAATATTGCAGGTGCATCCACACATACATTTTTTATCAGTTGAAAATAAGAGGGAGCTAAGTACTTGTCTGTGACCGCGTTATTACAGGGGTGTTTGTTACGATTCGAAATAAATAATGCAGCCGCAAAGTAGTGTTTGATGTCGAGGGTAGCAACAAATATGACAAAATATGAATAGATGTTGCTGTTCTTCATTTCATGGTGTGACATTCTCGTAAAATGTTGGCATGAGTCAGAATATTTTTTTACGAAAGGGAGTTAGGCATATGAGATTTTATGTACTATAACTGAAGTCAATTTAGAGCTAAGGCGTCATTACCCTTAAAGAGATATTTTGGGCGTAAAAGTATTTTTCTGTTCTAACATTGGTGCTCTTCCATACAACGTGTAAAATAAGGTTGAAAGCTCTCAGTATATAAGAGATGTATTAGGCACACGAAAATTCTTCTGAAAATGTTTGCTATAATTTTTGGTCTTTTATCTAATCTATCAAGTTTTATAATAATTTTATCATTTTACCGTTTGTTGAGAAAATCCTTTGAGAATTTATTTCATGCGCTTGCACTTAAATTTTAGACTTAATGACAGAACTAACGATAACCAAAAGAAATTGCTTGTTTTTTGTTGTACACTGTTACAGTAATATAAAATCACGTTTCACAACGTGATATCCACAATATCTATTTTTTATTCATATTTCTTAATATAACTGTAACATTAGCAAAATATTTGAATTTCTGATCATAAAAAGAAGAGAAGTTAGATGTTATATTATCGGTTTTAATTTGTTCTAGAAATAATTGCTTTCTTAGGACGTGTTTCTAGTTCTAATCTAGAGAGAGATTCATTTATCCAATTATAATTGGAATAATCTAAGAATTTCACCAAGCGAACGATAAAGCTTGCAATATTTAATGATATATTTATTTTGATAAAATCAGTAGAAGCAAAAATTATACAAATTCAATGCAAGCTTAAATTTTGTTAATCATTTTTATGCCTGCTGGTTATTTCTGAGTATGTCCTTCACAGTTTGACTAACAATTATAGATCTGTCCCAAATGCTTTTTCTGATAACTTATGAGCAACTCAGCTAATTCGACATTAAATTATTAAAATCATGTACAAATATAAAAATGTGGCTGACCGTCATGATCATATTTTTCTATTTTAATTCAACTATGAATTTCTTTGCTTCATAATTGATATTACTAATAACAAAAAACGCTCATTAAATTGTTTACAGCTTCCCGAAATGTTGTTAGCTATACTCGAGTTACTAAATTGCAGGAACTAAATTCCATTAAATCTGAAAGCATTGAATGGGTGAGGATGATGATGCTAGTTATTTTAATAATTTCTATTTATATATATATATAGCCCAGACCAAAGCCTTCGATCTAGAATATTGAAATTTTGCGCAGAGATTCTCTGTATGATATATACAAGAAAGAAGGAAGGCTATTTCATTAAACCCTTAAAGGGGTAAAATCGAGTTACGAATTTTGTCTAGAAAAATAATATTGAAATAGAAATTTCGTTTTGAAACTTCGTAGAAGTACCTACTCCTAAGAACCATTAACCAAACGATTATTTCATGAAAACACGGGATGAAATGGGGTAAACAAATCATTTTGGTAAGTTGATCGTGAAAATGGCATTTATTTGAAAGACCAAGTCCATAGTCTTGCCGTAATGTTATAGATCTACAGAGGAAAAGCCGGGTTTTAGAGTTTGTAATGATATGAGGGCATGAATGAAAGTAATGACCAGTAATTTCAAGGGATTCTCCGAGCATTTGCTAATAATTATTATGCAGTCAAATAGTCCGACGAAGAGCCAGAAGCACACTGAGAATTGAGGGCCTATTCTAAAATCGAATATAACAGCAGACACTAATCATTCTTATACTCTCTGGTAATCAAAATCCACCTACTACCAGGGGGCCTATTCTTGAGATTCGCACTTTTACTTGCGAAAGAGTTTCTTTACGAGTCTATAGAAGCGAATGGTTTCTAAAATGTAAATTCTTGACAACCATTCGCAAGTTCATCGGAAAAAACGATCAAATCATTTGGTAATATCACACATATTAATACCCTATGTTCAGTGGTTGATATTTCTCATATTTTGACATAACAACATAACATTGCGAACGTTACTTTGAATTTATTCAAATCTCAAATTAAAGAATAGTGAGGTTTGAGGTTTATGTAAATGATCTTCTGGCAATAGTTTACTGTTTCTTGCTAGCGGGTATGATTCCATACTCTATCTACCAATAAATATTGCAAAATCTGCAGAAATGCATAAATATATCTCTATTCTTATAAGAAAATGCAAACAACAAAACTTATTTTCTCATTTATATAGATACCTTCTTCAAATACAGTCAGTTGTAGGTATATCTAATAGGGAAATTACCCATCCGAATCTGCAAAATGCCATTTTAAAGACGAGGAAAATAAGCTAAGAAATTACAGTATTACGTACCTACCTTGACGAAATACTTGTAGATGTAGTTACAAATTATATCTATAATAAAAAAATATCATATTTATTCAATGGCCTACTTGTTTCATCAGCGGCCATTTTGAAACTACTATTTCGATCATACCCGTTGACGAATTTGACCGAGATATTTGTACGATTGATTTTTTACGTGATACATTCATAAATGCGATCTCTATCGTGTTCACAAATTTTAATTTTCTATATAATCAAAATGATTATTTAGAATCAGTTTTCTACTAGATTACGCTAAGACGTCTAACTGTTCCAACAACAACTACTGCTACGGCAAGCACCTCTTCCGCCATTGATACAACGTCAACAACTATTAGGGTAATACCTACAATTTTACATTGTCAAAACTTTGCATAATACCCCTAAGATGCTCAAGCAGATTAATCACCAAACAAAGCACCGGCCACCCAGAAAAATATCATTATTTCAAGGTTTTTGCCTATATTCAGTTTCCCGCAGGGCGTGTGATAATAAATCCTAGTTTTAGGTTATAAACACCCTGCAAGTGGAATTGATTGCTTCTTAATTATCCTGTACCAGTAATATTATGATATTTTTGAATATGAATTCAAATTTCTATATAATTAAGACGATTATATAACATCAGCCGTTTTCTGATAAATATGTAGATTACGCTAGGTGGAACCTATATTCTAAGTTAGACCTCTAGAAATACATAGATGAAAATTGCATTCAATTCTATGTAGTAGTGTTTGCGTTATATGTGTACAAACATATAGGAGGACAAAAAGACGCGATAAAATGGAATCTATATTTTAAGTTAGACCTCTAGTAATATATTGGTGAACACTGCATTAAATTTCATGCAGTTGCTTTTGCGTGATGCGGCTTACAAACATACAGACAGATAGACAAAAAATCTAAAAAATACTGTTTCGGCTTCTGTTGATCTAATATAGACCCCCCATATTATTTTTTCATAAATATCTTTAATGTAGAGACCACGGCCTGTTACAATTTTATTATGTAAATATAGATATTATTTTCTATGCTTTATGTGATTATATTCTTTGTCAATATGATAATAATCGTTTTTGTCCAAGAGGACATTTCATAAGAAAGTGGTTTCAATTTGAAAAATTGTAGTCTCACATGATTTTTTTGTGCCAACCCTTAATAAAATATTTTAAAAATTGTTCGCCTAAAAGTTCTGAGCATTTTTTTCAAAAAACTAAAAGTTGAATATTCTTAACTTTTCCATTCTTTTTGAACTCACTTTATATAGGTATGTTCATGAATAAATATAATAATTGCTCATTCATTACATTTTAATTTTATGATCTCACCACCATTTTTGTCTTACTATCCTAATCCCATTTGCCCTTAGTCGAGATGCATCACCTCCTTGCACCACTCTTGTACCGTGTATCTTTCCATGACATCATGCCCATTATTGCCACCCAGCCAACTACGATCCATCATTGTTATCCATGGTCACCTAAGTGAGATTTGTGTCTCGGGACACCCGAGGGATCTTGCCCCTATGGCATATATATTTTGCAGTCTATTTAGAATAAATAATTGATGGCCCAACAAAATTCACCAGGACCGTTTTGTTTTGGTCAATCTTAGCAGGGCCGTTGTTTGCCAATGATAAAGGTAAATTGATCGTTTTCTTGGTAAAATGAAAGTCGTTTGGGTATGCATAAGCATCCATTTCAGTTCATTGTCTAACAGTTTTAAATGAAGCAGGTAAGCTAGTATTTGTCCATTGAGACAAATGTTGTTTGAAATATTTACAAATTTGTTTTAAAACATAAAGCAATATGCAGTAATATCAATGACGTTGACGTGATAGATAATACTATATATCTACAGCCAAGACTATGAAAGAATCAGAATTATTATCAATATAAACGTTTATATAGTCCAGTTATCTTTTTTGTATTAAATCATGAGAAATTTAACAATCTTTCAACGTAAGAGTCATACAAATTCGTTTATTATGTATGATTATTATTAATGGATCAAGATTTCCTTTATTTAACTGGTCATTAGATTCAAACACCAGTCATTCCATAGAAATATAATAAAGACTATATTTCTATGATTTATTCCAACTTTAAGTTTAAAGTTCATGACGATGAAATAAAACAGAATATAAAATATATTAAATGAGAGGGGTCTAAAGAATTATTTTCAGTGAAACACATTAGAAAAATGTTCTCAAATTACAAAATTTGCGATAAAGATTTTAAATTTCTTCAATAAGTACTTCCAAATGAATTGATTACGGTAAAATCCTCGTGCTATTGAAGAGATGTGACATGTCTAGCTCCAGTCTGTGGTATGAAAAATCAGTTTTATAAAGTATAAATGAAATCACTTCCGGTTCTTCCAAAAGGTTACAGGCTATTCTCCAAATTTGCTTTGTGATGAGAGTGTTTTAGTTAAACAAATCCTCAAGATATCCGAAACATAAAAGACTACAGAGAAAAGCGTTTTTTTGTGGGGCCATTCAAACGACTTTTCTACCACTTTTATGGAAATTTCAGTCGCTTGGTATATGTTGTGTTTTCTTAAGAATCTTGTCAAAGCCTGAAATAATTTCAATATATTTCACAATTAATTTCAATAATACCTCATTATTTCAACTTTTACTCGAGCTGGAAAGTTATAGATTCTGGCTGTCTAAAAAATATGTTTTGGAAAGGTAGTATGTATTTGCAATGTTGAAACTTCTTCAGTTAATTTTTTAAACATATTCAGTAAGAATGTAAAGTTATAATTAGGACGCTTCCAAGAACTTTATCGTCTATTTCTCTCTGTAACAAATGCACAATAAAACCAACAGCGACACAAGCACTGCGAACTTTTAACATTTCGCAATCTGAAGAAACACTTACGTACAGAGAATTTCATTAAGTGCGTATCTCTGTAAAATATCTCATTAATCCCAGGGGTAGCATAAGAAACTGAGGAGTTAGTTTCATATACATCAGACGTAACCAAAACAGTGAAAGCCGTAACAGCTGATGCACAGCTGTCTGTGATGTTTGTTAAAATTTTTCATCTAGCCCCAATTTGCAGTCGCTCTTGCTCCCTTAGTAACTGGTTGTAAATTATGTGGCATTATTAAGATCCACCTCCACAAAGGCTCTAAGGCATGCCACAAACGTGTACCTATAGGCCCATCAACATAGTTGTAAATATTTATTGTCAGCGATCAGACAAGTAGGATAAGGTAGTCTATATTTCTATGGAGCTTATAGTTGAATAGACTAGAGTCAAATTAATCTTTTGTAAGTAATTAGAAAATTCTGTCAATTTATCTTTATCTCATTTCGATAAATAACTAACATCTGAGGTATGCTATGCAAATATAAATATTTTTGACCGACGAACCCATACGGAGAAGGTATACATTTTGACTGTCCGCTTTTTTTTGTTCGTGCGCGCGTTTTATATAGTAAACGTATTCCGACTTTGATGATTTTTGATTCATTTGCAAGAGGAGACTTGAGAAATGGTTCCATATTCATGAAAACTTAAATCCAAAATCTCTTTTCCTCCGAAAACCACCCCCGAAAGGGGTTTAGGGGGCAAGTTTTCAAGAAGATCGAAAATCCGGGATAGCAGACTTAAAAATAACAAAATTTATGACCAGCTTCTTTGTAGCAACATTTAATTTGGATATTTTTTCTAAAAAGTTACTTTTTTCGAGTTGTAAAGTTTATAATATGCGTATTTCTGCGACGATGTTCTTTTTGGTTTCTGAATCAAATACAAGCAAAGCATACATTGATAATGGTGAACGTTCAACGATTTTCGGGACAAATGTAACACCTAAACTTGTGAAATATTTATAATATGTTTTACAAAAAATTGGACCGACATCGAAATATAAAATAATATTAATTCTATTGGTGCTGTTTCTTTTAAAGTTGTGCAGTTTCAGTTAGATTGAAAGCTTTTGGCACCAACTTCACAAGTACCAGCACCAACAGAATTAATATTATTCTGTGCACCAACAGATAACGTCGGTCCAATTTTTGTAAGAAATATTTATTTAACTCTTTTGAGTGTTACATTAGTCACGAAAATCGTTGAACGTTCACGTATACCATTAAACATGTATACTTTGTTTGGATTTGTTATTATTCAGAAACCTGAAAACTTCGTCGCGGAAATCCTCAGACTTTAACACTTAACACTGCTATGACTCAAAAAACGTAACTGGAAGAATTGTTCAAAACTTTCAATTTCAGAATTAAATTGCCTCTTCCATATAGCGAAAATACATACATTTCAAATTTTAACATCGCTGAAACTCGAAAAGCATAGCGTAAAAAAATTTCAATTTAAACGCTCCCGAATATTTTTTTATCTTCAATTCTGCCAACTTGAATTTTCAATTTTCGATACGATGTGCCCCCTCCACCATTTCTCAAGTCTCCTCTTTCAAATAAAAGAAAAATTGTCAAAATCCGAGTACGTTTACTATATAAGGCTCTCGCACAAACCAAAAAAATCCCGATGGCCTGTAGTCAGCGGAAAGGTAAATTTCTCTAAATTCATTGAATTGAAATTTTAACAACTTTTTCATTGGTATACGTACATGTTATTACATAAAATTGCCTTATGTATCATAGCCTTGTGGTTAGAGGTTTTTGTTTTGGCTGTTGAATATAAAGCAGACAGGATTCGCGTTCCACGCCTATTTCTTTTCAATAAATATACTATAATTTTTTTTAATCAGGGTCTGTATGAAGATCTCCAGAAAATGTACAATTATATCAAATTTATATAGAGTGTTCATGTTTTATCAATATTTCTTATTTTTTCTTTATTAATTTTTATTTTCTTACCTGTGCATTTTATGCAAAATTGTTTCGAACAAAAGTTGTAGGTACTGATTATATCTATAACATAAAATTATTTTTGATCATATTTACACTACGGCTCTTTTTTGATAATTTTTTTAAATGTTTGAACGGTCTCCATTTTGAAACTACTTACCCGATATTGCCCAATAACAAACTTGGCCGAGATATTTGAGAGATTGATTTTTGTAGCAAATTTGAACTTGATACCTCCAAAACTGCGATCTCTATCGTGTTAACAAATTTCGTAATATCCCATATATATATATATATATATATATATATATATATATATATATATATATATATATATATATATATATATATATATATATATATATATATATAAACTTTTGAACCAAATGTTTTTTGGACTAACTTATAGACATATAACATCATGCCGTTGAAATTTTTTCGAAATTCAAAAGTGTGAACGATCGCAATAGGTACATTTCTATAAGAAATTTACCTAAAAGCAGACAGTTGAATTGTATACCTCCTCCGTTTGGGATCGTTGGTCAAAAATGATCATAATTTCTCTAGACTCCCTCAGAATTCAAACCATCATGACTAGACTCCACAATAAATAGTTAATCTTTATAGAATAGAATAGATTTCCTTATGCTCAAACTTCAATCAACCATTTTTACCCCAACTAGCAATGTTGGGAAAGTATAGTAGTAATCACTGACCTACTTAAATGTTGTTGCATGTTCAAAAGTCTACTTTCAGCCACTAGTAAAGGGCAGCCCGATTTTGTTGCTTTCTTTTTATTTTGTAGGGTACCGATGCCGCTGTCCTGTGACGCAGGCCGGACATCCTACTCGCACTACTTGCTAGGCACTAGCCCATGAACTGTTTTTCTCAAGATGAATACGGGTGAACTATTTTGGTGAAATATGTCTAAAATAATTTTCTTAAAGCCTTACCAAAATCTGAAAAGGCATCAAAGAGAAAACAGGACAAAGAGTTATGCTCAAATGAACTGTCAAATTTTCAGTTCATTCATATTCTGGCTAAACGATTGTTCCTACGTCGAAATTGGTTATGAACATTGTTGTTGACCTTGGCCTATAAAAAACAGCCATGTAAGAGTCGGGCTCGATCACGAGGAGCTCCGTACAATCGTACAAGATTTGTCTGCCTATTACGTTTCATAGAATACAGCCATTATTAAGATCAAGCAAAACCAATAGTTTATTTTATGGGGACACTCTTTAATTTCGAACTTAATTATATTTTTATTAGTTGTTTTTATAGCAGTTTTAGTAACTATAACTTACTTTTTTTAAAATTTGTCTACCTAATACTTTTCAAGAGATACAACGAATGTTAAGGTCGAGCAAAAAGCGCCGAATGTATGGGTATTTTGGTATTCTGAATGTTATTTGGGTTCTGACCCTAAAAATTGCAAGTCTTGACCAGATGATTTTTATGTTCCATGTTTATGTTACTGGACACACCTGATTTTTCCACAAGTTAGTATTCTGGAAATGTACCTGAAGCGACTTGACTTGGCTCTTGAAACTATAGCTGTTTAGTTTTTTATAAACATGCATGAATGCTTAAAATCATCAGCTCTAGCTGAGGATTGCTTTTATTTTGAAAACCTTATCGTATTAGAAGCATTGGATGATCTACATAGAAGATGTATATAACGGTAACATCAATAATTTCGAAAGACATCATACAACATTGACGAATCTCTACAAAAGAGTCACAAACACAATCATCATCATGTATAGAGGGCTTTTTGAAATTGGAACTAAAGTTTCATCTTTTTGGTGATAAAAAATCTGGGTGGTTAACATTTGATTTTGAAGAAGAAAAAATAAATAAATCTAGGTATTACTTACTTTCTGAAATGCCATTACAGGTTACAAATTAGAATCTGAATATATGTATACAGGGTGGTTCTCCAGGAAAGACATCGATCGATTGTGGGCAAACGATAACTACAAACAGTCTGAAAATGTGGTAACATACTAAGGTCACTGGAGCACATACGTCTAAAATATTTTGATGTTAGTCGCATTTCTGGTTATACCGGAAGTAGATTCCAACTTTGTTATTTTTAATGGAATACCCTATATATTACCACATTTCTTGTACAATTTTGAAAACATTTTATATATAATGTTCTATAGCTAAGTCTAACCTTTTTTGGCATATTTCAAATTTTATGTCAAAATTAAGTATGCAGTCCAAAACATAATTAACAGTATTTTCTTTAAGAGAGCCTTTCTATTGATTTTCTAGAAAGAAGATATAATTTATTAATATTTTTATGATATTTTGATAATAATCTATAAGAAGTGACCAAAAAAGAAATCTAAAAGTTAGATCCAAAAAACGTCAAAAGTCATTTTTTCCAAATGGAAAACCCCATTTTTTACTTTTTATTATATTAAGCAGCAAAAATAAAAGGAACTTTGTATAAGTTGTCTACACTTCTAGAACTAAAATTAGTATTTTTTAAAAGAATTGGCAATTTTACATTTTTCTATGTAAAAATGCTACACTTCTTTGAAGTTGTGTTAGGAGTAGGACATGATTACATTAAAAATAATAACAAATGTCAATAAAAGTCAAACATGCGTCAAATAAGTCAATATAATACTTTTTAATTGCAAATTTTGAGTAATTATTATGCCGAGAAGAATAAATTATACAAATGGGGATTATTTGAATCTATTTACTATTATCGAAAATTTTATTTATTTCCAGAACATGTAATACAATCGCTATAACTATAAAGATTAAAGTACATAGAAATAAACCAATTGTTAAAAATGAAAATATTGAAATCGTAGTCTTTAATATAATTGCCAAATTATTATTTTTATACGTAAGAATTTAAAAATGCATTCTAATAAATGTTCAAAATGAGGCCCTTGAACAGACATTTTTTGCAACTAAGAAGGAACTGTCCATGGGTGGCTCTTCTTACTGATTGTGGATTAAGATCTTCAAATACTGTTCTGAATCGTCGCATGCAGTCTTCTATGGTGGTTAAAGCGGTGATATAAACTTTAGTTTTGACTGCTCCCCGAACAAAAAAATCGAGTACTGATAGGTCGTGTTGTCGAGGTGGCCAAAGATGTAGCCCATTGTTGGCTATCGATTGATCGTGAAACAACCTTTGCTGCTGGTTGTTGAATAAATGACCATTAGTAGGAGGCGGCGCCCCATCACATTGATAAAACAGATGTTTATACTAAGCCAGCGGCAAGTTGTCTGAATAGTTCACTTAAAAATTTCTTAAGATATTGAGATAGTACTTAACTTAAAAAACATATTTATTATCTAGAAAACTTCAAAAATAGCTAACTAACCATTGGATTATCTTGATAGATTTCAAGGGCCATAATGCCGTCATTTCTCAGGGTACAATAAATGTTTAACTATCAGGATTCTTAAAAGTTCTGTTCTCTGAATGGATATATATTTGGATCACCCCAATAATGGGAATTATGTCGATGGAATACCTCTTTTATGGTGAATTTAATAAATGATTATTAATTATTTAAATTATTAATTTTATCCCATGGATAAAACTTGGGTTCCCATAGAATCGATTTCAATATTTTCACTGTTAGAAACTGGTTTCTTTCTACCTACTTTAGGCTCTATTTTTCAAATTTCTTGAAATTTTCTAAGAAGAGATATCCATGAACAATTCCTGCTTTATTGCCCGGAATGTGTGGAAGTTTAAGATCATCATTTTGAACATTTATTAGAATACATTTTTACATAAAAAAAATGATAATTTTCCAATTATTTCAATATTTTCATTGTTAACAATTGGTTTATTTCTACGTACTTTAGGCTTTATAGTTCCTAAGTTCGTGAGGTTTTCTATAATTTTATTAACATATTTAGGTGTTGGTTAATATCCGTATATATCGCATAGCGATTGTACTAGATGTTCTTGAAATAACTTTATTACATTCTCCATAATAATAAATGAACTCAAATGATCTTCATTTGTATAACTAAGTCTTCTCGTCATGATAATTACTCAAAATTTGTAAATGAAAAGTATTAATATTGACTTTTTTGACGCTTGTTTGACTTTTATTGATATTTGTTATTATTTTCCAATGCAATCATGGCCCAATTCTAACACAACTTTCAAGATGTTTAGCATTTTTACATAGAAAAATCAAAAATTGCCAATTATTTAAAAAACAACTAATTTTGAGTATATACAGCCTTGTACAAAGTTAATACAATAAAATAATAAAAAACGATGAAAAAAACTTTTTTGCATCTAGTTTTCAAGCTTCGCTTTTGATCACTCTGTACAAACTTTAACCAAAAAAACATAAAAATACTGATAAAGTAGATCTTCTACAAGAAAATCGACCCAAATTAAATCCTTCTTCATAGGAAAGATTGATAATTATGTTTTGGACTGCAAACTTAATTTTTGTCATAAAATTTGAAATATGTCTAAAATGGTTAGGCTTAGGAAGGTATAGGACATTATACATAAAATGTTTTCAAAATTGTAGAAGAAATCTAAAAATGTGATAGGTAATACACAGGGTATTCTAATCAAAATAACAAAGTTGGCATCTACTACCGGTATAACCGGAAATGCGACTAACATGAAAATCTCTTAGATGTCTGTCCCCAGTGACTTTAGTATGTCATCAAGTTTTCAGAGTGTTTGTACTTTTCGTTTGCCCACAATTGATCGATGTATTTCCCGGAGAACGATCCTGTATACTGAGATCAAATCAAAGTAAGAATTAGATTAACTTCGCTACGGGGATTGAATCACTTTGTATATTAATTTTCCAACATTCTCAATAACATATCAACAACACGTTTACTATCAGCAATATATATAATAAAATATTCATAATAAATAAACCGAATGATAAATGTTCATAATAAAATATATATGAGTCCAAAATGGGCACACGTCGCGTCCCGTCAATGTTCGAACTTTATCAGAACATTTTAAATTATTTAAAACAATTATTGTACGGCTGATATGACTTCCAAAAATATATGTCACGCGCGAATAATTCATTTTGCTGCCTTTATCAATGTAAATTATGTATGCATATTAGCAGACTTTTAATCCTGTGACGTGATGCATACTAACCGTTAATTATTATGAACAAATAAAAAAACATCATTCAAATGGCTTTATGTCATATGCCTATCACATACCCGCCTTGAAAAGTGATTTGTTCATTATATTGTATATGGATCGCAGCTGGAAGCTTTCATGATAACAGCTTTATTTTTCTGATTTCCAATGCAAAAACATGAATGACAATATTTCTCTTCATATTCACCTGCATTTCTGACATTCTTTTACTATACGTTTTTAATACCAAAATTGAACGAAATATTATTTTGATATGCAATATTAATTATTTAAAATGTGGAGTATTTGCCCTGCAATAGAAAAAAAGGAAAACGGAACAAATATGCTTTAGTGATGAAAATACTATTCATCTGTACATTTAGTTATCGAATTAGAACCTTTAGTCACGCTGAACGCGATTATCGCTTTATTGTAACTGTCTGATCGCTCCTTCACAGTTAAAATAAACGGAGAAATGTCCCATCCTCACATCTTAGAAAATGGTGTTCCCCAAGGATCAGTACTTAGTTCAACCTTATTTCTTCTGGCCCTAAATGACTCTCCTCAATAACCCCTCCAGTCAAATATACTATATATGCTGACGACCTAATTATTTTTTGCCAAGGAAAAATTACCCAAACAACATGGGGAGCTGATGAAGAGATTTTACTGAGAACATACAGAGCTATAGTAAGATCTAACCTTGACTATGGATGCATCCTCTACATGTCCGCTAGTAAAACAAACCTAAAACACCTAGATACTGTACAAAACACGTCTCTACGCATATGTCTAGGGGCCTTTAGGTCCAGCCCAGCATCTAGCCTTCAAGTCGAAGCCCTAGAGCCTCCACTCACAATCAGAAGACAACATTTACTTCCATCATACTCGAGCAGAGTATTTGCAAATACCAACAATCCTGTATATAATCTCGTAACCAGACCTGTATTGAATAACACCAATAGTCCTTGAGCTCCACAATCTGTCCCTCAAATATTAAACTCAGTGCTAGGAAATGTCAACTTATACAACACAACCCAAAAACATCCTTCTAAAACTCCATCATGGATTAGACAGCTACCTACCGTCAACACCACCATCTGTAACCATATCAAGAAGGAAAATCAAACATAATATACAGACAACTATGCAATGAGACTATCCAAGAAAATCACATCGACACAGTCTTATACACCGATGCCTCGAAGAACGGAACTAGCGTTGGCTGTGCAATAACCACAACAAATTCTACAATCGCATCATACCGCCTCCCACCTCATTCCAGCATACACACAGCAGAACTCTTCAGCATATTCAAGGCACTAAGCATCCCACCAGGCGAAGTAAATTCCATAGCCATATGTACCGATTCCTTGTCATCAATATCATGTATAGAAAACATGTACTCTATGAACCCAATTGTTCAAGACATACACGAACTATGCAACAAACTAGCGACACAAGCTATATCCTTAACTATAATCTGGACCCCCTCTCATGTGGGTATAACTGGAAATGAATTAGCAGACCAAGCTGCAAAAGAGGCCTGCTCTTCAAACATATCAGATTCAGCTTCCAACCGATCTAAAGTCCTACTCCAAAAAAGTAATGCACGAAACCTGGGAGATCCTCTGGCGCAGTAATAATAGTAAACTAAACACCATCCAACCAACAATCCCACTATCAAAAGCACCAACAACCGACCGCAATAAGAACATCATCTATGGAAAACTGAGAATAGGACATTGTCGCCTCACACACAACTATCTGATGGCTTCTGAGAATACACCTTCCTATCCCAACTGCAACAGCAATATGCTCACTATTGAACAGATCCTCACCCAATGTGACCACTACCAAAACCTGCGACGCCAACATAACATCCAAGGTAGCCTAAAAGACTTGGCTGTATCGAAAATCTACAAAATGTAATAGATTTCCTGAAAGATGCTCTCTTACTTCACCTAATATGATGCCCTGAATATATACCTATATGAATATGTGTGTAAGCTGTGTCAATGGCCATTGCTGCCGAGACACGTAAATTCTATTAAAAAAAATAAGAGATGAAAGTTGGGAAATTTCAGTTTATATAGATTTGTAATTTATCTCTTTCAATAGTGACGTCTACAAACATGTCAAAGAGCGCTCTCAAAATTGTAGCTTATAATTCGTTGGTATTTAATTATGGTGTCAGAGTCAAGACATTGATGAAATTATCTAATGTCCGGCCCTGTTCTAATACTTCTTTATTGCCAAGTAGTTTTAATGCAGTCAATACGTCAGAACCAAATATCTTTTTATTAATTTAGGCTAGAAATTCAGGAGACTATCCGCAGAATGTCATGTACCTATTATATGAAAGATACAATATAATTTCATGGAAATCACTAAATTACAAGTATTATTTGAATAAAAAGAGAAGCATGTTCAATGTTTATGCTTTTACTTCAATACAAATGAATAACAAATAAAATTGAATAAGAAAGAAATCTCTTTATAATGCCACAAGCAGGATGAAGATTGAAGATAGCAAACATACATGAATATGCCTAGAATATGTACGAGTATTCTACTCTATATTTATTCCACATAAATTTTCCCTATTTGTGTCAACAAAATCCAAGCAAAAAAATACATATATTCAGCTTCTACATTCTGGGTTCATCATATCTCCAGCGATGATAGGATTTCCACAAGGAAAGGCAAAATGCGGACGGATATATACAAAAGTAGTCAAACATCACTGCTCTGTACAAGATTTTATGTTTACACTGCCAAGTAATCAGTTCATCAGCTCTGAAGGATCAGTCTAACACGATATAAAAATGCGTCGTAGAAGACTGGCTGCTTTTTTCTACTTCTTTGCGAGACTACCATGGATATCCTCGGATTTATTTGATGCATTCTAAAAATAGGTTATCTCTGTCTAAGATGACAGTTGTGGAACATTCCAACACACACCGTTGGGGTTTATTTCTACATAGAAAACTAGGGTGGCTGACTTCTTATGCTGCTTCGTATCAGAAAATTTCGATAGCCTTTTTTACTGAGATAGCCAATTTACAATAAAAACTGAACAAGATAGACTGAAGTAGCACAAAACTATAATCAAATATAAAGATTATAGCGTAGAATTTCTGGAAAAACTAAAAATACATGTCCGTCGATTCTCAGCTCACTATGCTCAATGGCAAATCCCCTTCAATATTAAAGTCAGAAAACCGAAGAAGTCTTGATCAAACATCTCAATCCTGTCATCAGCTAATTAGTTTATTAGAAGGGCTCCACTTTCAAACGCAAAGATTTGTAAGCAACGTAATTGGAAGAAGATAGATATACTAAAAAAATATTTCGGTTTAGTCAGATAATAGAAATAATCTATCTTTTTAAATAGCAATACTATGTTCTTCAATCATTATACAACGGATCTCAAAATTCTCCATAAAATAGTAGAGTATTTTGTTATTCTTCTAGCAGTTTTTGAGCAATCAGTCGCAATAAATTAGAATAAATCGCAGTCTATCAAAGCAACGGCAACGCAAAATTATTTTATAATAAAACCTGATGTAAGGTAAGAAAATACGAAAAAGGAAATGAATATTTTTATAACACTATCCAATATTCTTCGACTAATTGCTCAAAAATGGCAGATCAGGTAAACTTTTTATAGCAATTTTTGTAATCTGTTGAATAGAGATGCAGCCTTTTTAAAAATATCATGTTCTGGTATATTCTGAGATTTGGCAACACCGGATAATTAGTTCGACATTTTCTTCTTAGTCTCGTTACCTACTTCGATTTTACCCTTGAAAGTACTAGTTTATCTATTCAAAATAAACTGGCGTAGTTCAGGTATACCTTCGTGTGTTCTCAGAATCTATCGGTAACTTTCTTAAGTCAAATCGAACTTTATCTATCTTGTGTGGTGATAACGATAACAAAGACAATGAGGAATTAGTAAAATAGAAGTATGTAGTTTTTGACATCTGTTAAATATAAATCATAAAAGTATGTATCTTGAGAACTAATTATTCCTAACCATGAATATGCAAAATGATTACACGAGTCGTGAACGATAAACGTTTCAAAGCATATGAAAGCTTCTCCTACTGATATATACCTACTTTAAAACCTCGAGATTATGTATCAAGAATCAAGATGCATAAGCTGCTGAAGGAAAATCAACCCAGCTTCGTTGTTTCACACATCCATCATTTATACTTTAACATAAATGTTCATCCACTGGAATGAGACTCTATCCTTTGTTGAGCGGTCATGGACGGGAGAAAGCTCTCTCTCACTGAGTAAAATTACCTTCAAGAAAATGATGACGTCTAATATGGCTTTCCACATCGAAGGTTTGCCTTCAAAAGGAGGAAATGATAAATTCCAACCGCAAATAAAACTGAAATTCAATTGTCTATGTAAACATTAAGATTCACCCTTGAAATTTCAAGAGCAGTAGCGTCACTACTATTTTTGGAATTGGATTAAAGATTACTAACAGTTTGTTATATAGTTATATAGAATATAGTTTTTCTAGCTTTTCTTATAGAATATGATTTTGAAACGACATGGAAACCATTTTAATGTTATACCGGTCACATGCTGTTAATTATGTTTAGTAGGTATATTGAAATTCTATCATTTTTAGATATGTGCTTCATAAAAGCTGGCTTATAGTCCAAGAATGTTAAGAAACAAAAGTAATATTGCTATTACTCAAAGTGTCCTTCACTAAAACTATGGAACACCTAATCGAAATTGCTATTTGTGGAATTATTGATTTTTTTTTAAATGAATTGTACTCTTTACGAAACAAAAACACCAAGAAGACATCGCATTTTCAGAATTGAATGAAATTTTGCTGCTGAAAGAGCAAGGAGTTCAAGGGATTCAAAATCTATCAATTCTTTGGCCAAATTTAGATGAACAGGATTTAATTCATAGCAATCAAAGTTTGTAAGGATAATTTCAAGGAATGTAACTGTTAACTGACCTCGAATAAGTTGTGATACAAGTATTTCAGCTAAATTTTTGTGTGGTTATTTGAAATACATGGTCTATACACCAACATACCACACACCCTAGAAAAATTGAGATTAAATGACAGTATACGAAGCCTAGGTAAACACTTAAATGAATCATTACTTAAAACATAATGCAAAGGATTGAATGATTAAATTGAATCAGACGTTTGTAAGTATGTGAAATAGTTTTATTTTATAATTTTATTCTAGTTCATTGAAAAACAGATTTTTCAACTTTTATTCCGAAAAACACTTTTGGCAATATCAATATACAGAGTTTGTCTCAAATTAGATCCAATTATTTTTTAAGACTGTTATGTCTGAGAAATCCTGTTAAATTGATAAAGTGTTAATTAATGTAATAATGAGATATATTCTGTGTACTCCCTTTCCTACACCACTGAACAGAGGCTTTTCGGTTAAATGAAGACGAAATTGTCGGTGAAAACGGTTGTTTTTCTTCGACTCTCTCCCCTCTACATATACTATGGTTTTATTTTTGAGCGGGTATTGTTTTTCAAAGTGCATTTTCCTTTTGGTTGTTTATTTGTCTGTTTTTTTATTATTTTGAGCGAGAACATTTATTCCTAACAAAACTAATTACTGAACACCGGTCTTACAAATAAACCACATATGTAATAATAAAGATGTGTGTAAATTTAAATTTGTTTGTTTTGTTTTTTCTATGATGTTAGCTGTATTAGGATTAGAATCTTATACGAGTAACAATAGAATCAGATAAAACTAATATACTTTCTCAAGATAAAATCATCTTAAAAATAGGGGAATCAATGATCCGACTTCGAAAATTCCGTCACTGACAGATATCTAGGTACATTATCAATATTATATAGGATCCCGAATATTTCCTAGAGACAGAATTGCTATTTTTTAAGCGCAGTAAGAGTGAATTGAGGATTTGCAAACTAGAATATTTTCAACCGTTCTTGAATTATTTTGAAAAACCTGAAAATCCGCGACCCTTTTTTTTATTTCATTAAATAGATCTTTTAAAAAAGACACGAGCAAATAGTGAAAATATTTTCGAATATGGTAGGCCATGATGATTAATCAGAAAATAAAATGAGCCACCTTCTTCTCTGACATTTATAACTTAAAAGGTTGAATTTTGAGAGATTGTTATTAATTTAAAATAGGTTGAAAATGGTGCGCTATAATGATACTAAAAATAATAATCGTAAACGTTCGATTAGATATTATGGAAATGATGATAAGGCAGTCTATTTTAGGCAAGCTTTTATTTTTATTATTTGGAAAGTCAGGAAAAAATACAGCAGATAAGTAGGTACTTTTTGATTAACTTCGACTTTGAATTCACATTGTTCTGTCTACTTAAAAATAGATTGTGGTGCCGTACTAATTCTATAGTTCCATAAATTCACGGGTTCTTGAAGAAAACGGTTATACTTTCCCCTTTCCCCTGCAAAATAGTTAGGCACCGCTAGTAGTCTATAAATAAGTTTAATCAACAAATTATAAATCGAACGAACCATAACTTGTGTGTCGTTCTGAATTTAACATACATACCTACTACCTATTTCAAAATAAGTAACATTTATCTATGACACACTGTGGGCAATATAACGTAGATCACTATAATTTACAATCAGACCAAGATCATTATAAGTATATCAACATTATAAATTTTAAATGTAAGTGATGATGTCGTAACATTTCAAATTTTACTTATATTCTAGAAAGTTGGAGCTTTGGCTCAAAATCAGAATAACATTAAGATATTTTTGAGAATGTCCAATCTCCAAGTACAATTGGATTAAAATGAGTATAAGTGTACGAAAATTTTGTTCCATTAATGTGAATTATAAACTGTTGTCTATACTCATTAATCCAGTTCCTGTTATGCCAATTCTCCTGTGAGGTATTAACTATACCTATCTCAATTATACATTTCTACAAAAAGTGGGACCAAATTTATTAATAGGTGCGCTTAAAAATAGAAAATAATAAATCTACTGGTACTGGTAATTTTCAAGTAGTAGTGCAGTTACAGCAGACTTTTTAACAAGTTCAAAAGTATCAGCACCAGTCCAATTTAATTGTTGACGGAAATAGTCCATCTTTATTTTTTCAAACAAGAACAAATCAGAAAAAATTGTCTACTCCCCCGATAGTTTATCGTTGTTAAGGAAATGTTATATTATTTCTCAACACTCCGCTTTCAATTGAGAAAAAATCTTCAAAATCGGAGCACGTTTACCTACTGTGCGAAACGAACATAAAAAGCCCATAGTAGAATTCCATACCTCCTCCGTTCGGGAACTCGGTCAAAAATTAACATACCGTACTCGCACGTATAAACTGTAATTCATAATTCAATAGCGTCTTTTGTTAGGAAAAGTAACACCTTTCAAGGCAAAACATAAAATTAATATCGATTTGATAAACTGACGCCTCCAGATTGCGGATAAGTCAAGATTAAGATCAACATTTTTTGAATATTTTGATTATAGGTTGTAAGTTTTTATCAATCTGGGGAAGCACGGACTATTAATAAAATAAGCCTCGAAATGTTGTAGATTTTGGTAGTGTCAGGATCACGACTCCTCATTAAAACATCATTACGTTTAAATCGCTCTCAATTTTTCATTGATTTATTAACAAAGCCTGTTCAGTATCAATTCTAAAGCATATTATCCATTCTATTAAGTAAATATATTTATCTCTTCCAAATATTAAAGATGTCCACGGCATTACACGTATTTTTAATCAATGGCAAGATTTTTTTGGTATTGTTTAACATATGTACTTACCTTGTTCTTATCTTTGAGTAAAATTATCTCAGTATTTTCTGCAAATATGCACAAAAAAATATATGATACATTTATTTCATTAGGTTATTCCACACTGTAATGTGTTTTGCTTATTATTTGAATTTTCTCAGTACAACGCGCAGGCCGTTCTAAAACCGTCTCAAATAAAGATTTTATTTGTATTATTGCCTGTATATACAGAAATAGAGCATCAATCAAAACATATTTATACATATGTATAATAATGCTCCATGATTTATCGATTTAGATATATCTATAATGAATGGTGAATTCATCGCATGCATAATACAGCAAATTCTGAAACACTACTGCATTAATTAGTGTTTTTGCAATGAGAAAATGTAAGGATTACTATGTTTGTCAACTGATTTGCAAAACAATTTCAATACTTAATCAGTACATCGCAGATTAACAGAACAACGTACCAATTATCATTCAATTGAAGAGACAATACCGAAATATTATGTTAGATGCATTGACAAATACAATTATTTGACTACCAAGTTGTGCTTTTATAGATATTCGCACCAACTTCGAATGTATCAACATGAATAGAATTATTATTACTGTGTATTTTTCAGTGCCCCAACTAATAATGGGCCTATTTTTTTAAAATAAATTATTCTACACTTTTAAGAGTACCATTAGTCATCAAAATCGTTGAACGGTCATTCATATAGGTACTTATTCATATCCAATTTAAATGTGGCTATATATCCTCTTTAATTTGGTAGTCTTGTATTTGTGATTTTAGAAAAAAATTGCCCCTCCACATAGTGGAACACACATATTTTAGACTTTACCACTCCTGTAACTCATAAGCTTATGGTTTTCTCGAAAAATATTCAATTTTAACGTTGCCGGATATGTTCTCTTCTTTAATTTTGTCGTCTCAAATTTTCAAATATCGAAAAACCTCATTTGGTATAACAATGAAACAAGATATATATACAGGGCTTCCCATAACTAATGGGTCATGTAGAAACTGGAGGTAATGGTTAATGGAATGAGCTGAAAATGTCTCAGTAAAATATCGCTTGCTTAGAAGTTACAGTTACAGTATGTTAAAGATAAAAAATTATTATAAATAATACTCATTTATCAGAAAACTGTTAAACATCGAAGTGACATTTGGTACAGTAATACTTTTGATTAGGACAAAGATGAATTATTCAACTAATTCCAGATTCGTCTTTGAGGGCTCAAGTTCCATTGCCGATAAAGTTTTCACTTTCAATCACCCCCGGGGTGTCTAATAACTAATGGGTGATGGGGATGGGAGTAGTGGACGTCAAAATATATATAATGAGCCTCAAATGGAAAAAATCAGTTTTCCAGTTATAGTCTCTTTAAGTTTTATTGAGTATTTAATTTTTCCGTTTCCATCTAAATTGCTAACGGAACATCATCGATATTTGGATGCTTCTCAGCTTCTTATGAAACGTTCTTCTTATTACAGAATTTCAAATGTTGGGAAGGAAATTTTGAATGTCAATTTTTGTTTTATGGTACCACCTTTCAATAGTCTTCTTTCAAACGGAAAAATAATCATGAAAATTGATCGCAGCACTCGTAGTAGCACGTTTACTATACAACAGGCGCGAGCAGACGTTAGATTTACTATTTGGAATCTGGAACCGATGGCGTAGATAGAATCAAAAAATAATAAACATAGAAGTACCACTTCAAACACCAACACTTAATTTTGTAAGTTACAGGTTAACCCCTGAAGATGCCAACCTTGTTGGCGAAACAATTGTCGGGTATGACAAAATAAAGTGTTGATTTTAATGTGGTAATTCTGTTTTTATTATTTTTTGATTCGTTAGATGTAGGTACTAAAAAGTTCATATTTAGTTTTGTTCAATTGTTACCAGAATAAGAATTATAATTTTTACCTATATTTTGCAAACTTGAAAGGTCCCAGCGAATGATGTCCTCGATGAGATCAATAAAATCATTTATTATTATTGAAACTGGAGTGGTAGCTGAGACATTGGTGCTAAAACCAGCGACAGTAGAATTAATATAATTTAATATAATAACCGATGATACACCCACATTTAAGTAGGTCCGTTTTTGTGAAAGAGTTTTATTTCTTCTATAAATTACATAATATGCAATATCAAAGATTTATTTTATTCTTATTTTATTTAAATTAGGTACGTCTAAGTATATAGAACAAACATGAACCTTCCGAAGGCTTTAATATGAGAGCGTTCTAAGAACATTCAACTTAGTTGTTGAAAATGTCCCTTTCTTCAATTATTTTACTCTCAAACATTTTTACTTTATTTTTTTAGAATAACTAGCACCGACTCTATTAGTTGATGAATTGAAAGGTAGGTACAAAACAAAATGAATTCTACGGGGGCTGGTAATTTGGAAGTTGCACGGGTGACGAGGTACTGTATCTCAGGAACTAGTCGTAGAAGTTTGTAAAAAAAATCCTTCAGGGGAAATCGACCATGGCAAATTTTTGGAAATATTTTTAAATTCATACGTCCACCACTAGAAAATTTTCGAATATAAGTTTAGAAATGAATACTCTCACGTTAATGTTACCATAATGATCCATCTTTTTGATATATGACTTTTTATTGAAGGACTTAAAATAAAGGAGGGAGGGGATGCTAAACTTTTTGGACTAGAAGTGTCTAACTTAAGTTTGACCCACCGGAATTTTTCAACAAGGTCTGGTTCAAGAAAGGAATGTTTGGTGAATATAATATAAAGCCATCTAGGCTATTGTGGTTCTTGCCGCCCTCGCTAGAGGGCGGGTTTTATAAAGTTAACCGTTTTTTTTTTAAATTTTGCTCCGAAATCTTAAGTAGAACCTTATGAATATTTTATTAGATTCGGAAAGTAGATCAAATTTGCAACATAATATGTCCCAACAGCATGACCATATCTTCATTCGTTTAAAAGTTATGGCTTAAAGAATATTTTATTCAAATTTCGTAGTCAAGCATGCTATGGACAAACGAAAAAAACATTTTAAAACTTAGTTCTCATTTTAATTTATTCACAACAATAACGATAGAACATAAACAAGAAAACAATAATTTTAACAAATTAACATTAATCAACAAAATTCACTATTTAAAAAGTTTAACGTTTGAAATATTCAAAATGTTGTTCGACTGTTGTTCGACGATCTTTATAAACCTACCCCATAAATAAAAATCCAGGACCGCAAGGTTGCTCCGAAATAGAAAATGAAACCCAATGAATATGTTATTAGATTCGGAGTGTAGATCAAATTTGCAATACAATATGTCCAAACGGCTTGACCATATCTTCATTGTTTTAAAATTTATGGCTTAAAGAATAGAAGAATTCACCATCTAAGCCACACTCGTTCGTTCGTTTCCATTTCAATTTAATCACGAAAATAATAATACTAATAGCGCTTTTTTCCACAATGGGATTTGATATCTCGTTTTCATTTTATTTCCAAAACTACCTATTTATAATACAGCCAAATATCATAAGCTCGTCTGTGTCGCCTGTGAGTATTCAAATTCAAAAATATCACATTTCTTACAAGGTCGCGAGAAGAAAAGACAGTTTTTTTGAAAACGGCGATTTTACACAAATAGATAGCTTATTCTTTGAGATTGAAATTTTTAAAATGCCTAATTAAAATTTAAAAAATGCCGAATACGAACGAGGATGCTTTTTATTTTTTATATGTTAGCAGTTTATTTCAAATGTGTCGAAAATGTCGCTATTACCAAAAGAGAATAGGCATTTAGATATCCTGAACGATGTCATCATTCAAGAAATGTTTTCAAAAGATTAGCTAAACGATTGAAAGAGACCTGACATATCCAGCCAGTCGCAGCCGCAAATAGAGTACGAAGAGTAAGAAACGTTAACATTAGATATAAAAATTTGTTAGCTTATATAAATGCCGACCTTCATTTAAGCATAAGATATTTGTTAAGAGATATCGGATTGACATATGCCTCAATACAACGTATATTAAACGACAATAAATTACATCCGTACCATGTAAATTTACATCAAGAATTAAAACCAGCCGATTTCGACCATCGATTTGACTTTTGTTGTTGGCTGTTGGGGATGGTTAATGAAGATAATGAACTGACGGGGCCACTTTTTGCAGCTCAGAAAATGTTAATACTCAAAACATGCATTGGTCAGAAACAAATCCTCACTGGTTAAGGGAAGTTCAATTTCAAAATCGATGGAGCGTAAATGTCTGGAGCGGGATTTTGGGTGGAAGAATTATTGGGCCTAGTTTTTTTTTTGATCAGCCTTTAAATGGCGTAACTTATCTACTATTTTTGGAGAACGAGTTACCCATACTGTTAGAAGATATTCCACTGGAGGACAAAATGAACATGTGGTTCCAACAGGATGGATGCCCAGACCATTATAGGTACTTGAAATGTTAAACAAATTAAATAGGAAGTAGGAAAAGCATTTTTCCATGGCCGGTGATGTCTCCCGACTTTACGGTCCTGGATTTTTATTTACGGGATAGGTTTGTAAAGACCGTCAACAGCAGATGATATGAAAGGTTGTGTTCTGGAAGCTATTATAAATATTTCCGCTGCCGAAATTGAAGTTAGTGTATTATCCACAACTGAAAGACTTAATTTATACCTGGCCAATAACGGTGGACATTTTGAATATTTAAAACGTTAAATTTTTTAAACAGCAAAGTTTATTTAATAATGTTAATTTGTTAAAATTATTTATTTTTTTCTTATTTGTTATGTTTTATTATTATTGTTGTAACTAAATTAAAATGAGAATGAAATTTTAAATAGTTTTTTTCATTTTTCCATGGCATGCTTGACTACGAAACTTAAATAAAATATTCTTTAAGCCATAACTTTTAAACGAATGAAGATATGGTCATACTGTTTGGACATATTCTGTTCCATTTGCGATTTCGGAGCAAAATTAAAAAACTGGTAAATTGTTAAAACCCGCCCTCTAGCGAGGGCGGCAAGAACCAGATTAGCTTGGATGATTTTATATTATATTCACCAAAAAATCTAAAAACATTCATCAAGCAAAATGCGGGTACAAACATAGAAAAAAATACTCTGTCTAGAAAGTCGGTCAAAAATCCTCTCAATGGAACAGTTATTTGTAATATGCGACATGTTAGACTTTTAATGTTTCACATACACAACAATTACTTGGCAGTTTTCTTATGATTTTCAAGCTTCGGTATTATAAATAATCGGACTTCTTATTCAAATTATTCAGAGAGGCGATTGTATTTAACTAAAAACTATTTGCATATATTTATTCTCTAGCTCCTTGCAGATAAAGAATAAGCTTCTCATCTCTCTCTCTTATGTGCAGTTTTTAATGTTTTCCTACAGAAAATTAATAAGCTCGCTGTCGCAGCCAAGTTTCAGAGACAAAACCTACAATTAAGTCACGCACCATTACTGATGACTCATGGTTATTCCGGAGAAATTAGAATTAAAACCCAGCGTCGAGACGACAGGTCTGGTAAGCATCCAACCGTGAAAAGGTTACTGCTACTGAATTAGTTTTTTAAAGTATGTATTCGACAATCTCAAAGATACCACAGTATGAATCTTTGTGTATTTGAAAGTTAACACTTTTTCAGAAATTAATTATTATTAACTTTGTACAAAAACTAGAACCGACTTTGTTAGATAATGCACAGAAAAATACAATGTAATATTTATTCCAGGAATGAAACTTTTAAATTTGTGAAAGAGATAAATTTTCAGTCAAAGATGATTCCTTGTACTAAGTTCATAATTACCAGTACCAGCAGCACCAGCAATTCTAATGATAAAAAGCTAATATGAATATATTTTTTTGGGAAAACAAAAAAAATGTAGTCTTTTTGAAAAGAAAGAGAACATAGATGGGGATCTCTGTTATTTTTCATTTGAACGTTTTTACAAGCTACATCATTGTGGATTTGGGCTATGGGAATAATCCTAAAAACATGAATCAATAGAATCTGCAAATTGAATAGGCCCTCAGAGTCAGAGAAATTATGCTCCTAATTTATCAAATTTTCATCGATTATGAAAAGTCCTTCAATTCTGTTGATTTCAGTATTTGTGTATCTTTAAAAAATCTAGGTGTGCCACAAAATATCACGTCTATTATCAAAAAAAGCTACAAGCATTCAAATGCTTTGTTTTACACGAAGGAAACACTTCTGCTCATCTCGAAAGTTTAACAGGAGTTCATCAAAGAAGCTAGTGTTCTGCTCTACTTTTCCTCATTGTTATAGACGCTGTGAAGAAAGAAGCAATGGATCATCAGGAATCGTATGAAACACGTTTTTACCTAACCCAAGTCATCTAACGTCAGCCTGAAAAGTTCGCCAACGCTAGATATTTGATTAAAGTCCATCAAGTTATTATATTTTTATGTATAATTAGGGATAACTTGAACTTCTCCTTACAATATTTAATACTGTTGTACCCTGGGTTGTACCCCTTCTAGGCACATAATCCAAAAGTGAGCTAATTTTAAATAACTATTTTTAATCACGGAAATGAATCTTTCAGTGTTGAGAAGAAGGTTTTCCATTTCAGGAATAAACTCGCCGACTCTAATTACAAGCTATTATAAAAAGTTAATCCCTTTTCAGCTCAACAGAGTACCTACCGCTATACATAGGCGCGCAGAGTTATTTTGATGGGGATATTTTATTCTATTTAAATGAAAGTACTTATCTGGGGCTCTATAAACTTTCAACAAAAATGAAATTGAATAGCAGGATATCTTGTTTAATTGCTCATTTAATGTATGTGTTTAACATAAAGAATACCAATTATCTGAAATGATGCACCTACAAGATTTACGGGTATATAGAAAAAAGGTCATTCAGTCATCACTATTTTTTTCGCAAACTTTAGTAATCAATTGGCTGAGGCTCTCTACGAGAATTTGAAAACCTCATTCAAACACCCTATTTTACAAATAAAGTAGCAATAATAATTAAAATAGTGCAGGTAGTCAAAAAACCCGAGGACCGGAATCGTTGGTGCAGTATTACATCAAAAATTGACCACCACACGCTATAGGAGAGACCTACTATCCGAGGTTTTGCTAAGAAACTTGAAAATACTATCAATCCAGACGATGTGAATGAACTTCGTTGTTGAAGCACGAATCGTATTATAAAAGATAACCTATGTTTTTCTCTGAAGTGTCTTCTACCTACTAATGAAAGTCCCGTCAAAATCCCTTAAGCCGTTTCGAAGATGAGCCCAGACAAACAAAGGCACAGACAAAAATTATGATGGTATTCGCTTGAAGTTCAAACAACTATAATATGTACCCACAATAAATACTTTTTACAAAAAATTGGACCCACGTTATTAGTTCGTGCACTGAAAAATACAAAATAATATTAATTCTATTGGTGCTGTTACTTTTGAAGTTATGCAGTTGCAGTTAGATAGATAACTTTTCGGCACCAATTTCACAAGTACCAGCACCAATAGAATTAATATTATTTAGTATTTTTCAGTGCACCAATTGATAATGTCGGTCCGATTTTTTGTTAAAAAATATTTATTTCACACTTTTGAGTGTAACGTTACTCACGAAAATCGTTGAACGTTCACTAATACCAAAAGAGATAGTACTATTAACCACGTATATATATTTTTGCTTGTACTTGTTATTATTTAGAGACAAGCTGACCGCCCAAGAGTCAATGAGCGAATGAGTGCTGTATTAAGTTTTAGCTAAACTTAATTTATTAACGTATATATTGTTTTTGGTAGCGCCAGCTTTTGAGGAATAGATGAAACTCACGATCCGATATGGTAGTACTGTTGTATCCTGTTTGACATTTCGGCAAGGAATATGGCAGATGTCCAATCTTAGTTTATTTAAAAATTAATAGGCTGTATATTTTTCCAGTTAATTCTCTGATATTTTAATAATTATTATGTTATTCTATGCGAAAAGGAATGAAAAAAAATGAGAGATATATAAAATTGGTCCAGCCAATCTTGAGTTATGAATGGTGTAACTAACACCCCTTTATATTATATATATATACAGAACTAGCTCTTGCCCGTGACTTCATGCGCGTGGAAAACTGCATTCAATTCCATTCTTTGTAGTAGTTTTATCGTGATGCGTGTAAAAACATACAGAAATACAGACAGACGCGATAGAATGTAGCCTATATTTTAAGTTATACATATAGTAATAGGTACATCGGTGAAAACTGAATACAGACAGATCTTCGGCCTCATCGATAGGGCTTACTCTTCCCAACTAAACAAAATGGATCTTCCCTGAAAATTTCAACTTCGTAGCTTCAGCCGTTTGGCCGTGGGAATGATTCTCGGTCAGTCAGTAAATGAGTGGTTTTCGCTTTTATATATATCTATAGATTTAGAGATCTCAAAACATCGAGGCGGAAATACGCAAATATGCATAAGTATTATAGATATTACCTCCGCTGTAACTTGAAAACCGTAACTATAAGGAAAAAATGTTCATTATAAATGTTGCTAAAAATAATCTGGTCTTTTATCTAGTTCCCTCAGATTCTCAATTTTCTAAAGAAATTGCCACTATGAAAAAATGTTCAATGAAAACGTCTCCAGATATTATCCTGTCTTTAATTATGCCTCCTCAGATTTTCAATTTTCGAGAAAAATTGACCCATTCACCCTATTCGGGGTGTTTTTTGAAGGGAAGGAGATTTTGGATTTGAGTTTTTACGAATACAGGACCATTTCTCAAGTCTTCTCTTTCAAATGAATCAGAAATCTTCAATATTAAATGCACTCACGAACCCAAAAAATAGCAAACAGTCGAATTGTATACCTCCTCCGTTTGGGTGTGTAGGTCAAAAAAGTATCTGTTTTAGAAGACTGCAATTTTATTAATATGACAGGTGTATTAATGTAGATACCTGTATTAGTGTATAGGCTCATTTTTGTATGCTGAATTACTTAATGAAATTTAATATTTTATTCAATAATATTCTTCAGCCAATAACTATTTTATATAAAATATAATTATATGTTGGCATTCTGACTGAAGGAAAATCTTTAGTAATTAATTATTTAATTTATTAATTAAGTTGTTCAGCAGATGATTACAAACTGTCATGTAAAGCATTATCCCTTGTCTACCATATGTTTGTTTTCAAGAAAGGTAAATTATTTGTATTCGACGTCATTGCACAAACAAAGCCTCAGTGAATTTGCAATTTAATATAATGATCTACCCTATTCTACCTGCTGTTTATTTTACAACACATAATTTCGATTGGCAATAAATATAAGCCATTAACATCAATTTCGACATGAATTAGAAGTGAGTATAAAAATAGGCTTAAATCTTTCAAATCACACTGTAAGTTAATATTATCACAACCTGCCACTCTTAAACTATTCTATTTTGAAAACAAAACTTTGTAATAACAATAACATTTAAGATTTAGTTACTCAGAGTTACCTAGGAGATTAAGTGCTAATACGGAACTAACCATATATGGCTGTAGGTATATTTTAACATAAATACCATTAGTTCCTCGGTTAAGTTTGTTAATGTTCACCGGCAGAATTCATTTACTTCAAGAGTAGCATCTCCGTAAATTTAATAAGATCAGCTTCTAAGTGACAATATTGGAATATTGTTAACATAAATACCTGACAACTTTTTATAAAAATATTCCCTTCATTATTGATATATTAATTTTGAGGCTGTACAATAATTATAGGTGTATAAGATTGGGAAATGAATTTTCTCAAAATGGGTTTTACAATGAGCTAGAAAGAGAGCAAATCTTCGACAAGGATGTTATGTATTCTACTGGAACAACTGTAGAATCATCTTCCTTCATTTTCTTCTGGGCGACAGATTCTCAAGGAGCCACGCAGTTCCTCACATCTAAGTTGAATCAGTGCACAGGTTGAAAAAACCAGTGCATCTGCTTCTATCTTATCAGGAAGGAGATTATGTCATGACATATAAGAAATTAATGTTTGGACTTTATCATTTATCAGGTGCATTCGTTATCGTTGGTAAGTTGAGTGCTGTTAAATATCGTCAGCTTTAAAATAAAACTATTCCGACAATTCATTAAGTTCAATCTTCATTTTGAGGACATGTGATTTGGGAAAGCTACAAATATATCGATAAGGAAGTAAGGAGTAAAATAAACAAATTTTGTGCCAAAATTCCGCCAAATCTACGCAGACACAAGAGAATATCTCTGAAGCATTGATTTGATTATTGTTTGTTTTTTAGTGCATTCTATTTTGATTTTATATCTGACAAGTTAACGTTTAGATTCTTTAATTTTTAGAATTCACTTTATTATCTAGGCCGTTATAGAAAACAAACACATCATTTATTTTGAAGAGAGTCAGTCATTTGATACAATTATTTTTTCTGATGATTAAGAAGCACATGTAGTTGCTGATATTTTCATACTGATTTTTGTTGTGCAAAAGTCTTTGTGACGCTTGTTGACTCTATCACTCAAAAGAAAAGGATGAGGGATTATTCCACAGTAGTTGTTTCAGCTGATTAACTTTAAATCTTTGTCGGATATGTCTTTACTGGTCGACTGACCCGAATACCTCTCATTCTAACTCACTGTAATATCCATATAGTGAAAATTTTATTGTAGGTATACAGGCTGTATCGTAAAAAACGCCCCACGCTGTAACTTCGTTATTTAATGGCAAATTTTAGAAATTCAAAAAAATAAATGAATGGTTTGATATACTCTACAAGCTGACATCAACTTAAATTGATTTGATCTTTGCCCTTAGTGACAGCGATAGTCATCTTTTTTTTCTTAATGCAAGCATGTGTTTATTTTTACGTCATATTGTAGACAATTTGTTTCTAAATTCAACAGCATAATATAACCTAACATTTATTCAACAATAAAACAACAAAAACAAGAAAATTATGTTAAATAATATGCAAATGTTGAATAAATATTTAGTTATGTTATACTGCTGAATTCAAAATAAAATTGTCTACAATATGACGTAAAATTGAATACATGCTTCCATTTAGAAAAAAAAGTTGACTATCGCTGTCACTAAGGGCAGATATCAAAAAAATGAAAATTACTGACATATTGTAGAATATATCAAACCATTCATTTGTTTTTTTGAATTTTTAAAATCCGCCAATAAATAACGAAGTTACAGCTTGGGGCGTTTTCTACGATACAGCCTGTATATACATGAATACAAATAAGTTTTTAACGTTCTTCGTTCTTTTTTGATTACCAGTTTCCATCTCTCCTGATCGATCCATAGATTCTCATCAATCACTTTTGCTTGGATAAATTTATCTATCCCTTCTCTTCAACTTACCCTAGTCTTCCGCTCTTTTTTCTTTCTTTTAATGTCAGTCTAGTATTTTTTTGGTATGCAAGTAAGCTTCATTCTTTGAACGTGTCAATGCCACCTAAGTTAGTTAATTTGAATGACTTCAATTGTTCATAGCTTAGCTGCTTACTTCGAAAAGTTTGATACCACAGCCAGTTAAATATAAACTGTTTTGTATTTTTCATTATGTCATCTAATGATGAAGACCAATGAAGTCAGGAAGATATAAATGGTCGAGTGCTTTACAAAAACGCTTTAGGTAGAATATTCTGATTCTTGCTAATTGAAATGCTGGATTAAGATTTTCATTTTAATTTAAATTATTTTTCTTTTTGTGTACCTTTGATAAACTCTTTATATTAATAATAGTTTTGTGTCCTTTCCAGGTTTCTATATAAGCAGCTCATTTAAATCTGAAATTTTAGAGAAAAAGAAAATAAGTGAATTTGTACTTATAATTTTATTAAATCTACACATAATTACATTGGTCTATTAAAAATGTTCCATAAAATCAGCCCAAATTGCACGTTCCTTGCGCAATAAATTCTTTCAACCTTTGAATTTGCCCACTGAAACTCTTTAAAGTACTCCTCTTTACCACCTAATCTAATTGGTTTATTTCGACAATTCACTAATACAATGAGGCATCTGAATAGCTCTTTCCAAATTCCAAAATAATGGATATGTTCCAAATAAATGTTTGAATTGCGCAAATATCTATAAATATTACTGGAATCTGTGCTTCTAGTTTCAATACCTTCAGCAGAGAATTAATGAAATCCACAAAATAACGGAAAATTAAATGCGCCAGCATGAGTCTTGAGATTTACCTTGTGACATTCTGGTGTCTTAATGTCGCAAATGCATTTAAAACTCTTGCACGTAATTCATCTACGTTGGGTATGGGTTCAGCATAAATTTTATTTTTAAAGTTCCCCATATGTAGAAATTGAGAGGTGATAGGCCAGGTGACCTCGCAGGCCGTTCAACTACTTCTCGGTTTCCAATCCACTGTCCAGGAAATTATCTGTGCAGGAAGTCTCCCCCTGCTCTTAGGTTATGGGGAGGTGCTCCATCTTGTTGGCTTACTTAGCCAATTATTTAGAAAAAAATTCAAATAAGCAGCCCCATTTAAATTATTCTCATATATAATTAATTAATGAAATCCACAAAATAACGGAAAATTCAATGCGCCAGCATGAGTCTTGAGATTTATCTTGTGACATATCGGTGGTTCGGAATCCACATTAAATCTTAGATTATTTTCTCTGTGGTAATATTTTCGAGGTAAAGTAATCGCCTTTACTCGAATACGAGAATGCACCTTAAAGAAGAGTATTGTCTACAGCACTTTATTTAAATTGTCACTCAGTTAGAAAATCAAATATTATTCAATAAATTCCTTCTCAGTCCTCATAGAAGGCGTAATAGCGCCTTATAAACCAAAATTCAGTTATTCTTTACTTAGAATTTATTACATTTATTATTTTGTTTTTTTTCTGGCAGCAATTCTCATAAATAAATTTTTCATAGATTTTTTTATATATCACCAAATTTATTTGGGCTTCTTCACACCAAATAGGGTTCAATGACTTTAAATGTCATGTTTGTATAAAATTGTACTTTGAAAGCGAAATCCTTTTTATGTTTATATGCGTGTAATATGCAGCTGTTGCCACAGTACATGACCTGGAAGAGAATAATATCATTAGATTATATGAAAAAAAAAGTTATTGCCTCTTCCGCCTTCAGACCAAACATGAGATACATTTTTATGATTTTGTTCTTGATATCACAAGAGAGGAATGAACGTTTCAAAGAAAAATGAACCGATATATGATATGATAACGCTTACATCATATATTTTCTTGAAAGGCTATTATAATAATAATGATTGATATCTGATTAGTTCCAGAGAACATGAATCAATCATATTTTAGCCAATCACAAATTCTATTTCGTAACCATGTTAGTTTTGTATCGAAAACGGTTATTGTTAATACTGACACGTTTGGATTGTGTTCGAACAAATAGCAATTTTGCTTCAATGAGTTTATTTTCTTTTTTAAAGATAAATATGTGGGGTATTGAGTCTCAATTGATTAAAAATAAATTAAGAGAACCTTTATAAATCTACCTATTCAATTACAGGTTCATCGATTTTTACACTATAGTACTATAGTGTATAGTATAGAGTTGATGTATCTCATTACTACATATCAGTTGTTATCATAAATACTTCAGACAGTAATAAACTATAATAATGATGGAAAGAACTTTCAGAAATAATGAACAATTCAATAATTCATGACCATTACTATTACTTATGGGATGAGTTTGAAACAGTGGTGTTGACATCTACAACTATTAACAGGTAATTGCTATGAATAAATGGATAATTAAACAAATAAATGCCAGAAAACTATTTTCCGAAATATGAATAGCTATTGCCAAAAAAATATAATTGGACTTTTCTATAATCTTAGCCAAAAACATAAAAACAACAAACTAAATTCAATCTATTTTCATAGTAGTTCACAATAATTGGGTGTTTCCATTTGAAAAACAAAAAAAGTTTTAATATTTTTCATAAAAAGACCATATATATTATACGATTGACTTATTTAAAATGTGTCGGAAGAAGCTTCTCATTAAAATCGGTTTATTCAAACCAAGTTGTAGGAATGTCTTCATAAACACTTATTACCCCATTACCACGCCTTTATTTGAAAAAGTAAACTATTTTACAAAAAATGTTCAGAGTTTAGGCCCTATTCTAGGTAACTTATTTAAGTCCTACTAAAATGGGCATTTCTTAAACATAAATAGCTAACGCGTTGGAGGGCTAAAGCTAGAGACCGGACAGTTATGTCCAGCGATTTGTATTGGCTGAGGTAACGAATTTTTTTATTTCAAAGTTCAATACTAATACTTTCTGAGAATCGGCTGCGTTCAAAGTGCTGTACTTAATGACTAAAATTGCTATAAGAAACTGCTGGCAGTTATTTTTGATAATCGCTATCTTGAATTAAAAAAAAATATTTTTCTCGAAATTTCACGATATTGAGGTTACGAAATTATGCTTATTAAATCTTAGTTTAATTCGGGTCTTTTTATTGAACACTTTCTAAACCAATCTATAAAAATAAAGAGGTAAGAGGAGTTCAAATATTTTTTAAAAAAAACATCTATAACTTCAAAGCGGCTGAACGGAGTTTTGATAATTTGTAGTCGCCACAGGAAATAGTTTCCACGATACAGTTCTTAGCACGCTTATTTGGGAATCCTGTACATTGACACAAAATATTTTAATAAAGTAAAGCAACTTTCAAAAATTAGAGAACCAAACAATATTTTATTGTATATTAATAACTGGACTGCATATTCCCGAAAGGGTACCTGTGCACCCAGTACAAACAACCATGATGGCTCTGGAGGGACTTGAACCCGCGCTCACGATGTGCTCTCGTATGTCACGAACGCATTTCCAGTACCTCAATCCACTAAGCCATCGTGACCCCTTTATTATTTTACTATATTAGTTAGTAACTGGTAATTTTGAAGTTGTGCAGTTGTAGTTAGATTAAAAACTTTTGGCACCAATTTTTTGTAAAATTATTCTACGTACCTACATTAAAGAGATAATACATTGCTTATACTTATTCAGATATTTCAAAACTTCGCGGAAATACACATATTTTAAACCTTACCACAGCTACAACTCGGAATAGGTGCATTTTTTGAAAAATGACAATTTAAATGTTGCTAAGTACAATATTTCATGCCCAAACCACATTCAATTTTTTGTTCAATGGGACCAACTCTCATAAGACAAGAATCATGAAAATCCTTATACAAATGTCATGTCTATTGTCGACACTGTATAAACCGTTTATGTTAAAACCTCTAAAAATATTTTTAAATAATTATCCCTTACTAGGAGTGTCTTAGGGGTCGTATTAAAAGTGATAACTTAAGATAATTAAAAGACAAAATTAAAATGCAAATATAAGTGTTAACAAATTGAAATAAAAATTTACATGTACTTTCAAGAATGGGCCAACTTAAAACAAAAAAATACTTTGCAACTAGAACATCGGACATGTGTGAGCTTGCCTTTGCCTTTGTTTGAAAATACTAATAAATACTTTGATAGTTTAGATTTGAATGCTAAATAATCTAGAATCTGCTTTTGTGGTAGTCCTAGTCTTTGTGCATGTTTTCGATATTCTATCCAAGACGTAGCTACAGCAAAATCAAAAAAAAGAAATATTCTTCGATCAGTCCATTTTTGTCCTAGCTCTCATTGTATACCTACCTTGCAATTACATATGCAAATAGGTCTAACCATATTTGATACGCTAAAGACCCGCGGTATCACTAATGGTACTACGTGTTATGTGAGTAATTTTTTGAAGACAAAGTGTTGCAACATATATCAATTAATTATTAGAGTAAGAGATTTTTATTTACCAGATTTGAAAACAGATCAAAAAACTTACTTTAAAAACGATTAAATTTGTTTCTTGAAATTCGTTCAGACATGTTTCTTCCAGTGTCAGAAGAAGCACTGATACTGCACTGGCACCACCTGTATTTCTGCGTGCCATATACTATAATACTAGCGGACCAATTATAGAAATAATACTCCTTAATTCTATGGGCCCAATATTATAAATCACACTTAAAGCAAAAATGGAAATTTGAACATATATGATGTCAAGGGTACGAAGAGGTTTTAATGTCGTATTTGAGCACAGATAAATATATAAATATGCAGATAAATAATACCCTTCTCCTATAAAAATTGTGAGTGTGTGGTTGATAGATTCTTGTATCTGCAACGGTATCGTTGCAATACTCATACTACTTTGAATTTTTGATAGCTCCCCTACATATAGGATAATTCAGGTCAATAGATTTCAGTTTAATGAATTTGCAACCAATTTCAAAGAGATTTTATTAAATTTTATGGCAATATAGTACATATTTCGGAATAAATGTATTATCATCGTATTTGACATATTCCAACATTTCATTATCAGTAGTAGTATCAACATTTACTGGAGGAATTGGCATATTTCTCACTCCTTTTGTATGTACTCCAACTAAAACTTGGCATAAAAATAGAACTCGTTTCTTTTTTTTACTCGCAAATTTTAGAGCATGTTTTGCACTTGGTGAAAAATAAACTCCTCTACCATAATAAGAACCTTTGTGTGCCTTGTCTATCTGTCTCCAATTTAAATTTGATCTACAGACACCATCGATATTATCTGCTTTCGTACCATGAAACAATAACATTTCCTTAACATCAGAAATAAAATTTCGATATTGTATTCTTTTTAAATTGTACTGAATCCTCTGGTACGGATTGTTTATAACCTTGACTTGATCAATTTTATACATATTGCAGGCTGTTATGTTGAAGATGTTTTGGATAGACATGAACTCTTGTGAGTTTTTAGGCAACTTGAACAATTTATATGGGGAGTTTAAACTACGTGGAATAGTTGTTACTTTCGAAACTTTGCAAAGACAAAACAATATATCCGAGCTTACATCAACAATCTCATCTTGGAAAATAAATGTACATTTACGATATGGGCCATTATGCTCAGATGAAAATTGTTCAATATTTCGTTGAGTACACATAGCCTCCTTATCCTCATTGTCAATATTTCCATTGCTGCTCACGCCTTGATATTGTTTCTTTGGATCGCCAGAATGTTTATCTCCATAGTGTCCATCAAAGTTATCACGGGAATTATCTCCAATAACATAAGATAAATCATACTGATAATCTTGATACCATCTACATTCTCTCTCACTGTAACTTTTCTCTAGATCATAACAAGGATTTGAATTAACACTAATATTACCCTTAATAACAAGACTGTTATGATTTTGGTACTGGTATTTAACGCAGTCTTCATCAGAGTTATGATGGTTATCATTTCTTATAACTAGATCTTCATCTTCGTCAATACAAAATCCTTCATGGTCATTATCATTTCCAGGAGATTTTTCAAAGTTGTCACTACGAATGTTCGCTCTATCATTATAAAAGTCAGCACTTTGCATAACATTCTCAACCAAAGTTTCTATTAAATCAGAATCAACCTGGTCATATATATAACTCTCATCACTATCAAGATCATAATTATCATATTGATTTTGGTACTGATAGTGATCCCAATCTTCAACATTGTAATTATAATATACAATTGTTTCATCCAGCTCTTCCTCTTCACCTATACAAAATCTTTCATGTTCATTATTATGTTCTGCATATTCTCCAGAGTTGCCATTACAATTTTTTTTAACAACATTAGGTAAGTCAGCAGTTTGGATAACACTTTCTTCAAAATATTCTATCAAATCAGAATCAAACTGATCATAGTGATCTCTATAGCGACTATAGTCTCCACCAAAATAACTACCAAGATCATTATTATCATATTGATCTTGGTACTGATAGCTGTTCCAATCTTCATCAATGTTATTATGATAATCAATTTTTTCATCTGAATCTAGACCAATATAAATTTCATCACTATCAAGATCATAATTATCATATTGATCTTGGTACTGATTGTTTTCCCAATCTTCATCAATTTCATTATGATGATTAATTGTTTTATCTAAATCTTCATCTTCAACTATACAAAATCCTCCATGTTCATTATCAAGTTCTACATATTCTCTATAACTATCAATACTACCAAGACCATCACTATCATATTGATCTTGGTACTGATTGTTATCCCAATCTTCGTCAATGTCATTATGATAATCAATTGTTTCATCCAGATCTTCATCTTCATCAATACAAAATCCTCCATGTTTATTATCAAGTTCTGCATATTCTCCAGAGTTGTCGCGACAATCTATCTCATCCCAATCTTCATCAATGTCATTATAATAATCAGTTGTTTCATCTAGATCTAGACCAATATAACTTTCATCACTATCAACATCATAATTATCGTATTGATCTTGGTCCTGATAGTTATCCCAATCTTCATCAATGTTATTATGATAATTAATAGTTTCATCCAGATCTTCATAGTCATCAATACAAAATCCTCCATGTTCATTATCAAGTTCTACATATTCTCTATAACTATCAATACTACCAAGACCATCACTATCATATTGATCTTGGTACTGATTGTTATCCCAATCTTCGTCAATGTCATTATGATAATCAATTGTTTCATCCAGATCTTCATCTTCATCAATACAAAATCCTCCATGTTTATTATCAAGTTCTGCATATTCTCCAGAGTTATCACGACAATCTATCTCATCCCAATCTTCATCAATGTCATTATAATAATCATTTGTTCCATCTAGATCTAGACCAATATAACTTTCATCACTATCAAGATCATAATTATCGTATTGATCTTGGTACTGATAGTTATCCCAATCTTTATCAATGTTATTATGATAATCAATTGTTTCATCCAGATCTTCATCTTCATCAATACAAAATCCTCCATGTTTATTATCCAGTTCTGCATATTCTCCAGAGTTGTCACGACAATCTATCTCATCCCAATCTTCCTTAATGTCATTATAATAATCAGAATAATCAGTTGTTTCATCTAGATCTAGACCAATATAACTTTCATCACTATCAACATCATAATTATCGTATTGATCTTGGTACTGATAGTTATCCCAATCTTCATCAATGTTATTATGATAATTAATTGTTTCATCCAGATCTTCATCCTCATCAACACAAAATCCTCCATGTTCCTTATCAAGTGCTTCATATTCTCTATAACTCTCAATACTACCAAGACCATCACTATCATATTGATCTTGGTACTGATTGTTATCCCAATCTTCGTCAATGTCATTATGATAATCAATTGTTTCATCCAGATCTTCATCTTCATCAATACAAAATCCTCCATGTTTATTATCAAGTTCTGCATATTCTCCAGAGTTATCACGACAATCTATCTCATCCCAATCTTCATCAATGTCATTATAATAATCATTTGTTCCATCTAGATCTAGACCAATATAACTTTCATCACTATCAAGATCATAATTATCGTATTGATCTTGGTACTGATAGTTATCCCAATCTTTATCAATGTTATTATGATAATCAATTGTTTCATCCAGATCTTCATCTTCATCAATACAAAATCCTCCATGTTTATTATCCAGTTCTGCATATTCTCCAGAGTTGTCACGACAATCTATCTCATCCCAATCTTCCTTAATGTCATTATAATAATCAGAATAATCAGTTGTTTCATCTAGATCTAGACCAATATAACTTTCATCACTATCAACATCATAATTATCGTATTGATCTTGGTACTGATAGTTATCCCAATCTTCATCAATGTTATTATGATAATTAATTGTTGCATCCAGATCTTCATCCTCATCAACACAAAATCCTCCATGTTCCTTATCAAGTGCTTCATATTCTCTATAACTCTCAATACTACCAAGACCATCACTATCATATTGATCTTGGTACTGATTGTTATCCCAATCTTCGTCAATGTCATTATGATAATCAATTGTTTCATCCAGATCTTCATCTTCATCAATACAAAATCCTCCATGTTTATTATCAAGTTCTGCATATTCTCCAGAGTTGTCACGACAATCTATCTCATCCCAATCTTCATCAATGTCATTATAATAATCATTTGTTCCATCTAGATCTAGACCAATATAACTTTCATCACTATCAACATCATAATTATCGTATTGATCTTGGTACTGATAGTTATCCCAATCTTCATCAATGTTATTATGATAATCAATTGTTTCATCCAGATCTTCATCTTCATCAATACAAAATCCTCCATGTTTATTATCCAGTTCTGCATATTCTCCAGAGTTGTCACGACAATCTATCTCATCCCAATCTTCATTAATGTCATTATAATAATCAGAATAATCAGTTGTTTCATCTAGATCTAGACCAATATAACTTTCATCACTATCAACATCATAATTATCGTATTGATCTTGGTACTGATAGTTATCCCAATCTTCATCAATGTTATTATGATAATTAATTGTTTCATCCAGATCTTCATCTTCATCAATACAAAATCCTCCATGTTTATTATCCAGTTCTGCATATTCTCCAGAGTTGTCACGACAATCTATCTCATCCCAATCTTCATTAATGTCATTATAATAATCAGAATAATCAGTTGTTTCATCTAGATCTAGACCAATATAACTTTCATCACTATCAACATCATAATTATCGTATTGATCTTGGTACTGATAGTTATCCCAATCTTCATCAATGTTATTATGATAATTAATTGTTTCATCCAGATCTTCATCTTCATCAATACAAAATCCTCCATGTTTATTATCCAGTTCTGCATATTCTCCAGAGTTGTCACGACAATCTATCTCATCCCAATCTTCATTAATGTCATTATAATAATCAGAATAATCAGTTGTTTCATCTAGATCTAGACCAATATAACTTTCATCACTATCAACATCATAATTATCGTATTGATCTTGGTACTGATAGTTATCCCAATCTTCATCAATGTTAGTATGATAATTAATTGTTTCATCCAGATCTTCATCCTCATCAATACAAAATCCTACATGTTTATTATCAAGTGTTACATATTCTCTATAACTATCAATACTACCAAGACCATCACTATCATATTGATATTGGTACTGATTGTTATCCCAATCTTCGTCAATGTCATTATGATAATCAATTGTTTCATCTTCAGCAGTAGAAACGCCTTCATGTTCATATTCATGTTCTGCATATTTTTATCACATTTTTCACTATAAGGGTTCAATAAACTTCTATTATTATTTCTTAGATCAACTCTTGATATTGAAATAGGTTGGAAATGCCATGGCAAAACTTTTGAAGTTGCAACTAGATATTGAACACTAGATCCTCCACCAAATGGTTGAGAAAGATTGCGGTAGATATCGAAAATATAATCCAGTATACCCATATTGGAAGAAATATACTTAAGAAAAAAACTGTCACTCAAATATGAATGGTGTTGATATACATTCAACCAGAACAAAATTATAACTAGAGTAGAGAATATTCTTATTGAATTTATATAGTCGTATTTATCAATCATGATAAGATAGTAGGTATACCAAAATCCGGGGAAATACCCAATCATTTATGTGATTGAACATATTTCGTTTCACTTTTGGAATATTGTTCCTGGACAAAATTCTACCATATCTACCTACTTGAGTCAAAGAGCATTCATAGAATTATGAATGAAAAAGGATTGGCTGTGTCGCAAACAATGCCTCACGTATTGAAATGCCGTAGATCAACACGTTCAATTGCTGTTGAAAAAGTATTCAAAAAATTATTTTTCAGTGTAACTTATTGACGCATTCCCTAATGATAGATAAATCTAATTACCATTACATTTTTCTAATAGACTGAACTGATTGAGAATACAAAACAGATTACTCTCCATTTATGAATCAGAAGAACTTGATTACTAATAATACCTCATATATGATCTTTTTCTATGGCTATACATCTACTAAGAACAAGAACAAAAGAAAAGGCTAAGTATGTGATAATAATGGAAAAGAAGAAGCTAATGGAGGCAAATAGAATTAAACAAATCAATAAGTACAGTTGATGTATACACGAGTCACTAGAATAAAAAAAAACGAACGAAAAGACATATAATAGGTATATATATGAGATCCTAATAAGGTCTAAATCACAGTGATCCTGTTCTTGGTTCAACAGTGATGTGCTCCATAGATAATGAAACAAAAAGGTGTTAGAAGTTACCGCAATTGGGGTCGAGACTACAGACTGAGATTTTGACAATAATAATCGTAAGCAGATCCTGGGAAGCACCGGGATGTGTGTTCGATGGGTATTCTTTTTATATAAACAAATTTACCAAAATACGTATTTCAAACACATTGATGAAAATCAATTTATAGGTAGGTACTTGTCACTCATATTCAAAAATGATAAGATAACAAACAAAGATGACATCAATAATTCTCTAATATATGGCAGATAAATATTTTATATTCTAGCTCACTTGTTAATCAATTCATTATCAATACGATCTTCAAAAACTCCTGAATAAATGTTTAGGTGAAAAACTTATGCAAATGAAATTTCCCATAAAGATTCATTTCGAATGAAAAAATCTAACCATCTTGGATATTCTGTCTTTTGCATCGTCTCGGTATGCATATAGGAAAATTTCTCATAAGAAAATTGTACCAGTTTTCTGTGTTTTCATTATTTAACATCCCTCTCGTAAATGGGTATAATAAGAAAATTCATTGTAGAATAATCTAGAGCTTCGAAGAAAACCGGAAATCATAATTTTCGCAAATATTGAAGCGATATATGACATTTGGAAAGAGCGGTTTTCGATGAATTATCTTAGGTCTGGGCACAAGTAACTAGAAGGTGATTGAGATTATTTATTCACAAGGTAAATAGATTTTTTTGGTTTTTGGATGAAGTAATGTGAATTAAGTATGGGGTGCAATAATAATTTTGTATAAGCATACATAGTCTTACTTACATGAAAAAAATGACATTGAAATAAGATATTTAAATGATACATTTAAGAGCTAATATTTTTGATATATTTTTACAAAAAAAAATAAGTCACATTTTTTAGATTATTATTAATTAACAATATAGTTTGATTTACAAATGATGGAGTCTGCCTTGAAAACATGAGAAACGGATCAATTCAAACTAGAAGAGTAAATCAGTGGTGAAAAGTTCACATGTCGTCAGCTTTTTTGTACGTCCACTGTTGACATGCCTCCTTTTCATTGCCTTATCAGCATTACAACTGACCTACAGCTTAAGGTGGACTTCGAACTACCGCTGGAACTCGAAAATCCTAAAATATAATGATCATACTTCAAATATTGCCACTGCTAACTTGGGAGAACCTTATTGGTGGTTACACCATTAAACTTCACCATGTGAGAGCAAATGGTCGCCACATTTTTACACAATTTAAGTGTATTGGCTGATATTTGAAGGAAATCCATAATGAATTAAAACACGATAATACATTTTCACTATTATATTGCTACATGACAACTGTCCAGCTCACTTAGCTTTTATCGAATGTGAGTATAAACTGTTTATATAAATATAGGTATACAAATTTATTGAAGTGTGTGTTTGTAATTTTCAAATAAAGCCAATTTATCAAGCTCACATACTCGTAGTTGCTTGTCCGTCCAAACGACACCGGAGCACGCACTTCAAAATTCCGGTCCGTTTTTCCTGACATTTCCGAAGCGAGTGAACTGATTTTTGAGGGATTTTCATTTGTTGGCAGTGAACTTTTCTGAGAGTAATTTCTTCTTTACCCAGCTGTCGTTTTCCACTGCTGGGCATAAGTCTGTTTGTGTCAGTTTGCTGTTCTGGGCCAAACTCATCCACTGACTTTCTGTTATTTTTATATCGTCTATCCATCTCGTGGGGGATCTTCCTACTCTCCTAATATTTATAAATAAACTTCACCTACAAGTTACACGAAAAATCTGCCTATGCTACCCAACATAAAATGCTGGAGCCTCAAAAATCATAACAAGTTTATGCAAATACATTGAAGTTCTAGAGTTGAATTATAGTGATACTTTTTTATGAGTTAATTTATCAAACAGTTTTCAACGTTCCAAATTTATGAATACTAGTGAGACACGATTTTTTGAGATCCCTGTGTCTTCTCGCTTAAGTAGTCGACGGCATTAACTAAAATTAAGATAATCTCAAAGAATTAGTATACTTTTGCACGACATTGTAAGTAGGTACTGAAAATAAAATAGAAGGGTACAAATTTGAAAATATAGAAAATATTTTTATCGGCATAATTATTGAAGGTACATCTCTGTACAGGTTCTTTCATTGCAGAACCAGACCATGTGCACGACGATATTGCAAAGATATCGAGATGTTTATTTGAATACATAAACATGAACCGATGAAGCCATCAAGTGGCTTGTTAAACAGCAGCTTTAGCGTTTACGTTTCGGCCATGCCACACGTTGTGCATGAATGTGTGCTGGCTGCTCTTTTTATCTTTTGACAGTCGCCAGATATGGAGAACGGGCATGCGAAAACTCTAGCGCTCGAAAGCCGAGAAGGTGCATCATAAAAATACAACATGCCTGTATATAGCAGTGTGTGGTGCAGTTATGACGTTAAATAATAAATACAATGGGCGAGTCAGTAAGACAGCAATTGCACAACACCAGTCAGCAGCGTACTATGCAAAATATACACGATTCTGCAAATTTATATATAAGGTATAAATGTCGTAAAAGGCCAGTAGGAGAAGCAAAAATCGCCAGTCGCATAATATATATGTGTGTGTGTATATATATATATATATATATATATATATATATATATATATATATATATATATATATATATATATATATATATATATATATATATATATATATATACCAAGATATACTTTGGTGTAGGTCGTATAAAGTGAGTCGGGGTTGTTTACATAACAATATGAGCTTCTGGCAGTTATAAATGTTTCAAAACCTAACTTTATTTAAGTATATGTAGTTGCAACCGGGTCTCATAAAGAATATAGAGTTGACATAGTTATTTCATTGATGTGATACTGAAGAAGATAATACATTTTTGACTTCATATAGTAAAATACAAACTTCCACTTCCTTCTTTGATGTAAATGTAATTATTCAAGTCATTATTATTACGTAATAACAATACCAATTTTTTATGAAATGCAACACCCTTCACTTTATTACATCATCGTATTGCATAGCTTTCTGTCGATATAGGGTTTGTGGGGTATGGTAATCAAGAAATCATTGATCCATCAAATAAACGGAACCCTTTCCTCCAGGGACCTCTAAGGAAAGGGATATATTAGAGGCAAGTCTGGGGATTGTGTTGGCCAAGGTATCTCCTCTGCCTATCCAACAATTAGTATAAGAGATAGAGAACCACATGGATCTTCTTATGTTCAAATCTAAATCTTCTGACATTCTGTAAAGGTGTTCACGAAGAAAATATAGATACCTTCCACTACTCACTATATTATTGAACATGCAGGTCCAAAAATCTGATCACCAACAACTTCTCCTTTAATATTAAGCGACCTTCGCTATTAGTGATCAGCCAGTGAGTATGTATAGATATATAATATCGTAATAATGCAATTCAAGTCTGTCCGACATATTGTTCTTAAATGTTGCTTTTCTTTTGAATACAAAACACAACACTACTACTAAAAAATCGAATTATTTTTTTTTTATAATTCTATTGAATAATAGTTCTTAAGATAAATTTAAATTGGATATGGAACTTTTCTCAAATTATCAGTCAAAAATAGAAATTGTTACTTACATTTCATGAATATCATATATTTCATTTGATTTCAAAAAGTCTTTCATTCATTTATTGAGTTGCTTGAAACGTGAACCGAAATCAGGACATGTCCGTTTTGGTGTATTTTAGTTATTTTTGTAGTTTGAGTAGTAGCTCAAGATATGTTCCTTCAGTTTGTCGAGAAGTCATTTTCGTTTGTGCAAAGAATTTATATTCTTGCATTCAAATTTTCTGTACAACCTACCTAATAGAGATCCAAGGCACCTAAGCAATACAAAACTCACCTAAAATTTGTAACCAATATACTAATTACAATGACGATGGTAGCTTTCCTCAGGACAGGGAGAAGACATTGGAACTTCTGCTCTAACTGCATTTTCCTGACTGTTGGAAGGTAATTGTACTTGTTGATGCTAAATTGCAGCAAGGGTAGTAAGCTAAACATTAATCTTAAAAAGACGATTATCATATCATTTACCAAAAGAATGAAATGGTACACTGAAGTCCTCTGGCTTAATGCTAATAATGCTTTCCAACGAAGTTAAATATCTAGGGAATACCTGAATCAAAAACTGATCTGAAATAGAAAAATTACTTACTTTACTTAACATTCAGTTATACCAAAGGAGATAGTACTTTGTTTATGTTTATTCAGAGATTCCAAAACATAGCGGAAATACTCATATTTCAGGTGCTGTAACTCGAAAACCGTTTTTTTATCTCAAACTTAAATGTTGCTGCATATATTCTTTTTTTTAATTTGGCCGTCTCATATTCTAAATTTTCTAAAATATTTTATGACTGCTGTATCTCGAAAACCTATATTTTTTAAAATCGTTGCCGGATATGGTCTATTCTTTAATTTTGTATTCTCAAATTTTCTTTTTTTCAATTACCCCCTCCAATCCTTTTGGGAGAAGCTTTTGGGGGTAATGACAGGCTAAATGTCAATTTTTCAATAAAACCAACTCCCAATAGCCCCCTTTCAAATGAAAAAAGAATCATGAAAATCGAAGAACGTATACTACGCAAACAGCGCAAAAAGACATTTGGAAGTTTCAACAACACAAATAATTTGAAAAGAAATGTGTTTAGACTTCTGTTGAAAGATATACTTGAATGATTAATTTCAATCGAGAATAAAACTGTTTTTCCAATTGAATTACTGGATCATTGGGTTTAAATTTTAATTTTGACAATGGTTAAGACTAGTTTTGTTCCAATCCTATGATTATGGGAAGGAATATTTATTGGGGTTTCTAATTGGAAAAGACGTGTTGCCTACAAATGCTTCCAGTTCTAAAATGTCATAAATGAAACCAGTTAAATTTGGCCTACGTTCCGAAATGGGAAGTTCACCGAAAAAGCAATTGATCTACTTCACAGTAATTTGAATGACTCGCAATTTTATTTTATCGTAATAGGAAGCACAATGTTAGATCACTTACCATGATTTTTGAAGAAGTATTTAGAACCTCTTTTGTTCAACTATAGTTAATGGAATTTCTTATCCAGTTCTCAAACTGGTTGTTTTCTAATGTAACGCATGTTCATAACCTTCTATCATCTAAATGTCATAGAGCTGCGAGCCCTACAGCCTGGCCTGGGAGCGATCCAGGACAGACCAACGAGCCAAGCATAAGTAATGGGGCAGACCGAATGTATAGGTATGTAGATGTATATTATGTGTGTGTATGTACGAGGTATACACATAACATACGTATAGTGATTTACTCAGGTGGGTGGTCCATGTAATTGAATGTTTGGTCGCGGTACGCCTTAACTCCGTCCGTCGTCGCCGGTATTAAACTTGATAATTGCAGGTTCCTGTTTAGCTGAACATATATTATTGAGAGGACATGTTGGCTCTAGATTCTATAGATTATGCATTTATTGGAGAGCAGACGGTGAAATGTTATGTCACAAATGGTATTTTAAGTAAATTCTGCAACCTTTATACATATAATAAGTTCGGTGAGAGCTCAATTTAACCCGGGCCGACTTTATTATGTTATGACTTGCCTCAAACGTATATTACAATTATTATATTATATTATACCATTATTGCGTTTGAAAAGACTCTAAATAAAAGATATGTCTGACTCGGTTATATAATTTAAATTCAGAAACTTATTATTCTATTCTCAAAACATAATCATTTGACCCTTCAATTAGGTATATTTAAGTAATGGTAAAAATAACAAAAAATTTAACCTATATGCCTTATTTTCATTCTCATTCTTGAATTAGAGTAATATTTTTATTAGAATTATGTTCATAATTTTAATTGCAGAATAAAAATTTAGGAATAGAAATTATGTAAATAATTGAAATTCCAAAAATGAATAAGAAATTAGAGTTATGTAGTACAACATAAGATTAATTTATTAATTAAAATTATGTACATAATGAATGTATGATATTTTTTACAAAAATATAATAAATAATCTTATTTGAAATGATTCTATTAAACAATAATAATTGAATTGTGAGATTAAAATTGACACCATATTATAGTAGTAATTCAAAGATTTTATTTTGTATTGCAATATTATTCAAACTAACAATTGAAAATTTCATGTAGAATTATAATAGTTTATAGAATTTGTTGATTGCTAGACAGACTTGAAATTAATTCGGCAATTGCAATAATGAAATAATTTTAATTTCATCGCAGCATAATTTATAATCCGAGAATATATAATGTAGATTATCGAAATATAAATCAATAGAGTTATTATTTAGACATGATATACAAAAATATCATGAAACGATATCGAAGTATAAAAAAATATAAATGTTATGTCTACACAATAATAAAAATTCGAGGTTCCTCCCATTTGCTATTATCGTCTAGAAATACGTATTTTAATGTTAATGCATTATAAAAATGTTAAGGGTCAATATATATATATTTTTTTATAAATAATTATTTTTTTTTACTTAATGAAATCCTTGCTAATAAACAGCAAAATAGCGTGCCATATTATATAATGAAATATTTTCGAAAAATACTTTTTGTAACACCTATCCTAAAAGTTGTAATTTCTAGCAGTAAGCGTTGAAAGTAAAGTAGCTAAATCTTCCATATCATGAGTTATTTTACATTTCTAGTGTGGAAAGGGAATGATTTTATGCACGGTCTAGCTTCAGACATGGAACAAGTATATCTACTTGAGGTCATCAGTTATTCTCAAATTATTCTTCCAAATCAAAGAACTTATTCAAAAACTATCGTGTCATGTAGACGGAATTTTATAATTTTGATTGATAACATTCTCTTATTTATTATTATTCTACTAAATTTTATAATTATTATCAGTCATATTCAATGGCATTTATGCGCAATAATTGTGAACTATGATTATGACAATGGAAACGTCAATCAAATGAAAATAGCAATTGCTGCTTCATCCATAATAAAGCAAAACTTTTTTACAGAAACTAGCACCGACCATAGACATCTGAACACCTAGACCACGCATAGTCTGTTTTAGAGCGATCCAACATCTCAAGACCATTATTCTTCTGGTCCATAATCGTTCGTGTACGACTGATACGACTAACATATTTGCCAAGCTTCTTATTTTTTTTTGGCAACTTCTGATTTATAGAGTAATAATCAAAGACATTCAGACGTAATTGACAGGTGGTCATTGAAATAGTTATTACTGATTATTCAGAAACACCTGAAGATTAAATTATGTACCAAATTTATATTTTACAACACAAAATAAAAATTTTCATTTGTGAAATAAGGGGTTCATCAGTCGATATCGATTGATTGAGTTAAGTGCGGCAATAAAGGAAAATATAATTTGGGCGTCCGTATGAATTCGCCAGCTTTCGTCGCTAGTCGGAATATTGTTGTTCGTTGTTCCATTCATAATTTGAGTGTTGCTACTACGTTTTACGAATTTATACGGTTCTACTCAGGTACACTGTTGCCAAAATTTCCTATAGGAAAATTTTGTCTCTCTCTTACACATGGAAAATACCAAAACAATTCTCTAACAATAACAGATCGCCTTTGGATAAATGTTATGAATGAAATGCTTCGTCTAGGTCTTCAGATGTCTATGGCACCGACTAATAAGCTCTTGAAACTGCAGAATAATTGATTCCACTAGTCATTTTAATTTTGAAATTGTGCTGTTATAGGAAGATAAAGGGTTTTTGGTACCATCTTCAAAAGTACGATCACTAGTGGAATTAATATTATTTCGTATTTGTCAGAGTTTCAGCTTTAACTCAATCTTGGACACACAAAATAAAGATGCAGGTGATAAAAATGATGAATTTTCAATACAATAATCTGCAATAACGAAATTTTTTTTTTTGGACTCGGCAACTTTTTTTAAAATCCAAAAATTCATTCATTTTGAAAATTATTGGAAACGATCTTTTCTTATACATTCCATGATTAAATTCATTTTTTTTTTCACATAACTTTCTCCCGTGAATGAAAAAAATATCATATAAATCATGCCAAGTGTAAAATGCAAAAAATGCTTACTTGCTCACTTAAAGAACATGGGTACGGAGGTACAATCGAATTGTATACTCCTACTCTTAATAAAGGGTTGTAAATTACATTTCAGAGTGATAGAGTAGAAAAATTTGAATTTGAATAATTCAAAAGAGAAAGGAGTCTCCCAGGTCATTCAATGAAATTTTTAATTAATTTGTTAATTCGAGTCCATGTACTTGTCCCTTTTAGTATCACGTTGCGCTGTCTCTGAGAAAGCAACAAGATGGAGGACTATTTCCAGTTCTCTTTCATTTTTAATTTAGTAATTTTAATTTAGGTCTCGTAAAACTTGGCTGTGTGTTTTCGTTGTTTAATTATTCCATTGTTTCAGCAATTTTCTTAATTGCTTTCGAAGTAATATTCCCTCTTTTCGGTTGGATCAGAATGGACCATATACTATAGTTAAAATGATTAGATGTAATCTAAGAGCAGAAGAAAAATTGTAAAAAATCCTCAAAATGTTTTATTGGATTCTGTTTAATATACTAACGAAATAAAAAGTAATTATTATGAAATATTATTTCAGGGTTCACACACTTCTGGATTACATTCTTGCAGTAATTTCTAAAGCACTGGATAGTTTTATCGATTAATGTCGAATAGATAGATTAAAGTTGTTTTTTATATATTTCAGCCAATACTATTTGTATGCATATATGTTAAGGTATAAAAGCAATTAGAGAGTTTAATAAGAAAAATATTTGGTTCCAGAAAAATTGATTGGATCATGAAAATGTCAATAATCTTATAACCAATCAATCTAATAAACAAACACTAAAAGGATAGCTATACAGACTAAGCTAAGGCCTTCTAGTGATTGCATCTAGTAAAATTGTGTTTTAATACTTAATGATTTGAGTAGCAGAATTAGTATATCTTTCATCCGATGATCGGTGTGGAGCGGTAAATTGTGATTGAAGTAGTCGGTTACGTCTCGAGTTAAATTTTGCGTCCAGTGTGGTTCAACAAATATTTATATTGATGGAGTATTAAAATATAAGATCCAGGAGGCTATTTTGAGATTTACGAATAATATTGTTATTAAATGTTTGTAGTAGTGCAAATTGGTATGAAGTGATAGGTTGGGTTGAAATCTAATGTTTTCTAAGTCTCAGCACCAAAATAAGTTATCTGCTACTACTAGCTAGATTATAGCACAGAGGTCGTTGTGATTATCAAAAATATAAATGCGATAAGATAAAGAAAGTTCAGGAATTTGAATACATTGTTGTAATATTGAATAAAAACTTACTTATATTAGACGAATTATCTTTTTCAAAACTATATAATAAGTGGAGGTCGTAAAAAGTTAGATTCCTACTGGTTGCGTTTTATAAATATATATATATATATATATATATACAAGGTGGCGCAAAATCAAGTACGCTATTTCTTTTTTATATAAAAGCAAGATTATTAAAAAAACAGTCATATTATACATGAAAAACGTTTATTTAAACTTTAAAAATTTGTTTTGTTACACACTAAAAATAATATCGACCAAATGGCCACCCTCAGCATTAATGCAATAATGAGCTCTTTTTAAAGCATTTTTCATAACTTTCTCCAACATTTCAGGTGGTATTCTGTCAATTTCTTCCCTGATGTTGTCTTTTAATGCCTCGAGTGTTTGAGGATTATTTACAAATACCCTATCTTTGAGATAACCCCATAACCAAAAGTCTGGAACAGTTAAATCTGGGGACCTTGGCGGATATGCAATATCGCCGTTTTTCGAGATAAGGCGTCCAGGAAAAATTCTGTTCAAAATGGCTATTGTCTCACGGGCCGTGTGTGCTGTCGCACCATCTTGTTGATACCAAATCTCTTCCTGATTAAGTTCTTCCATTTCCGGAATTAAAAAATTCAACAGCATGCTTCTGTAGCGATCTCCATTTATTGTAGTGGTTCTTCCGCGATCGTCCTCAAAAAAATATGGCCCCAAAATTTTTCTGCCAATAACGCCACACCATACGGTCACTTTTGGCTCATGTAACGGTTGCTGGTGAATAATTTGTGGATTCTCACTACCCCAGAAGCGATTATTCTGCTTATTCACAGCTCCATTTAAACAAAAATGAGCTTCGTCACTCATTATGATTTTGTTCCAAAAATCCCCAATTTCGTTTTCAAGGTTTACTATAGCATTACAATATTGAAGTCGTTTTTCAAAGTCTAAAGGCATAATTTTATGGGTTACCTGTATTTTGTAGGGGAACAAATGCAAATCTTTCACTAAAATTCGTTGCAATGAACGTCGGGTAATGTTTACTTGCGAAGATCGTTTTCTTGTTGATGTGTAAGGCCTTTCCATCACATCTCTACGCACCCGGTCTATATTCTCCCTTGAACGAGCTGAACGAGGTCTGCCAATATGAGGTCTATCAGATGTAGACCCAGATTGTTGAAAATTTGTCGCTAATCGCCGAAATGTCTTCGCAGTTGGAACACCGCGTCTTCCATATTTTCTACGGTATTCTCGTTGAGCTAGGAGAACCGACGAATTATTTTGATAAAAAAATTTTACGATTTCAGCACGTTCTTGAGGCGTATATCGATTCATAATAATTTCCCAAGTATCTACTTTACAACTGACAGAAAAACTCGAACAGATGTCAAATACAAACGAACTACTGACAACATTCCATAGGGTACTTGATTTTGCGCCACCTTGTATATATATATATATATATATATATATATATATATATATATATATATATATATATATATATATATATATATATATATGTTCTGTTTAACATAATATTACCAAAATATAGGCGGCTGTGTTACGTCCGCCATATTTTCTAGACGCAGGATGATATAAAATTATGTAATATTTCATTGAAGATTCATACAACATGAGGTGAATTAGTTGATTGGAAATCCAACGCATCTGCAATGAAATGTTTGTTGGAAAAATATTTTGTTGATGACTGATTAATTTTTAGTTTTTTTTAAATTTTATTATTTTGTCTACCTGATAATATAAAAAAGTGGGAATAGGTACTAATTAAGTAAAGAAAAAAGTAACGAATCAAAGCACTAGTCTAATTGTTGCCTGTTTCATTAAATCTTGTGAAATATAATAAGGTGATAAATACAGTTTGAATACCCATCGCATGGGGTTTCGTCACGATTCCTGACGTCATCTGCCATTTTAAAATTGTATTTCACCCAATTTACAAATAAAAAAAGAGATAGACAAGATATGACGAAACCATATTCGATGGGTATTCAAACTATACTTATAAATACATTAGCTGGCTGTTCCAAAATTCAAAACATTAGCCTGGCCAGGGTTGAAATGGCCGTCGAAAATTGACAGATATATAGACTTAATATGGGAATAAAACATTGACTGATGACATAATTTAAGCCTGGCCACTCTAAAGTTTTGTATTTAGGAGCACACTATAGGTATACTCCTTTTCAAAATAAATGGTTGACTACTTTGGGATTTTATCAGAGGTCGGCCATACTCATGCAATAGACAGTCGGTCAGGATCACAGGTTAATAATATTTAAATATCTTCTTTTCTTCGAAATAATTAACATGTAATCGGTTTATTTAACTAATTAATACAATTTATTGTGGAAAATACTGTAACTATCTTCTATTAGGTAATGAAACAAAAAGTGAGGAAAAAATCTAATTAGTATTTAAATAACTTCTTCATTTGCACAATTTAATGTTAATTATAAGAACTGTAGTTTTTATTATAAATAAAAAATAAATATTTTATTTTATTTTTCATGTAAACACAGTCACAGGGTAGGTCAGGTGGGAGAAGATTTATGGTACTTATTAGAAAGTTCTTTGATTTGGAGAATTTTTCCTCTACTCATTTCATGCAATCAATAATATTTGATTCTTATGAAACTATAAAAGGTTCGAGAGTACATCCAAAAAATATGGATTGCCATTTGCTGTTGGAATATACCCTTTGTTTGTTTTTGATGGTACTATAGCTTTCCTCTACAGTTATTGCTACTAGAAACTAGTGTCAAAAATTGATAATCATCGTTATCTTCACAGCAATATTCTTAGTGACTATTGTATTGTTATTCAGTTTTCAAAGCCCGCTATTCGGAAAACAGTGAAAATCCAATACAATACAATACAAATACTTTTTAATTCTTTAGCTTAGATTTAGTAGCTATTTTTGTCAAGTAAAAATCAGTATGTGCGGCAACGACTTCAAAGTGAATTTGGAGATAAATCTTATATATTATAGAACTCATTCATATCCATGTAATCGAAATGCTTATCAGCAATGGCAAATTATATCTGTAATAAGAATATCGGTATGATTTATGCATTCATATTACAGTGATATAGAAAAGATGAGTGAAATCCATGGTCTATAAACTGAGTATAGACCATGAGTGGAATCTGCCTAATGTTTGTATTAACTAATACCACCAGAACCGACATTTTTGGATGTCGGTGAAACTTTGCGCCAAGTACATATTTTGAGTTACTCTGGAATTGAAGACAAACATTTTTGAAATAAAATGAAATGCCAAGATATTCATAAATATGAGTAACCATTACCATTCTGTGTGATAATTTAAGAAAAATTCTATAACCAATTTCAATTTATCTAAAATAACTATTTTCATAAAATTAAAATGAAATAAATAATTCCTTTTGAACCAATTTTCAATAAATTAAAACAATATTTATTCAGAAAAAAAAAGATTGATCAGACTTGGCCAAATTTTTACTCTCCTACCACTACCATAGTAACGTATGTAAGGAAAGTACCTATAGTATTCGTAAAAAAATTTTGGTGTCGAGATTTCAACAAATGTTGACATTTCAGAGTTTTCTGAGGCCAAAAAACATATTTTCACTGTCTGTGGCACGATTATCTCGTGAACAAATCCATGGATTTTGTTGCTCTGTTTTTTGTTTTTTTTCGTTGCCAATCGCCGGTGGCACTGAATGAGAATCTTGATCGCACTCGTTGCAGCGCAATAGCCGAAAATGTTGTTCTGCTCATAGGATCTTTTTTACAATATTTTTCTGATCGCCCTTGACCACCCTGCCAAAATGCCTTCTCTGAGAAAAAAAGTTTTGCTCAATTAAAATTTGTACCTGTTTATTCATATTCTGGCTAAACGGTTCCTCCTGAGTTATCCTTTCAACAATGACAACCGCCGCGTATGTTCTAATGAGAAAGGACAGAGCACCACACTCACACATTTTTCACATAGCATTCTTATCATATTGTATTATTTATTATTTCTATGACTTGAGCAAGATTGAAACGGATTATTGTTATAGAAGTTAATTAAAATTGGGCCAAGTCTGATCATTTTTTTCTGAATAAATATTTTTTTAAATTTATTGAAAATTGGTTCAAAACGTATTATTTATTTCATTTTTATTTTATGAAAATATTTATTTTAGGTAAATTAAAATTGGTTATAGAATTTTTCATAAATTATCACACAATGGTTACTCATAATTTATGAATATCTTGGCATTCCGTTTGATTTCAAAAATTTTTGTCTTCAATTTCAGAGTAACTCAAAACATGTACTTGGCGCAAAGTTTCACTGACATTCAGAAATGTCGGTTTTGGTGGTATTTCAATTATTTTTGTGGTTTTAATTTTAAATATATTATATTTTTTATAGAAAAGTTATTTTATTTGTTATATTCATATATTATAAGGGTTATTTTTCGATATAGTGTTATTACCATTACTGTTATTAACATTAAGCCATAACACTACGCTTCATTAATAAAATATGAAACAGTATCTACTGGTGAGCAATTTTGATTAGAATATATCAAAGTTTTGTATCAATATTGTGGCCTCCTCTACCTACTATTCCATAGTTCTATATTTTATTCCTTACATGCAAGTTATTTTTTAAAACCCCATTTGATCAAAACCAACAAAATATACTTATACCTATTTAAATTCTATGAATTTCAATTTGATTTCGAGATTCGTCTATTTCAAATTTGTCAATTTGAATTTAATATCATAGAACTATATAATAAAAGTCAATAGTCAATGTCATATTTGTATGTTGAGTCCGCATATCTGTCAAACTTCCACAGCCAATTTAAGCCAAGCCAGTTTAATGGTTTGTATTTAGGAACAGGCTGCTGATTTAGCTCTGAAAATCATCGAAAATAATGGAATGAAATAAAACAACAAAAGAAACAAAATAAACTATAAATCTGACACTTAGCACAACATACCTTAAGTAAGAGGAAGACTTCTATCAACAAGGTCGTGCCATGTGCCATGGGTTCTTCCATCTCATGCTGTATTGCACTAGTCCTCGAAGACTCAGAGAACGAAATTTTACCGAAAAGAGGTTTCCCAATACTATTTTTCTTTAGATAAGTTGACGATGTTTTAACCAACCATTCCCAAAGATAAAGAAACCTTTATACAAGATCTTTTCCACACATAACAATGAAATAAAGTTTAAAATATAAACAAAACAATACAGTATTTTTTTAGATTTAACATTAATATCCAATCAAAGAATATACACACAAAATGGTACACTAAAGATTGGTCAAGGAGATATTTGCATTTGAACACCCATTATTGCAAAAAATCAGTAATCGATAAGCAGATAGATCTATCAATTTTACAGATCCAGAAAATAATTAAAGCAAAACAATTCTAACAAAAGGCAACTATCCGATTAAAGTTATTCACTCAATTTTAACGCCAAAATACAAGCAACGTACAACAGACACAAACTCTCAAGACGAAAAGAATAAGATTACCCAGAGCGTATATTATTATGAAATACCATGCAATAGCGCATATGTGGGACAAACTAACCAATACCTCATAAATCGTATCAGAGATCATAAGTATGACAAAAAAATAGAACCGCATTAACAAATCATGAAGAAGAAAAAACATTCTATAAATTATGATGAAATTAAAATATTATCTACTGCACCAAATACATATAAACGCTTAATTCTTGAAACGATCTATATAAAGAAGAAATAAAACACAAATATAAAAGCAATAAAAATTGACTAAATATTATCTACAACAATATTTCATAAAATATCTAAAACAAAATGTCATAAATGATTTGTCAAAAATCTAATTTAAAAGGCTTCCGGTAACTAATATTCTCCATCCATTGTAAAAGACACGAAGAAAGATATCTCAATAATTTTACTTTAAAAAGAACAATATGAAAACTGTGTAAAAGAAGAAAAAAGTTACCAAAACTATGATAAAATAAGGACCATTATTTTTATATCAAGAATTATTTTTTTCTTTCAATTTCAAAGTTTTAGGTCAGTGGTTAATTTTATTCTTTATTAAATATTTGTAGAATAAAATTAATTCTTCCGTTTTCATCTCTATAGTTTATTCAATTAAACAAGATTTAGATATGTTAAAAAGTCGAAAAGTTTTGATGTAAGCCCAAAAATTTTATTACCACTTTTATGGATTTATATTATTTATGATGGAATAAATTAATTTTTCAATACGAATCATTAAAAAATGCAGAGCCTAAAACCCAAGAAACTTCCAAAGATATATTGTATATACATATATATATATATATATATAAAACTATTCGTAGGATCGTTCTGAAAATTGTATTATGTGGATTATACAAAGAGCTCTATCGACTGAAAATATTTTCAGGCTTGCGACGTTGCTACTTATATCAAAAAGTAATAGCAACTTTGATTTTTGATTTGATTTTGAGACACCGAATATATTATCAATTTATTAGATTATCTATCGTCTTTTGGTTATTCTTTCATAAGATACCCATACCTATCTCTAAAAGTTTCCAGTGAATTAATTAATTTTGTTTTGTTTTGTTCAAAACAGAGCTCCAATCATTATTCTGAATTTTAGAATTGTGAAACGATGAAATTCCAGTAATAGCTTTAGAAAGACTTCTTTTTTAGTTTTTATTGAAAATTTTCTTTCAAAAATTCTTGATCTTTGCATCAGGTCTATAAAGACCCAAAACTGCCTTTTTTTCAAATGGAACACCCTATATTTTATTATTTCTTCAGACAGAGAATCGAAATACCTTTGAAATGATATATCATGTTCCTATACCTAAATGGTCAGGTTCAAAATATAAGCTACCATCTCTTAAAGTGAATTATTTCTAGCATTTTTATAGTAGTTATTTGCTGGTTACCATGGTGACAAGTAATTATCTTGAAAAAGAATAAGTGTTTGTTGTGTTGTTCATTCTTCATAGATAATGTAAAAACACCCAGAAAGTTTAATGCAAGATACCCACAGGGTACAAAAAAGGCAACAAGAATAAACCTATTCACAGAACAAATAAGTAATTTGCTGATTCCTAGAAGCTACTTCAAAATGCTGATTGACGAAACAGTTTCGTTACTCATATTTGGGATGATAAGACAGATACTTATCTACGTCTATTCTTTGGCAGAATATATCAATCTGGTACTGACTGAACCTGCGTAAGTATAATATAAACAAATTATTTTCAAAATCTAGTATTAGATAAATCCGTATGTACTCACATGACATTTTCAATATTTACTCCTAAGTTTCACCGTAGTGTAGCTTAAAGGATTTCTTCGTTCAGTTATCCTTTTCCTGTTGTACAATTTCGATGATATTCTTGCGTAGTATCTCCAAAGGTCCACCTGCAAAGTACTTATATAGTTATTCAAAATTAACAAAACATTACAAAACTCACCTGCAACATACTTAGTTTACATATCTTCACAATATAATTACGTAGCTATTGAATGTTAGGCAGAATTTCTGTTATAGAAAACAGATTTATGAATATTGTAGAATCCACTCGTAGAATCATTCAATTTCGAATATGTCACTTCTCATATCCAATTAATTATCGTCTTTACCAGAGGGAACATACAACACACACAAATTGTATGTTTTATCTGCTCTTACACTCTTTGTATTCTCTGTTCTCTGATCGACTATGTCCTCAAAAAAAGTTCGGAAAGCAAAACTACTTTTGCTAATAACTTTATTGTTATAAGATGAAAAAGATTCGTTTGTACTTTAAATGAAATCTTTTGTACGCATTCAGGGATGTTCCAAAGTCTATACGTTTGTATATGCTGCATTTTTCTCTAATTAGAGCATTTTAATTAACTGCTTTCTCCTCACGCCTCACCCAATAATTCCTGTTTAAATACTTTTATCAAGTCTCGTGCAGATCATCATATACAGGGCGGTCTAAACAAAAAGGAGACTTTGCGTTAACGATCGTAACTATTGATAACGCAAAAAGTAGACGACCAAATGAGCTCTGGTTTATTATGGTTCCGTACCAAATTGGTACCTACCGTAATATTGAGACTTCGCTGTCCGTCCGTCCATCCATCCATCCATGCGTATTTCAATTTTTGCTTTAACAAGAATTACTGTCTGTCCGTCGGTCTGTCAGTGGGCTACATCTCATTAACTGTATTAGGTAGAGTATTGAAACTTTTAGAGACTTCGTATTTCTATTACCGCTATAACAAAATATACTAAGTTGGCCGATTTTATTATTGAGCTAGCATTGTCTGATAAATAGAAAGTTTTACACAATAATTATGATTTGGCTTCCTATACCTGCATAATTTTGTATTCAATGGTTAACAATATTTCTTCAACGAAAGGTCTGATATTATTTTGCTGGTTAAACGTTAATATTTTTGACCGACGGACCCAAACGGAGGAGGTATACAAATCGACTGTGTGCTTTTTTGACCGACGAACCCCGAACGGAGGAGGTATACAATTCGACTGTCTGCCTTTTTTGGTTCGTTAGCGCGATTTATATACTTAGTACTCGTAATCCGATTTACTCGAAAATCGAAAATCTGAGGTGGTATAATTGAAGATAGGACAATATCCGGAAACGTTTAAATTGAACATTTTTTCAAAGGAGTTACCGTTTTTGCGTTACAGTAGTGGTAAGTTCAAAATATGTGAATTTTCAATGCGACAACAAGACAAGCTCAGAATAATACATAGGTAATAGAATAAGTACTATATTCTCAGGTATTAGTGACGTTCAACAATTTCAATGACTGATGTTACACTCAAGAGTGAAATAAATATTTCTTACCAAAACTTGGACCGACGTTATTAGTTGGTGCACTGAAAAATACAAAAGAATATTAATTCTATTGATGCTGGCACTTGTGAAGTTGGTGCCAAAAGTTATCAATCTGACTGCAACTGCACAACTTCAAAAATAACAGCACCAATAGAATTAATATTATTTTGTATTTTTCTGAGCACCAACTAATAACGTCGGTTCAATTTTTTGTGAAAAAATATTTATTCTAATAACTGGCTTTTGTATACTTTAACCCATCGTCAGTATAAAAATGCAGCATATACAAACGTATAGACTTTGGAACATCCCTGTTGTACAAAAGATTTCATTTAAAGTACAAACGAATCTTTTTCATCTTATAACAATAAAGTTATTAGCAAAAGTAGTTTTGCTTTCAGAACTTTTTTTAAAAAAATATTCTTTTGAGGACATAGTCGATCAGAGAACAGAGAATGCAAAGAGTATAAGAGCAGATAAAACATTCAATTTGTGTGTGTTGTATGTTTTCTCAGGTAAAGACGATAATTAATTCTATATGAGAAGTGACATATTCGAAATTGAATGATTCTACGAGTGGATTCTACAATATTCATAAATCTGTTTTCTATAACAGAAATTCTGCCTAACATTCAATAGCTACGTAATTATATTGTGAAGAGAGTTCGGTTCTGGTTATTAACGGAGTGACACCTTATCTTATCAGTGCATCGAATTTTTATAAATTGTAGTGGAAATATCGTTTCAGAAATTGTGAGATTTTACATACCTTTCCTGCATCTAATAGTTAACTTGTATGGTTAACATCATTTGAATAATCAAGATCTGAAGACAATCAAGGTAAATGTAAATATAAACAATAACATCGAACGTGAATCGCGCGAAACACCGTGTCCGCTTGATAAAATGGACAGGGTCGGAGCGAGAGATTTTAATACTGCTACACAAATAAACTCAACCACTCTCGAGACTGCTGACTACAGCAGTTCTCAAAATAACAACTTACTTGAGAAACAAATGTTACCCAAGAGCTACTCCTCAGTTGCCGCTAAGCAAAACTTCCCAACAAAAGAACAAGCAATAATTTTCAATGCAATAGAAAATACCCGTCTCCAAGATTATCTCATACCACTAGGAACTATTATACAACCCAAAAATATAATATTCACTTCAAGACTATCCAACCAAAGAATTTGTATGTACTTGGCAAGCAAAGAAATTGTTGATGAATTCATTAAAAAAAATGGAACTATTGAAGTCAACGGACAACTACTCAAAGCTAGACGTCTTATTGCACCAACCGAACGAGTTGTTCTGTCAAATGTATGTCCAACAATTCCACATGATATCTTGATAACAGAGCTTGAAAAACTCGGTCTTAAGCTTGTATCTCCAATAACTTTTCTGAAGATAAATGCTACATCTCCAGAATATAGCCATATTCTCAGTTTCAGAAGACAGGTATACATCAGCTCACTAAACAGCATTACTCTTCCTGAATCTATCGTGGTTGAATTCGAGGATACGTCCTACAGAATCTTTATTTCACAAGATAATCTATCATGTTATAAATGTAAAAAACCAGGTCATAAAGCAGCGCATTGTTCTGAGTCTAATTCAACTATCGATGATTCCATGGAAGTTACGAGGCCTGAAACAACCGATGAGCCACTATTTCAAACACCTGAGAGGCAACATCTAATAACTCAAAGGTCTCCTACATGTTCACAAGTCAAACGGAGTGCTAAAGAAATTTTGACGCCCGAAGAAGAAATTCCAACAGAAAATAGTACTTTCATCAAGCCGGCTACTACTGAAATAATTAAAAAGTTCAAAGCAAATGCAAAATCCAATAAAGACTTATTAGAACCGGCAAAATCTTTCATCGACAACATGACTCCTGCACCAATTTTAAATTATGATCAAATCATAAGCCTTTTTGAAAATATTCAAGGTTCTACTGATCCCATTAGTGTGGTAAAGGATTATACAACTAACTTCTCTTCACTTAAAGATCTATTAACTATCATCTACCCTAAACTTACTGATCGTGCAATAAAGACAAGACTGACAAAACTTAAACGAAAACTTCTTAATGAAATGGGCTGTGAAAGTACTGGAGGAGAGAGTGATTCGTCGACCGATCAACATTAAAAAAAAAATATATATATATAATAATAATAATTAACATTCAACTTCAAATCTATAATTCAATGGAATATCAACGGATATTTCCGCCATCTACCTATGCTTCGAATTCTCAACTCGGAGCTAAGCCCAGATATTCTTTGTTTACAAGAAACACACTTCAATGTAAATAGCATTTGTTCATTAAACAGCTTCAACTACTTTCGAAAGGATCGTCTGAATATAACCAAATCATCTGGAGGTGTTGCAATACTCGTCAAAAAACACATCGAAGCAGAAGAGATACCTATAACCACACAACTGGAGGCTATTGCTATAAAAATCATTCATAATAAAACTTTTAATATTTGTAATATTTACTTACCACCCGATAAACAAATAGACGGAAACGACCTAAAAAGCCTAATAGATCAAATACCAACACCACGACTTATCTTAGGAGATTTCAACGGCCACAACGCAATCTGGGGATCGAATAACACTAATGTTAGAGGAAAAATCATCGCTAACTTCATTCAAGACTATCAGCTATGTGTTATGAACGATGGAAATAACACCAGATTTAATTCAGCTACAGGTGACTCATCGGCCCTTGACCTAACACTATGTGATCCCTCTATGACTACATCCCTTTCATGGCAGGTACTCCCTTATTTATATGGTAGTGATCATCACCCCATCGAGATCACAAACATAAATCTCCAAGGACCTTTGTATCCTATTCCTTCGAAATGGAAAGTGAAATCTGCCAATTGGGAGCGATACATGAAAGAAGTTGATAATAGAATAGAAATTGCTGTTCGTGATGGAACAGAAATCACATTTAAAGATCTCTCAAACATAATCACAGAAAGTGCACAAATATCGATCGGAAAGACTAAGCTGATAAAGAACCACAAACCTGTACCGTGGTGGAATGACGCATGTAATGAGGCTATCCATGCTAGCAAATCAGCACTTGTAAAATACAAAAGGCACAAAACAACAGAAAATCTCATTGAATTCAAAAGGCTGAAAGCTAAAGCAAGTGTTATAATACATGAAGCCAAGAAAAACTCATGGAAACATTACATTGCTAGCATTAACTCCTCCACTCCCATGACGGAAGTTTGGAACAGAGTCAAAAAAATATCAGGCACCCAGACATCCTCTCATATTTCAACTCTTAAAGACGGAAATCAATTGATTTCCTCAAGCTATGATATAGCTGAACTGATGGCCCAAACCTATGAAAAACATTCAGACGATTCAAATCTTGATGCAAAATTTCTGGAGCATAATACAACATCCGAATCTAACATGATCGACACTGCTACAGCGAACAATGACCCAATTAACCTCCCAATAACGAGAGACGAACTTGATGAGGCCCTCTTCGATCTGAGAAACACAGCATCAGGTCCCGATGACATTCCAGTTGATTTTATTAAGAACCTACCTGAAACAGCAAGAATCCATCTCCTGAAAATATTCAATAGTATATGGTTGACTCAAACATTCCCGGAAGAGTGGAACGAATCAATAATTATTCCTGTTCTCAAACCTAATAAGTCGCGTCTAGATCCTGAATCCTACAGACCGATATCACTGACATGCGCGTTCAGCAAATTGTTCGAAAAAATTGTCAACAAACGATTACAATGGACATTAGAAAGCAGAAACTTGATAATTCCAGAACAAAATGGATTTAGACCTCACAGATCAGTTTTGGACAACTTAGTAGATCTAGAAAGCGATGTCCATGAGGCATTATCTACAAAGCAGAAATGCTATGCCATATTCTTTGACCTTAAAAGAGCCTTCGATTCAGCCAGTAGAAACCATATACTAGGACAACTGGAAAAAATTAATATAAGAGGCAACTGTTTAGCATTTATACGGAATTTTCTGAACAATAGAACATTCCAGGTCAGAGTCAATGGTATCTTATCAAGCAAACACCCTCAAAAAAACGGTACACCACAAGGATCTGTGCTTAGTCCAACCCTATTTCTAATTGCCATCAATTCTATCCTAAAAGGCTTGAAGAAACCACTGAAAGCAAGATTGTATGCTGACGACCTCGTAGTTTTCGTAAAAGGAAAAAATCTAGACACTATGGAAGTAATGCTTCAAAAGTTTCTCGACACTCTGGAACATTGGTCACACGAAACAGGTTTCATTTTTTCTGTGACAAAAACTCACAGTATTATATTTAGTTCAAATGACATCAATACACAAACAAAGTTGCAGTTATATCAACAAGACATTGAACTTAGATCTTCTGTTAGATTTCTGGGAATGACTCTCGATAGAAGACTGAACTGGAAGGAACATATTTCCGGTCTGCTGCTGGCATGTAATAAGAGATTGAATCTGCTTAAAACTCTTGTGGTCAAAAAATGGGGAGCTGATCAGCGGACGCTTCTTCTTCTCTATAGGACATTAATCCGATCGAAAATAGATTTTGGATGTACTATTTACGCTTCGGCCAGTAAATCGACGCTAAGACCTATCAATACAGTTCAAAACAATGCTCTCAGAATAATATTAGGAGCCTATAGAACAACCCCAATTCAGAGTTTACATAGCGAAGCTGGCGAACCACCTCTTAACCTAAGAAGACAGTTTCTTAGTCTTTCTAACGCTGCTTCAACCGCTGCAAATAGGACGAAATCATCATTTGATTCTACATTCACCTCTAGATATACTAGCCACTTCAATAATAAACCGCAATCTAAGGTACCATTTTATGCACGGATTCGAAAGTTCACAACAGATTTGAATATTACATTCCCAAACGTCCTTTCCGATGACATCAAGCACCCACCACCATGGACTATTAGCATTCCAAAATGCAATGACACCCTCACTCAGTATAACAAATCCAACACCAATATAGAAATCATCAAAAATTCACTACTGGAAATTCTTTCCAACGATTATTCAGACTTTCAAACAATTTTCACTGATGCCTCCAAATCCTCAGAAGGAACGGGATGTGCAGTAGTTATAGGTCAAACTGTTGAAAAATATGAACTCTCACCCCTCAGCAGCATCCACACAGCTGAACTATATGCAATATACCGAGCATTAGTATACTTGAACAACTACAACTATGAGAAATCAGTCATTCTAACGGATTCATTAAGTTCTATTTTATCACTGCGGAGACTATATCCAAAACATCCTATTGAAAAATTAATTAAAGCAGAACTCATCCGCCTCGAAAATTTTTCTAAGATTGTTCACTTCATCTGGATACCATCACACATTGGAATTCATGGTAATGAAGAAGCTGATCGAAACGCGAGAAATGCCGTGACTTGTGGTAGAATTAGTGAGTTTTCGGAGTGCGTAGCCTCGGATTTGAAAGCCTGGTTTAAGAACAAATTATCGACAAAATGGCATACTGAATGGTGTAACTCAAGATCCAAACTGCGTGAAGTGAAAGGTGACATCTATCCTTGGAGATCATTACCAAAAGACCGCCATTCTCAAGTAATTCTGACCAGACTTCGACTTGGCCACACCAGAATAACCCATGAATATCTGCTGAAACGAACCGAAGCTCCCAGATGTGATGTCTGTGATGTGACTCTAACAGTGAAACATTTTCTCATTGATTGTAAAAAATATACATTATCTAGAAATAAGTATAACTTGCCACAAGACCTTAAGACATTATTAGGAGAAACATGTAATCTACTTAATCTTAAAAATTACATGAAGGATATAGACTTATATCATGAGATATAAAATTGTTAAATTTTGATGTACTTTGTATTCTTTTTGTTAATCTAAGTTAAATATTGTAATGTCGCTAATAACCGGAAGGTGGATGCGACTTTTTTCTTTAATAAAAAAAAAAAAAAAAAAATATTGTGAAGATATGTAAACTAAGTATGTTGCAGGTGAGTTTTGTAATGTTTTGTTAATTTTGAATAACTATATAAGTACTTTGCAGGTGGACCTTTGGAGATACTACGCAAGAATATCATCGAAATTGTACAACGAAAAAGGATAACTGAACGAAGAAATCCTTTAAGCTACATACACTACGGTGAAACTTAGGAGTAAATATTGAAAATGTCATGTGAGTACAAACGGATTTATCTAATACTAGATTTTGAAAATAATTTGTGTATATTATACTTACGCAGGTTCAGTCAGTCCCAGATTGATATATTCTGCCAAAGAATAGACGTAGATAAGTATCTGTCTTTGGTCATCAACATACAGATAGTCAGCAAATTTTTTGCACAGATGGAACAAGTGAGTGTTTATAAAGCCCCAAAAATGCTTTTTTTAAAATGGAGAACCCTATATTTTATTATTTCTTCAGACAGAGAATCGAAATACCTTTGAAATGAGATATCATGTTCCTATACCTAAATAGTCAGGTTTTCAAAATATAAGCTAACTATCTATTAAGGTGAATTATTTCTAGCATTTTTATAGTAGGTATTTGCTGGTTACCATGGTGACAAGTAATTATCTTGAAAAAGAATAAGTTTTTGTTGTGTTGTTCATTCTTCATAGATAATGTAAAAACACCTAGAAAGTTTAATGCCAGATACCCACAAAGTACAAAAAAGGCAACAAGAATAAACCTATTCACAGAACAAATAAGTAATTTGCTGATTCCTAGAAGCTACTTCAAAATGCTGATTCGTATTGAAAAATTAATTTATTCCATCATAAATATTATAAATCCATAAAAGTGGTAGGTATAAAATTTTCGGGCTTACATCAAAACTTTTCGACTTTTTAACATATCTAAATCTTGTTTAATTGAATAAACTATAGAGATGAAAACGGAGGAATTAATTCTATTCTACAAATATTTAAAAAAGAATAAAATTAACCACTGACCTAAAACTTTGAAATTGAAAGAAAAAAAAATTCTTGATATAAAAATAATGGTCCTTATTTTATCATAGTTTTGGTAACTTTTTTCTTCTTTTACACAGATTTCATATTGTCCTTTTTAAAGTAAAATTATTGAGATATCTTTCTTCGGGTCTTTTACAATGGATGGAGAATATTAGTTACCGGAAGCCTTTTAAATTAGATTTTTGACAAAACATTTATGACATTTTGTTTTAGATATTTTATGAAATATTGTTGTAGATAATATTTAGTCAATTTTTATTGCTTTTATAGTTGTGTTTTATTTTTTCTTTATATAGATCGTTTCAGAATTAAGCGTTTATATGTATTTTGTGCAGTAGATAATATTTTAATTTCATCATAATTTATAGTATGTTTTTTCTTCTTCATGATTTGTTAATGCGGTTCTATTTTTTGTCATATTTATGATCTTTGATACGATTTATGAGATATTGGTTAGTTTGTCCCACATATGCGCTATTGCATGGTATTTCATGCTAATATACGCTCTGGGCAATCTTATTCTTTTCGTCTTGAGAGTTTGTGTATGTTGTTACGTTGCTTGTATTTTGGTTTTAAAAATTGAGTGAATAACTTTAATCGGATAGTTGTCTTTTGATAGAATTGTTGTGCTTTAATTATTTTCTGGATCTGTAAAATTGATTGGGAAACCTCTTTTCGGTAAAATTTCGTTCTCTGAATCTTCGAGGACAAGTGCAATACAGCATGAGATGGAAGAACCCATGGCACATGGCACGACCATAGATTTGTTGATAGAAGTCTTCCTCGTACTTAAAGTATGTTGTGCTAAGTGTCAGATTTATAGTTTCTTTTGTTGTTTTATATCATTCCATTATTTTCGATGATTTTCAGACCTAAATCTGTAGAAATATTTAAGTAAAGGTATACTACATCAGCAGCCTGTTCCTAAATACAAACAATTAATCTGGCTAGGCTTAAATTGGCTGTGGAAGTTTGACAGATATGCGGACTCAACATACAAATATGACATTGACTGTTGACATTTATTATATATTTCTATGATATAAAATTCAAATTGACAAATTTGAAATAGACGAATCTCGAAATCAAATTGATATTCATAGAATTGAAATAGGTATAAATATATTCTGTTGGTTTTGATTCAATGGGGTTTTAAAAAATAACTTGCATGTAAGAAATGAAATAAAGAACTTTGGAATAGTGGGTAGAGGAGGCCACAATATTGATACAAAACTTTGATATATTCTAATCAAAATTGCTCACCAGTAGATACTTACTGTTTCATATTTTATTAATGAAGCGTAGTGTTTTGGTTTAATGTTATTAACAGTTATGGTAATAACACTATATGGAAAGATAACCCTTATAATATATGAACATAACAAATAAAATAACTTTTCTATATAAAATATAATATATTTAAAATTAAAACCGCAAAAATAATTGAAATAACACCAAAACCGACATTTCTGAATGTCAGTGAAACTTTGCGCCAAGTATATATTTTGAGTTACTCTGAAATTGAAAACAAAAATTTTTTAAATCAAACGGAATGCCAAGATATTTATAAATTATGAGTATCCATCACCAGTCTGTGTGATAATTTATGAAAAATTCTATAAGCAATTTTAATTTACCTAAAATAAATATTTTCATAAAATAAAAATGAAATAAATAATAGTTTTTGAACCAATTTTCAATAAATTTAAAAAAATATTTATTCAGAAAAAAAAGATCAGACTTGGCCCAATTTTAATTAACTTCTATAACAATAATCCGTTTCAATCTTGCTCAAGTCATAGAAATAATAAATAATACAATATGATAAGAATCCTAAGTGAAACATTGGAGTGTGGTGCTCTGTTCTTTCTCATTAGAACATACACGGCTGTTGTCATTGTTGAAAGGATAACTCAGGAGGAACCGTTTAGCCAGAATATGAATAAACAGGTAAACATTTTAATTGAGCAAAACTTTTTTTTCTCAGAGAAGGCATTTTGGCAGGGTGGTCAAGGGCGATCAGAAAAATATTGTAAAAATGATCCTATGAGCAGAACAAAATTTGCGGCTATTGCGCTGCAACGAGTGCGATCAAGATTATCATTCAGTGCCACCGGCGATTGGCAACGAAAAAAAAAAACAGAGCAACAAAATCCATGGATTTGTTCACGAGATAATCGTGCCACAAACAGACAGTGAAAATATGTGTTTTGGCCTCAGAAAACTCTGAAATATCAACATTTGTTGAAATCTGGACACCAAAATTTTTTTACGAATACTATAGGTACTTTCCTTACATACGTTACTATGGTAGTGGTAGGAGAGTAAAAATTTGGCCAAGTCTGATCAATCTTTTTTTTTCTGAATAAATATTTTTTTAATTTATTGAAAATTGGTTCAAAAGGAATTATTTATATCATTTTTATTTTATGAAAATTGTTATTTTACATAAATTGAAATTGGTTATAGAATTTTTCTTAAATTATCACACAGAATGGTAATGGTTACTCATAATTTATGAATATCTTGGCATTTCATTCTATTTCAAAAATGTTTGTCTTCAATTCCAGAGTAACTCAAAATATGTACCTGGCGCAAAGTTTCACCGACATCCAGAAATGTCGGTTCTGTTGGTATTAGTTAATACAAACATTAGGCAGATTCAACTCATGGTCTATACCCAGTTTATAGACCATGGATTCCACTCATCTTTTCTATATCAGTGTAATATGAATGCATAAATCATACCGATATTCTTATTACAGATATAATTTGCCATTGGTGATAAGCATTTCGATTAAATGGATATGAATGAGAAAAGTTCTATAATATATAAGATTTATCTCCAAATTCACTTTGAAGTCGTTGCCGCACATACTGATTTTTACTTGACAAAAATAGCTACTAAATCTAAGCTAAAGAATTAAAAAGTATTTGTATTGTATTGTATTGGATTTTCACTGTTTTCCGAATAGCGGGCTTTGAAAACTGAATAACAATACAATAGTCACTAAGAATACTGCTGTGAAAATAATGATTATCAATTTTTGACACTAGTTTCTAGTAGCAATAACTGTAGAGCAAAGCTATAGTACCATCAAAAACAAACAAAGGGCATATTCCAACAGCAAATGGCAATCCATATTTTTTGGATGTACTCTCGAACCTTTTATAGTTTCATAAGAATTGAATATTCTTGATTGCATGAAATGAGTAGAAGAAAAATTCTCCAAATCAAAGAACTTTCTAATAAGTACCATAAATCTTCTCCCATCTGACCTACCCTGTGACTGTGTTTACATGAAAAATAAAGTATTAGATTTGCAGATTCGTGATTCGAATACCTGCCCGTATGTATTTATTTTTTATTTATAATAAAAACTACAGTTCTTATAATTAACATTAAATTGTGCAAATGAAGAAGTTATTTAAATACTAATTAGATTTTTTCCTCACTTTTTGTTTCATTGCCTAATAGAAGATAGTTACAGTATTTTCCACAATAAATTGTATTAATTAGTTAAATACACCGATTACATGTTAATTATTTCGACGAAAAGAAAATATTTAAATATTATTAACCTGCGATCCTGACCGACTGTCTATTGCATGAGTATGGCCGACCTCTGGTAAAATCCTAAAACGTAGTCAACCATTTATTTTGAAAAGGAGTATACCTATAGTGTGTTCCTAAATACAAAACATTAGAGTGGCCAGGCTTAAATTATGTCATCACTCAATGTTATATTCCTATATTAAGTCTATATATTTATAAGTATAGTTTGAATACCCATCGAATATGGTTTCGTCATACCTTGTCTCTCTTTTTTTTTATTTGTAAATTGGGTGAAATACAATTCTAACATCATAAACATACGTCTTCGACCAGATCGGCTGATTGTTATTTTGACGATTGTTATTGTTCTCTTTGACGTTAAATGTCAAACATTTCTTTTCGAAAGTGATTTAGCCCCTTAATAACAAATATGTCAGTATTGTCAGTGTGAGTGTTTTGGGGTTAGGTATTAAAATTTAATTCAAACTATTTACGACATGAGTAAAATGGCAGATGACGTCAGGAATCGTGACGAAACCCCATTCGATGGGTATTCAAACCGTATTTATCACCTTATTATATTTCACAACATTTAAAACAAGATTTACTGAAACAGGCAACAATTAGACTAGTGCTTTGATTCGTTACTGTTTTCTTTACTTAATTTGTAACTATTCCCACTTTTTTATATAATCAGGAAGACAAAATAATCACATTTTTTAAAAAAAACTAAAAACAAAATATTTTTCCAACAAACATTTAATTGCAGCTGTGTTGGATTTCCAATCATAAATAATCCACCTCATGTTGTATGAATCTTCAATGAAATAGTACATAATTTTATATCATCCTGCGTTTAGACCATACAGCGGACGTAACTCAGCCGCCTTCACAAAATCTATTTGCAGTGTTGCCGTTCCACCCAACACCTGAGTATTTGTATTTTGATTTGTTTATATAGATTTAAATGTACAGATAGCAACAGCAGATAAATAGAATTTGGAATAAATTTTACCTTTTCATCAATCTGAAATGAAAGCTAATATATCGTTGGTATACCTATACTCCATTTCAAAAAAAAGGAAAGAGAGTCATAAATTATGATAATAAAGGAATGTCTATTGTATTGTGACATCTAAAAAATGTGTAAATTTTCTAAACCCAATACATCAGCATTTGCAAATATATTGAAGAATTAACTATGCTTTCCCGAAAAAGTTGGAAATTTCCATTTAATGGTAAATATAAGTCTCGCCGATACGTTACCTTGAAACCGGCCTCTGCATTATAAATTATTTTTTTCTTATTTGTAAGAAACAGACAAAACATTGTTTCTCTGATTTTTCAGAATATGAACCTATTACCTATGAATTAAACAATACTTTAAGAACTCTTGTTCACATTCAAAGTCAAATAATTATTACATTCCAAACTTGATCTGAAATTATTCCTTACGTTCCTAAGCATTGCGGTGGTCCACCACAAAATCATCATCCTCCTTCACCGGACCTTATAACAAGCGATTTTTTTCTTATGGGGTTACTTGAAGAGTAAAATGGTTCAAGATAACCCACCACAAACTCAGGTCAAGCCTCGAAAGAACGGATCCGACAGGAAGTACACCACGCTATGCTGCGGAACATAATGCAAAATGAATATTTTCCGATCACGTTTGTAAGAATATGGACGCCTAAACGAACGTCATCTTACTGGAATTATTTTCCAAACTTAAAATCATTAATTCTTTTATATGTTCTTCAACAATATTTTTTATTTTTGAGAATCGTTTGTACAAACTTTTTAAGATCGCTCGTTATTCTGTACACTGTAAATTCATTATTTAACAAGTGATATGAAATTGAAATAGCTTTCTTTTGCATATGGATACAAAATTTAAGTTAATTTGATTTTATATGACAAAAACATAGAGAGAGACATCACACTTTTTGTCTTTATGAAACTTGGCAACGTAGCTACAAGAGAAGCGATGCTCGTAGAGTCTACGACATATAAAATAGACTAAAAAGATGATTCCTCTACTAACTAATAACATAAAAGAGGTGGAATAACTTATTTGTTTTTCGTTAAGATGATGGTCATCGGAACTTTCTTTATCCATTGATAACCACGCCATTTGCTTGTTTAGTGAACATTATATAAGGCTAGAGGTTCCGTTTTTGTTTAGGTACACGTAACTATTGTTAGTAAGTTTCAGGTGATTAGCCCTCTAATTCGACATTTGATTAATGATCCATTGTAACTGTCACTTAAGTATTCAGTATAAATTCCCAGACGTACGTTTTACATTGGAACAGGCTCTTCCTATATATCTTACAGAAAAAATCTATATAGATACATGTGTAAATCTCTCCTGGAATTTTTCAATACTCAAACACAAAAAACAAATCCTCTATTACCACTTCTATATTGTTTACCGGACTTCCAATCCGAGGTATAGGTACAATTCGATTGTTTGTCTGCTTTTAGGTGAATTTCCAATATTAGGTAAATTTTCTATAGAAATATACCTAATGCAGTCATTTGTACTTTCGAATATCGAAGTAGCGGAATCATACGTGCTAGGAAGACAACCTCAAAAAATATTTCCGAGTGCACAGGGTGCTCAACAAAAGTGTGACATATTATAGTTATATTTTCTCTTATAGAGCACCTTATATTTGGATTCTACACTACAAATAATGCCAATTCTTCTTAAGCTTCCCTATACCCATCACTTACCATTTTTTCGCTTGAAGCATTTTTCCCTAACAAATAATAAAAATTGAGAACCGTCAAATTTACCTATCCGCTAACTACGAGCCGTCAGAATTTTTTACTTCGATTTTAATGATTTTTTACATTTGAAAAAGGACTGATGGAAGTTGGACCCATAAAAAATAGAAATCCAACATGTCCGTACCCCCAAATTTTATATAGAACACTTTTGGCAACACCTTCAAAAGTACCAGCCAATTTATTGGGTCTGTTCGGTAAGCAAAATGTTTATTTTAAGCAGGAAAAAAATTAAGTCAGTCGTATTATTTGGAAATTTCGAGACGTATTCATAAGTTTTTGTTTGTGGCACTCTTAAACTAGTCTTATGAGATTTTAGAAGTGTTTTTCTGTAATTGAGTGTGCAAAATAATGGTGATTTTGAAAAACTTGAACACGCGCCTAATTTTACCGGATTCTCAGGTACAGTAGAGGCACTTATTATTTCTTTTCCTAGAAAACATGGGTAGATATTGCCCCACATCGTGCGTAATATGCCCAATGTTGTAGATATATATAGATAAACAAGAGAAATCTATCAATGGCCAAGTAATTGGAGTCAGTTACCATTGTATGGGGATACTATCTATTATGAGTGGGCCATATGTCTCGGGTTCGTTAGTTTTCATCCGCCAAAAGGGCACAAGCGTCCTTTTTACCCACATACATTTATGGAAGGGATCACGCAACCGTGACATCATTGACTTTTAGCGCTTCCCTTTCATTGTAGCTACAAACAACAAAGCCCAAAACACCCGACACAAAATACTCAAATTTGGCTTTGTTACATCATCTAATATATACGACACCTCGAATGTATATACCTACCACCTTGAAGCTGTGTGATAAATGTACTCGTAGACAATCTAGCTCCTTTATTACTTTTGTGTGTTGTGTGAACTTTTATTTGGATTTAAGTCACCATTGTGGTGGCTTACCAGAAAAGCTTTGTTGTGACAACCGAGAAGACATCAACGGCACGAAGATGTATATTCGAAAATTGTGTAGGATAACTACTAGATATTATTATAACACCTGCACTTTTTGGGATCGTTTCCTTTTGATACAAAAGTTGGGTCTGGAACAAAAGATACAATATGTAAGAATTTTTATGTTCAAAGGAAACGATTCCACAAGCTCAGATATATTTCATGGGGATGTATGTTGGTAAATTTTCATACGATTTCATATATATGAAGTACATTCACTAAATCTAATATCCCTTCTCCAAAAACTCAGTAATAATCATGATATTATTTCAACAACAATAAATCTTTCTTTTTGACCGACGAACCCCAAACGGAGGAGGTATACACTTCCATTGTGTGCTTTTTTTTTTGGTTTGTGCGCGCCTTTCATATGGTAATCGAACTCCGATTTTGATGATTTTTGATTCATTTGAAAGAGGAGGCTTGAGAAATGGTCCCATATTCATAAAAACGGGAATCCGACATCTCGTTCCCTCCGAAAACCGCCCCCGAACGGGGTGGAGTGGGCAAATTTTGTCGAAAATTTAAAATCTGCGTTGGTATAATTACATATAGGACAATATCCGGAAACGTTTAAATTGAACATTTTTTCAAAAGAGTGACGGTTTTTAAATTCTCAAATATACCTATTTTCGCTATGTGGAGAGGGCGATTTCTGTCGAAAATTGAAAATCTATTTGCAGTACATGAAAGACATAATTATTTGTAGCGACATTTATAATGATCATTTTTCCCTTAGAGTTACGGTTTTCGAGTAAAATCGGTGTTAAAATGGTAACAACTAAAATATTCAAGCGTATTTCCTTAGCGATGTTCTGAGATATCAATAATAACAACTACAAGCAAGGAATATACGTGGGTAATAGGATAAGTACTATCTTCATTGGTATGAGTGAACGTTCAACGATTTTCGTGACTAATGTTACACTCAAAAGTGTGAAATAAATATTTTTTACAAAAAATTGGACCGACGTTATTAGTTGGTGCACTGAAAAGTATAAAATAATATTAATTCTATTGGGGCTGGTATTTATGAAGTTGGTGCCAAAACTTATCAATCTACCTGCAACTGCACAAAAGTAACAGCCCCAATAGAATTAATATTATTTTATACTTTTCAGTGCACCAACTAATAACGTCGGTCCAATTTTTTGTAAAAAATATTTATTGGGAAATACTTATATATACTATAAATATAATAAAATCAAAGACAAAATTACCACAAACACTTCAGACTTTTATTACCCTGACAATTTTTCGCCAATATTCATTTACCTTCATAAGATTATTATTTTTTGACATCTTTCAGAACTATGAAGAAAAGTTTTTTTTAAACTACTCCGATACATTCTTTAACGATTTCAACCTCACCTAACGAAAATCAGTTTACATTGAAGAATCATTTTCGATTATTCTCTATAGTTTATTGTAATAAAACTCCTCAGAGACCTAAAGGAATAAACTGTTTTTAGTACTATGAATAGAAATTTTTCTACAATTAAATATACTCATCATGATTACATTATGAGTGATCACGATTTTGTGCCTTAATTATATAAACTAGACTTTCTACTGATAACTATAACATACCACAAATTTTATTTGAATAATAATAAAAATGTACCTAAGAATTCAATATTTGTTGCTAGATTTTATCGTTAAAATACCGTAAGTTTATCGTCAAATTGAAAAAAAACGGGACATTGTGTATTGTTATGGGGAGGAATATAGTGAACAGACAACATTTATAAAAAAAAGATGATGTCGACATTTTCAATCGATCCGGACAAAACCAACATTATGGGTCGTGTTACAATAAATCACAATCATAGGGTAAAATATCCAAATCACAAACAATGCTGAAAATCTGCATTTAGCTATGGCAACGATCACCTTTTGTTGGTGCTCTTACTAGATCTTAACATCGCCATAGATGATTACTATTTCCTCTGCCAATTCCACTTATTATTCTAGAAACGGGTAATATAATTATTTAGAGCGATATTTTTTTTGTTTAAGAAGCACCTCAAGCTTTAATGGGTGTGTGGTTTTACAATTTTCCAACATTCTTCCATAAACTAGAATCTCGATAAACGCCAGTTAAAACAACGAATAGTGAATCCGTCCATAAGAACTTGATTGAAATAGGAACATTATTCAAAATCAAGTTATAAAAACTGTATTTCATACTAGATGCCCGTGACTGCGTCCAAGCTTGTTGTTTCTATCGCTCGTGTATGAATTTATTCAGTCAAATTCCTCGCCCGAATCCATGTGAAGTGTGAACTTAGGGTGTGGACCCTAACATAGCTGCGCCATATTAGCCGTGTCCATAAAACTAACTAATAACCAATCGTTTAACAATCAGTAATCACTAAGCATATTCCTGTGGACACGGTCGCGTTGCTTATTTGTCAAACTGTTGTTTGTCAAAAGAATTAAAATAATTTAATTTAATTAAAATAGAAAATGGAAAACGAAACATTATTTTCTATTCAATATATTTATAGTGAAATGTATTATATAGTAAACGAAACGATAGATGTCCATAATAGAATTGGTAATAGCAGAAACAAACGATCAAGATATTTTTTGTGAGCTTGGATAAGCTATTTGCAATAGAGATGTGGCAATGTGTACTATTCATTCAAATTTATTCGGGAAGTTGATTTGAGGAAGTTGTTTTTGAAGCGCTTTAAGGGATATCTCTTAAAAAATGACATTAGCTTATCGACCAAAATTTTACAAATAAAACATCTGAAAATGGCCCATTTTGTACAGGATACAATGAAAATCCGAAGATGCTTAGGTATCCATGTGGAAGAATCTACATTTATTTCCAAGAATAGCAGTACTAGGAGGAACTTTGGCTTGCCGACCATTCTGAAGAATTGTTCTACTGTGAAAGTGGGATGTTATGAACGGCCAGATGAAATCAACGCGCACGAGATTCAGTCGCATCAAAATAATGTTGTGTTACTAACGAAACCGGAAGGCTGACGCTTACTACAAGATCTAAAAGGACTGGTTATCATCATAGTTACAATTACCTGATAAATAAAGAATGATGTTCCAAGAAAACCTAATCAAATTTGATAACTTAAGTCTACATAATAGTTTATTATAAATATTTTTTTAAGACAAAATTGGACCGTCTTTATTAGGCACTGAAAAATACAGAATAATATTAATTCTATTGGTGATGATTCTTTTGGAGTTGGTGCCTAGAACAACAAACTAAAACGGCCAAACTTCAAAATTACCAGCACCAATAGAATTAATATTAGTTTATATTTTTCAGTGCAACAAATAATTAAGTCGGTCCAATTTTTTCTAAAGAAATATTTATTTCACATTTTTGTGTGTAACATTAGTCATGAAAATTGTTTAACGTTTAGTAATACCCAAAAAGTAATAGGCTTAGCTTGTACTTGTTATTTATTATTCAGAGAGCTTAAAACATCGCGGCGCAAATATACATATTTCAGACTTTACTGCTGTAGCTCGAAATGTTGAATTGATTGTTGGTATATATAATCTTTTCTTTAATTTGGTCGTGTCATATTTTCAATTTTCTAAAAAAAAATCTCTTCCACATAACGGAAATAGGCATATCACATTTTTCAGACTTTACCATTGCGAAACTCGGAATCCGTAACTCTTTTGAAAAAATGTTTAATTTAAACGTTTCCGGATATGGTCCCTTTCTAATTTTCAAATCTCGAATTTTCAATTTTCGGAAAAATTTGCCCCTTCCACATAGCTGAAACACATATTTCAGACTGTAGCGCGAAAACTTATGATTATTTTTAAAAATGTCCCATTTAAACATTTCCGGATATGGAATTTTCAATAATTTTGTCGTCTCGGATTTTCCATTTTCGAGAAAAATTGCTCCCTTCACCCCCTTTGGGGGCGGTTTCTGGAGGGAATCGTCTAAATCGGACTACGTTTACTATGCAAAAAGCGAGAACAGCCATAAAAAAATATAAGAAAGCAAACATACAACCGAATTGTATACTTTCCCCTTTTTTGATTTCGGTCAAAAAGAAAAATCATGATTACTAATTTTCTGCGGAAGAAGTAGTTATTCATCAACGGATAGTCCAAACAATGTACTACTTACATATTAATGAAGAAGTAGTTTGAATTTTTTTCTTATTACATACACCAGAGGCGCCATTTTTGACCGACGAACCACAAACGGAGGTGGTATACAATTCGACTGTGTGCTTTTTTTTTGTTTGTGCGCGCGTTTCATATAGTAATCGTACTCCGATTTTGATGATTTTTAATTCATTGGAAAGAGGAGGCTTGAGAAATGGTCCCATATTCATATAAACGGGAATCCGACATCTCGTTCCTTCCGAAAACCGGAGGGGGCAAATTTTCTCGAAAATTGAAAATCTGCGTTGGTACAATTAAAGATAGGACAATATCCGGAAACGTTTAAATTGAACATTTTTTCAAAAGAGTCTTCGATATAGAGACATTTTAAATTGTCAAATATACCTATTTTCGCTATGTGGAGAGGGCGATTTCTGTAGAAAATTGAAAATCTGTTTGCAGTACATGAAAGACATAATTAATTGTAGCTACATTTATAATGAACATTTTTCCCTTAGAGTTACGGTTTTCGAGTAAAATCGGTGTTAAAATGGTAACAACTAAAATATTCAAGCGTATTTCCAGAGCGATGTTCTGAGATCTCAATAATAACAACTACAAACTACAAGCAAGGAATATACGTGGGTAATAGAATAAGTACTATCTTGATTGGTATTAGTGAACGTTCAACGATTTTCGTGACTAATGTTACACTCAAAAGTGTGAAATAAATATTTTTTACAAAAAATTGGACCGACGTTATTAGTTAGTGCACTGAAAAGTATAAAATAATATTAATTCTATTGGGGCTGGTACTTGTGAAGTTGGTACCAAAAGTTATCAATCTACCTGCAACTGCACAACTTCAAAAGTAACAGCACCAATAGAATTAATATTATTTTATACTTTTCAGTGCACCAACTAATAACGTCGGTTCAATTTTTTGAAAGAAATATTTATTTCCAGCAAAATCAACTGCCATGGTATATTCTTTTCAAATGTTTCACTTTTCCATCTTCGATAATTAGGGAGTGGAAATATCGGATGGATGGAAATTGGCGACAACATAATAGTTAATTTTTCAGATACGTACCCCTACATATTTCCAAACAAGAGACATACCATTTCTCAAATCAATTTGTTGTCATGTAAATGAGCAACAATAAAAGCAACTCTCAAGCGTAAAATCGAATTATCCTTCGATATTGTGTGCTTAAATAATACGAGTATACTGGGTTCTGCTGGTAGACATCACCGTTATCTACCATTTACCGGGCACATGTCGACGCAAACGTCGACAATTTCATTGATTAAATTTCCTATTTAATCGTCCTCGGCAATTCCATGTAAGTATTGACAGCAAGCAAATATGACTATCGGTTTGCGCGGTTCTCCTGTCTCACACTAGCTTCGTCTCTCTATGTGACTGAACTCTCTCCTCTTTGAATGCACCCGATTCTCCCGTCCAGATAGATAAATCTAGTTCCGTAGTCTGGGAATTGTCTAGACATTACACGTTCGCTTCTATCCATACAGTAGTTTTGCTCCAGTGGTTACACGGAATAGTTTATTCAATGTAAACGAGATATATATGACTTTGAATTAGGTACCAAGTACCAAATAAATATTTAAACAAGTCAAATGGAGGTCGAATACACGTGCAAGTTAAACATCCAATGCAAACAACACAAGACAAAGTAAATTTGTTTTCTTTTTCAGTGTAATAACGAGTATGGATTCTTATTGCTAATAAAATAAAGAAAATATTATCTATTTATAGTATTTTTCAGAATATGAATTATTACCTGCATTTAAAACTACCAAATAAACTTACAGTAGGATAAACCACCAGGACAGACTTGACTAATGTGTAAATCACTAGATGGCATATGCATGAGTAGAAAGCGTCAGAGTGTCATTTTTGTAAATTTTAGGAATATTCCCTTAGGTAGTGATATCTGTCAATTGCCTATTGCATTCGTTAAGAATGGAAATCTGGGTAAACAAAATATATAGGTATCTGAGATGAGTCATATCAGTTGTCAGAATAATTTTCCAGACAAGGGCTTGAATAATAATAATAACAAAAACAATTATAGAGGTCTCTAAATCTTAATATGAGGAAGAGTAAAGATATAAATTACAAATTGATTGCTTCTGTGAGCTGTTAGAAAAGTATATCTAAATTTACCGTTAGAACATAAATCACCAAAGGGCGTTAATCTATTATAAGGTGAACAATTTAACTTTTCATGCATCAAGCATAATCTAATATATCAATACGAGCAATTCTTACATATAAATACCTATATAATTTTTTTATCGGAAACAGCTCTAACGATTTTGATCAAATTTGGTATATAGATAAGGTTTTGAATTTTTAAGATTATATATATAAGTGGCTTTCCTGACAAAACGACCTTCGAGGTTCATAAACTTTTTCTTGAATGGTTCGGCAGATTTGGTTAAAAATTTGCGAAAAGGGGTTTTTAGAACCAAGAAATCGATTGGCGATACTTGCATTTTCAATGGGTGTGACCCTCGAGGTCCACACCAGCTATATCGGGAATGGCTTCGCAGATTGCGATACAAATTTCAATATGGGGGTCGAAGATTCGATTTGTAATACAGCTGAATTCTGGTATGAGAAATCGATATGCGATACTTTAATTGTTTATTGGGAGTGACCCTCGATGTCCACACTAGCATTTCAGGAATGGCTCTGCAGATTGCTATAAAAGTTTTAGCAAGAGGTTTGGGGTTCGAGAAGGCGATTAGTGATACAGCTGTGTTCTGATATGTTTCACATTCATATTTATTTGGAAATCTGTAAATTATGAGCTATGTGAACGATAAAAGTAATATTTACCAATTTACCGATCGCAATACATTTTAAATAGAAATATGCACACTTTTTAACTAAGATTAAACATCCTTAGTGATTCTTATAGACTAAGTGTGGATTCATGCAGCATCAATTAAGAATTATCGAGTAAAAAGTATCAAATAACAATTATCAATTAACAAGTATAAAAATGTAGTATTTGTGCAATAAAATTAAGAATTAAGAAGTAAAAAGTAAGCATGCGCACAATTCTGACATCCGCGGTATTCATTTTTCAAATTAACCTCTGTCCCCGCTAGATAACTGAAAACAAGTGTTTAGAATTCCAAATTTTCAATAAAAATGGAAGATACCGAATCATTTTTCAAGGTACCCAAAGAAATACACAAATATTTCAAAAAGTGAGGTTATTTACATCATCGGCCTGACCAATCCGCGTTCACCTCCTTAAATTTAAAGTAAGAAAGTTAAAAGTTGGCCATCTTGTACTCCTTATTAGTTAATTGATAATTGTTACTTGGCAGCATAAACTCTCTCATTGAAAAATAAGAAGTTCAACATTTACTTGTTATTTGTAATTGTTAATTGTTACTTGATACTCGTTAATTTGGGCTGCATGTATCCACTCTAACTCTGATGGATTTATAAAAGTATCTATTTCAAAAATCAGTCGTGTGAATATCTTGAGTTGAGTTAATTAATGAGCATAATCGAAAAAGATGTCTCAAAATATGGGCAACCTAAGCTGTAAAAATCTCAAAAGATTTTTAGATGTATTGTAATTACAACTTTTGCCTCTAGAAGAGCCTTTGTTGATGTAGCTGCTACTGTGGATAGATGAATTCTCGAAAGGATGCATCTCTTTTTATATTTTTCCCATCATGGTTCTTTTTACATTTCGGTCTCGAAAATTCACTGTTTTATTAATACATGTAACACATTTTCGGAAAGCCATAACAGAACCTTACTATATCTTTACCATTTACTTTGATAATTCAAAGGACTCTCAACCTACAAATGTAGGATTTTCTATTTAATAAAACGTAAGTATATTGCACCACTCCTTATATGTGTAAATGGGTGAATAAAATTTTTTTTAGAACATGCACTTAAATACCTTTCATCTCCCAAAAACCGCATGTCGATATGTCTCCCCGTATCGGAGTAACTGTAAGAATGAGGGTCTCCTCATGGATTTTGATGGAAATGTTTTCATAATGGAGCTCATTCTAAGATAAATTTTATCCCGAAGATAAGCGTTTCTACAAAAGAAAAACAATTCTAAACATTAAATTGATAAAATGGAACTGGCAGCGACATCTGTTGTTGAACAGTAACGCCCAACCTCACAAAAGAAAAAGGCGCAACGTATGAAGTATTTGAATTCATACAAGAACGTATGTATACAGAACCAGGATGGCTTAGTGGGTTGAGGCGCTGGAATTGCGTTCGTAGCCTGCGAGAACACATCGCGGGTTCGAGTCTTCCAGAGCCATGGTTGTTGTTTATACCACAGATGAAGGGGGTTAGTTTATACTAGACCCGTGCACTGGTATATCTATACCTCTTTCGGGAATATGCATTCCAGTTATTAAAAATCAATAAATAACACGACTGGCGAAAGGGGCATGAAAAAGGGAGTCTTACCGTATGTCATTTTGGGTAGTTGCGCAAAATCGCCTGGCGCATGCGTCGATACATTCTTGGGTTGTACATCAATAAAAATATATTGAGTCAAATAATTGAGAAAAAACATAAATAATATCAGAGTTATTCAAAAAAAGAAAACTATTCAAGATCGGCTTCATGGAGCTATTTTTATATATAAGTAAATAAATTAATAATAAATCTGCTCGCCCACCGACCGCTACAGAAGGATGAGCTACGTGATTTTGCGCAACGACCCGAAATGTCATACGATAACCCTCCCTTTTTTATGCCACCCCCACTATTCATGTTAATCGTCCTCCCTATAATAAGGCTGTTCGAGTAGTTTGGGACGGTTTGATAACTGTTTAAAATGCGCATGTGCGGTTTGAAACAGTTTCCAAGTGGTTTGGGATTTTGTTCTGCTCGAACACCAAACTGCAGTTTGCAAGCTAACCCTTCCACTTTCTTACAATTTCATCATCATAGAACAAATGACTATGCCGATAGATATGTTTTATGATCAAAGACTGATGGACAAAGACAAAACACAAAACCAGGATTTAGTTTAGCACTGTGTTAGTGTTCTCTGAAAGGGATTTCTCCAGAGATAACCATTCTCCAACAACAGAGAACACTATACTCTAAGAAGTAGAAGACGCTTCAACTGCGCCTGTCTCAAACTGAGTCCGGACAAGTTTGGAAATTGTCAAACTACAGCTCGCACATCTTACTAGTAGTTGGGAATAAATTATTTCATCGTAAATTGAAGTGCGCAGGCGTCTGACGGTTTGGGACTGGTTTGAACCGCTGCTCGAACATCCTAATAAGATAGACTTTCGCGCAAGCGTATATCATCCGAAACCCTATTACTGTTTCTCTTTCTTCGTGAGGGACTTCTCACTCTATTAGCCTTCTGGGAGTATTATTTCTCTATAATAAAAACCATTTCTCACTCGTGGTGATAGATGCGCAACAGAAAATGACATCTTATTTACTGACGTTATTTCATGGTGAGGAATAACAACACATATGAGTAATGAGGAATCATAAGGATGTTGAGGTTACTTCCAAGTGATAATGTCAGCTACAGAAGGTTCCCTGAACTAACATCAAAATCTTTATGATTCATACATTATTAGGGCTATTATGTAACCAAAACGTCAATTTTTAATGCTCGTTAAAAAATAACGGGCTTTAAATCTAAATAGGTATTCTGTAACCTGCATCCGATAATTTTAAGGCTTGATTGGAATCCATAACGTTAGTTGCTATTCTGTAAACAAACACAAGGCGTTAAATTTATTGTCAGTCATTAAATTTAACATATTGAGAAACATTTTGAAGGCTTGCTTATTATTTGGTCTTAAAATTTTTTAGGAGCTTTTAGAGATAGTTTTCTCTTCATTAGAATATAAATTATGGTGTAAGATGATTATAATTGATCTTTATATATATGAAAATTTGTTTAGGAACATGCCAAATGGTTGGAAAATAGTTAAATTTTTGATAACAGCTTTGCATCTATCTGATTAGCATGTAGATATTGCTAAAGTGTCGTGCAAAACTGCTCAAAATATTCTTAAGCCGAGTGACATCAATGTATAGAGTAGGCACCTAGTCATTATGAATTAAAATTATAAAGAATATAGATACCTAGACAAGCAATCAGTTGATAGATTTTTTTTTCTCTCTAACCTCAAGTTCATTATATTATTAAGACTCAATAAGTTTATCTATAATCGAATTTCATTATTTATTTTATAAACCAATAGCAACCAAACCTCAAAAAAGACTAGTTCACACTTTTGAAACTATACATTCATGTCATATTAGAATACCAGTCTCTGATCAACCTACAAATTATACCTATTACTTTCTGTCATCACTTCAGATTATTTATTCATTTAAAGAAACAGCAACAGAAAAATAGATTCTTAAATGAATCAATTCACAATTATTTGATTCTCAAGGTTTATATTCTATATTTTCAATTTTTTATCAAATATATAGTAGGAAAAGTTCAACATAACCTTAAAAGCAACAAGCAACACAAGACTCGACAAATGTAATCACTCTCCATACAAAACAGCGTGTTTCGTGGCCCTTAGGAGACAATTTATCGGATGCCTTAAAATATTAGATTTTATCGGATGCGTTAAATGTTGAGCTTATTGAATAGGAATTTACGTTAAAAGCATAATAAAATATAAACGTCCGATAATTTTTAACGTTTGCGGAGGATATACCCATATTATGTGTCGTTATTTTATACTTTTTAATGCATCATCTAAAGAAGTTGATGCTAGTTTTTTTTACTTATTTATTTCACAATTTTAATGATCATAGTTAATAACGACTTCTACTTGACAATAATTCTATCAGTATTCATGTTCTTCATCATCTCTCCTCATCAATAATATCAGTTACATAAATAACAAATTATTATTTATCAATAATAATACTTTCTATAAGAAAAAATATCTTCTATGTGATTTCGTTACGATTTAGTTAAGAATATGAAATAACGCGATGTGAGGAAACCAGACTCGTTGCGAGCGAACCTACAACCTTCCATATACAAGGTCGCTAGAGAGTCTGGAAACCCTTGATTACTGTCTAAACGTATACAATACAATACAATACTTTATATTAAAGAATATCAGAACAAAATTATTTCTTTTTGATGACACTCTTTGACTTTCAACAGCTACGTTAATTTTTAGGATATGAGGTCATTGGTGTTTTTTTTAATAGAACACCCTATATATCTTCGCATTTTCAGATACTCACTTTCACAACTATAATGATAAAAGGTTTTATGGGTGAGCGACTTGATAAAATAGGAAATAATTTATCTAATATTTAAAAAACCTCAAGTTGCACAGCGACCAAACCTTATTTCTTTTAAATTGATGAGAAAGTGAATATGCAAAAATATATAGAGTGTTCCAATTCAAAACACCACCGATGACGTCAAATCCCGAAAAGTAGCGTAGCTGTAGAAAATCTAAGTACGTCATCGAAAAGAGTTAATTTCCTTTAAAAACTTTTATCCGTATATTTTTTAATATAAAGTATACCTTAGCCAGAAATCAGATGTTTCCTGATTTTCTAGCTACCCTGTATAACTCGAACACCACAGTGCCAAAAAAATATATTACTTCAGTATAGAAATACTCGTATATTAGATTATTTATTAATGGAAGACCAATTAGGTACTTCAGCTTTATAGTTTTTATACTGACAAATAACTTTATCATACAAATATTTTGAATTAGCAGCTGTTTCTAATATGAGTGAAATATTTTTTCGACCTTCTCAGAGCCCTAACTACGAAACCCTTAGATTTATCGAGAAGTTTTCAAGTACAATCATATGTTCTACAAGATGTAACAAAGAAAGTTTCATTTAAAAAAAATCTAGCATTTGAAATGCTTTTTCGAAGTGACGAGCTTTTTGAAATCCTGAAAAATATGGGACCATCTCTAAATCTTCCTCTTTTAAATGAGAAAAGATTCTTCGAAATTGTTGCACGTTTACGATGCAAACCGAGGTTACATACATAAAAAACATACAGTCGAATTGGGAAGTCGGTCAGAAATACCCTCCAATTAGATCTTGCAAGTTATACATTTGAACCTTAATTTAAGCTTATGTGTTGTTAATGAATGAATCATACACTAGAGTTCATTTTTTTGCTGTATATTTAGACTCACCTGTATAGAAATGTTTGTTTTTTTTTTCATTTATTCCTACAAAGATTTTTTTTACAGAAGCAATCATGAAGTTGAATTCCAGAATTGCATTCTTATGCGAAGACATTGATCATTGATCAGGGAGATTATCATTTCAAAACTTATATAGTGAGTGATTGGATTATTGGCACAATGGCGCACAATGCCAGTGTGTCCAAAAAGATTTCAGAAGAAGCTAAACAGCAGAAGAAAGAGAGATAAGTTGAGTAACAAGGTCCCCCGCGGATCTGTCGATCCTGTCAAAATATATGCGGATTAGCAACTCGTCCAATTGCATGGTGTCTCGGTCAAGCTATCAGTCACTCGGCTCATTGACCGACGAACCCCGAACGGAGGACAATTCGACTGTCTGCTTTATTTTAATTTTTTTTTTTTGGTTCCTGCGCGCCTTTTATATAGTAAACGAGCTCCGATTTTGATGATTTTGGATTCATTTGGAAGAAGGGGATTGAGAAATGGTCCCATATTCATAAAAACGCAAATCCGAAATCTCCTTCCCTCCGAGAACCGCCCCCGAAGGGGTGGAGGGGGCGAATTTTCTCGAAAATCGAAAATCTGAGTTGGTATAATTAAAGATAGGACAAGATCCGGAAACGTTTAAATTGAACATTTTTTCAAAAGTGTTACGGTTTTCGAGATAGACGCATGTTAAATATGTATTTTTGCTATGTAGAGAGGACAATTTCTTTCGAAAACTTGAAAATTACTATATGAACTACTACTACATGAAAGATATAATTATTTGTAGCAACATGTATAATGAACATTTTTTCCTTAGAGATACGGTTTTCGAGTTAAATCGGTGTTAACATGGTAACAACTAAAATATTCAAGCGTATTTCCGCAGCGATGTTCTGAGATCTCAATAATAACAACTACAAGCAAGGAATATACGTGGGTAATAGGACTAGTACTATCTTCATTGATATGGTATAGTGAACGTTCAACGATTTTCGGGACTAATGTTACACTCAAAAGTGTGAAATAAATATTTTTTACAAAAAATTGGACCGACGTTATTAGTTGATGCACTGAAAAGTATAAAATAATATTACTTCTATTGGTGATGGTACTTGTGAAGTTGGTGCCAAGAGTTATCAATGCAACTACAACTGCACAACTTCAAAAGTAACAGCACCAAAAGAATTGATTTAATTTCGTATTTTTCGGTCGGTTTTTTTTGTAACAAATATTTATTAATGTAAACAAGACCAATTGACAAGTGTCCGTATTATTCTCTTGCTGCTCTGGTTAACCGTTTCGTGTTATAACAGGGCTGCGTGCCTTGGTCACCTAAAGCTACCGCACGTCAATTATTTACCCTTTTCCATTAATAATGCGTATACTATTTTGAAACACTACTTTGTCAACTGAGAATGAAAAAGAGGAAACTCAACTCCGTATAATTACCTTGAACGTTTATCGAGTTCATAAATCATCCAGATTTTTTCATTTAGCTTTACGAAAGCTTAACACTGTTGGTGTGAAAGTTGGCACGTACTTACTTTTTTTCTATCGTCTGTGGCTTTGATGTTGAGAGGTTTTAGCAAGTATTTCAATTGGGAGAATGGTCAAAGTTCGCGTGAAGTTTGTTTTGTTTGGAAGGACATTGATCATTTTTTATTTGAAAATTTGAAGGAAAATAATATAGATTTTATCTAAAAAAATGTTTGACATTATTCATCCATTTTACAACATTTATTTCACAACGTTTATTATATGGTAAGAACTACATTTTCAGTTGTTTGATTTTTGGATAGCAAAATGATTTGATTTTCGAAACTTCCTGTTCTTGAAAGACCTACCTGCAACTGGCCATAAGAAAAGCAATCCTCTCTTAAATCTACGCCAACAAATTTAAAGCTTTGGCCTTGTGCCTTGTTGATAGTAATTGCAAATGCACGTTTAATCGGAAATTGTATTCCTTTTAATTGAAAAGGTAAATCTGTTGGAATCATAGGTATTCTTTGGATTAGAGCTGTCTCTCCCGATGCCGGTCCAGTAAGAATAGTAGCTTCTGTGACATTATCACGCATAGCCTTGATTTGCAACCTTGTACCGTTGCATATAGTACTGTAACAGGTTTACCCCTGAAGATGCCAACTTTGTTGATGAAAAAATTTTTGACAGGTGACAATAATAAATTTGTTGTTGCGTTTGTGGTATTTCTCTGTTTTTATATTGTTGCATCTACGCCAACGGTTCCAAATCCCAAACACTATTCAGCATTATCGGTCTACAAGATAAAAAAGATAATATCGAATAATTTTCTATCTGTCAGAAAACTATTTTATATAAATGATAGAAGATTATCCATAAAGCATTACAGCATAACGATCCAAAAACACGATTTATGTCAGTGTAATTTTAGATTAACCGACATCTCCAATTATCTTTCCACACATAATATAATAAAATACGCCGAAGAAAAAATTTAGCCAATTCTCAAGTCTTGTGATACACTTGATTTTCAAAGGCTTTATTCTCTCATCGAAAAGTTCAAGGTATGTTGGTTCGAAGCACGTATTCGGCAGGTTTTTTTTGGATACTACTCATTCGTTTATTTTCTGTGGTCATTTCTATTGAAGTAATTTCCTATAGGAAAATACGTCCGGTTATGAATCGTTCACCTTTTCTTTTTTGTGTGTTGCAACTCCAAAGCTTACCATTGAAATAACAAGCGACGTTGGTGAATCCCGGATAACTTAATTCCATCCGAGCAATATGAAACAAAATATCGTATATTCCGCAGTTACGATTCCACTCTGCGAAGTTCTGAGAGGCTCTAGTACCCAACGAGTGTTATCGTATATACGAGCAGTCCTGGGAATTACCGGCCGTCATAACTTGCGACTTTCTGACAGAATAAAATTGAAATTGCTATTTTATTGTAGTAGTGAACGTACTTAATATATAATGAGGTTATGTGGATTGGTTTCGCCATCTCCGTGATACCGAAGTGTTTTATATTGCTCCAGATATAACCAGACTTACATTGCCATTGATTAGAGTACACTGCACAGATCACTCAGTCAACTTGATACAGGGTGATATTATAATTATAGCAAAATACAACCATGCTTCAATACAAAGTAATTGATTGACACACTACGAAAGTTTTTATGGTACACGGCAGAAACAAGAGTTGGGCTTGACGATATCATTTTTTTAAATGAATCAAGGAAAACTAACCTACTACTATTCAATACGAATATAAAGACTGTTCTACTTCAAGAAATTTAGGAAACACTCTCCTGTAAATTGTACATCAACGTATCCAAGTATTCGCAAACATATGCAACATGGTGCAATCATGTCAGCACGGAGGGCCTTCTTGCCCCAAAGCATAAGGGATCCACAGATATCGCTTGCACATCGCCAAACAGGCTTTGGAGTGGAATACTCAGATATTCACGGAAATTAAGTATATTATGGGAATGCCCAGGGTGCTAGGAAACGAGGTCGAGCAACAAAAACTTGAAAAATATTACCCCCAGCGATATCTAGTGACAGAGGAATAAGAGAAAAGACAGTGAATAAATTTAACATATCGTAAACAAAGAACAAGAAGAATACTTGTTTCGGGTCATACCTAAAAACAACGATAATATATCTATCAGAAAAATATTTTATATAAATATTACTTGATTATCAGTAAAGCATTACATCATATTATTTATTACTATTTAATGACAACAACAATTTTTTCTCACCTTATTTGTAGTCCCTAAACATAGACATTGTCACATACTTAGCTCATCAGATAAATACCATTGCCATATATTGGTATTGCGGTCGTCTTGCAGTTGCAGTCGACTCGTTAATGTTCAACTAGCCACTAGGCTGTAGAACTCAAAAAGTAATAATAAAGGTTTTCCTAGGAAAATAACGCCACCCTGGAAATTTTGGATGGATAAAGTGCTGAACAGATGCAACAATGATGATGTTAACTTCTTACTGATACCATGATTGTTATTCTCTTGTTTGACTGACGAAACAAACGGAGGAGGTATACAATTCGACTGTTTTTTCCATATGGATGTTCGCACCTTTTAAATATTCTCTGACTTTCTCGAGTCTCTTTTCATTTGATAGAGGACTATTGAAAGTTGATCCCATTGAAAAAAAAACTGGTGCGTGAAAAGTCACGCGGTAGAAGTGAAACTTTTATATTACATATAAACGTATTTAACTCGGGATAAAATAAAATTCCAAAATTCCTAATTGGTCATGTACATGCCGTAATCGTCGAATATGCATAAATGGTATTCTTACAGAAATTAGTCTTTCAGAAACAAGATCTAAGCAAGCAAGTAAGATGGTATTTCTGGATATTTGAAGCCATTGTACACTGATAATGCCGGTATATTATATTTATTGACAGCTGAAGGATAATTTGAGCCGATCTATGAGTTTCCTCGCACTAAAATGTTCAGGATTTCATAATTCTTTTGAGAAGGCGATTTTAAGTCCTTCTCGAACCAAACTCTATCGCAAATAGAGCATGGCGATCCAAATGAGGAATTTACTTTTGAACTCCTCGTGAGCGGTTTTATGCAGATTGAAATTGCTGTAAGAAGTTTTTAAGATATTAAAATTAAGCCTTCGTCGATTGCTTGGTCCTGGAGCAGTCAATCTTTCGTAATCGTCTGAATGTACACTTCAATCATCCATCTGTAGATCTGTTCCGACAAAAGAATGGGAAGGAGCACCACTTTCTACAGCTGTTTCAACAAGAAAATGAGACGGAGTACCACTCTCGAGCAAAGCTTTCTTCCGTAGGCGGCAATCCTGCTGACGTCGTGCTGATGCACGACATATTTTGACACTAGCATTATTCAAAAGTTTTTTCCGGGCTCAATAATCAGGACACCGTTCAGCCACAGTTTTTGGTTCCAGTTTGTGCATTTCACTGTCACTCCGCGAATCACAAATATTTTTTCGTTTACGTTCTGCCATACCAAAACACTTCCCTGGGAAAACAAAATCTACTAAGAGAATTAGGAGGATAAATTCTATGCCTTTATGTACACGGAAAGAAAGCAATGTTTGCCAACCTGTTCTCAAATTTGTGAATATAAAACCACAGTATAGTTAAAGCACAGTAGTCCCATTCAAGCCATTCCTTGTTGTGACCCGCCTTTGCCGCCGTGTCTGCCGTACCATAAGCGGGGAGACACGAAATCGGCTGGCTTTGGACAAACCGTCGTATTCGCATTTATAATTTACGACCGCAAAAAATGATGCTCCGAAACTATCATCTAAAGCGCCGCCGATGAATGGGACTACTGTGTCTACCTATACCAAAGATTAAGTGTTTCTATTTGCCTATACTGTGTATGAAACAAATGTAGACAGAAAGGAACCTATATATCACCAAAAATTATTCTGCTACGATTTGTTTGTAAATTATATATTATTAGATATTACAAAATATCATGTTATAGGATATCTGTAGAAAATTAATTAGTCCATAATAATTGATGATGAATCAAGTTCATATAAGATTCATAAGATCATTAAAATTACCACCATCTATCGTGTACCTGCAATAATGTGTATTTATAATATGCACATAAGATAGATGTGCTCGAGACACCGGGTTCAACTTTTTTTTTCAGTTTTTGATTTTAAAATGTACCAATTTCGTATCGCTATTTTGTGACATGTTGAAATGGAATTCGGAAAATATCAGCTAGGGTTTCAGTTTTCGAGAGTCTCGAAAACAAAAACTAAATGTTATTAAGTTTATATTCACATTTTATAAAGGTACAGTGTGCCGAAACAATCGTTATGTGTTTTTAAAATATATAATAGTGGAAATTTAATATATTGTTAATTTTTGTGTTTATTAGCTTAAGGGTATTTTTCTAAGAATATGAAAATATTTATTTTTACCTTTGATATTTGCTTTGTTATATTTGCAAATTTTTATGCTTTGTTAATTTTTGAATGTTTATAATAAATTGAAATTATTTCCTAACATAGTTTTATATTTTCGCCTTTCTGACCGAACAAGAGCTTAGAACTATTGCTGCATCTGCAATCTGCATTTTTCTGTGATCGAGAAATCACGAAAAAATTTCTCGATCACAAAAAATCTCGAAGAGTAATTCTTGATCTCCTCTCGAAAAGAAAAATTCATATATGTGATAATTTATTTTTTTATTAAAATTGAAGCATTTTGCAGCCTACTATACTTTATTTCACGTGATAATATTGAAGCAGTTTCGTATTCAATAATTCATTAAATAATATTGTCACATATTCATAGTGTTGTATAATTTTAGTCTACCATCTCTATTAGTATTCTTAAGCTAAGCTTCAAGATGACGTTTTGTAATATACAAATATGACGACTTTTAAGATAAATAAATCACAAATTCAGAAACTAAATACTTCTCGACATAATAAATAACCAGAAACACACTCTACTAAGAAAAAGAATCAACAGTATCGTTTTATTATTCATCTGCGGATAATCAATGCAAGAGCATTATTTGTTTTGCTTAATAAATGATATAATGATCTGCGTGGATGTTAGCTAGAGCAGCAGTTTTTTTATATTATTATATACTCCCTATTATTACAAAATATAAATGCTTAATTCATATTGACATTTTGACATATACAAAGATCTAATTTAATATTATTTTAATATCAGCAACGGAATTTGCGATATGTATATAACTATTTCAAACTATGCCGGTTATCGTTGATCAGAGCAGGCAGGTCATGCAATCTTTTCTCCCTTCTTTCGTTGCGCATGCATGTATTCAAATAGAGGCGATATTATCCACCACAGTATGATGTCTTGGCTTATAACTTTTCGATTATTTCTTCCTCACAAGCGTGTGCAACCCCAGATTGGCACATGGCGATATTGGCCCGCGAATATAAACCGGCGTCGCCACTCTACGTAATTGCAAATAAAGTAACAAAGTTGTGTCATAGCTTTATGACCTTATGAAATTGGAAATTGTGATAGTTTTCTCCGTGGCATACTCTCGATGTGCTTTGGTGATAATCCGATATGTAGTTATGGGCATGAAGGTGTGTGTGAAGAAACAAAGCTGAAATTGAAGCAGAATGTTTTTCAACTGTCTTTCTGACTTTCACATTTACAGGCAGCCTGGAATATGGTCGGTTGTAATTTGGCTTTAAATGTGATATAAATAATTGAAGGTCCTGTTTTTGACACTTTTACAGCTTCACCGTGCGAAATAATTCTAATTAGTATGAATGCCAATGACATGAAATCTTGATTATACAAGCCCTTTAGAAAATTTAAATATCTCTAGAACTATAGATGGTATCGAAGCAAGGCTGAACGGGTTGAATGGATTCATAATTATATGACTAGAAACTGATTATGCTTTTATCAAAATCTGTGCACCATCCTCTTTTTCATATAGGTTTTGTAATGTTTGTCATCTGTTTTCTTGTGACACTGATATCCAGCTATTCTCGCAACATTTTGAGGGTCTAGCAGCAGGCCGCCTTGTGTCCGGTTTCTATAATTTGGCCCATTTTGTAATTTGTTCTGGATCCATCCGCTCAGCTGCACCCCTGTGCTCTCAATAACTTATCTAACAACTTCATATCTTAAGTATTCTATCGTGCAAAGTGGTATACTTCATGGTTCGTATTATCTATTATTTTAATTCCCATTTTTGGTCATTCGTTTGTTTCACTGGAGTAGGTGAGTATAGGTGATACACGACTTCATTAATTTATTCATTCATGTATTTATTTAATACTTTCCTTATATGATTGTCAGCTTTGGTCTATATGCTTCTATTTCTCCATGTTTCAGCGCCTAAATAATTGAGACGTATTACCTGATTTATGACGAGAAGATGGCCGAATTTTCGAGATGATATTGTGTATTAAGGTGATATCACGAAGGTGATCAACATGGTTATGGAACAATTTAAATTGTATATAGCAAGAAGACTGAATATGACAGGGGTGTACACTAGCTATACTTCTTTACCCTCACCTCACGTACTCAAATCATAGAGAACGACTCCTTGCGCACAGCTACAGTCCCAAATACCCATTGGTTCAAAGGTTTGCTCAGGGAATTTGGTGGTATATAGACTGGCTGAAGAAAACAAAGTTGAAAAATCATTTTGGCTTTTTTGAAACCAACTTAATTAATTTAAAGCCTTATACACTAAAGACCATGTATTCAAGCAATAAGGAGCTATCATGGACACAATATAAACAATTTCCCAAAAAGTTCTGCCCGTGCCTCGCAACTAGGAAATTATCTTGATCTATTGCATAGTAATGATTAATGAACAAAATTAGATTGATTTATTATATTACCTTCTATTAAATAAACAAAAATAAACAATACTATCGATAATTCAAAGGAAGAATTAAAACAAACAATTTGGCAATTCATGTTCACATTCCTTGAGATTGAGGGTATGTCAAGCAGCTAGAAAATATAAATACACACATAATAATATACAAAAGCCCAAGAGTAATAATTACCTATTTGAAACACGCAACTTATTAGCTTAGCGATTCTGTTCACGGAAACCAATTTTCTTTATTGAAAATATTATCAGGTCTCCACAATTCAAGTTAATTATGGTAATTATGAGAAAGAAAAAAAGAGAAAAGTTCGCTATGAAAATCTATTTTTCCAATTAGTAAAAGTAACGTTCTGTGTATCTCGTCACGAAGTTTGTTTGAATTGAGGTCGAAAATTTTCACGAAACTCCCCAGTCATGAATAATTGAAATGTCTCAATTACCACTTGGAAGTAATGGTCTTCATAATTTGGCGCGTGTCGACACTTCATAAAATGTGACAGTTTGATTAGCTGACGAGTATATGATGGTTTTTGATTTCGATATCCTAAAATTATAATTTGAATATATGGAACAAATGTAAAAATATAAATAGGCGTCATGTAATCTATATAATATAAAAACGAAATTCACTAACTGAATGACTGATCATCAACGCAGCGCCAAAACTGAAGGCGCTATCGACTCGAAATTTTCACTTCTCATTTCGGGTCTAGACGCTAGATAAGAAGCGGTTTCTCGAAATTCCACCCCTAAGTGGTAAAAATGGTGTTGTAAAGTTCCCAGTAAGAAAGCGCTATCCACACAATAATATACAAAATCGAACGTCTCTGTGTGTATGTGCCTCTTACACTATTAGAGACTTCCCGAACAAATTTTACACACGTGCTTATCATACCTTAAGGAAAACTACTGTCATACTTTCAGAGCCCGTGGCATTCTATGTGGTGGGTCCCGTCTATTGTGTATCTCTAAACTCTATAGCTGGATTTTGATGGTCTTTTTAACATGTATGTACGTAGAATATTATTAGAATGATCTGGTAGTAGCTGTAAGTATAATACCCAAAGAAGTATCTCTGAGCTCTATGGCTGAATTTTCATGGATTTCTCGCTATATTTGTGTGTAGTACGTCACTGGACTGTTTTGTGAGAGTTCGCCAGTGCGACTGGGACATAAAGGCGGAGAGTTCCATACCGGAAAATCCCTAAGACAAATGTAGGAGAAATTCTAATGCTGTTCTCTCTTGGTTCATGTCTGTGGATGGATCTGGATTGGTGTTTGGACTGGTTCTACGTGCGAGTTGCACTCTGAGGTAGAAGGGTTCCATACTCAAGACTTTTTATGACTTTATGTTTTCGTACCACAATGTATAAAATTCTTTGCCCGGGAAGTGCGGGGTAAAACAGCTAGTATATTATAACCTCGATTATAACAAAATAAATAAGAAAGAGTCTGAGGTTAGATGCCGGCCAGCAATCAGTTGGGAAGAAATGAATTTAATAACCTTAAAGTTGCGATTTCATGCAGCCGCTCGCCGCTCGTTCTTCGTTAAATTTCGTGAATAGATAGACTAATTTTAATATTGGGGGTTAAGTAATGTTTTGGAGAAAATTAGAAAATAAAAAGAAAAATCTATTTTAAGGAAAATATATGAAAATTGATCGAAACTACTACGTGTATTTTTTTAATTAATGATAAATATTATCACATGACAGAATTTGTCACTCAAAATCGAGCGACAAACGGCTGCATGAGCAGATACCTTTACAATTTTATTGACTGACGAACCCTAACGAAAGAGGTATAGGTATACAATTTGAATGTCTACTTTTTTTGGTTCGTGCGCTAGTTTTATATAGTAAACGTACCCCGATTTTGATTTTTTGATTCATTTGAAAGAGAAGACTTGAGAAATGGTCCCATATTTGTAAAAACTGAAATTCGAAATTTCCTTCCCTTAAAAAAACACCAACGAGGAGGCAATTTCTTTCAAAAATTGAAAATCTGTGGCAACCACATAAAAGACCCGATTATTTTTAGCAAATTAACATTTTTCCTTAGAGTTACGGTTTTCGAGTTACAGTGATGGTAAAATCTAAAATACTGGTTATTTCCGCCGCGATGTTTTGAGATAAAATAATAACAGGTACAAGCAAAGAATATTCTGCGTCCTGGTACTTGCGAAGTTGGTGCCAAAAAATATCAATCTAACAGCAACTGCATAACATCAAAAGTAACAGCACCGGTAGAATTAATATTATTTTGTATGTTTACTGCTCCAACTAATAACGTCGGTCCAATATTTTGTAAAAAATATTGTTGTATTTGCTTTTTGTCATATCTACATAGAAGGAAATAACTCAAAATGTTTTTTGTTATAGGTTATACTTATATCCAGATTCAGATTGGCTTTGTCCAAGTTTTACTATGAGCAGGGACAAAGCTCTAGCACTAAGCTCACCAATGAGCTTTACCTGTGCCTTATAAGTCCAGGCTTTCAATGGTGACCTATACTTAGTCCGGGTACAGGGTGGACTTCTGTTCTCCTTGACACATATACAAGAAGCCAGAATATTCAAGGGTAGGAACTTACCTAAAGCAATTCCTGGGATCGTCCAGATAAGGCAATGAAATCAGATTATATAGGTATATCATATTGTTACTTGAGCCAAATAACAAGTATTTGTCTTTACATAAAGGAATCTAAGACACAGCTTCCATTCAGATGGATATAAAAATGAGTATCATTTGTTTATCTTTTAATCAATTATCTCATGTGGATCAGGTTTAAATCTTATACTTTTCAAAATAAGGACTGTAATTTATGATAGGTAAAAGCTTATTTCTGTATCTGTTTTTCTTTCAATTCTTTGTCGGGATATGTGATATTAAAGACACGTTCACCTTCTACAAATCTCCTTTTTCACAGTGTTTGTATCAGTCAAGCTACACACAATGCCAAATTGATTGGTCCCTGTGTCAACGATGGCCATCAAAAAGTATTATATTTTTAGCTATTCTATACCTAAAATAACGTTAAACTCCAATATACCTAGAAGTAAAGCAACTAATATGAAAGGGATAAATTCATAAATAATAAATGTCATTACTTTCTGGCATAATATGTATGTCAAATTTGCTCCATAAATAGTTATATACCTAAATACTACGAATGTATATTATGTACACATTAGTGAGTAATCCTTGGTCAGATACTCGCATATATTGTCATGCAGTGTCAGCGAGGGTTTGACTCACGACCTGAGCATTCTGACGATTTATATTCAAATCCATATAATCCTTATACAGTCTTAATCAGATAAAGGTGGTTATCATGAAAATGGAATAAACTAAAGGGATAAAGGTTGGGAATCCATCAATGTAGTTGTCGTATTAGCATAGCAAACGATATACGATTTTTTGTGAGCCTATGTAAACGTCAACGGTATAGGGTGGATGGTGGTCATGAAAGCTGCTAAGCAGTTATGATAAAAAAATATTATCCATTCTAGAAATGACGCGAGTATTATTTCTATTTAAGTATTTTAAGTATTTTCTCGAATATCATAAAATATTTTGATATGATTATATAATTGAATTAATAAATGAAACCCACGTGACCATAAAGATATACAACCAAACATGCATTTGTGATAAAAGAGAAAGGTAAATATCCTTAATATGAATACAATAGGAATAGCGGGAATCAATTAATTGATAAGAACAATTGTTAAAAAGCACTATTTTGACGGAGATCTCCCTATAAGTCTGTGAAATCCTCCACTGCGCCAGGTCATGAGTATCGTCATTTATGAAGGAACTGTATATTTATGTTTATTACCAACAATAAAATATACAGAATACATGGTATGGACACTGAAAATATCTTTAAAGCTATGCAAAATCGATTTATAACTTCCCCGAGCATGCATTCAAATCTAATTATTGATTGTGTTTAGGGTCAATATCAGTGTTTAAAATCTGGAGTTTTTATTTCTCACAGGGGTAAGTTTGTCCCTCCAAGAGCAAAATAAACCAATAAATCTCTTCATGTAAAACGTGAGTCGATCACACGTCGACATTCAATGACTATTCGACACGCGAATTAAGATTGAAGTCAATTTCTGGAAAATATTTAAGTCCAAGCGACGTATTTTTAGCCATTTTTCTGGGGGTTTTTCTGTCGGTTTTTACCAAGATTCAGTACCAAGTTTTGTCTGTAGCACAAGATGAACAGCATGCTTGAAGTAGCTGCTGTGCAATAACCGAAAGAAAATTTCGGCTCAAGAATATATCGCAAAAGGCGTTCTGAGGACTATTATGAAATTTCTCTAAAATCTAAAATATCCTCCTGGATGCCCTTGATCATCGTTGCAAAGTATATCGCTGAAAAAAAGCTAGGAAAAAAAGCTATACTCATATTATGTACTTTATATTTGACATTTTTGACCAACTTACGATTTGTTCTGCAGAAAAATTTCAGAATTTTTACAAAACTACTCGTCTAATTGTATAAACCAAATATTCTATATCTTATTTGAAGCTCGAGATTTAGAAACTCAGTTTTCTGTTTTTGGCATATCCAGTTTAATAAAAAAACAGCACCGTATTCTGCAAACGGCATGCTTATAGATATACTATTTTTAATAACAATCGGGAAACGGTGCGGTTATATTGATATTTTGGGACATACTTGCGTTGCATCTGCTTTCAGTTATGCTTCTCAACGCTATTGGAATATTCCGAATTTGCAATACGCTGAACTTATGAGCTTGATTGCCTTGCTTTTCATGATACAACACACACATTCACTTAGATCTATATAATACCGAGTATAATACAATTCATATCTTCCAAACATACAAGATTGAGAAATGCCTTAATTCAATGGGTATTTGGAATAACACCGATACAAGTGACTTTACTCACTGCGCCTCCTCAATAACATAAATCTCATCTTGCTGTATAGATCTGACCTGATCTATTTTAGTAAAAATTAGCGAATGCCTGCGACTTCGCACGCGGAAATCCGAGAATTCCCGTAAAAACGTTGATTTTCGGAAAATCACAAGATAAGAGTATTCTTATTTATTCCTCGAAATTCTTCTACGAAGTTTCAAATCAAAATATCTATTTAATATTATCTTACTATACAAAATTTATATCCCTACATGGGTTAAGTTTCAAATATTCTTCCTTAGTGCTTGTACATATATCAGTAACATAGAGACGAATGAAGCGAATGTATTTGAGTTCCTTCCTGAATCCAACTTGAAAATCAGCCGGTACAGTGAGAATCATATACAACTGGAGCAGTAATTATAGTGAACAAAAAGGGTTTGTGGTAGTGTGAAGTGAAAAAATGCTGAAAAAGATGGGCCAAGTGTAAATCGAACTCGCACACGAAGGGTTCCGTACCATTGTGACAGTATTTCTTGCTATAGCGGAAATAAAAATACATATTTTGTGAAAATTTCAACTGCGTATTTATTACGGTTCATAAAATAAAGCGCGCTGACCGACAAACGGACGGACTTAGTATTTTTTGTTATAGTGACAACAGAAATACACTTTCTCTAAGACTTTAAGCTCTCTACCCAGGTTGAATGAAGGATCCTCAGGCCGCTATTGTTTATCATATTCATGGATGATATTAGAAAATGCAAGCCGATGACAAATAGGTAAATTAGAAATAGGACATATTCGACTAGAACCAATAACAATAAGTGAAGGAGCCTTTGCAGACGACTTAATAATACTGGCCGAAAGTGAAAAACACTTGCAGATAAATTTAAACATATGGAACGTCAATGATAGAGAATAATCTAAGAAGTAACAAACCAATGATGATTGGAGCAAAAATAGAAAAGCTAAATATACTGATAGAAGGAGACCATATAGAGCAAGTATGTATATAAGAATATGTATATCTTAAGAGTATTAAAAGACATACTCTTTATAATATACATTCAATTTATGTTATTCAAATAACTCTATTAATGTATTAGAAAAGCTGTTTCCGTCATGTCACTTTGTGCAATTTTATTTTTATAAAGTCTATAAAGGAGGTATTTAGACAATTAATTTTAACAAGATGGTAATTGGAGAAGAAAGCGGTTTAAAAAAACGGATTGTTATATCTTTGCCTTTCTATCATAATAAAACGTACATCTATAGTGGAACTGATATAAGCTATCTATAAATCGCTTTCCATAGATTTTTAAGTTTCTACATATAGGTACATTACTTAGAATAGTCTCTAAATTGATCATGTTATACATTACATTACATGTAGATCATTCAAAATTTTGTACCTAGTATTCGAACCTTAGTGTAACACATATCCCTAAAATCAATTTCTGTTAAGGCAACTATCTGCAGATGTTGGTTCATATAGAGGGAAAAAAGTTGGAAACAGACGTTTTCTCAGATTAAAAACATGAAATATGAACAGGGGTCACGCCCATCCTTTAAACACTTTAGTCGTGCTAGCCGAATCACCCTTCAAGGATGAAACGAAACATCTGGGATGTCAAAACATGCACGAGACATCGACGGATGTTGAATTCTTAAATTCGTCACGTTCCTCATGAATCAAATGGTGAGAAAAACAATATTTTTAAATAGTTAATCAGTATTTCTACAGTGAACTCACTTCTTCAGATTTAAAAAGTATCAATGGAATTTAACCTAAAAATATATAAAGAGAATCTTAAAACAAATGCGAAAAAAATAGGGAGGTGATTCCTTCATCAAAATAAAAGGTGATTTGTTATAAAAACGTTGGGTGAAAAGTTAACCGTTAGGGAGATATCGCGCTACAAATATGACGGAAAAACGATGTTTGTATTTTTATCTTAGAAACTAAAAGCTATAGAACAATAAAATTTTATGGAAGCATTACTATTATAAAACACACTTTCTGATTTAGATTAAACTACCCCTAAAATTTTTGGAACTGAGCTTTCCTGAACTACAACTTCTTTATATTGAATCTTTATTGTTTATTATTTTTCTAATGCGAAATATCTTCACGATAGTTACAGATTATGCCAGGATTCTCAAATTACCCTATTGATTATTCGATAAAGGGTCTGTTTTTGCTTTTAAATCATTAACTCCTTAGATATTATTGAAATGTTTCCATATTTCATTACACACATGTTTCCGAACAACTTCTTATATACATCAAATTTTGCTATAGTGAAGGACTTCAATTAAATACACAAAAAGACCATATAACAAATCAAATGAATTAGTTAATCCAAATTGGTAAAATTTTACACAAAACGCAGTGGACAAATCAAAATACCCAGGATGCGTTTTGGTTATTTTCCGCTTAGGTTTGCTCACAACGTGTTGTAGGTATTTCGCAGTTGCGCAAAGACCAAAAATCGATCATTTAAATACTGATCCAAGGTAACAGAAAATGTATTCACAAAATTCATAGTATCATAAAACATACCTAATAATTTATTCATTTATCAGATCGCTAATTATTCATGTATCTGATCTGAAATCAAATAAACTAATCAACTCAATCAATTGTTAAGCAATTTTCATCTCTTCTCGGCTTCCCCCGCACATTTCAGGTAGCACAATATAGAAAGAAACTAAGGACCGACTTTATTAGTTGGTGCATTGAAAAATATAAAGTAACTAGCGAACCCGGCAGACGTTGTCCTGCCTAACCTAAAATGTATAAGTCGTTGTAGAAAATTGTGAAGAAAAGAAAAAAGATAAAATGTAATGCTATAAATATATGTAAATATTTCCATCAATAATTACATGAAAAAAATATTTACCTTTGAATCCCAGCACGACAGTACCTATCCACCAGTGGTAGCGCACAACAATAATAGAAAAACACCCAACAAGCAACAATAGGTATCTAATAGAAATGTCAGTTTCTTTGACGGGTGCCCACTTGCCTCGGTATAAAAGTTGAAGTATAGTAGCGCCATCTGTTGGCGAGTTGTAACAAAGTTAATAACATAAAAATATTCTATTTGTTCATAGGTATATCTAGGTATACAAATTTTTATTGCGATCGGTTGAACGGTATAAAGTTGATTTGCAGCAACGCCATCTAGTTGCGAGTTGTAACAAAGTTAACAACACAAAAATTTCTATGTGTACAAATACCTATGTATACAAATTTTCATCGCGATCATTTGAACGGTACAAAAGTTGATATGCTGCAGCGCCATCTGGTGGTGAGTTGTAACAAAGTCACACAGAAATATTCTATCTGCTCAAGTACTTATGTATACAAATTTTCATCGCTATCGTTAGAGTGGTATAAAAGTTGATGTGCAGCAGCGCCATCTGGTGGCGAGTTACAAAAAAGTGGATAGCGTAAAAACCTTCCCCATAAGAAGATACATGTACGTGCCAACTTTCATAATGATATATCAAGAGGTGTCAAAGTCTATTAACTTCGAACGGGCAGACATACTAACATCTATTTTTATATATACGTTCGTTTCAATGAAAACTATCCACCCTAAATAACTTTTGATAAATAAATTTTCACGAAAAACGCACAAACACGCCAATTAACATTCGTAGGGGAACATTATTTTGGATATTTAAACTTGGTGTAACTTTCATCCCCCACCACCTAGGTCATCCCTCTCCATTTTTTTAAATGGAACACCCAATATTTTTTTGTGATTTTGGATTCTCCCCATCAAACAGATTTCAAAAATGTGTAATACTTAGGGTCCAAAGTAAATAGTCTATGAGCTACAGATGAATTTTAAAATGGATGTTTCACAATAGGGTGGGTTGAAATAACAAATTATGAATAGTTAATTACTGTATTGACTAGAGTCACTATATCTCTCAAAGTACCGCGATTGGTAAGCACCATGTACTAGGGAGAAAGGACAAAGTTTGCCCCCAAAATGGCGGATTTTTGACACGAGACAAACATCACCGCGCAGTGTAGTTGTTGCAGGAAACAGACGTCTCTGTTCGCTGACACTACAGTTGTTGTCACGTTCTGGTAATTTAAGGCAGAGACAACCATTTTGAGGATTCTTATTCTTCTTCCCGCCACCTTTTGCCCCCAATATTGCGGTTTAATTGCGGTACTTTGAGAGATACAGTCGCTTTAGTATTGACAGTTAACTGAATTGGTTTGACGTTTTTGTTTTGTTTATAAGGCGAAATTAGTGACAGTTCTACTTGCAACTAATAACTCTTGCTGTTGCAATAATAAATTACTAAAATGGTGTACAGTATACAAGAAAGAGTTGGAATAATTGTAAGTCTATACTATAAAAATGATAATTTCGCAAGAGCGGCAGCTAGGCGTTTTAATACTACTTAACCCGAAAAAAACGCTAAATTAAATTAGTACAAGAATTGCATGACGATGACTTTGACCATCATCTTCAGTTTTGTGAGTTAATGAGTGAAAGACTTATTGAAAATCCAGATATACTCTCTAACATTTGCTTTTCCGATGAATGTACATTTTTACTAAATGGTATAGTGAACAGACACAACATCAGATATTGGGCCGGGAGTGACCCACATATTATCGGTGAATTTCGCACTCAAACACCTCAGTCGTTGAACGTTTGGTTTAAGATTCTGGGTAATCACATTGTTGGACCGTTCTTCTGTGATCGGATTTTAAATGGCGAGTCTTATCTAGAATTACTTAGAGAAGCAGTTGATCCAGAAATAACTCGAATAGTAGAACAACTACTCTATCAGAAGATTTACTTGCGTTTCAACAAGATGGAGCACCTCCACATTATGCTTTACCTGTAAGGCAGTTTTTGGATTAAGCATTTCCCGGTCGCTGCATAGGAAGAAGAGGTCCGATGATGGAGTGGCCACCTAAGTCACCCGATCTAACCCCGTTAGACTTTTTCTTGTGGGGATATATCAAAACAAAAGTGTATGCCACCCAACCAGATTTGAAAGAGGATTTGCGAAAAAGAATTATTCAGGAATGAAGAAAATTAACTCCAGACGTGTTGCGCAATGTTAGAGAGGCATTTGAGAGGAGACTTTATCAGTGCATGGCGTCCGCTGGGGGTCAATTTGAATAACTAATAAAATATTCTTTGAAACTAAACCTAAACTTTGTAATGAAACTGTTCATACGTTAAAATAAAAATAAACTAGGTATCAATTACGTTTGCTATTGCAACCCATCCTATTGTGAAACATCCATTTTAAAATTCATCTGTAGCTCATAGACTATTTGACTTGGACCCTAAGTAGAGAATTCAAAATTGCAAAAAATATTGGGTGTTCCATTTAAATTAATGGAGGGGGATGATCTAGGTGGTGGGGGATGATAGTTACACCAATTATAAATATGCAAAAAAATGTCCCCTAGAAATGTTAATTGATGTGTTCTGGAGTTTTTCGTGAGAATTTATTTATCAAACGTTATTTAGGGTGGATAGTATACACTGTATAGAGATTATTATTCCACTGTTGATATACTAGTTATGTGTAGATAGAAGACTTTTGGCACCAACTTTTAAAGTATCAGCACCTCACATTTGTCATCAAATTGAACGTTTTATTTATATTGAAAAATTTCAAAACATCGTGGAAACACACATATTTCAGACTTTATCACTGCTGTTACTGGGAAACCATTTTTTTGTCCAATTTAAATGTTGCTGGACATTTTGAAGGCATTGTTTTGAAAATGTTAGATTCTGGATTTGTTAATATGGGACCATTATCCAACATTCCATTTTCATATGAAAAAAAAATAGGTAGGTACGTTTACTAAACGAAGAGCGAGTACGAACAGCTGGTCAAAGATTATCGACGTTGAAGATAAAATTTCGGTGAAAAATAAGAACGCAACTACTAAGATGCCTTATAATCATTTTGAGATGATATTTTCAAATTTATAATGAGCTTTATTCTAATGAAGAGGACATATCACAGCGTATATAAAGCGTTTTCTTTTAGGTATGTACTTACTGTTTAAATTTTTGATAGAGAAAATGTGTTTGCCCAAAACGTGTTCTATGAATTTCTTTTCGGACAGTATAGAAATACCCAGCTCGCGTGGGTATTTTGATTGGTCAATTTTGCGTTCTGGGTAGAAATTTCGGTCAGTGGCCCAAAATCTGTATTTGAGCGTATCATATATATAATTAAATTATTCTTATCCCCTGTAAATAGTTTCTATATTCATTGTATTTGTATATATCATAGAGTCTATATAGATTAGGTATACGGTATGTATGTGAAACGTAATAACAACGTTTCATTCAGGAGACTGAATCACTCACCGGGTCTTCCGTTATACGACGCATAAATGCGAGTTTAGTTAACAAGTAATACATATAAAACTAGCTGAAAATAAACAATGATAACTTTCCGGGTGGAAAAACTGCATCAACGAGAAACGCTCCACGCTTCTAAATTAGACCGAATTGGAGGAAATTGCATAAAATCCTCGAAAAAGATTGGTTTGATGAGAACAATTCTCCAGTTTCATGTATGTATGTATGTATGTATGTATGGAATAAAAGCTCGGTCGCAATGAGTCGGCAGAGACTGAATGAGAGAAGATAATATGAATGCATGCGGTCCCCCAGGGCATATAAACAGTCTAATGTATTCTGTAGTCGGTTCTTTACCTACGGAATGGAAATTACTTGACTTGGCTTCAGCTGGCACTTAAACGACCCGATGCACTCTTTATTTAGATAGACTTTTTTATAATAATATTGCAGTTCAACGTTTTACTGTCTACCTTTGTATTAGAAGCAACTTCTCTGATAACAATCAAAAATATAATGCCATGCGAAAAATAAGTCAAAAATGACAAGGTTGTTATCAAGCTGATAAAAGTTTGATAGATTGTTTTTGTTTTATACTCTTTGAACAACTCTCTGCAGATTTATCATACATAAATTAAGTTTTTCACCACATATATTTTTTTCTAGTTCATACGTTTCGATGGATTTTGATGCATAACTTCTATAATACAACATTAAATCTAAACAACATACGTTTGAAGATTAACAGCAGTTCACCCTCCTATTTTCCAACCATTTCTATATAAAGATCAATATTTTCCAGATCTTTGTACCATATTTTGTGACTATTGACATTGAAGCATAGAAATCGCCCAAAATGGGCGAATAAGTGAAATTCATGAGTATGAATTTTGACGAATTTTCTTCTTATATCTGAATTTCATTGACAAACGTTGCAAAAATTCAATGAAATGTACCTACATCTTTAGCAGCCTGTGTGCGAGAATTGAATCTTAGTAAATTTTGACAGAATCTTTGAGTATTCAAGATCCAGCGGAAAGCACTTCGTATCATAGCAAACCTTGGATACAGGGATGATTGTAGATATCAGTTCATACGACTGAAAATTCTTACTCTGCCCTCAGTTTACATACTATAGTGTCTTCTTTACGTTAAAAAAAATGAGAATAAATATGTTACCCATTAACAAGTATATAAGTATGATACACGTAACCGTCAGAATCTAGTTACAGAATTTCACAGACTGAATAAATCTAAAGATGGTGTTAACTATTATGGCGTAACTCTGCTCAATGTTTCACCGACTTCATTCAAGGTAATGAACTTGAAAACCTTTGAAAAGCAAATTAAATTGTACTTACTTCAAAATGCATTCTACTCATTCGAAGAATTTCTGAGTGTTGATTTTTCTTCTATGTCTTGTTTGTTAACAGATTGATTTAGCATGTCAATGTATATGTCACTTTTATTGTTGAATTTCTCTTTTAAACATGTTTTAAACTTTTTTTTTTTTTTCTCTAACTTATGTAAGTGCTTCACTGTACATTAACATGACTAAATATTATTATTATTATTATTATTATTATTATTATAAATCTTAGAATTTATAGATATAAATTCAAAAATATTAAAGATCGAGGCATGTTTTAAAATTACTGTTTTACAATATCTTACAAATCGCCGCGATAACTACTTTATTATTGATCGTTCACCAATTTCGAAACCTAAAGTATGGTTTTATTAGTAACGTACGTTAATTTCAATATGTATTTTAGCATTGCGTTGGAAACTATATAAAGTTAAATTTTAGAATAAAATCATCAAAATTCAATAATATACAAACAAAATTTAAACTCAAAAATCTAGTGTGTCCACTCTCGCGACTTTCCTACCGCTCGCGGACAAGTTCCAGTGAATAATAATAGCGGTAGTAAAGTAATAATCCTCTGGTCAAATCGTGCTACCACTAATTTTTTTCAGCATGTCAAGACAAACAACAATGGTCATGTAACATTTTTTCGCAAAATAAAGCGTTTAGCCAGAATCTGAAGAAACATGTGAAAAATATGGAATTTTTCTCAGAGATCGCGCTGTATGTGGATGGTAAAGGGCTCTCAAAAGAATACTTTAGGTAAGTTTAATCAAAATCCTTAGAGCCGTTTTCGCGCTACAGTCTTGAGCTAATCACGTTTTGATCCGTTCCCGAGATAATGCTGTCACAGACAGACAGACAGACCAATGGCTGAAAATATGTTTATTAGAAACGTCAACATTTGCAAAAATCTCGATACTGAAAATTTCACACAATTACAATACTTTCCTTATACAGCTACTATAGTAGCGTAGGAAAGTAAAAATATGTTGAATTGGCATGGAAATCCCTTATCTCTGATTTTATAAGCATTTTATAACTATTTCAGATTAAAAAAAGTTCATCTCAGGTTTTATATGAAAAACTGTTGATTTTTGCTTGCAAGACAATGCTGTAGATTTATGTCTTTATATATTACAGTGACAATGTCAATGTCAGTATCTAAATGGTAAGTACAAAGTACCAACCAAACAACAAAATGTTTTCAACTATTGAAAACATATTGACGGATGTTGGCAACATATTTGTTGGACACAACAACTTGTATCCAGATACATGTGGCCAATAGTGTCGCGCGTCCAAACCAAAATCGATTCCGCGTCCAAATTAAACGAGTACTTACGATTAGCATTTCAAAATAGTTGTGTCTTTTGCTGCTGGTGTTAGTGCTGCTTTGGATTCTGAATACAGTGTTCTATTTTTTTAAGATAACATACCCAAAAAAAGATTTCTTGACTCATTGTAACTTTACGTAAATTATTTTAAAAATTGATTAAACAATTTTTGAAAAAAGTACCTCGTCAGAAAGTCCTTTAAAGCAAGGTATCCCTCGACCCATGTGTCCTATCTAAATAATAGGGGTAAGAATTATATGTACTTCGCATGGGGCGGACCCCAGCGAAACACCAAAGTGGCCAAAAGTTATCCCCCAGGAAACATAATCGACGAGTGTTTTTTGAAAAACATGCGACAAAGACCAGATAACTCCTGTGTTTGATTTTTAAACGGCCACCCTTTATATATTATTATATGCGCATATCTATTTTCATGTACCATGTAATTTATTGGGCATTAAAATTTATCAATTTATACTTTTTACTCTCTGCTTTGAAGAAGGAAGAGGAAAGTTTACTTTTATTCTTTGAGTCATTTTTAAACAAATATAATATCTTTTATCAAAAAAATAGGGAAATTGACTGCCCTATGAGGAAATAATAATTATATCTATAATAATTTATATTATTTAACGTACAGACTATCTGTAAAAAATAAAATAGCAGCGAAAGTCAACACGACATCATCTAGAAGAGCAATGTTTTCCATTTCAGATTGAAAACACGAATACAAACAACATTCAACAAAATTCTTTGATATCATGCCGCCCAAGATCGGCAGCATGTCGCCGATTATCTGCCAACTTGTTGCGAGTTGATGGGGTACATAAAATATCAATGGGGCGATTCATGAAAGTAAATATCAGTTGTCGCTGGAATATTGTTGATTTCGAAACTTGCCAAACTCTCAGACAGAAATTTGATATTTGGTCAACACTTGACTATATCATAGAGCAGGGAGAATCTACCACTACATGCAAACACAAAATTTCTTTCATTCATTCAACTATTCTATGGCATACAGAAAGAGTTAAAAATAACGACGACCAAAACCACGAATTCATCTACTGTAATACCATATTATATTTAAATCTATGGTAATACCTAGCCTCTCCGAAAAGTTACGCATAATAGTAATGTATACCTACTTTTTCATTGTTCAAGTTAGAAGACTTTATTATAGACCACTGCATAATCCATCCCTCTCTATAAATCTATCAACAATTTCTTCGGGTTCCTAGTACCTACCTACCTATCATATTACCACTTGTTTTAACTCTGAATTGAAAAATTGACCAAAATTGCCGATCGATTGAACAACATAATATCATATACTGTTTATGACCTAGAAACGTTGGCATAGATATAATCAAAATAATGACAACATTAACTAAAAATAATTCTGATACAGGTTTACCCCTGAGGAGGCCAACTTTGTTGGCGAAATAATTCATGGGTTTGATAAATAAAGTGCTGGGATTATTTTGGCTCAAAAATAAAAATAAATGAAACAATAATAAAGCCAGCTGTTTGCTATGGATGCGAAACATGGAACCTCAAAAAAAAAATTAACTCATACTTCAACACTTTGAGAGAAGGATCCTAAGGAAGATATATGGCCTTGAACAGGGCGAAGATTCTGAACTATTCCGTAAAAGAACAAATGCTGAAATGGAAAGGCTGTTCCATAGGTTAGGTTAGGTTAGGTTACTAGGGCGACTCCATCTCTTTCAGATGTAGTCCACTCGGTGGCCTTAGGCCCATTGTGTTACCCATTTTTAAAATGCCCTATCCATGCCTCTGTGTTCCGTCATCTTCTTTCTCTCTTCCTCTCAGGCATTTCCACCCAGAGATAAAATTTTGGAGATTCCTGATGTCGATCTCAGCTGCTTCCTTTAGTGTTTCTTGTCCCAAGAATCTGCAAGCGTCTGCAAGCCAGCGCGGGGCAGAAACACATTAGGTGCTCTATGGTTTCTTCTTCCTCGTCACATTCTCTGCAATAGTCGTCGGTTATGACTCCTATTTTACGGAGCCTTGTCCCAACCGTGCAGTGCCCTGTGATCGCTCCCGTGCAGAGAAAACAAACCTCCAAGAGAATGGTAACTCCCATGTAAATCTTTTTGACCATGTTTTGACCTTGAGAAGATTAGCGCTCAATCGGTACACTCACGAAGTTATGGGTGGCGGCAGATTTAAATCGGACATTCAAATCAACGGTAGGATATGAAAGTAGCGCAAAGTAGAGAAAGCAATAAAACATTCGGAAATTGCTGAAGAAAGTTTAAAAAAAATTATATAAATGCAGCATAGATTTTATTAAGTGTTCTCCAACAATTTCTGAAGGTTTCACTCCTTTCAGTTAATTAAGTTAATAAATACACGAAAAGTTAGAAGTAATTTTTTTATTAACTTGATCGCCAATGTGTACATACATTACTATAACAATATACTTATATACTTATTATTATATATTTATATTATTATAACAAATTATTACCCAGAACACTGTCTAAATAACTGATTTTGTTAAACACATATTACACCACCAGGACCCGGACGCTGCATACTTCATATGCCCTTGCTCTTTTTAGTCTCGTAGGTTTTAATATTGTTGTTTGTTGACAAAAATGTGAATTCTCAAATTGTCAATAAACGTTATTATTATTATTATTAGGTAAATTTCTTATAGAAATGTACCTATTGCGATCGTTCACACTTTTGAATTTCAAACATTTAAAAAAATTATCAAAAAAGAGCCGTAGTGTAAATATTATTAAAAATAATTTTAGGTTATAGATATAATCAGTACCTACAACTTTTGTTAAAAGCAATTTTTCATAAAATACACAGGTGAAAAAATAAAAATTAATAAAGAAAAATAACAAATATTGATAAAACATGAACACTCAATATAAATTTGATGTATTTGTACATTTTCTGGAGATCTTGATATACACCCTGATTAAAAAAATATATAGTATATTTATTGAAAAGAAATAGGCGAAAAAAATCTGCCTTGAAGTGGACTCGAACCCTGTCTGCTTTATATTCAAAAGCCAAAACAAAAACCTCTAACCGCAAGGCTATGACACATACGACAATTTTTTGTAATAACATGTAGGTATACCAATGAAAAGGTCGTTAAAATTTCAATTCAATGAATTTTGAAAAATTTACCTTTCCGCTGACTACAGGCCATCGGGATTTTTTTTATTTCTGCTTCAGTCCTCTTCCGCTGCTCCTCAATTAGACATATGAATAAAAAAACAAATTTTAAACATATTACAAGTAAACTGAGCAAAATTCAGCTATACTCACATTTATGCACACATTATGCTCTGTACATCACCAGGTCCTGGACGCTGGATACTTCATATGCCCTTGCACTGTTCCATTTCTGCTTCAGCCCTCTTCCGTTGCTCCTCAATTAGACACGTAAATAAAAAAAAACAAATTTTAAACATATTACAAGTAAACTGAGCAAAATTCAGCTATAATCACATTTATGCACACATTATGCTCTGTACATCACCAGGACCTGGACGCTGGATACTTCATAAAATAATAATAATAATAATAATTTCTTTATTAATGGGCGAAATTTAGCACAGTGCTATTCATACATTTAACCCAAATTAACCAAAAACTTATCTAAATTAACCTAAAGATACAAAAGAAGATAATTAAGCAAGTAGAACTATTTTTCGAGTAGAACATGTCTAAGTGTCATTTTGAACTTGCCAATGGGCAGGTGTTTGAGCTTATCTGTAACTTGATTATACCATACCACTGATCTAAATGTGAAAGAGGACTGAAATATAGAAGTAGAATGTTGAGGCATCGTAAGTAAATTTTTTCTACGTATGTTGTTAGAGTGGATATATCTCCTTACGACCAATTTATTTTTCAAATATATTGGACTGTGAGAAACAAGAAGTCGATGAACAAAAACAGCGTATCGAAATTCAATAAGCGAATGGATTTTGAGCCAGCCAAGTTCTTTAATTCGTATTGAAACAGAATCATACTTTCTCAAATTGAATATGAAACGACAGAATGAATTTTGAATTTTTTGAATTCTATTTTTTGAAGCTACATCAAGGAATGGATAGTAAACTAAATCACAATAACCAACAATACTCATAAAAAGTGATTCACTCAGGGAGTTTTTAATGGACTGCTTTAATATGTGCCGGCTACTATAAAGGAGTTTCAATGATGTATATGACTTCTGAACAATTCTATTTACATGCTCCCGGAATTTTAGGTTCTCATCGAGAATAACACCAAGTGATTTGATGCTGTTGACTAATTCAATATCTATTCCTTGGACACTGATGTGTATAGTTTCTTTGAGTTGGTTTCTCATTCTAATATTACAAAAAATGATCCCACAGCATTTTACAGGATTCAGTTTTAGATTATGCTTTTCCGAGAACTCAGCTATTTTAGATAGATCACGATTGATACAATCAGATGCTTTTTGCACATCGGCTGGGTCAAAATGGTGCATCAGGTTTGTGTCATCTGCGTAAGAAGAAATATTGCACGAGGTGACTTGCTGATATAAGTCCGAAACATACACGATGAAGAGGAGGGGTCCCAAAATAGAGCCCTGAGGCACTCCAGCACATATTCCCTTACAAGGGGATGATATATTATTTATGACCACCCTTTGTGTACTGCCTAGTAAATAGCTCCTAAAAAAAATTCCAAGCCAAAGTAAGATAGTTTTGAGCACATCAATTCATGGTTAATAGTGTCAAACGCTTTTGAATAGTCTAATGCCAAGAATACAGTTGCCATTCGCTTATCAAGGGCTCGAACTATATTATTAGTCAAATCAAGCAAAGCTGTATTTGTTCTGTGCCCGACCCTAAATCCAGATTGATTTGGAGGGATAATTGAGTTTTCAAGAAAATATTTTCCAATCTGCTTGAGGACAAGACAAGACCACGGAAAGTAAGCTTATAGGTCTTAAATCAGTGAGCACAGTAGGCTGAGAAACTTTGGGTATTGGACAGACCAAAGCTTGCTTCCACATGTTAAAGAAAGTATCCAGTTTCTAGGCAACAGTTTATGATGTGAGAGAGATATGGCATAACTACAGGTATACTTAGTTTCAACATTTTAGCTGAAATACCGTCACTACCGATTGCATTTGACCTAATGCTAAGTATCGCTTTAGCTACTTCATCGTCATTGGCAAGTGAGAAACTGAAAGAAATATTCGGATTGAACTTAGTACTGTAGTATAATAATATTTTTTCGCTGCAATCTCTATTTTTTATAAAACTACTTGTGAAGTGATCATTAATTACAGTTGGATTACTTAAATATCCGGGTAATTCCATTAGCTTGCTTTTTTGGATGTTTAAATCTTTTAATGTTTTACAAAATTGCTGCCCCTTTTTTCTTTCAAGAGCCAATTTAAATATGCAGCTTTTTCACGTCTCAGTGCGGCAAGTGTGTAATTACCTATGTTTTTATAATCATTGTAGTTTTGATCGCAAGGATTGTTTTGAAATTTCAATTTAGCCCTATCTCGCTCTTTCATTAGCACTTTCACGACATCTGTTACCCAAGGACATCGAGGTTTGCTGTTTCTAGCTTTGATCAAAGGTGCGTGTATATCAAACAAGTTTTTGATAATATTTGTAAACATTTCAACTTTATCATCTATGGACTTACGTCGTAAGAAGGTGTGCCATGGTTGGCCGCGCAGATCTAAAAAGTCAGACTGATTAAAGTGGTTAAAATATCTGTATTCAATGAAATGTTGCTGAAATTTGAATACTGGCAGAGTAATTTTGCATCGAACACATTCAAGATCAGTTAAAAGATCGGCATTGCATATTTCGATATCAGAAAATAATTGAGGACAAGTAGTAAAAACGGGATCTAAAAGGGTAGAGCTATTAGCACTCATGCGGGTTGCTTGATTAACAAGTTGCGTAAAACCATAATCGTCAAAGCAGCTGGAGATGCAGTTTGGTAAATTGAAAAGGTTCACATTTACATCTCCAACAATAACTATAGACTTATATACTGCAGACAAGTGGGAAAGAATATTATCAAATGGTTCGACAGCTGTCGAGTCAACATAATTTGGGGGACGAAATACTACTCTAAGAGCGAAAACAAATTTACCCAGTATTACCTCAATTAATAAATATTCTAACTGGCAACAAACTAAATCAAGAGAAATTATTCTCGCTTTTATGTTTGCTTTAATATACAGAGCCACCCCACCACCTCTTCCTTCACGATCCTTACGCAGGAGTTTGTACCCTTTCATTTGCACAGCATCTGATGAAGAATTATCTGAGAGCCATGTCTTAGTTACTGCAAATATATCAAAATCACAATCATATATTAAACGTTTCAAACTATCAAATCCAGTAAAAAGCGATCTTGTATTCAAGTGACCAATTTGCAAAGTTGTTTTTTAGACATTATAATTTATGGTTTTTATGAGTGCATCAAGCTTTCGTTTATACACTGGACATGTTCTATTTCTTGCTGTATGATCAATGGGAAAATGAGTTCTGTAACGTTTATTCTGACTAATACAATTATTACATTTATCGGCTGTTGAGCTGCAACTATTTATCTCGTGATGTCCGGCACATTTTGAGCAAATATCTTTCTCTTTGCAATTTTTTTAGTATGATGAAAACCCTGACATTTATTACATTGAACTATATAGAGATGATCTACAACTCTACATCTACTCCATCCAACATACAATGCCTGCATTTGCATTATTTGTTCACGGAAAACAGGAGGTACCTCTATAACTACATCAACAGACGATACATTTTTACTTTTAATAATCTTTATAATTTTAATCACATCATGACCGATATTCAGTTTATTTTGCTGAACCAAAGTAGTACCAAAAAGATTTTTATTTTTTGTTTCTTCCTCCTCCACGTTGCAGATCTTGAGCCTGGGATTTCGCGCATTAGCATCAGTTACGGAACATCTATCACTTAACTTTTTTTAAGATCGTCCTGCAATTTACTAGTAATAATCACACCATCTCGAACGAACCTCGTATGTTTCACATTTATGTCAAGTAATTTTAGATCAACTTGAGATTTTATTTCTTTAACTATATCTGCAGATTTATATTCATCATTTGTTGTAACGAAAATTGTTGCCTCTCTTTGTTAGAATTGTTTACTTATCGCATCACTATAAGACGTTGGAGTAGACACATTTTTATCTTTATTCACATATGGGTTTGAAATATTTTTCACACTGCCAGCGATAGGATTCTGTATTATTTGTTTATGAATTTCAATAACATATTCTTGATCAGAAACTATCTTTTTCAATAGAGCAATTTCACGATGTAAACATTCGTTTTCTTTGATGATTATTCCAGTGGTCGGATCACTAGGATTGGAAGATGGACTCGAAGTTAGAAGAATTTGTTCCACATCAGCCAATTTGCCAAACAATTGTCGCAAAACCATTTAATATTATTATTATCAGTTATGTTTTTACTTACTTAATGCTGACACAGGTTGAATGGTGCTTTTTCTGACACAATTCACACACAATAAATCTACTTTTAACTACGAAATTGTCAGAGCAAGACTGACATGTATCACCCGACATTACTGTCTATCTATGCCCTTGCATTGTTCCATTTCTGCTTCAGCCCTCTTCCGTTGCTCCTCAATTAGACATATAAAAAAAAAAAACAAATTTTAAACATCTGCACCGTATATTACAAGTAAACTGAAATAATTATAAGCAAAATTCAACTATACTCACATTTATGCACTCATTATGCTCTGTACATCACCAGGTCCTGGACGCTGGATACTTCATATGCCCTTGCACTGTTCCATTTCTGCTTCAGCCCTCTTCCGTTGCTCCTCAATTAGACTTATGAATTAAAAAAAATGTTTAAACATATTACAAGTAAACTGAGCAAAATTCAGCTATTATTTACATTTATGCACTCATTATGCTCTGTACATCACCAGGACCCGGATGCTGGATATTTCATATGCCCTTGCAATATTTATTAACTACTTATACTTGGTAGAAGTAGACAATAGCTGTTTCTTCTTAAAGGTTATTAGGGATCTATTGAGTATTCCCTGATCTCTTTGTATAATGAGCTAGACGAAAATCTTAAACAGCAATACATTACAAATTTCAATCATAAAGCTATTTATTCATATTACTAATACCATTGCTTAATATTCCAGTTTTAGGATGAACTTGCTTGAAAAGATTGTATATATAAATTGCTTTGCTCTTCATTTTCCTTCGTATTTTCGTCATGTTTTCTTTGGTTTAACCAGCTTTCTCGGCAGCCTTACAGCATGTCTTTAGTGGCATTTTCTTGCCAATGAGCCTTACGAATACTGAACTAAATGAGATACAAATGATAAGAATAAGATACTAAAATAGTAAGTAATAGAGAATAAAATTCTCATTCAACAACAGAGAATTGCAGAGAAAACGTGCATATTCTCTCATTTCTCAGATACGTACCTGCAAAATATCCAAAAGCTACAAAGCCAGAGAAAACATACCACAAATACAAACAACGCTTCAGAAAAATTAGGTTAGAGGTTTTAGACAGATAAAATATTATAATAGAACATTTACGTATTTAAATGTTACCGCCACTAATTGTCTGCAGCGATAGTAGCGATCAATCGGTACACTATGGCAACTTACGATAAAAATTTTCCCTATAAAAGTTGCCCAGGGCTGCTCCCGTGATCCTTCGGATCGAGGGTTTTGTGAAATCGAGCATTTCCGATGTCTTCTCTTTATCTAATTTAGGTTACATGGATCGTGAGATGATGCAGTCGCTTCTGCTGCACCACCTGTTATCATGTTCTGCCCTAATTATTCCATCTATTGTATCTCTTAGTGATTTGATCGGTGGTTGTGGTTTGTCTATCGCTTCCTTACTCATTTGTCCGCTCCAAGTTTGGCCAGTTTGTCTGCTCTTTGGTTCCCTTTTACATTGCTGTGTCCAGGTACCCAGCATAGCCTAACCTTGTTTGCGAGGATCCATGACAGGGATTCACGACAGCTCATCACAACTTTCGATCTTATCTTCCTTGCTGTTAAGGTCCTCATAGCCGCTTGACTGTCTGTGTATATGGTGAAGTCCCTTCGTTCCATTCCTCAACTGAGGTAGTCTCGCAGCTCTTTCTATAGTCAAAATTTCGGCCTGTAGCACACTGTAGCCGTTTTTGAGTCTTATAGACTCCTTTAGAGACTCCAAGTATAATTCCAGCTCCTGTTCGTCTTTCTGACAGACTCACCCGTCTGTGAAAATAGAGGTTCCTGATTCCCACTTTCCTGGGTTTTCTTCCCAATCCTCTCTTGACGGTATGACTATCTCTATGTCCTCCTCGAAGGTCAGTTTGGTAGTTATGTAATCGGTCTTCTGTTTGAGACGACATCTACAATTTTCGCCAGCAATATTTTCAATTTCTCGAAGTATTCTAGTGTGTCCCAAATTGCTCTGCGTCCAAAGTTCGGATTCCCTCAGTCTTAGGGCTCCTTTGGCTGCTAGTCCTTTTATGAACAAATCTAATAGTTGTAGGTCCAATATCACCTCAAGAGCTGCTTGTGGTGTACTCCTTTGAGCTCCCGTTGTACCTATGGCTGCTAACCTTTGTACTTTTGTTTGTTCAGGTTCATCTTTTTGTCCATGGCTTGCCACCAAACCACGGCTCCATATGTTATTATAGGTCTTATAATGGCCGTATACATCCAGTGTATAATTTTCGGTTGTAAGCCCCATGTTTTTCCGAACATCTTCCTAGATGTGTAGAAGGCGTAAATTACTTTCTTCATCCTTTCTTCCACGTTTCTATTCCAGGAAAGCTTTGCGTCAAGAATGACTCCCAGGTACTTAGCCTCTTTCGAAATAACCAGAGTTTGCCCCCTTAGTTTAGGTGGTCTATACCTCGGTATCTTATATTTACTTGTGAACAGGACTAGGCTGGTCTCTTTAGGATTTACTCCTTTTACCTCTGCCCAGCTCGTAATCTCCTCAAGGTGTACTCTCATGTGACTGGTATTGCAACGTCGTCAGCGTAAGCTACGATATTTATTCTTTTTCCTCTGAAAATTTTCTGAACTCCGTTTATCACCATCAGCCACAGAAGTGGGGACAAGACCCCTCTTTGTGGTGTGCCCCTGTTTGTTCTTTTCCTGGTTCTGTTTTCTCCCATTTCTGAGCTTATTATCCTGCTTTGCAGCATGTTAATTATCCAGTATGATATGGCGCCTTCCACCTTTAGATCTTCCAGCGTCTCCTTAATTGACTCTGTTTTGACATTATTGAAGGCTCCTTCTATGTCAAGGAATGCCCTAAGGCATATTCTCCTTCCTTTAGGGATTTCTCTAATGTCCTCACCCCTTGATGTGCACTTTCAACAGACTTTCCTTTCAGGTAAGCGTGCTGGGCTATACATTCTCTTTCCACTGCTGTATTTTCTTTGATATGTAGAATGTAGGTCCAATAGTCTCTCTAGTGTCTTTTGCAGGAACGATGAAAGACTAATTGGCCTGTAGTCCTTTGGTGTCGTATTGCTTGGTTTGTCCGCTTTGGGTATAAAGACAACTTTTACCTCCCTCCATTTCTCTGGTACGTGTCCTAGCTTTAGGCAGTCAGAGAAAATCCTTATCAGTGTTTCTATTATTTCACTCAGGGCTTTCTGTAACATAATTGGTAGTATTTCATCCGTTCCCGCCGATTTGTACGGGTCGAACGAGTTTACTGCCCATGTAACTCTTTCCTTTGTGATTATTCTATCGATTACTTCCCAGTTTTGTACTTGTATCTCCTCCTTTTGCCTTTGCAGCCTCTGGTCGGTAACATCTGTACTCCCTGGGAAATGTGTCACCATCAGAAACTCCAATTTCTCCTTGCTGGATTCCGTCCAGGAGCCGTCTGGTCTTTTAATGCTTCCAGAGACAGTAGGGTCTTTTGAGAACATTTTTATGAACCTCGCGGCTTCGTTGGTCTCCATTATGGATTCCATGCTTTCCCGCATGGCCTCCCATTTTCTCTTTTTTATTTCCTTTTTGTATTTGTCAAAGCTGGCTTTGTATTTTAGCCAGAGACTCTCGTCTTTTTTGTACTTCTTTGCTATATTGTATAGCCTTCTCGTCTCTGTCCTTTCCAGTCTTTGTTTCACGTTCCACCAGGGTTTGGTTTCCTTGCGTGTTCGACTTATAGGACAGGATTTTTTAAAGACTTTTACCAATATATCTTTCAATTTCCCGACTGCAACTTCAAGTTCCTTTATCGAAGTTGCATTTGATTCCCGTTCGGGTGCTCGTTGCATCCCCACTATTTCTGAAAATCTTTCCCAGTCCGTTTTCCTGGGGTTCCTAAAAGGTTTTCCCACATGGATCTCGCGGTCAATTTCGAATTGTATTCTCCCATGATCCGAAAAGGAGTATTCAGTAGATACTCTCCATTTCTTGACCGTAATACCCTCAGAGTTTGTGACCAACGTTAGATCAATCAACGTACTTGTTTTCTTATTCATAAAAGCTGGGGTGTCACCCCTGTTACAAATATTGAGGTTAGTAGTTAATATAAAATCCAATATTGACTCACCTCTTTCGTTTATGTCCTTGCTTCCCCACTGGGTATGATAGCCGTTAGCATCACATCCTATCACGAGGTGTTGTCTTTTTGATCTGGCATTGTGTACCAAATCTTTAACTGCTTTTGGTGTTGGGTCCCTGGCATGTAAGCTGAGGCCAGAAGTAGCCTGACTTTGCCCCGTTGCTCGCATGATACCACAGTCAGATCATCAGTGCTATATTGTGAAAGTAGAATGAAATGTAATGATTTCTTTGCTACTATACAAGATCTTTTCTTGCCTGTAGTTTGTGAATGGAACAGAACGTAGTTCCTTGACCCTAGCCCTCGAATCTTGTCTCCTAGGATCCAAGGTTCCTGGATTAGGGCTACATCCACATCCTTCTCCGACAGATGCAGCATCAGGTCCTCCGTTGCGGCCTCACAGTGGTGCAGGTTGGCCTGCACGACCTGAAGCCGCTTCGGGGGTTTGTTTTTCGGTTCATTGTGAATCCTGAATTTGAGGGTTCCCAAGCCAAATTTGACGCTGCCCTGTGTCTTCCTCAGCTCATGTAAGGACTGCTCGTCAATTGATATGACGACGTCCTTTCCATGCCCGTTCTTACTTTGAACTGAACATATAACCCTCCAGTCCTGCTTGTTTAGGCTTCTATTCATTTTTGAGATAATTCTCAGTGTAGCTTCATCCCCGAGTACTGGGGGAGGAATCCACACCGAAGTTATCTTCCTTAGTGGCAGTGCCGAGTTTGGCGCCTGACCATAGTTCGCCGCAGTCCTTGACTACTCCTTTAAAAAATTCCAAGGATCATTTATTTAAGCAGTCAATGACCTTGACTCCCTTTTGCCAGCCAGCCCCATCGTAGGAGATTACCTCGACACTCTCATCGCTGTCCAGTTCGGCAATCGTCATCAGGACCCGCCCTTCAACCTCGAGCCACCTTTCGGTCGACATTTTGCAATCGAGATCTGAGCGGTCTATGATGGCAATCTGAAGTTCCGGTGGTGACTCGAAGGCTGTTCCATAATCCAAATATAATAAAATCACAGCGCCTGAGATGGGCAGGAACAAGACCCCATGGACGACTAAGAATCAAATGTAGAAATATTATAATCAAAGATTTGTAGATCTTCTCTGAATATCAATAACTGGAGAGAAGCTATGACAGACAGAGACCAGTGAAGGCAGATCGTCTTTGCAGCAAAAACCAACATTTGATACATAATATCAGTTTATTATGGATTTATCTTTATAAGAACCATATTGTATAGACTCCAGAGTACGATATACATTCTCCATAAAAGACTATATATATTTTAGGTTCATAATTTTGTTTCTCAACTTTCGGCGACAAGATTCATATTTCATATAATGATGGGACTTTATAAATTTGTATTCAAATTTTGGTTCGATTTTGATCACTCTTAGTTCGTGCCAGTACAATATTAATAAATCTATTTTTTTTTTCTATGACCAGAAAAAAGTTTGACATTATATCTCTGTTGACAGGTGACAAAGAATCACTCGCAATCAGACAACAACAACCACTATGTTCGCAATTTTGAATCAAATGACTTTTTCACTTTTTCTGATTTTAATGTATTTTAATATTTTTTTCAATATTATTTTTTTTCCTTGTATAATAAATACTATTTCAGTGTGAAATAACAAACAAGAAAAATAATATGAGATTCAATACCTTATTGTAGAAAATCGGGAAATATTGGAATAAAAGCTAGGCTATCTAACAAGCTCCAATTCTATTCCCTGGGGAACAACAGCAGCTTATTAACTCTTAACCTCTTATATTTGGACATGCTTTTGCACTAGAAATTTCCAAAGTGAATCGTTGTCTAGAAGGGACTGATGGGTTCTGGAAAAAGTTATAGGCAAAGCTTACACAAACAAATATATTGCTGGGTGTCAACTGAATAGAAGCGAGCTTTTGTTTCCGTCTTGAACAAAATAAACATGATGAAGATAAATCATTTATTTGCTTCGTGCTTAGAGCAAATCTCGATTTATTATGTTGGGGAATCTAGTAATACATATATGACTAGCAAACCCGGCAGACGTTGTCCTGCCTAACCTAAAATGTATAAGTCGTTGTAGAAAATTGTGAAGAAAATAGAAAAGAAAAAATATAATGCTATAAATCTATATATATATAAAAATGGATGTTGGTATGTCTGTCAGTTTGTGTGCCCACTTGCCTCAGTATAAAAGTTGAAGTACAGCAGCGCCATCTGTTGGCGAGTTGTTAATAACACAAAAATATTCTATTTGTTCACATATCTAGGTATACAAATTTTTATTACGATCGGTTGAACGGTATAAAGTTGATTTGCAGCAACGCTATCTGGTGGTGATTGTAACAAAGATGATAACACAAAAATATTCTATGTGTTCAAGTACTTATGTATACAAATTTTCATCGCCATCGTTTGAGTGGTATAAAAGTTGATGTGCAGCAGCGCCATCTGGTGGCGAGTTACAAAAAATCGGATAGCGTAAAAACCTTCCCCATAAAAAGATACATATACGTTCCAACTTTCATAATGATATATCAAGCGGTGTCAAAGTCTATTAACTTCGAACTAAAGGAAAGACATACCAACATCCATTTTTATTATAGATTAAGTAGGGATATTACACATTACCTTCAAATCAAGAATAATTACGAAATCATAGAACTTTTCTCTTTCATCAAGGTTAATTACGCATGAGCAATAATTTCAGACAAATTCGTATGTTTTACATTGAGAAACATAGGTGATAAAAATAAATCAATTGACTTCTAATAATCTTTGTTGAGTTGTTGGCCATAAATTTAAAATATAATCTATTATACGATTGGGTTGATCAGCTACAAAAATTGAAATTCATTCAAAAGCATCAATGGGCATTTTTGTGGCTGCTCTATGAAAAACATTTCTATTCTCAAACAGTCCCGTATCCAATGTGGGTGTGCGTGCTGTCGCCGAATCCGAAATTCAGCATTAGGAGAGCCTTTCCAATTAACCCAGTGTTTAATTACGTTTGCCAAAATTGAATTCCATACCTTGTAAGCAACTGACTCAACGAAATTGTTCCATTTGATTAGTGAACATGTCGTCGAAGTTGGAGGTGCACCAACCTTACTTGAACCGTATTCGTGGCGCCGCTATTTTCCATTCAATCTGGATATTAAGGTAGACAGTCCAATATTCGATTATAAATTGAATTAAATTTGAGGAAATCTCGGCATAGTAATGATTCCATTAGAATTTCGCCTTATTGAAAAGGGTATTGTTTTCAAAACGGAAAGATGCCTTATAATTCTGAATATTGCTCACAAAGAGAGATATCCGGCAGCAACTATTGAATCTATGAAGTAATCCTAGCGCGCATCACAGAACGCAGTCGAGTTTAGAATTTAGAGAGAAATTTCAATATGACTTTGTTAATGCTAAGGCAGCGACAGTTTGCACGTGTATTAATAAAGCTCTTTGGTCTAGCTTTCTCCCCAATCCAACAGGAATTCGACAGGACTCACATATCAGTCTCCAGAGAAAGGCGATGAAGCTTGAAATTTGTAACTAACTGTTGCCCATGACTTCACCTGCATGGAATTTAGTTTCATCTTAATATTGTTAAATGATGATAACATATTTTCCTGACATCCGATTGAAATGTATATGTCGCAGTCGGATTGTATTATTCGCCGTATTACATTCCGGCTAGCTGTTTTACAAAACAGAGCCGTTTTGTATTACGGCGGGTCAACGATAAGCCGGATTGCATTACGGCTAAATGAAAGTCCGCCTCATTGTATACAGCGCTACGCATGCTTCAAAACAGCTAGCCGTAATGTAATTGAACGTGTAATTTTAAGCCGCTTTGGAATTTTTTAGTATCCGTTTTTAAAATTAGCAGCGCTGCCTGCCATAACGTTATAAAAACAACAACCATGACCATGACGTCAAATATAGAAATTGATTTACTAAATAGTGAAATTATTAACGACTGTTATTAAGAAAAGGTGTCAAATATTTGTGAAAAAAGTGACTTTAAGGCTAAGTTCACCGTGTAATTGAAGGATTTCTATCTATCTATCTATCTATCTAAATCTTAGGACAATAAAACGTCTAAGTTATAATACATATTAAAAGCGGTAAAGTGGCTCTGGAGTCTGGTGTTCGGTGGAATCCAACGCAATATTATCGGTGTAAAAAATATGCCGTTATGAGTTTTGCCGGTGAAGATTATATGATCTTGAAGAAAAAACTTCAGAGGACCTTACAATTCGGGTAATACCAATGGAGAAATAGTTTCAATGGAAATTCTAAATTCATAAAATTGGTGTGTGCTACAAAAAATAGACTTTATTTATTTATTTATTTTAGCTACACTGCTAACTACAGAGCAGGAGAATAAAGTAGCATTAACAAATATTAAAAAATAGTTTACAAAATTTACAAAAATATGAAATGTTTGATTATATAAGAAAATGAGACTTAATGTAAGGTATTGTACAAAAGAATATGTCTATATCACAATTCTTGGAATTAACTACGTTGCATGTGGTGTGAAGTGGAGAATTCTTCAGGATATTAGTGCATGGTGTACTTAAATAGAAGGTATCTGGATTTCGGGACTCTATTCGTGGAATGCGAAAACAGAGTCTTTCTAGTAGTTCTGGGCAGTCAATTATATTATTTATTAATTTGTACGCACAATGATGCAATAATAGTCCCGTCTTGTTTTTAAAGTAAAAAAACTATGCCGCTGTAAAAAAAACTGATTGTGACATACCAAAAGGAAGGTAAACACCATCGGCCTTAAAATTTAGAAACTTTAAAAAGGACCATTGAAATATTTTTCTCCTTATGCTCAACATAAGAATATAAGAGCAACTTGCCTAAAAAAATATTTAATTTAATTTAATTTTATTATTGGTTAAGTTGTAAAACAACATTATTAATGTGCCATTTTATGTTGTTTGTTGCAATAAATATTGACAATATTGTCAATAAATAAAATTAATTAAATTAAAAAGACTGTGTAAAATCTCCGTGAAGACTTTTATAGTTTAATTAGTTTTATTTTGAAATAAAACCTACAAATATTTATACTTAACATTACTTAACAACCAAAGAGTAATTTAGCGTAGTTTTAAGTGGTTCAGGTAACAAACGTGCTTGCTGTTATTTGTGATTTATAGTTTTAAGCATTTGAAAAAGGTTTTATAATGTAATTAACCAAAATATTAAAATCAAATGTTCTAGTTTTCCTGTGATAGATACCGTTGTTTTATATTTTCTAAAAACAAATATTTACTACTACTACTGAGTGCCTAAAATAGCTTGTTTCTTAATAAAGTGGTTTTCAATAATTAAACAATGTTTTATTTCGTTAGTATGTACACCCCACAATGCAAACATAGACAATCCGGCTAAACGTGGGACGCCATAATGTATAACGTTGCGCAATGACAATCCGGCTTATCGTTTACCCGCCGTAATACAAAACGGCGCTGTTTTGAAAAACAGCTAGTCGGAATGTAATACGGCGGAATATTCAATCTGACTGCGACATATAGATTTTAAAAGTATAGAAACGTTTCTGTAGCGTGACGTTACATAAAAACGAATCAGACGGCACCAAAACTGATTCTGGGGTAGGAACATACCGGGATTACGATCCCTCTTTACCAAAAATGCCGATGAACTAGCCAAAAACCGGAAAGTGTTGGATTGGATAACGTAAGTGACAATTTTGCATTACCATATTCTGAAATTATATTATCACTTATAATCTCCATGTCAAGCCAGGGAAATTATCAATTATTAATTTCGCGACAACTTTTTTTTCGAAAAATTCATGTTGTTGTCATAGTAACCTGTCAAAATCAAATCATCTGATTGGCTTAAATAACAAGTATAAAATGTTCACTTATAATCCCCCTAGAGCTTGAATTATTTCCAAAATTTTTTTCGAGGTGCCATTTTCTTAAAAAAATTCGCAACTAAGAAAAAAATTACGAAGAATAATTCAAGCTAGCGGGAGATTAGGTAAGAAAATTTTATACAAAAAAATACAACTTTTGACAGTTTATAAATAAATATTTCAGAAAAATAATCTACGCTTGTTATTCTGGCATATAAACGTGACAGCTGTCAAGCCAGGGAAATTATCACTAGTTTTCTAAGTATCTTTCAAATGCTAAATTGGAAGTTTTATTGAAAAAAGTGAAAAGTACGAGTAGAACACATATATTATATATAATAATATAATATATATATATATATATATATATATATATATATATATATATATATATATATATCATATATAGACCTATCTAATAACATTATCGTTATAAATTTTCAAAATTAACCACGAAAATGTGCCATTAGTTTTTTATCTATACCTACAAATATTATAAAATTGAAAGAGATTTTATTACGTTCTCACACCTAAACAAAAATAAGGTTCAGCGTTATTAATGAATGATTTAAAAACAGGAGGAAGTACTTATACAATTTTCTTCAGTTTACTTTTTTATGTATGACTGTTCGCGCATTTTGCAACTTCGATTTTTGATGTTTTTTGATTCATTTAAAATAGGAGAGTTGATTCTCATATTTAGAAAAACCCAAACTCGAAATTTTCTTTCCTCCAATCTTTTTTTTAAATCGAAACACTGATAGGGCAAAATTAAAGATGAGAACATATCCGAAAACGTTCAAAGTGAACGTTTTTTTAAAGGAGTTACGGCTTTCGAGTTAAAGTAGTGGTACAGTCTGAAATAATATGTGTATTTCCGCCGCGATATTTTATGATTTCTGATTAATAACAAGTACAAGCAAAGAATAAACATAGGCAATAGGATAAGTACTATCTTTTTTGGTATTAGGGAAAGTTCAACGATTTTCATTTTCATGATCAATGTTACACTCAAAAGTGCAAAATAAATATTTTTTAACAAAAATTGGACCATTAGTTGGTGCACTAAAAAATATTAAGTACTTTGTTTCCAAAATATTTTATTGACCGACGAACCCCGAACGGAGGAGGTATACAATTCGACTGTCTGCTTTGTTTTTGTTTGTTGGCGCGTTTTTTGTAGTAAACGTACTCCGATTTGGATGATTTTTGATTTATTTGTAACAGGAGGCTTGATAAATGGTCCCATATTCATAAAAATGCAAATCCGAAATTTTCTTCACTCCGAAAACCGCCCCCGAAGGGGGTAGAGGGGGCAAATTTTCTCGCAAATAAATAATCTGAGGTGGTATAATTCAAGATAGGGCAATATCCGGAAACTTTTAAATTGAATATTTTTTCAAAAGTTTTTCGAGGCATGTTAAATTCTCAAATATGTGTATTTTTGCTATGTGGAGAGGGCGATTTCTTTCGAAAATTGAAAATCTGTAGGTACTACATGGAAGACCTAATTATTTGTAGCAACATTTTTTCCTTAGAGTTACGGTTTTCGAGTTACAGTGGTGGTAAAATGGTAACATCTAAAATACTGCTTATTTCCGCAGCGATATTTTGAGATCTCAATAATAACAACTACAAGCTAAGAATATATGTGAATAATAGGACTCCTGTTAAGTTGGCCCCCAATTTTCAAAAAATAAACTTTTTCAAACGTAAATCGTTTGCTTGTCTTTTGTTATTGTTTGTTAGATGACAAATTTCGTTTGTTAGTTGCTCTTTTTTTGTTATTAATTATTGAAATTTTCGACTTGAAGTGGGCCCCACTTTCAAAATATGAACGTTTTTTTCTTCGCAAATCGACAGTATTTTATTCGCTTTTGTTTGTTAGAATCGTCTCGCCGTTTGTTAGATCTTAATTACCTACCTACCAAGATATTTACAGCAAGTTTTATTTCGGCTACTCAACTTGATATTCGTAAGAATTTTCATTCAACGCAAGGAATGCATGCCGAACTTTGAGACTTTTCACCGATGATCACACTTGGCATCGATAAATTCAGGTATATATGTATTACATATAGCACATATGATATAATTACCATGGACTTGCAATAATATAAAAGAAAGAAAAATATGTTTCACTTTTGGTTGCTGATATTGCTGAGTGTACCCAGCAATTACGATACGATAATTCGCATTTCATAGCATATTGCTATAGAAAGATTAATCTTTGGGTATTTCTAATCTTCGCTTTGGAAACAATACAACTATTTGAAACCAAAAGAATCAAACTGTTCGGCCAGCTCGGGAATCTGCCCTCACGCGCCTACATATAAAAAAATTGTCGTCAATATTTAGGAATCCTCAAAATAAAGTTGACTTGAAGTCCACGATTTCTGCATTTTTTTATATAAGTACAATTTGTAAAAAAAGTGCAAGTAAATATATGCAAAAAAGTTGTATTAAAATTTTATTAAAAATTAAATTATTGTCTTTATAAATTCGTCAGTTAGTAGCTTTTGTGTTAACACGCGCATGCGCGTGCTTGGCAACCGAAATAAAAATTGCTGTAATGATTTAATCAAGATCTAACAACCAGCTAGGTCATTCTAATAAACAAAAGAGAATTAAAAACTGTCGATTTGCGAAAAAAAACGTTCATTTTTCGAAAGTGGGGCCAACTTAATAACAAAAAAAACGAACTAATGAAATTTTTCATCTAACAATGACAAACGACAAACAAACGATTTACGATGAAAAAGGTTTATTTTTCGAAAATCAGGGGGCTAACTTGACAGGGGTGATAATAGGATAAGTATTTACTATCTTCATTGGTATTAGTGAACGTTCAACGAATTTCGTGACTATATTAATACTAATAATACTATATTAATTCTATTGATGCTGGTACTTGTGAAGTTAGTGCCGAAAGTTATCAATCTAACTGCAACTGCACAACTTCAAAAGTAACAGCAGCAATAAAATTAATATTATTTTGTATTTTTCAGTGCACCAACTAATAACGTCGGTCCAATTTTTTGTAAAAAATATTTATATTTATATCTATAGCCCATATAAAACTATTTTCGACATGAGTCAAAATAAATGGTACATATTATAATTTGAAGTGAAACTATTTTATTGCATTCCAATTGAAATTCCAGTCATTTCCTTAAAAAAGATAAATCAGTTTATCCATGGATTATCCCAAGTTTGAAATAATTAAATGTTCATGTTAGCATTTCTTGTAGAAGTCTTGGACCTTGAAGTGAAATAACTTGCCTGGAAAATCCAGACATATCGAGAGTAGTTGCAATTGAGCCCCTTCAAATATTTCCAACCCTCCGACTCACATACTGTTTCGTGTAGGCACGTTGTGTGGTCGTTGGGAAACTAATTTGTCGCATTCGCTCACAAACTTGGGGAGTGACATGATCTTGCTAGGCCATGTAACAGGGAAGTAAAATTAGAGGGACACGTACTGCTTGCTTTTGGAAGTAAGGTTCAGCTCGCAATGGCTAACCCAGAAGTTTAACCGAATCATTGAAGGTCTCTCGAGGACACGAATTGGATTTCTACGATTGTCTCGGGGATTGCACAATGATCTTTTGTTTGCGACACATCACTCTCATAATGTTGTTAATTTGGTTTACCTGTCCTGATTTATTTTTGCTGAAACATATCTTTTCTAATATCAGTGTTAATAGACTTCTGATTAGACTAACAGACGGCAGGATAATAATGTAGAGCTAATGATTTATACTTATAATGTCACGCTGTCTCATTTCTATCTTAAGCTGAGTAAAAAAAATCTGGTGTGTCCTATCGCTCTCAAGCTTATTCCATCGAATATTGAAATCGTCTGTCTGATCAGGTTGTCTAGAGATACATTTTTTTAGCATGTCAAACAACAATTGTCATATTCAACTTTGACGTAAGAAGAAGCGTTTAGCCAGAATATGAATTAAAAGTTTGAAAATTTTACATTTCATTTGAGCATAACATTTTTCCCTGTTTCTTTTCTCACAGATACGCCTTATAGCAGGTGGTAAAGGTCTTTAAGCAGAGTGTTTCAGTCAAGTTTCTTTAAAAACGTTAAAGCTGTTTACGCGCCACAGTCTTGAGCGAAGCAAGTTTTTCAGATAGTGCCTAGCAACCAGTCCAACCGGAAAATCGTTTCGCTATCGGAAAAAAATAAAAATCAATCAACAAACTAGTTCCATCCATGAAAACATTTTTTTGGACTGAGAAACGTATATATCTGTTGAAAACCGAGCACCGAAGATTTTACACAATTACAGATTTTTTTCCACTGCTGATTTTGAAAAGTGTTCGCTAAAGAATTAGTCGACGACTTTAAATTAAAGCTTCCCACCAAAAATTCTATCGGATAAGAAAATCGTGTACCTACCTTGAAAATCAGAATCTCTATACCCACTGAACTGAATAAAAATGATGAATTCCCAGTTATTACCACTTGACAAGGCTTTGAAATGCAAGTTTCCATCTTCAGAGCGTAATCCTCTTAGAATGACTAATGAAACTCTTAACGCTTTGTTGTAATTGGTGGTTAATGTAAGAAATTTATATATTCGAAATTTTTACAAGTTTTAAAGATGCTCATTTATCAATCTTTAGAGAAAATCTATATATACCGGGTGTTCCAATTAAAACTTTCCACCCCATGTTATCTCGCAACGGGATAGATTTTGAAAAAATCACCATGACACGTCAATTTTGTTATCGAAGGGGACACATAATGGCGTAAGTTCCAATGTCTTAGAACCTACCCCTTAGGCAGGTGCGTAAAGTACCCTTACATTTTAAATGGTACCCTATGTTGAGTGACACCTCATTTTAAAGCTGTTTTGATTCTAATTATAACACACGACTTTTTGTATTTTCGTTGGGCTACGACCATAAAATCATACATCAATACAAAAAAAATAATTATTAGAATTTTATTTTAAAAAAAATTCAAATTGTGTGCCCTCTACTTCCAAGCAATAAGAAAATCTTTGGTCTACTTCTGAAAGAAAATTTCGAAGCATTACGGGTATAATCTGACGATATTATTCAAGTATTCGCCGACGAAGTTCCTCAAGTGTGTTTGGTGGTGTTGCATAAATTTTAGACTTTAAGTGTCCCCATAGAAAAAATACTAAAGGCGTTAAATCTGGCGATCTGGGAGGACACTTGATTGCACCTCTATGCCCTAACCAATGATTTGGAAAATTTGGATTATTAAAATGACGTACAGCTGTAGTATTATGTGGTGGAGCACCATCTTGCTGAAACCACACATCGTCTTCTGCTAAGGAGTTATCATTTTCCAATGTTTCCACAATCATCGGATAGATTTGCATTTCCGGCAGATCCAGATACATGTCTCCATCCAGAGTTCTCGGTAGGAAGAGAGGTCCTATGATGTAGTCTCCCAGTATGCCTGCCCAAACATTATATTTACCCGGATGCTGCGTATGACTTTCAAGAAATATTCTTGGATTTTCATCGCTTCAATAGCGATGTTTCCCGCTTGCAACCGATCCAGTTTCTGAAAATTTATGCATTAAAGACGTACCGATGCGACGTATTTTTATCAGGATCATTAAAAATACGGGCGGCCTGTCGTGCAGATTCGTTATTATTGTAAAATAAACTAATTATTTCCACTTTTTCAGCGATTGTATAAACCATTTTCACAAATTGAAATTCATTCAACGTTGTGATGATTCTACGAGATCTTTGCTGGTCTCGTTATGTTGGTGTATGAAGTTTTTCGTATTGAGAGAAACGAAAAATTATAAACAACATATTTTTATCGAGAAATTATTTTAAAAAAGATTACAATCAACAACCGAAAGGCTTCGAAATGTTCTTTCAGAAGTAGAGCAAAGATTTTATTATTGTTAGGAAGTAGAGGGCACACAATTTTAATATTTAATTAAATAAAATGGTCGAATTTATTGATATTCAGTCTTATTTTTGAATTGATTTTATGGCAGCAGTCCAATAAGAATAATAATAATCAAAGCAGCTTTAAAATGAGGTGTCACTCAACATAGGGTGACATTTAAAATGTAAGGGTACTGTACTCCCCTGCCTAAGGGGTAGGTTCCGATAACAAAATTGAACTGCCATGGCGAATTTTTGCCGTATTGCCTTTTGTGTGTAGTCTGTCAGTGCGACTAAGGCTTCAAGGTGGAAGGTTCCATACCGGAAAACCCCTAGACATATGTAGGAGAAATTCATTTGGTGCATGTCTGTGGATGAATCTGGGTTGGTGTTCGGACTGGTTCTACGTGCGAGTAGTAATCTGAGGTAGAAGGTTTCCATACTCAAGACTTTTTATGACATTATTTTTTCGTACCACAATCTACCAAAGTGTTTGCCCGGAAAGTGCCAGGTAAAACAGCTAGTATATAATTCAAGTCTCATCTACCGATTCATTCACAGGCTTTTCTGATGGAAACGACAGCCATTTATTTTTTCCTAAAAAAGTATCCCTTATCGAAGCATTGCTTATATGCTGGTTCAAACATACTTCTATCAAAGTATACATCATCTTCAGATTGATACGTGAGATAGAAACCAATAATATAGCTTATTTGTTTCACAAAGAAACATGCTCACTTGTTTCTTAGAAAATATATTTTTTTACGATACAACATGAAATTGCCTCAGTGAATTGAATAAGGAACTAATTATTTCTGTGTAGCTCAATCTGAAAGTCATAAAGATTTATACATAAATCAATAATAGTACGAAACATATACTGACATAATTTACATTAAGCCAGCTTCCGGTGCAGTGGACAGATTTGTTTATCAGATTCTCTTATGAATATACATCTTCCCATCTTATAATACACATAAAATGCTCACATATATAGTGCGTTCATAAAGTAACGAATAAATTCATTATTAGCTAAATAAACAATAATATTAGAAATGCCCGAAACAGATCAATTTTACTTTCCTACGCTACTATAGTAGTAGCTGTAGGTATAAGGAAAGTATTGTAATCGTGTGAAATTTTGGGTATCGAGATTTTTGCAAATGTTGACGTTTCAGAGTTTTCTAAGTCTAATAAACATATTTTCAGCCATTGGTCTGTCTGTCTGTCCGTCTGTCTGTCTGTCTGTGACAGCATTATCTCGGGAACGGATCGGTGTATTTTGTTGCTTTCTTTTTTATTTTGTTTAGTACCAATATCCTCGCCGGTGGCACTGAATGAGAATCCTTTATACACTGGGTGTTGAGCTATAGCCAAAAAACGAGATTTGCTCAAGACTGTAGCGCAAAAATGGTTCTATGGATTTTCATTAAACTTGCCTGAAGTATTCTTCTGAGAGCCCTTTACCACCCACACACAACGCCATCTCTGAGAAAGAGCACAAAAAAAAGTTATGCTTCAGATTCTGGCTAAACGTTTCATCTTTTGAAAAAATGTTATATGACCATTGTTGTTTGTCTTGACATGCTGAAAAAAATGAGTGGTAGCACGATTTGACCAGAGAGTTTTTACTTTCCTACCGCTATTATCGTCGCTTTGTAAGGAGCAGTAGGAAAGTCGTGTGAGCGGACACATCAGATTTTTTATTTTAATTTACAGTTTTTCCAAATTATAATTAAATGAAATCACGTTACAATGACAATGACAGAACCGGGCATTACATAATTTAAAATTTTTGTATTTTTGCCGACCTTGTACCACTTTGAAGCAACGTGTTATATATTTTTGGAATCAGCTCATCAAGAAAAATCCGGAGATTGAAAAAATGGGGTGTTCCATTAAAAAAAATGGTGATGACATCATCTCATGAAGGTTGTTCACCCTGTGTATTAGAATATAATTTAAAAAAATAGTAAATTACAATCAAATATCTACCTGTTTCGGGAATTTCTAATATTATTGTTTATTTAGGTAAAAATGAATTTATGCGTTACTTCATAATACTAAGTATTCAAATGTCTGCAGTAAAAATATGTAAGCTGAATATAAGTACATATGCATCACCATGACCTAATAAAGTTAAATTGTATTTAAATTTCATTCATTTTCTGCAAATACATTAAAAAACTTGGTGAGATGAAACACTGAGTTTAATTCACAAAAAAAATGATTTTTTTGTGGTAATGTTCTATAAAGAGACGAGCTACAAATTATATCTATGAATCAGATAGATTTTTGATGGCATTTACTTTCCTTGTTTGATGATGCCCATCAAATCTTGAATGATATCTTCAGACGACTGATACTGAATTTGATGACACTGCAGAAGCGACCTTTGTTGACAAATTTTGAACGACCGCAATAGGGAAGCACATAGGTATCTGTGAGAAATATACCTAACTAAAAGTCAAATCAAGTCTTCAATTGCCAAACTCAAACTCGATTCAAATGTGTGAATCACTTCCATACTTGCTTGATGCTGTGTTACGTCAATCATCGAAACTAGCTTTCTTCACAAAATTCTTTGAGAGAGACAAAGCTAGTGCGCGGACATTTTTCACCCATTCATCTATCAAAATCAAAGTAACATCAACACCAATTCACCCAAGCTGAATTATATTGGAAAAAACAGCCCCTAATTTCAAATGAAAAGAAACAATAGTAGGTATTTCTTTCAATCAACAACTAGAACACTATCTGATACCTTATATACGTATATAATAAATTGTTTTAAAAAAGAAAAGAATCTATCCATTCAGAATGAATTGTAAATAAAAAAATATGGTGCGTCATGCTCTGCCTTTGCTTGCAAATTCAAGATGAATTAAACTCTGCATTTAATAATAAATTGGCATGAAACTAGATGAGATTTTTTCGTTGACTGCCACTTTTTATACACCGAATAAAATTGAGAAAAAAGGCAAACAAAAAAAGATGGAATTGAATTTCACCTGTCTGAAGATTTTACGTTCATTGTATTACAGGCCCTACACCATTATACAGGGTTGTCCATTAAACGCACGGTGATCTCTAGGGATCTTGCCGTTGAAATAGGAAAAAAAATTTCTTTTCGAGCGTTCTTTCTGCTGAAAATAATTTCAGAAATGACAGATCTCCGGATATATCGGAAGAAGACATCGACTTCCTTATTTTAAATAGAAAACCATGTATATTTACATTTTTGAATTCAGCATCGTCCAGTTGGTTAATTATAGTTGTTGTCTACGGGTTCTCCATTTGGAGTTATTCGATAATCTTTAGAATATTTGACGTTTGTATTTCAGAAAAGTTGTAATATCTCAGAAACTACACCCGATCAAAACATGAAGTTTTTGCTGTTGAAAAGACCGAAAAATTTACTTTATTATTTTAAATGTAGTATTGCTTCAAAAGAAGATTGAATCATTACACTAGCAATTTTCAAAGTTGAAAAGTTTGAAACATACAAAAGTCATTTTTCTCACATGGTATGTTACGTTCCATATCTTACCAGATATTTAACGTATCCCTAAAAGAAAAAAATCACTCTGGTTAGATCAGATGACCTTGGTGGCTAGGCAACTGGTCCACATCTTTCAATCCAGCGTTCTGGAAATCTTTCATCCACAGTGTTTCGGACTCCGACAGTAAAATGTGCAGGTGCTCCATCCAACTGAAACCACATTCTTCTCAATAAATCCATTAGAAGATCCTCCAAGAGATTTTCTGGATTTTCATTTAAAAAAATTTGAAAGATATTTCTAGTAAGGTGTTCATTGAAAAAAGGAGTCAATTTCTTTAACATTCTCTAAGGATATAAACCATATCTATTAGTTCTTAGGTGGTATGTTTCATGTTGATTGCGAGCCCTAACAGCACCCACTAAATTTTATTAAATTTGACGTAACTGTGAGTCTATGAGGTATAGTATTTATATCAGAATCCATATGTACCTATAACAACTGTATGTAGAACGAGAATATATAATATATAAAAACAGGACCTAAACATAAACATACTAGAAATATATAAAAAAATATGCGACTAAAATATAATCTTGATTAAAATATAACAATAATAATAGTAGCCGAACATAAAAATTCAAATTTAAAAAAAAAAAACATAAAATTATTAGTATTCTAGTTATTTTTAGTGATATTATTAATTCTTTCAGTCAGAACGACTTATTGAAGCGTTGGATTGTGGGTTTCTTTTTTAGGGCGGATGTAAATGTGCCACCAAATATACCTGGTCAGAAAAAGGTAACGTGCCACCAACCCGAAGGGTGCAATGAAGAGGTCCCATGTAAATGTGCCACCGTTTTAAATTATTATATTTCAAGAATTATGTGGTTGTAATGAATTAAAAGTTACATGGATATAAGAAATAAACTTTATTTAGTTTTAGTTTTCAGTTTCTCTAGAAGAATTATACAATTTGATAGATACGATTTATCTTGCCTACAATTAATATAAATATATACAAAATATAAAAAAGAAACAATATCTTAGTAGTAGTCAATCATTATACAGATTATTATTTTTTTTACACTATTGATCTGATAAACCAGATACAAGGTAAAAATATATTTAAAAAAATGAAAATGAACCTCAAATTATTACTGAGGCAAAATTACATGTGATACACATCTAAAGTCATAGTTTGAGATTTTTTTTTTCAATTTGTCCCAAAATGTTTTAAAGTTTTCTCTGTTAGACTTTTCTCCAACTCACGTCGAATTATTTTGAAGGGCTTTTCCGTTATATCTTCGAAAGCTTTTCTCTTGTGGGGATGAAAAAAAATTTGCCGATTTAGTTTTGGAACTTCAGGATTGTGGTTATGTTAATTTTCAACTCTACTGATATCACAGTCAGGTCCGAGCGTAAAAATCTACGCGGTGCACTTTCCTCTTCTTTTTATGCATATCAAAAGCATTTCACCACTTTTTAACACTTTTTCATTCTTGAACTTGTTGAAGAGTAAAACGTCGTTGCCGTAGTTGCTTGTCACAGTTTTATACTTCATGATAAATGAATAAACAGGGAAGACTAAAGAACAGGAATTCCAAAAAGCATTTATACATTCCATTTTGGGATTATCTAGGTAAATTTAAATAAAATTATTATATAGGTAATAGGATTATAATTTATGGTGGCAAATTTACAGGTAAGTATTTAAAAATATAATTCAGGGAGAGGTACAAAACCCTTTTTCGGTGGCACAGTTACCTCCGCCGCTTTTTAATAGCATCATCAAATAGTGTAAGAACTTTTTAAGAATGTACAACTTGTGATTTTAAACATCCGTGTGTTTTTCCCTGTAGCTATTAGTTGAAGTTATTTTTACATGTTTCATTATATCATACATCAAGAATGATAAACGAGAATTTTAAATTGAAAACAATTAAAGGAAAAATATGAACTTGTAATGTTAAACATCCACAATAATTTATTCCCTATGAAAATGAATTGAAATTATTTTCCCGGTTTTTATTGCATTATTCTTTGCGAACTATAAATAAAGAATTCAAAACAAATACAACTTGAGATCCTCGTGATGATTGACTTTTTCTGTCAACCAAAATTATTTTTCTTGGTTTCATTGTATTATACCCAGAAAACTACATCCAAAAAACATGGCCGTCAGCTCTTGAAAAAAGTCAAAGATTCTGCCGAGAGTTCTTTATACTATGGTTTCACAGAGCTCTCTAATCGATTCATTATTTAAGTCTGTACCTCTCAAGTTATGCTATTTTGAAGGATTGATGTAATTACCTAATAACCAGGAAATCAGCGGGTGCCAATCAGGTATAATTTGACAACATTGGGAATTTTCGGCTTACCAATCCCCTGTGATGTAATACAATAGAGTACTTAAATGGACTATATCTAATAATTATGATGAATATTTTCAAGTAAATATAATGAATACCATTTTAGGATACCTGCGTTCGTTTTCCGTTGAGTATTCCGATTTGAAAGCATAATTTTAGAGAGTAGATGGTACCTCCTTATAGTACGACCAGAAATCTAAGAAGGCTGTAAGTAAGCAAATGCTTGAGTTATCAGCAGGCGGTCTACGCAGTGTTGTACTTGCTCTAGCCATTAAATTTTGTTTTATAGGCCGGTATTATGGGTTAAGATAATTTTGTGTACTTTTCCTCATAGTACATATCATTATTTAACATATATTCTTGTATAGTGGCTTCGGTGTCATTTGAACATGGTGCTTTAGCGCTTTATCAAGTTTTCGACTGTGGTAGCATTATCCATGACGATAATACTGTTATTTGGAATATTTGGTACGAGTTTATTTTAGAACCAATAATTCGGCTGTAGCATCATAGTGATAATCGACTAAAGAGTCGTTAATATTCTTTGTCGATAAAGACAACGCATTTGGTATAAAACCATTTTCGGTTCCTGCGTGAATTATCGTAATGCGTTCTCCTTCATTAGATGGCGCCTTATTTTGGCACAAGTCAGATAAGTCTACCAACTTTTGTTTGGAATATCGTGTGTATCGAACCAAGTTTCATCCAAATACTCATCTGCTCTACCATATTCTTTAAATTATCTTAATCCTAATCCGAACCTCATACTTCAAGGGACAAACACTCTTATTGCTTATCTATATAACAAAAGGTGATAATGAGGATCGTCGGCTTATATTGATTTACCACCTTCTTAGATATCTGGTCATACTATACCTAAGAAGGGTAAACTGTCTTTATTGATTTCATATCAGAATCAGAGTGTGCAACTAATTCGGTAAAGTAAAAACGAATAGATATATTGTTCATTAACATTCCCAATTTTGAGCGTTAATGTCGACATAAATAATACCGAAAATCTATCGTTTTAATGATATTGTTTCAATTTGCTGTTTCTTTTTACTCCTCGATCATTCATTTCGCATTATGTTTAGCTACAGAATTGTACCTTTTAATTATTTTTCAAGCATGAGAGTGCAGATACCTACTGTATCCGCCTAGTCATTCCTTAATAGAAAATGCCGTGAAATAACTTGAAACTGGATAAGATCGTGCTATTTTCTGCCAGTTTAACGAAGCAGATTAATCTGTGCCTGGACCCCCGAGATGGTGCAAAGATAAGCTAACAGAAAAAATGCCTAACAGTCGGAATTGGTTGAGGGTTTGCGAATGAAATTGGGGTGGTCTGGTCTTGAATTACTCTCTCACTATCCAATCAATAAAGTCTAGTCAATTTTGATGTTCAGCAGAATCTCCTGTTCCTGTATTTATATGAACAGAAGTGTATGATTTCCTTTATTTTCATGAAATATTTTCTATCTTGCTGCTATACATGCTTCTTAAGAAATGAATATCAATAAAATGCGTTTTTGTTTCGGTCCATATAAGAAATATAATTTGCAGAAAAAGAAATGTAGCATATTAATATTGTCACCGCCATTTGATATAGCTAAAAAAGTTGGTGTGAAGAAGTACTTCGATAACCATAAATATTTCTTACAAAAAATTAGACCGACGTTATTAGTTGGTGCACTGAAAAATACAAAATAATAATAATTCTATTGGTGCTGTTACTTTTGGCACCAATTTCACAAGCACCAGGATACCAACTAATAACGTCGGTCAAATTTTTTGTCAAAAATATTTATTTAACATTTTCGAGTGTAACATTAGTCACGAAAATAGTTGAACGTTCACTAATACCAATGAAGATAGTACCTACTTATCCTATTATCCACGTATATTATTTGCTTGTAGTTGTTATTAAAACATCCCTGGTGAAATACGCATAAGTATTTTAGATGTTACCATTTTACCACCGCTGTAACTCGAAAACCGTAACTCTAATAGTAGAGTGCACGGTCCTTGTTAAATCGTTTAAAAATGAATTGTGTGGGGGCGTCGAGGTTACAATCTGAAATTTGGCACAATCGTTACTGATTACCTACTTTGCTTAAATCCAAAAGCAGGAAAAAATCGGACATCGCAGAAGGGCACAAGAAATAAAAATCGAAATAATCGCACCGTTGTAAAGAAGAAAACGTTATTGATTTTTTGAAAATACAATACAGATTTTTGTGGAAATTATATATTTTTTCAATTTTTGAAAGTCGCGAAATATACGTGCCTTTATGGAGCTTCGCTAGTCTTACAGTTGACTATTTCGGAACAATACCAAGCATTTTCTAATTAATTTTCAAAAAAATTTTCCATTTAACCCGTGATATCTTGTAAACGAAGGCGTTAATCGAAAAAAACTATTCTTTGAAAACGTTTCTCACGTCTTTCATTCTACTACCGGTGTAAGATAATAATTTTAGGAAGTGAAATAGTGACGTATTTTAATTAAATGCGTCTGCCACTTCACGTCCACACTCCCGACAACGATATCGCATCTCACTTTAACGCCGTAGCTCTATCATGCTCTTGCTCATACTGCATACTCGTAAAGTTTATTACTTTTTAATTTTTTTATACTAAAGGTACTTGCAAAATACTTAAATTTTATTATGTAACGAACATTTTTCTATATCCTAAAATCAATTTTCTGTAGTGATGGAAGGTAAGTGGGTATTTAAGCGGTTTTCATAAGATGACTCGATTAGATTATTTTTTTATTTATTTAAGTTAAAAGTCGCATTCACCTTCCAGTTATTAGCGACAGATTAGATATTTTCCTTAACTATTTTTCATTTTGTCGGTAATGGAATCTAGAGCTTTGTCTTTTTCGACATTTGTAACTATGGAGAATTTACTTGTAATACCCACATGTTTATGTTTGAGCAGTCTCTTTTATTGTGATAGTAAACAACCTGTATGGTATTCAATTTCCATGGCAATCATATCGTTTGATCCTATTCTTTTAAGGACGTCTAAACTGACTGCACCTATGGATTTTATTTTATGTTCGATATTCTTAGACGTAACCTGCGACAAGCGCCGTGTTGTTGATCGTTTTTGACATAAAACGCACTTATTTCTAACGAAAATATCTTTGCGCAGCATTTTACCAACAGGAGGGGGTGGTTTAATACCCATGTACTTAAATTCTTCTTCTCTTTTTATTTTCATTTCCAAACATTTAATACTCTTCTTTCCAATGAAGGTTACAAGATTTGCGCCAAATGGCATTTTGCAACTCTCCATTTTTTCCTTCCAAGATAATGCTATGGATGTCAATATCAGAGTTTTTCGTTAACGCATCTCTGAGTGGCCTCAATGAAGGTTTGAAAATTTTTCTTGAATATTATACACACTGGGTCAGTTTAGACTTTTAATTGTAGTAATGACTCTTTTTACTTTCGGAACGTGTACTGTCCATTTTATTACTCAATGTAGGTACCTATAATACCTAGGTAATTGTGGTATTTACAATAAACCCTGAAACAACCCTCCGGTACAATGGAAATACACTTAGGTATACTGTCTTTTTTGTCACAACACGACATAGAAAAAGAAGAGTTGTGCACGAGTGCAATAAACAACAGCAAGTGGAAGTCGGGCAAAAGGGATGAAGCGATGGAGCTACGGTGTTGAAGTGAGATGCGACATCGTTGTCGGGAGCGCAGACGCGAAAAGGTAGACGCACTCGCAGCCATGCATTTTGACACCGCATCGCATTTAATTAAAACACGTCACTATTTCACTTCCTAAAATTATTAATCTTACACCGGTGGTTGAATGAAAGACGCGAGAAACTTTTTCAAAGAATAGTTTTTTTCGATTAACGCCTTCGTTTACGTGATATCACGGGTTAAACGGAAAAAACTCTGAAAATTAATTAGAAAATGCCTAGTATTGCTCCGAGATAATCAACTATTGTAGCTCCATAGAGGCACGTATATTTCGTGACTTTCAAAAATTGAAAACATATATAATTTACACAAAAATCTGTATTGTATTTATATCAAAAAATCAATAACGTTTTCTTCTTTACAATGGTGCGATTATTTCGATTTTATTTTTCTTGTGCCCTTTTGCACTGTCCGATTTTTTCCAGTTTTTGGATTTAAGCAAAGTAGGTAATAAGTAACGATTGTGCCAAATTTCAGCTTGTAACCTCGACGCGCCCACGGGATGTAAGAAAAACGCCATTCTGACCTCTACTATAAGTAAAAATGTTCATTATAAATGTTGTTACAAATAATTAGGTCTTTCATGTAGTACCTACAGATTTTCAATTTTCGAAAGAAATCGCCCTCTCCACATAGCAAAAATACCCATATCTGAAAATTTAATATGCCTCTATCTTGAAAGCTGTAACTCTTTTGAAAAAATGTTCAATTTAAATGTTCCCGGATATTGTCCCAACTTTAATTATACCACCTCAGATTTTCGATATTCAAGAAAATTTGCCCCCTCCTAACCCTTCGGGGCGTTTTCATGAATATGGGACCGTTTTTCAAGCCTCCTCTTTCAAATGAATCAAAAATTATCAAAATCGGGGTACGTTTACTATATACAACGCGCGCACAAACCAAAAAAAAGCACATAGTCGAATTGTATACGTCCTCCGTTCGGGGTTCGTCGGTCAAAAAGAGCTATTATATTATTGTAAACATTATTTAAAAGACCATGAAACTCTTTAAATATCTTCCGTTTAGTCAACTCCGTAGGTATTATCATGATCAAGATCCTAATCATTCCCATCCTTACCTTTGACACACTGTGTATTGATATTTGTTACAAACTTAATTGTGATAGGTAGGTATATAAATAAATCACCTTCCTTCCATAAAGCATCTGTCGAGATAGAGCGCAATATCACAAATATTACACAAAATTACACGCTGCATTTTCAATGACTGGTAAAACTGAAAGAAGCATTCGCACGAACCTCAACTAATCTAAACTAATCAAATTCTTCATCCCGTTAACTAAAAGCAAATAAAAAATCATTTCATGGTGTTCTCATGCACGAATAAATAATCATTATAGGGATAGTTTAATTTCAACATTTAATAGCATTTTTTGCACGACATTATTTCCACTGTACAACAAATCGTTATTTAAGGGGGATAAATGAATAATCATACTTATTAGCAATAAATTGATGAAGTTAATTTGTTCGATTTTATTGGAATTTATCTCATTTAAAATTTTGCTACTAAAGTAGAATATAAAAGTTGTTAAATTTGGGTGAGGTATTTGAGATGTAGGACACTAAGATACCTACAAATGAACAAGAAATCTAGATTGTTTATAATTGAACAGTTAATTCAAAAACGTAGCAAAATACTGGTCAAAATGTTTTGTTATTCACTGTTTCATCATTTTCAAACTTTATTGTCATGAATAATATGGTTCTGAAACAATAATTTCAAATTAAACAAAATAAACAGCTATAGTCCGTATCCAAAATACCATGCAATGATGCAATCGTATATAGAGAGAAACGTCCAATAAGAGCCTACATATCGAACCCCCCCCCCCTCTAGTTGCCACCCGCGTTTGGGACTTTGCCTCCCTGCACAGTATTTTGAAGACGGATTAAATATAGTTCAGTTCAGCTTAAAACATACCTAATAATGCCTCAAAAGCTCTGTTGGCAAGAAAATAAATCAATTTCTCCAAAAAAATATATCTCAGCAATAAAACCATGAAACCTCGAGAATAAGAAGTTTTTATCTTAAAAATGAAGATTTACCAAATTCTTGGTCTAATTCATTTACTTCTTCCGTATCTTCCATACTTTATCATACACTGACTTATTATCCTTAAACCCGATCCTTAGACCACCTTGTTCCTGAAGACAAACATCACCCTGCTCTTGCCATTGCCTACGATCCTAATCTTTCCCATAACTTGACTTGACTAAGTAGACTTTCCCAGAACGTACAACCTTCTAACTACTATCAATTGGACTTTCTTAGAAACTCTCGACGAGTCAAACGATGTATGCGCTCATTTTTATGAAAAAAATTATAATGTTTTAAATAACTGTGTGCCCGTATGGACGCATCAGTTCAAGAGCAAATATCCTCCTTGGTTCGATAAGAATATCATTAAGCAAATTCAGTTGAAGGATAAGCTTCGACGGTTGTTTAAAATCAACAACGACACTGAAGCTCTCAGCGAATTTAATCGCTTAAGAGCTAGTATCAAGCATGATATCGACAAGTCTTACAAAAATCCGAAAAAATCCGAATAAGCTTTGGGCATTCATTAATAACAAAAAAAGATCAAATAGTATCTCTGATAGAATGTTTTACGACGGTCAATTATTAGAGGGCGCCTACGATGTTCTAAGCAGCTTTGCCAACTTCTTCTCGGAATCATACACCGTGGGTTCATCTGTTCAACTCACTATGAATAGTCTGAATAAGCCCGCACTGTATATTAGTACCTTTCAAGAGAATGAAGTGTTGAGAGCCTTAAAGCAAATCAAACCTAAGATGACCAGTGGGCCAGACCTTATCCCTGCAATGATTGTGAGAGATTGTGCACACGCCTTAGCTTATCCACTAACGGTCCTGTTTAATATATGTGTAAGGACATCCACTTTTCCGGATATATGGAAACTGTCGAAAGTTCGGCCAATCTTTAAAAAAGTGAAATTTTTGAAAAAAATTAAAAATAGTTTCTATTGGGCATTTAAGATTTAAACCGTACCGATGACTACCTACTATTGCTCTCCTTTTCTCGATTTTAACTATACTTATTTATATGTGTTTGCCAGCAACAGCAATTCCATAACAAATTACTGTTTGTCTACCACAACACAAAATTAAACTTTAAATTAACAATAACGTCTGACGTCTGACAATTGCGACATAACCATAGACGATCTTCCAGAAAGTACCTATATACCAGAGAACGAGACGTATATATACGCTCCATGCTCGTGCGTAATTCCAGTGACGGATCCCATTGTCGTTCCATGTCGACAAAATAATTATCTTGGTTGAATGAGATTGAATGAGATAATTATAATTACCAATATTGGATCACACTTGGAGCTTAACAGGCGGCGAGATGTCTGCGATCTAAGTACGCATTCGAAATTTCAAGTCTCTAGACCGTATGGGGCCTGAGAAATCGCTGCGTAGTCCATTGATACAAGAACCGAAAGTAATAAAAACTATTTAAAAAGGCGACAAATTGGAAATTCACAATTTCAGGCCCATATAAATAATATGCAATTTTGGCAAAGTATTTGAAATCCTTCTGTACAATAGGATATATCCGCATATCTGCAGCCAATTGGCATCTTCTCAGCATGTTTTTGTGAAAGGCCGTTAGGCAGTCACCAATCTATTTAATATCACAGAATATATTGCAGAAAGTATTGATAGAAGGTCACAGACGGATGTTTTATATACAGATTTTTCTAAGGCGTTCGACAGACTGGACCATGGAATATTACTTCCAAAACTTTCTGGGTTTGGCTTGTCGATATCTTTGATCGAACTGTGTTTGTCATATTTCAAAAACAGGCGACAATTCGCTGAAATTAATGGTATTAAATCTGTGGAATATACTGCTACCTCCGGTGTCCCCCAAGGCAGTATCCTTGGTCCTCTTCTTTTTAATGCTTTCATCAATGATTTTGTTGGAAAGATCGATATAAACTGTTTAATGTACGCGAATGAGTTAAAAATATATCTTGAAATAAAGAACATAGTTGACTGTCAACGCCTTTCCTCAAATCTCAGACGGCTAGAAGAATAAACGATATTGTGCTCGAACGCCCTCACTTGTTCTCCGATCTTGGAGTAACCTTCGATACAAAGCTCTCTTGTGCCTCACAACGAAATTTCACTGATCGCCGCAAATAGGATGTACGGTTTCATAGCAAGAACATCTCGTGACTTCTCAGACATTACTACATTGAAGATCCTATACAATGCCTTCGTCAGATCGAAATTGGAGTACTGCTCTATCATATGGAACCCACTAAATATAACGTATATTGAGAAGCTCGAGTCCGTACAACGACGGTTTTTGAAAATTCTCTCTTTTAAATGTAATAACGTTTATCCGCCGCAGGGATTTTCTCACAGACATAATATGAAGAGTTTAACCACTCGTCGTGATTCCAATTATGTAATTTTCATTCATAAAATGATCAATGGTCAATTCAATGATTCATATCACATATGAAATTTATAGTTTCTAGGCTGGCATCTAGAGCTGAGGATACCTTTTACCTTCCTACTCCAGGAACAAATATTTTAAAAGCCTCCCCTCTGTAAAAGCTTTGTAACAAATGCAAAACTCATGTCATCAGTTGGACCTATTTCATTGTTCTATCTCTGCAATAAAAAATGGCCCTTGAATATCTATATGTAAACTAACCATGTAATTAGTATAATTAGTATAAGCTTAATATCTAAGCTTTTAATTATTACTTTTCTAATCTGTAAGTATATTGTAGAAATAGTCAGATAAATTGTTATTCCTATATTCCTGTTCTGTTATTGGGTGTGGACCTGTAGAACAGTGTAGTGATAGTAAAAAAATAAATAAATTATGAGATTAATAGAAAATTATATATCTCAAAGATATTTATTTCTTGAATTGTCATTCACATCTTCATATTTTTTTTTGATTCAGCAGGATAAACTACTGGTATTCAATAATCTCCACATGAAAAAAATCATATGACAATCGTCTATGAGCTGTAAAAACTATCGCAAAACAATCATCCATAATTTTCACTAAATTAATTTTAGAATATGTAATTTCTCTACTACAACACCCGCAATAAATCTAAATCATTTAAAGTGATTTTGTATATCTGGTATATCAACAAAATTGCTTCAAAATTTATTAAAATAAGAGCTCCAGTTTCAAACAAAATTCCTAAATATTTCCTTATGATTGTTAACTTCTAAAGAGGAGCTCGAGACTCCCCGATTCCTATCCCCGAAGTTAAGCAATGCACAGCGAGGCCAGCATTTGGACGAGTGACCGGTGATGAGCCGGGTGCACATTCAATTTCCTACAATTCTAAAAAGAATTTGTGGTGGCCTCAGCCTAGTCTAGTTGCACTGCAATTGATTTGCCATGCAGAGTTTGCCATTGACATATTCATGCGCCTGAGGATGATAAAATCTCAGCAGGGCAATACCTAATAGTGTTTTCAATCGAAAGATGTGTGGCAATGAACCTTGAAATAAACTATCAGAAATGTGATATAGCTATACATTCTGACAATCAGGCTGCGAGCACGAACTCCTTTCATTGGCCCAGAAACTTTTCTGTGGTACAGGTAAATCCACCTACAAGAAAGAGTCTCAGGAGAAGTAAGAAACCGAAAGAGAAACACTGGCGGAATCTCCCTGAGCTGAATCATTCCAAAAAGTTTCTTGGAAGCTTTAATACTGCAAGATCTAAGAAGTATCTAGATCTTAGCAAGAGTATGCTACACCTCCTCACTGGATATCTTACTGGGCATTGTCGCCTCAGGAAGCACCTAACGAGAATGGGTCTAGCAGAAAACTACGAGTACAGATTCTCTGGGGAGGAGGAGGAAACTCCGGATCACCTGGTGACAGAATGCTATCCAACGCAAAAAATGCTTTGGACAAGAAACATGCAGAAATGAGGAAGTAACCTCCTTGAAGCCATCCCAGATTAGAACTCTGGAACTGGAGGGCGAGCTGTAGACTACGTAATGGCGAGAACAGCTCTGATGGGGGCCACAGGAGACCTCAAGGTCGCAGTGTAATGACAACCCCTTTAAATCTACAATCTACTTAATAAATAAAAAATTAATTGCTTTTAAAGTTTACGGCCTCTTCCATAAAAAATAATAATCTAAAATAGGGAAAATCCAAGATCTGTTGATAGTCATTTAACGGCAATTTTCGGGACATTCTCTATTCCCTATTTTTCACTTCCCAGAAGAATCGACTGCATGTTTGTTTTTTAAATTATGATTTTTAAAATAATAAATAACATACCCTCAAGCATCTTACCTCTAGAAAAAGATAATTATTTTCTACAAAAAAAAATGTTCAAAATTAATCAAGAAATATTCCTACCATTTATTGCAGACTTGCGTCTGTCGGATGTAACTTCTGCACTTTTCATCAATGTGATTAACTACTCCTGAGGCTTCCCATCTCCAGTGAAGGATACATTAAGGTAAACATTGATCATGAAAACAGATTCATGATGATCAACAGACCTACCACTACCACAAAGTGCATGTCGTGCATAATGGAAAGCGTCAGCCCATCTCAACCTGCCAATTTAGGTATGGAAAGGCGAAGCGGGGGGGCATTTCCTGCGTTGTCCATGGAATTTCTGCACCACCGATTATTCGGCAAACGACGACACAATATAACGAAACATCAAAGGCTCAGACGGCTATAATCTCTACACGGCAGAACTGTATGTTCTGTTGATGACGCAATTTCCTCAAAGCGATTGCCGCGCGAAGTTGGCATCGTCGACGTCTATGACGTCATATCCGGACCGCGGGCGCCGACTTAAAACATGTTGATTCCAATGCTTGCCTTCCAACAGAAGGAATTAATTAATTTCCCAATTAAATCAAGAGAATGACTCGTTGAAGATAATGGCAATGGATAGATATTTTGGGGTATGAAGCAACATTAACGTGGATCAATTGAGTGACGGAAAGACCGCAAGAGTTTAACAATTGTGTTAGCGTTTTCACAACCGCATGATATTATATTAAATTCCCATCTATTGGCAATACAAATACCTTCGTCATTTGATCAAAGTGGCCGTGAGCACGTGAGAGATTACCATACACGATATAGGAGAATTCAGGGAGTCTGATCATCCATACAGTGTACAGCTAAAATATAAATTTTATTCAAATGATATTTATATATAATATATATGCTTATTTAACCAAAGCAGTGTAGTCTTTTATGTGTGCATCATAATTAAAATCATAAATCAACAATCAAAAAGTTTTAGAGGTTACGTTAAGTGATAAAACGTCACCCATGAAGGTTCATTCAAATGATCGTCAATGTGATCACTCATTTGACATAGAACAGAATATAAACCTTATACGTATATAGATATACAAACGTACTTACAAAATGTCAAGATCATAACCTAATTTTCGTTTCTAGACTTTTTAAACGTCGGAATTTAAACATCTTATAATAATCAGAATTGAATTGATATAAAAATTCAACATAACCTATAAAACTTTATTTATAATTTTAAATATAAAGTTTACATAGAAGACTACGCTGCTTATTGTCAATGAGCATATATCTAAATATCACTCATATCGTGTGTGGTAATCTCCCACAGTCCACAACAGCCTTGCAAATAGAACAGAAATATATCAATAGAGTTCTTATAAGTATTTAATTTAAGTACAGCGTCTTTTCTTAAAGCTTACAGTTTCTTACTTCTTACTGTTCCCAGCTATTTATATCGAAAATTGTGACTTGTGACTCAGTTTAAGAACCTGTAGGTACTTTTGACTTAATTAAACAGGCTTACAAGTAAGTAATTTAAATAGCCATGCATAGTTTTCGCATCTATGAATTTCGCCGATATACTATGGCGTCGGTTAGTGACGTCACTCCATACTGGTCAGTATACTGGGTTGAATCTAGGAACATATAGTATTAATATTGTTTATTTCTTCATGTTTGGCGTCTAAATAACAACATGCAGTTGAAATAAGTTATTGGTATCCACCATAGACATCTGAACACCTAGACGAAGCATTCCATTCATAACATGTATCAAAAGGCGATCTGTTATTGTTAGAGAATTGTTTTGGTATTTTCCATGTGTAAGAGAGAGACAAAATATTCCTATAGGAAATTTTGGCAACAGTGTAGCTGTGTAGAAGCATATAAATTCGTAAAACGTAGTAGCAACACTCAAATTATGAATGGAACAACGAAACAATATTCCGACTAGCGACGAAAGCTGGCGAATTCATACGGACGCCTAAATTATATTTTCCTGTGTTGCCGCGCTTAATTCAATCGATCGATATCGACTGATGATCTTCTTATTTTACAAATGAAAATTTTTATTTTGTGTAAAATATAAATTTGGTAAATAATTTAATCTGCAGGTGTTTCTGAATAATCAGTAATAACTATATAACGACCATCTTTCAATTACGTCTGAATGTCTTTAATTATTACTATATAAATCAGAAGTTGACATGAAAAATAAGAAGTTTGGCAAATATGTTAATCGTATCAGTCGTACACGAACCATTATGGACCAGAAGAATAATGGTCTTGAGATGTTGGATCGCTCTGAAAGAGGCTATGCGTGGTCTAGGTGTTCAGATGTCTATGGTCTCCACCGTGACCGTATTCACCGTACTGACTAAGCTAAGCTCCGCAGCAAATCATAACCAATATACCCTGTGATTCAATAAGGAACTAATAGTCGTAGAAGTTTGGGAAAAAAATCCGTTAGAGGAAATCGACCAAGGAAAATTTTTGGAAATATTTTTTAAATTCATACTTCCAACCGTATAAAAAATGCGATTTATTTGAAAATTTTCCGTTATAAGTTTAGAAATTAATACCCTCACGTTAATGTCATCATAATGATCCATCTTTTTGATATATGATTTTTTATTGTAGGACGTAAAATAAAGGCGGTAGGGGATGCTAAACTTTTGGGACTATAAGTGTCTATAACTTAAGTTTGACTTAACGGAATTTGGTGAATAAGGTCCGGTTCAAGAAAGGAAAATAATATAAAACCATCCATGCCATTCTGGTTCTGACCGCCTTCACAAGGGGGCGGGTTTTATAAAGTTAACCGTTGTTTTATTTTGCTCCGAAATCGCAAATGGAAACGAATGGATATTTTATTAGATTCAAAAAGTAGATCAAATTTGCAACAAAATCTGTTCACAGTGCATGTCGATAGGTATCTTCAATCGTTTAAAAGTTATTACATAAAAATATTTTATTAACGAATTAATAAAAGATACAAAACAGGTGATTGAGTTTTCAATTTTTAAAGTGAAACTTGTATAGCGACCAAGCTTTTCACGGCCTTCTAAGATATTGAATATAGGTGACACAGACGAGCATTTGGCAGAATTATAAATAGGTAATTTTGGAAATATGTAAAATGAAAACGAGATATCAAATCCTATTTTGGATAAAAGCGCTATTATTATTATTGTTGTGATTAAATTAAAATGAGAACGAAGTTTTAAACTGTTTTTTTATTTGTCCATGATATGCTTGACTACGAAACTTAAAAAAAAATAAAAACTTAATTACATATTTTCTTTTTTTAATATATTCATTAATAAAATGTTCTTCAAGCCATACCTTTAAACGAATGAAGATATGGTCATGCCGTTTGGACATATTGTGCTACAAATTTGTTATACTTTCCGAATCCGAATCCATTTGTGATTTCGGAGCAAAATAAAAAAACGGTTAACTTGCGAGGGCAGCCAGAATGGCATGGATGATTTTATATTATATTCACCAAACCTCCCTTTCTTGAACCAGACCTTGTTAATGGACCATTATGGCGATATTAACGTGAGCGTATAGCTTATATTAGAAAATTTTCAAAAAATTTGCATTCTTTATACGATCGAAGATATTACGCCGACTAGCGGTAGATGTATGAATTTAAAAAATATGTCCAGCTATTTTCTTTGGGCAATTTCCTCTGAAGGATTTTTTCACAAACTTCTACGACTATTACTTCCTGAAATATAGTACATCGTCAACCGTATTGAATCACCCGGTACAGAGTGGTCCGAATATGGAGAAACTTTAGCAGCGTATTCAGCAGGTAAAAATAACTTAAAAAGTTCATATAAACTTATCTCCAAAAACGCTTCTTTTTGGAGATACGGGGTGTTGAAATATTGCGAAAAAAATCGTTTTCTCTTATTTTCAAACTTTTCTAGATTTTGCTTTCAAACTGAGTAGGTATTATTGCCACTTAGAAATAAATTTATAGCATGATAAACTTGTTTTTGTTTTACCAGCGGCGTCCTTGGGACCGTTTTAATTATTTTAAATAATAAAACAAATTACGCCAGTAGTTTATCGAAATTTTGTTATTAAATTACTAACAACTAACAACTAAACAACTAAAAATAAATACTTATGATACTAATAGAAACATTAATAAATTACAGGAGTTCTTCGAAATGCATGCCATTTGCTTCTATGCATTTACGACCGAATTCACGGCCGCCTTGATTTGATGTTGATTATTTTGAAAAGTCTAACAAGCATGTTGAATTCTAAACACAAGTTCTTCCATAACAGCTCCTGTTATGTATTAATTATCAATATCTTTTATTTTTTATTTATTTTTAGTTATTGGTATTAATTAACATTATAAATTCATAAGTTATAATTATAATTTCTGGATATATTATTTAACTAAAAACGAATTGAAATAGCGCGAATTATCTCAATTTAATTTGCAAGCCTCAGATATTAGGTGGACATGCAAACAAAAATTATGTTTTTCTTGAAAACGGTTTGTTTTAGCGAAAAGACTACAGAGACCATTTTTGTTTAGAATTGATCAGCATATCTAAATTTATCAACAAAATTGCGATAAACCATTGGCGTACATTTTTTGTTATTTAAAGTAATTAAAATGGTCTCACGAACGCCACTAATATAGCAAAAATCGACCCTAAGAACAATAAAATTATAATTAGCTCGATTTCTGAAATCAACCCGACAGAATGCAAACCGTTTTAATCGAAATTTATCGGTTTGATAGAAAATGCTTCTCACCTGGAATATCTTGAGAACAAATAATGATATTGATTCCAGGCCAATTTAATATGATATTTGATAAACTCCTGATAATAAATTTATGTAGCGGCTGTTTCACTTAACACAGAAAGACTATAACAAAATTACTTAAAATTTTTATTATTTCTCTCTCTCTCTCTCTGCAAAAAGTGATCGTTTTCGGATCAATTTCATTCGACAAGTAATTAAAATCAACAGATATGGTAGGTATTCCAAGAATTCTAAGAGTAGTATTTTTATAACACAAAACTATTGAAAATATTTTGTAAAATCTTTATATTTTGAAAACAAATACTCGTTATATCATCTCCGTTTTTGATTCCACAGGTGATTACAAAAAGATGACCTAATAAGATTTACAGTTTCATTCGACGCACAAACGCATTATATCACCTGCCTAAAAATAAAATAAATGTCTGATGTGTCTGATAAGTAGACAAGTTTCATCAACATTGTTAGAGCCATTTTTTGCGCCAGCGAATTATTGCTATTTGCCCAGCAAACAGTGCGAGCAGGATGCCCACCCAACCTGTGGCACCGGCGAGTCATATCGATATCATACAATAATTTCTTTACTAAGCTACTTGGAGTAGCGGTAGGAAAGTACACATTGAAGAGCACCAAACAGGTTGGTACTGTGGGTAAATTACTGTTTCTGGTACATAAACAAAATAATAATATACAAGAAATAGTATCCACGCTTTGGTAAACATTGCACCAGACTGAGAAATGATAGATTTGAGAGTTACATGGTCTATGTGCCTAAAATTTGTCTGGGATAGTTGGAACTGAAATCCTGAGCAATCTTCAATCTATAAGAATCTGTTCTAGTTGTAAAGATTTTGAGTGTAGTTACCCTTTGCAACTTTGAGCCAGGGACTCAATGTAATTCCAGCCCCATGATTAATCCTATGCCTACAATTATTATTTTACTGTTGTGATTTTTCTTGTAATAATTGCAGTAATTTGAAATAATCCAAAAAAATAAATAATTGGATTTAATTATTTGGATATGTTGAGTCTGAATCATTAGAAGATGTTGAGTCTTTGCTGAACAGCCGCGGCATTGATTTCGTTACGCTCATCGGATCCATTTTCCACTTAAACTATTTAGGGTCAAGCTTTTAAGTGGATTATATTTCGTTAGAGTGCAGCTTGGTTCGTGCTAAAGTGTAGAATATTACTCGAGAAAATATAGGCCGGTATTGAATATCCCTATGTAAATAGAGGGAGAGTTCATTCCATGGAAACTTTATATGCCCTTAATGATATACTCGTGTATGAACGGGCGTCAGTAACGTTGCTGGAAGGAATGGTATCAAGTAGTGGAAGGAGAGAGATTTCTAAGTATGTTGAATTGAGATTATCGGTTGTGGAACGCCGTTCATCCTTCTAATCCATCAATATCGACAAGCTGTAAACTAATATTCCGAAGTTGTTATTAGATCAAGGATATTTATGTACATTAACTATGGTTATACCTATATTTACAAAATATGGAGCTGCAATTTTCAAATGCTGAGATCCCTATGCAAAACAAAATTTAATTAATCGATACACTTGTTTGAATTGAATATTGCCTTCGATCTATCCATGATCTTATTCATGACTATATTATACTGGAGAAAATCAAACTGATGGCTTTTGGTTTCTATCGTAATTTCAAAATACTCTGTAGGAAAACTGAGGTGGATAATTCGGTTTACATATTATTTCTTGTAATCTTTGATGTATTCTGAATTTTTCGTTTTTTGATTCATTCCAATATCTTATTTCTGCTGACAGCTGCAAAATTTCCATTAAAACGATATTGGTTTTGGAACATGTATGTCAAGCTTTAGATTAAAAATTATCGACGTTGGCTAATAAGGTCGCGAATATTGTAACATAATGTTTGACAGTGACAATTTTGTAATTTGTTGTGAGTCAAGATGATATTAACTCCAGCAGACGTGGGTAGAATAGTTGCGTCAATAGAGCATGGCCTTAGCAAAAGTTATGTCGCCCGTACTCTCAGAATTCCGCGGTCGACAATTCCTTTCATTCATGATTTGGGCTGGTATTTCTACCGAGGCACGAACCGATCTTATATTTGTTGAAAATGAAGCTCTAACCGCCCGCCGTTGCTCCTTTCATTGGGAACCAATTTACGTTAATGCATGATAATTGATAATGCTAAACCTCTCGTTCCACAAGTATTGAGCGAATATCTGGATGATTCCATGATTGGAATGGCCCGCATGTAGCCCGGATCTCAACCCAATCAAACATCTTTGAGATCAACTTAAAAGGTCCGTTCGTCGTTGTCCCGTACAAGCACAATTCATGCAAGACTTACGACGCGCTGAACGAAGAATATCAGGCTATTCCACTACAAAGAATAAGTAATCTTATTCATTTGATGCCATGAAGACTGCAAGCTGTCATTGCTGCGAGAGGAGGAAATACATGTTGTTGAAATTGTATTTGTTAGTTGTTAGTTAACTTTATGATATACCTAGTCTTTGTTTTTCTTGATAAAAATAGGCTTCAAATAAGTGTTTCATTTCAAATTTTGCAGCTCGCAGCAGAAATGAGATAATGGAATGAATCAAAAAACAAAATGTTTAGAATACATCAAGGATTACAAGAAACAATATGTTATGACAAAAAACAACAATTTTATTTTCTCCTACATAATATAGCCTAATCGAAAAATATTACTTTATAAAATTTTGATGATGATATTTGAATTATACTTATCAAATATTTTTTTGATAATTAGATTTAGGTTAATAATTATTTGTAATTAGTTTGTAAGTTATCATACCAAGCTGCACACAGATGAAATATCATATCTGCAGAATATTGATTATGCATTACTAATGTACAATGTTATTTTCTTAATAAATGGTTAATAAATGGAATGAAATGAAATGAAAAATAATTAAAGAGAAACACAATAAATGGATCTATAAACTGATAACAAAATCATGAAAATCGGATAAAAAAACAAAAAGTTATAAAACATCAAACTTATTGGTCAAAATTTCAGGGTGGCGGAATGTTGTGCCGGCGAGTGTATATGTTCTACATTTGAATATGAAAATAAATAATAATTCGAATAAAATTATACATAGCATAAGAAAAACCCCACAAAAACCTAGCTAAGAACACTCTCGATTTATGTTTAACAAAACCATCAATACCAATTGATGGTTTTTCACGCAAAGTTGAGGTCTAAACTCAATTGAGCGTGCAAAACGCCTTTAACTTGAATTAATCGCGTTTAATTTCACTGGTGAAATCGGGCCTTAGTTAGAATAAGAGGCAATCGAACTTTTATACAACCATAGTTAAATAAAAAGAAACTCTAGTCGATCAGTAAGGTAAAATAAACATACTCCCGGCGAGAATGTCAATTATTCAACAACTGTTGAACCATCCCCCTTCCTCTTCTTTCGAATGTATCAGGTGCCACGCACTTTCGCATGCCTAGCCTCAATGCTTTGTTTTGAAAATATTAACCCCTACATGTGATTCTAACTTATCATGAGAGAGATTCTGTATTCGTCTATTCATTATATGCCAGAGAATACTGTTTGGACGCAGGAATGTCGAGAGACTATATGACAGGAACCAATCTTTATCGTTAGTAACCTAAGCGCTATTAAATATCTACAGCTTCTCCAAAATCAAATTTTATGTACATTTGGTTTCAATAAGAGACTGGTTATCGACTAGAATTTGAGAGAGTTACTAAATATATTGATGAATTTAGAGAGAAAATTATTCATGAGTGTAATAAAGTAACTGAATCACTGATTTGGTTATGATTTTACACAACAATTATAAAATTAACATTATATTTTTATTTGTAGAATTTAATTATTTTAATGAATTAATTTTCTAGGCCGCTATAACTAAAATAAGCACATATTTTATTTTCAGAGGAGGCATGTATTACAGCAATTAATTTATTTTATGTTATGAAAAGCCGTAAGCAGAATCTCTTTCCTGATAATTAAGATTCATACTTATTTGAGATGTGTCCCAGATAGCACCTACCGTCCTATAGACGTTGGTTCAGGGTACATTTTAAATCCATTGGCCCATGTAGGTACTAGAAGTGGCCATGCAATGGACGTGTGGTGCCTGCTGATTCTATCGCTCAAAAGAAAATGAAGGGGAGAGAAATAATTATAAATTATTTTAGTTGAATACATCACTTCCATTTGGGGATCTAACTCAATCCCATTTTGCTAAAATTGTACTCATAATCTGTACAAGTAGCGTAAAATTGTATGAAATACAGAATAACGTCGAGATTTTGTTTCGGAGATAGGTATATAGATCCCAGAGCCCAGAGGTGACAATATAATAGTTGTTTTTTCATTTGATAGTTTGAATACAGTAATGCTGATATCGCCAAGTTGACTGATGAATTGGAATGCAAAAATTTCAACCATCCAGCATATTTTCGAACAGATATAGACTATGAGAAAAATTTAAATATGAAAATTAATTTCAAAGATTCAAGATAACATGGCACATTCCTTGAAATTACACATTCTTCGACACCCCACACAATCTTCACAGAAAAATCTGTTTGGCGGACACCAATAAATTTCTTTGAGTGTGGCATGTTGCTCTCACTACACCACCTGTAAATATTGATGCAACTTTTTCAGCTCGGGAAAGAAAATGCAAGAGGTGTGTCCGAATTATCGATGTGTCCAGATTATTGCATATAAGTCTGCAAATGCTCAAATGCACTTGCATTACCTATTTTCACATAAAGATGTAGTATTATAATATGTGTAAGTATAAATGATTTTGATAAATGTTTTTTCATTGGAAATATGAGAGAACAGAACCAAGAAAGTGCAAAATAATGAAATCCTTGAATACCTATAAGTAAAAAATGTTCATACTAATGAAACTTTCAAAAATATTAAATGAATATCCTTTACAAAAATTATAACCGACTTTAAATAATAAAATAATCATAATTCTAATGGTGGTGGTACTTTTGAAGTTAGTGGCAACAGTCTTTTATCTACCTATAACTGCACAACTTCAAACTTTACAGTAGGTAACATTAAAATTAGTATTATTTCGTATTTTTCAGTACACCCACAATAAAGTTGGTCCGGTCTTTATATTTGTAAGAATATTTATTTAAAAAAATAAATTTCAACAAAAATATGTGTCTTACAAATTTTAAATAGTGTTTCGAAACATTTTATCAAAATTGTATTCTATCCAACACCAACGACTATTGAGACAGGTAGATTTTCATTATGAAATGATAAAATTTCAATATACATACAAATCAATTAGTTCAAAGTTCAGCACTAAAAAATAATAAAACATAAGTTGAGACAATTCTCAACAAGAATAGAAAAAGACTAGCAGATACTAAAATATATCCAAAATTATTAGGATTGCTACTAATACAGAGGTTGTGATTAGATTCTCTGTGATTAATGATTAAACAAATTATTTGTGGAGAGCAAGCACCTACCATAATTGAAAAAATCCCCCTGATCAGATTAATGTAGACATCTAGTGATTCGACGTATAACTTATAACTACAGGCAAAGATAATGGAAGTTATCTTTGCTACAGGTCAGATGGGTGAGATGCTTCAACGAGCAGCTTTCTACTCTAGTAGTAGCAGTAGCAGAGCGATCGCTATCTATCGACCAACCACAACATTAGGTATAATGTAATCTGCATCATTGTATGTGTATCGTGATCTGCATTATATTTATCTTTTGGTTTTGTACCACAAAAAAGATGGCACCACATACCGAATAGTCAACACGAATTTGAAAAATTTATATTTTTGACCGACTTCCCAAAAGGAGGAGGTATACAATTCGATTGTGTGCTTTTTTTTTTTTTTTTTTTTTTTTTTTTTTTTTTTTTTTTTGGTTTGTGCGCGCGTTTCATATAGTAAACGTACTCCGATTTTGATGATTTTTGATTCATTTGAAAGAGGAGGCTTGAGAAATGGTCCCATATTCATAAAAACGGGAATCCGACATCTCGTTCCCTACGAAAACCGCCCCCGAAGGGGGTGGAGGGGGCAAATTTTGTCGAAAATTGAAAATCTGCGTTGATATAATTAAAGATAGGACAATATCCGGAAACGTTTAAATGGAACATTTTTTCAAAGGAGTAACGGTTTTCGACATAGAGACATTTTAAACTCTCAAATATACCTATTTTCGCTATGTGGAGAGGGCGATTTCTGTCGAAAATTGAAAATCTGTTTGCAGTACATGAAAGACATAATTATTTGTAGCAACATTTATACTGAACATTTTCCCCTTAGAGTTACGGTTTTCGAGTAAAATCGGTGTTAAAATGGTAACAACTAAAATATTCAAGCGTATTTCCGCAGCGATGTACTGAGATCTCAATAATAACAACCACAAGCAAGGAATATACGTGGGTAATAGAATAAGTACTATCTTCATTGGTATTAGTGAACGTTCAACGATTTTCGTGATTAATGTTAACTCAAAAGTGTGAAATAAATATTTTTTACAAAAAATTGGACCGACTTTATTAGTTGGTGCACTGAAAAGTATAAAATAATATTAATTCTATTGGGGCTGGTACTTTTGAAGTTGGTGCCAAAAGTTACCAATCTACCTGCAACTGCACAACTTCAAAAGTAACAGCACCAATAGAATTAATATTATTTTATACTTTTCAGTGCACCAACTAATAAAGTCGGTCCAATTTTTTGTAAAAAATATTTATTACATTTCTGTTGACACAGATCATGGTACAATTGGTACAAATACACTTGTACCATGATACAGATGGTTTGTGACGCATTTTTTTTTGTGACAATATTCAATAAGTTATTAGACAGGTAAATAATTAAAGCCCGCTACAGACGGAGTATGTTTTGCTGCATGTTTCCTTGACGGGAGCTAGGCATGGTGCTGTGCATGCTTCCGTGTAAGAAATTGACATCGCGTGCACTGTTGGTTGCTTGAACTCGTGCATGAATTGATGATATAACCGGTGCTATTTTCGGTGATAGTTTTCACGCATCGTGCCTTGTCGGAGCACTCGGAACTAGTCGAGTCGTACTCAAAAGTTATTTTGCACATGATAACATGTGACAGTCATATTTCTCTGTACTGTCATTTTACATAAATAATGGACTACATCGTGTGAACCCAACACAAGCAAGGGAGCCATCAACATAACATGCGCGGCCGTGCAGCGAAACAAGCAAGCGGCAAGCAATCGTGCAGCAAAACATAATCCGTCTGCAGCGGGCTTAACAACGATTAGCCAACACGTCTTGGAAATAGACCTTACATTCTCTATTTTTTACAGTATTTATCAGAAACCGTTTTTGAAACACATATTATAATAATAAAATCGTTTTTAACTATCTATTGTTTAAGAAATATCTAAATTAATTTCAAAATTTGTAGGTTCAGGCAACTAACTATACATCAGTATTAAATCATAAATAAATATAATTTGTGTATGGAACGTCACAATACAAAATAATATTAATTCTATTTGTGCTGATACTTGAAGCTGGTGCCAAAAGTCTTATATCTATCTACAATTTCACAACTTCAAAATCACCAGCACTAATAGAATCAGATACCTGATAGAATTACCTAATATTATTTTGTATTGTGACGTTCCATACAAAAATTACATTGAAGCTTTAACAGTAATGAATTGTTAGTTGCCTAAACCTACAAATTTTGAAATCAATTTAGATTTTTCTAAAAAAATAGAGAATCACAAACGATTTAATTATTATATTTGTGTTTCACAAACGATTTCTGATAAACTGAGCAAAAAATAGAGAATGTAAGGTTTTTTCTCAAAACGTGTTGTATAATCGGTGTTACGTATTTACAATCAAATAACTCATTAAATATTGAGTCACATAAAAAAACAAAAGCGTCAAAAACTTTCAAAAAAGATCAGTATCAACAGAAATTTAAAAATAAAAAAAATTAAATTCGTGTATTGGCTATTCGGCATACGGTAAAGATAGTCGACACACCATATACCGAATAGCCAACACGAATTTGGAAAATTTTTAAAATTTCTGTTGATGCAGATTGTTAGTAAATTTTAATGAACGTTTGTGACGTGTTTGTTTTTTGTGATTCAATATTTAATGAGTTATTAGATTGTTAAATAATTAACACCGATGAGCCAACACGTACGTCTTGAAAATAGACCTTAATTCACTGTTTTTATTCAATTTATAAGAAATCGTTTGTGAAACACAAATATAATAATGAATTCGTTTGTGACTATTGTTTTAGAAAAATCTATGTAGGCTTAGGCAACTAACTATTCATGTTATAATGTCAAATAAGGAGGTTTATTTTCAATACGTGTTGGCTAATCGGTTCATGATAGCCGACACACAGTTGCAAAATTTACATTTTTGGATTTCTGTTATTGCCAATCATTTATGAACGTTTGTAAAGCGTGTTTTTTTTTATTTGTGAATAAATATTTTATTAGATAATTTAACACCGATTACCCAACATGTTCTGAAAATAGACATCACAGACACTACCATAGGTACTACAGGTCTTATTGTACCATGGACACTACTTTTCACTCAATCATGTTTGAAAGTCAAAAATAATAATAAAATCGTTTGTGTCCCTTTATTTTTTGAGAAAAATCAACAATTGTCTCTGATTGGTTTTCACTTCAACAACTAATAAAGTCGATCCTATTTTCGGTAAAAATATTTATTTCATAACACATGGAAGATATGAAAATATTTGTAGACAAATTCCATATGACACATTTTTATCCAGATTTAGGTAGAAATAGGTACAAACTAGATTTCCAGATTTTTTCAAATCATGTAATACTTCTGAAGATTTTCTAAAAAAATTGTAATAGATAGAAATAATATCTCCAATAAACGATATTCTTAATGACATTCAGTTATAGCCGAGGTTAATGATGGTCTATAAACTCAGTTTATATATATTTCTCTTTTCGAAGCACAATTTCTCACAGGATTGTTAAAATGAATTTTTCCGTGCAAAATTAGCTTGAAGTAGCCTCATAAATCTTGTGGCCGACTAATAGTTACCATTAAAAATGGCGAAACCAGTGGCCGGCCACCTTGTTTTTTTACACTAAATTTATAGAAAGGCCTTGTTTCCCATCGAATTAAGGTTATTTAACTAAACATCCATTAGCAAAATCACCCATTGAAGCTATTGGTACTTAGTGTTAAAGTTCACAGACTCATCTGCCCAAGATGATTGGCACTGCTTAACGAACAACTTTTTGAACGGTTTTCGTGGGAATTCAGTTAGATCTGACCTAAAGCGAAGTTGGTGTCCTTACAGTTCATAAACTGGAGATTTTGAATACGCACATAAGGAACTTGAAAAACGGTTGCGATTCAAAATATAAGTAATTAAAGGGATATGTGGCCGACCACTAGATGGGGCCGGCTTACTAGCGCATTCACCCTATCAGTCACTCGTATTTCACGCCTTAGTCATTTACAGTCATTAAATGTAATTCAAATCAATGAATTTGGAAGAAATACGAGAAAAAACTTCAACAGTCCCTGCAGTCAAAGCACTGGGGGGATGTATTTTAATTCTGTCATCGTTGGTTGCTAAATATGATCTTACCATGATCTTACAAACCTTTTTGAGCTTGGTCACTGGAGTGATGGTTGCCTATTTGCCGTGTAGAAAAAACTCAATATGAAATAAAAATACATTTTTAAGATAATTTATTGAAGCACCATATTTCATGCGAAATCATAATTTATTCATATCCTAATCTAATGATAAATGAAATGAGTACAACTGAATAAATAGAATCCAAGAAATAAAAGGCCCAATATAGACTTATTTTTTTATGGAAGTAAGATCTTCATGGAGATGCTTAAGTTTTTTTTTCGTTTGGAAACTATTTCAGTTAATTGATTTTTTTGCTTCAAAATGAGATGGCAATTAAGAAATATCTTGATTGTACAGTTGGAACGGGTAAGTATTTCTTACATTATAAATATGTATGTTGATATCAAACGTCATATAAAAGTATAAAATAATACAAAAATTGGCATTTGACTGAGCCCAGTAATAATATATAAAATTAAGCACTTTTTTCTTGGTCGATAATTTCCTTGGTAGGTAATGGATTCTTCTCCTGAGTTTCGGCGTGCTTCAGCTTAGAGCTATCGAATGTTTCGATACCAGTAATGAGGTTCATCTGGCCTTTCTCCTGTTCGATGACTACAAAAAAAAATACCGCATTATTGAATAAAAGGAATTAAATCAATATAAACTAAGAACAAAAATGAAAAAAGCAGCTGTCATCGAATACTAATCTAAAGATAAATATCGAAACATGTCACAACTAAATTTGGCTTCCTCATATTTATGGTAATCTTATTTCCACGACTGCAAGAAGGAAACTGTTAGAATTGTTAGAATATGTGGATATTTAAAAAAAATCTGAATTTAGAAGCAAGCTCGTATAATCGGTGATCTGAAAACCACGAAATATGTATTGGAATCATTATTTAAAAATATATTGCGAATTTAAAAAGTTCATAAATTACATAGAATCAATCTTTAGGAATAGATATGATTAGACAGTTCGTTTATCATTGCCGGGTTAAAGATAATAACAATAACACCTTAACGAGCACAATAATCGTAGGCGCATTGCTAGCCTGAGTGCTAGAGCTGTCTCTTAGCCATACGGAACTGCAGCCAGGCTTAGCAACTGCTATAAAATAGAAGATTCAATGAATAGGCTAATAGAGTAGCTTAGTTTTATTTAGAAATAGTCAACTCTTCTGTGTACTTATACACTGACTAATCATCACTCACCTTCTTTATCAGGCAAAACCACTTTTTCTGTTGTCTCTGTATGTTTCATAGTCGCTTTGTCAAAATGTTCGACTCCATTTAGAAGCGTTTGGTGTGTCTTTTCTTGTTGTACAGCTGTCATGCAAAAGCAAACAATAATATCATGCAAAAAATAACATACATATAGATCTTTGTAAAATCACAGCAGCAAAATAAAAAAAAGGTACATAAATCATGCAGAACGTGTTATAACATATAAATTATACCGATAACCCAAATATAGCTCATGGTTTTTATTTATTGGGATAGCTTTATTTTTCAGAGCCATCCAATTATTTATCCCTATTTTTAGCATGTTTCGATAATTTTCCAAGCATTACTCACAAATAAATACTTTTCGATCAGAACCTTCAATAATGAACTGAAACCTCTTTTAACTTATCTAATATAGAAAACTTGAAATGAAACATCTGCCTTCTAATTCCCAATGCTAAATACAACCCTTTAATTGTTCGTCAAATAAGAAATGTCTGAATTCTTGGGTAACCAGTCATTAACAATTGTTTTTATCACACAACAAGCTGTTTAGTCATGCATGGCTTGATAACGATTGAAAAAACTATTTCAAGCGCAATACTGTCGCTAACAAAATTACCTTCTTTATCGGGGAGTGGGTTCTTTTCCTGAGTTTCGGTGTGTTTTAGTTTGCTTGTATCGAAATGTTCAATGCCTGCGATAAGGGCCTTCTCAGTCTTTTCGGCTGCCACATCTAAAATTAGAATAAGAACATTATATAGTTGGAAATAATTCTAATAGGATACTGTATATGTAATACGTTTAAAACATACAAGAAGAAATTATGTAATATTCGCTATAAAATTACAATAATTCACTATTTAGGAATTGTTTTATTTTTAACTAAATTTTCACCAAACAGCCGGAGTAAGATTTTTTTTCTATAATGGTATACTTAGCTTAAAGCTACGATTAATTTTGCTTAATTTTGAATTTATTTAATTAATGCATTAATTGATTTTTCATACTGTAGTATATATATTCTTTGATAATATATTAGTTATTATTATACCTATGTTATAAAGCATGCAAAAATAAATAATCTTAATATGGTGATCTAATCTCAACAGCTGCAATCTTCATGTATGAATGTTATTCATCAAATATTTTGGGTGTTATGATTGTACAAAGCAATGACTCATCTCACAACAACTCACTGATAATTTATTTTTTATTGATATTCAAAAGTATTCAAAGACAACTCGCTCACCAATATAATTGAAACCTTGTTGATATGACATTCTAAATTCCAACTCACCTAGAATGATTCTACTTTACGAATGAAATGCTATGGATACGCGTAAAAATAATAGGGCTTTTTAATTAGAACTTTTCATTTATTTCAGGTAGATAACAGTGATATTACTCATTAGATTGGAACAAAAATAATGAATATTTTATACGGGTTTAGAAAAAAACTTCATATTATATCAAGTATATTTCTATAGCAAAGTTTAATGGCATAACCCAAAATTCCAATACAAGTCAGAAAGCAATGGTTTAGTAGTAAATTTTCCAATTCACACAGCTGTCCGCCACTCATCTGGGGATTATGGGATTATTATATGTATGCAAAGCCGGGAATGGATGTAGTTATATTTCACCCCACACAAACCACTCTGTTAATGCTGATCGTGATGCAGGATAGCGCTCGATAGAGGACGAGTTTTTACCTTCTGCATTCGGTAACACTATCTTCTCTTTGGTATCAGTTCGTTTTAGGGTGGATGTTTGGAATTTTTCCACCCCGTCCATTAGGGCGTTGTGGGTGCGCTCTTGGACCAGGTCTGATGATAATAACAAGGAATAGACGTACAACAAAATCACATTTAGCAGAACTTTGTCACTGAACAAGGGTAGTTAAATTATTTTTATTTTTTCATTTCGATAACGTAAAGTTGTTACATACAACAGAAGAGATCAGCCTGTCTCTTGATATAACAATATGATCGGACCAGCAACAAACATTGTTTATTGGGCTCATTGGAGTGGGTTTAGTTATATTATTAGGACGAAGTACCAATATTAAAGTAGATATTCGGTTTAGTTCGATAGAATGATTATTTATGTCTAGAAAAACTCTGCTTTTATATTTCTAATAAGTTATTTAGATATAATAGTTTAGTGATTGAATTCATCTTTATACATGTACCTGCCAGTTAATGTGAAATGGAAAATTTCGTAGTTCATTGTAAACTGTGTAGAAATTGCGATTTTATTGCCAGGTTCAGGAGATAACATACGGGATAAAAAAGATTTTATTTACATTTTATTCTCTAAATAAGTTACTGAAACGTTGGGAACGGTAATAGATAACAATTCTCATTGAAAAATTTTCCGAACTTATATAGCATTTGTTTTTAGTTTTTAAAAGAAGTATTGATTCTTTGCACAATACCATGAATAAATATATCAATAGTTATAAGAAGGCCATTTACCTACATATCAGAATGTACTGATCGAAAAAAAGTCTTTATTTAGCAGCTGTACAAAAGCGATGTCACAAACCTAATTGTATTGTTCTAGCCTTTGATATTTTGTTCTTTCAAACTCATTTACTTCGGATTTCAATACTATAATGAATCAAAAATCATGTCCAAGTCAAAAACACTATGAAAATAAACTGTTTAACCATCTAAAGACGAAATAAGTATCTATTTAAACACCCAATCGTAGAATGAAATGTACCTATCTATAGGTGCATTTCAAAAAGACAAATAGAGTTATAAATTATGATAATGAAGTGATCTTTATTGTATTTTGAAAGCAGTCAAATATTCACGATATAAAAGTCGTATCAAAGCTCGTCACAATATATGCAATATTCACGTCGCATATTCTTATTATATTTTATTTATATATTTCATAAATTTCAAAAGAAAGTAAATAATAAGTACTGAAGTTACACAGTTGAAAACAAATATATGATTTAATGAAAAAAACACGTTGTACCAGTTCAAATTTGCAGCATAATTCAAGAAAACCCTTTTTTTTTGAATCGCCGTACCTACCTACTGAATATGTCTGTATATGTACTACGTTTTATACCTTTTCTATACAATATTTTTGGAGACTAGGATAAAGAAATCCCATACAATCTGAAATAATCACGTTTCACCCATTATTATGTTTAAGTAATTCAAAAACAGAGTATTGGGCGAGTGGCTCAATTTTATCTTTTACAATAACCGAGAAACCTCGTCATTGAGTCGATATTTTTGGACTCCTTGTAATTGTTTCGTATCATACCTGCCTAGAATTTTGAAGAATAAAAATGAAATGTAAGCATAACAATTGAAATCGCTAGTGTACATGGATTTGAATCCCAACAGTTGGATTAATTTGACAAATCAGCATAAATAAACAAAATTCACAGTAAGTATGATATAACCTTTATAATATGAGTTGTCAAAGCATTATCGCCTTACAATGCAATTTACATGTTAGATAAGACATCCAGAAAGACTTTCAACTAATCATAATATTATTTATTTATAAATGATTTCATTGACATTCCATGTACTATATCATAAGTCTTCTTCTTTCGTTTTCATTGATAGTTTATCTGAGTTCGTCAGAATAACAACCAATAAAATTATTGATTTTATAATTGTGTCTTGTTTGCAATTTTTTTTATGAATATTTTTTTACAAACCATAAAATGACCATAAATAACGCAATGAATCGGAATGAATTTTACCTCAAGGACGAACACGAAAAGATATTTTCGGAGAAAGAAAGATGCGATAATTTTAGAATAAGACATGATAAAAGCAGCCTCATAATTTAAGCGTTTCATCTTAGTCACGTTGTATCTAAATTAAACTTCAACACTCGCTACCCTTTGTCTACATCCTGATTCACCCTCTCAACTCTCTAGTTATAGAACATTTAAAGAGATCCCAGAATAAATATAGTGTTGTTATATAGTATATATAGTATACGTACCTTCAGCGCTTGGTAGAACAATTTTTTCTTGAGTGTCTGCGTTTTTTAGTTTATCGGTCTTGAAACCTTCCAGTTCACTCTTGAGGTCGCCTGCTACTTTTGGCAAGTCTTTGAGTGCTGGGGGAGCTGGGGCAACGGGTACGGTGCAGGACATCTGACAATATAAAAGAAAATTAAAATTTGTTTTTTATTAATTATGCATTTTGAATTTTCTCGAACAAACCCATTTTAGGGCCGGTACTATAAATTTTCTCCGAGTATGAAAACGATAACAGACTTAAGGAAAGACACCAAGACACCAGTTTTGTCCACACCATGAAGTATGAGATCAATGCTGGTTCATGTCATTATTTACACAAACAATATACCAAAACAAAGGTCACGATGTAGTCAAAAAGAATGAATAGAGGGGTGCCAAGCCAAATTCTGTCTCAAATCAAAAGAATACACCAATGATGCATTTTTGAGCTTTCATAGCACCAAACAGTTTTGGCTATCAGTATTTTATTTGCAATAACCACTTGCCTCACTTTGGCAAGGGACATCGCACTTGAGAATTTTCAAAAGCTGTCTCTTTTACGTCAATGATGGTATTATTTATTTATAAAATATTCTCTATTGTATCTCTTGGACTAAAATTATCACATCACAAAAATTCGTACGAACGAATGAAACGTTTAAATTCAACCGACCCGGTAGTTCAACCCTATCTCAAATCAATTAGGAATAATACTTTACAATTAGAATGCAATTATTCTTTTTTCCTTTATTAGATATAAACAATAGTAGAAAAGTGATCTATTTTTTAATTGAAATTACCGGTTTCACACATAAATTAAATAGGAATAGGTATCGTGTATGTTTCGATTATATCATGTTTCACTTTTATTTTTATTTTTCATTCGTTTATTAAATAAAACTACACATTTTTCGGATTTTTATAACTACACATTTTATGGCGAAGTAAAATATATTATAGAAAGAAGTTTAATAAACGCAAATAAATATAACATAAAAACAAAAAATTATTCAAAAAAATGTATGACCGACTTCCAAAAATTCAATCGTATCCTTTTTACTTTCCTACACTACTATAGTAGCTGTATAAGGAAAGTATTGTAATCGTTTAAAATTTTCGGTATCGAGATTTTTAGAAATGTTGACGTTTCAGATTTTTCTAAGTCTAATAAACATATTTTCAGCCATTGGTCTGTCTGTCTGTCTGTCTGTGACAGCATTATCTCGGGAACGGATCGGTCTATTTTGTTGCTTTCTTTTTTATTTTGTTTAGTACCAATATCACTCGCCGGTGGCACTGGATGAGAATCCTATATACACTGGGTGTTGAGCTATAACCAAAAAACTTGATTTGCTCAAGACTATAGCGCAAAAACGGCTCCAAGGATTTTGATTAAACTTGTCTAAAGTATTCTTCTGAGAGCCCTTTACCTCCCACATATAGCGCCATCTCTGAGAAAATGCACACCAAAAAAGTTATGCTTGAATGAAATTCCGTATTTTTCACATGTTTCTTCAGATTCTGGCTGAACGTTTCATCTTGCGAAAAAATGTTACATGACCATTGTTGTTTGTCTTGACATGCTGAAAAAAATGAGTGGTACGCTTTGACCAGAGGATTTTTACTTTACTACCGCTATTATCGTCGCTATGTAAGGAGAGTATTGTAATAGTGCAGAATTTTTCATTCACTGGAAATCGCTTGGGAGCGGTAGGAAAGTAGTGTGAGTGGACACACCAGATTTTTTTAATGTTTGCTAGCGCGTTTTGCAGATTTAAGTTGCACCAATTATGTTCTTTTTTATGGACGTAGAGAACTAAGAGTTCCCGTATTGTTTAACGATCGAAGGAGAGGAAGTTAGGTTTATGTTCCTTTTTGAGAGCGAGCTATTATGACTTCATTCAACTAATGTGAGAAAAATATTGCTGAAATTAACTTCCGAGTGGATATCAAACTAACAACAACCTACTCTTATAAGTAAATAAAACTTAATGAAACACAAACCGGCATTAAGATTAAAAGAATAACAGACAATCTACAGAAGACTCATTCTATTTTTAGCCATGTGAATTGAAGGGGACTTTATCGATTCAATGTCCGTAATACATAAAATAGGTATATAACATTGCAACATTGAAAAGGCACAATGCCATTGCCCTTCACGCATTTATGTTGCTTGTTGCTTCCAAACAACAGTGTATTATTATGATTTGCAACAATAAGCTACATAATAGTGTCACTTTCAATAAGCGGCCAAACTACCTATTCGTGCACATTTGTTTAATACACTGTGGACCAAAATAAAGTTCCACACTTATTACTATATCTAATAACTTTCTACCTATTGCAACTAAGTAATTAATTATTGTAAGACTTAAAGGCTGCCCTGTGGACAGGATTTACACAGTTTTCTGTATATGTGACCGCCGCAAGTGCTAACAACTGCTAGAAGATGAAACAAGTAAAGAAAGATTCAAAATTATGGAAATTTAAATAGGGCCACAGACTCTCTGTGATCTTTTGACATATTAGTAATTTCCTGTGTTGTTTACATTTATTGTAGATGCTAGTCCCTGACATTCCTTATATAAAACGTAAAATTTGTTTTAAACATTAAATCATATTTCCTGAGTTACAATTTTGGCAGTTTCTCCGATAATTTAGCTATCGAAAAAACGAGTTAGTTTAATTAGAGCACTGTATAGATGAGTATTATCGCCGCCTGCCGTTGTGTGTCCTGGCTGTCACCTCTGTGGTATGGTAGGGCGCTTGTTTACGTATCTTTACGTGAATAACCTATTAACCTATACCACTGACGTGACAGCCAGGACACACAATGGCGGGCGGCAATAATATTCATCTATACAGCGCTCTAGTTTAATATTAGATATACTTGATAGTTCCTTTGCAACAATGTTGAAAGCTTTGTTTTGGAAGAAAAAACTCACTAAAAAAGAGTTTCGTAGTTGTAACAGATTGAAAATTATTATTAATTATTTATGAAGTGTGGAACTTTTGGAAATTTAGCCTACTGTGTATGATCTATTCTAATCTTTCTAGCCGTCTCAGAGTGTCTTTTAAATAAACACCAGATTTATTATGTTCAGAAACTGTCATGAATGTCTCAGAATTATTTTATCCATATAGGTACCTAATGATTAACTAAATGTTGATAGAGGCATCCACCGAATGGTTTGATGGAAATGAGATTAAGCATAAACAGATAGGAGCAATGATCAGAAAATAGGACAATTTAACCTTAACATCAACAAATCACGAACTGTACAAAACATATTTTGACGACTGTCGACGCCAATGTTTTAATATACATTGGCTGTACTACATAACCATATACGGTATCAATTCGATTGAAATACACTGACTGCATTTTCGCATTCATATATTTATAATAAGTGACGTAAGGCTTCGACATTGTTGTTGAAAGACTACCATAAACAAAATTCCAATGTAACATTCCTTAACAAAATTATCTTCGATTATGACTAAAACGCGCCAGTAGAGTAGGTACCTATTCTGTAATATTTATATTCCAGTGGGAATTCAAAAACAGTTTCTCCGTAAACTATGAGGCCTTATATTCGATATTTTTCCATTCCTATTTTAAGCTCAGTATACCGGAGAGAAAATACTCAATTCTCACCAAATTTTCTTCAATATAATTTAAACTATGAATTTAAAAATTATTTTTCAAATGCCGTACTTGTCCTGGAGTATATCCGACTTCTCTGCCTTGAAAGAATTTCCACAGTCAAGGGGAACTATTGTTTATCGTGGATTCCGAACTATCAACACGTCTCAAGATAAATATAAATATAAGACACACATCACAGCTGGCTCTTCCGAAATACAAACCATAAGCCTGGCAAGTGTTAAATTGGCCCTCGTAAATTGACAGATATATGGATTCAATATAGGAACATGGTTCTCTAGTTGAAAATTTCAATCTCTTGAATATTGCAACACTTTAAAAAATGTCAGTAGTTTTATAGGAATCTAGAAACGATCCCTGAAGTCTGACACTGACGATCGGGACAGTTTTGTACTATTGAAGGAAACTTTACAGTGGATTTTCTGCGATTTAAAGTGCAAAGTAATGGTGCTTGATTGACCTATGCGAAATATTAACGTCCGCTAAATTTAATCGGTTGCTTACAGAATATACCCAATTAGTCGTTTATTTCAGAGTCTGGCTGCAGTTTTCATACATAGACCATTGACTACAAATAGTCGAATCTGGAAGAGCTAAGAATCTCAGGCGAATGTAAGTATGTATTGAGTGTTGTTTTCTCAAGTTTCACCACAGCATGTCATCTATATCTATATACATGATGCACCTGTTCCAAAATACAAACCATTAGCCTGGCCAGGGTTAAAATGGCTGTCAAAAATTGACATATGGACTCAATATAGGAATATGACATTGACTGATGACATAAAATTTAGGCGTAGCCAGGCTAACGAGTTTGTATTTAGGAATAGGCTGACAATAAAATTGTAAAAGGCCGATATCTGTACTTACATATATTTAAGAACAATATGGGGGTCTTTATGTATGTTCGTACACGCATCACGCAAAAACTACCGCAGGAATAGAATGCAGTTTTCCAAGTGCTCGAAGTCGCGAACAAAACCTCGTGGTAAAATAAATGATTTCACGTTACAACTGTGGCACTATTTATCAAGATTAATGCAATAATGAACTTCTTCTTCGCACGAATTTTATTTTCGCAAATTTGTCACTGCCACTGGGGTGATTGCTAGACCGAAAAGGCTCCAGTCATTCCATTGAAAATAGCGGAGCTGGCAAACTACTGTTATATGGTAGGTCTGTGGGGGTACTGAACGAAATTACTGGCTAATGATGAAAACATTTCTGTGTTTTTAATGAATAAAATTAACAATTAAGTAATCCTAAGAATATTTATCATGATTACCACTAATCAGATCCGTTCAACTTTTTGTTTCCTTTTGCGGTTCGTGGTTTATGCTTGTTAATATACTTGAACTGAATAATTAACAAGTAAAGTTTATCAGCGTATTAAATTACCATAAGCAGACCCAATTTATTAAAAATGTATCAACTCAATTCCAAGAGTATTCAAATGTTACATCAAAAAATATTCCAAAATGTCTATCAGTAGAAATATTCAAGTGAAACTTTTTCTAAATCTAAATGAATATATTTTTTACGTCTTCTAAATCTAGACGTACAAAAAATAAGAACAAAACTAAAATTACCCATGAGGGATAAGGCGCCGAATTTAAGACATTAATATACCCGACTTCAAGGCACTTCAAATTAATTTTGGATTTACTGCAGCAGTAAGTCTTAATGAGCGACATCTCAAGCACAGTCTCAAAAACACCACGCTAGTCATTTACCTCATGGATCTCTTCGCTCTTGTATCAGCCTGCAGATCTGATATGACCATATGTTCAACTGCCGAATACCTAAAACATACACATGTCGACGCCGTCTTCTTCTTCATCTCTTTTCATTTTTTTTATATCGCAATCTATGTGTCCGATTTTTTCAGTACATTTTTGTCCATATAAAGAGACCGTTAAGGCAACGAATCGTGACGAAATAGATACCAATATGGAATGAGTGAGTCAGCTTGTTGCGCCAAGTAACTAGACTTTTATATGAATGCATAATTAAATATGATTTCAGGTGGAAAAATGATAATTTCATTGCCGTTTTTGAGTTGTACATTTAAGATTTGTCAAGGATAGGCTTTCTAATTAGTCAATTTTGTTAGGCACTTCACTATCACCTTTGTTGTTCAAATATGTCAAATTATTTTCCATTAAACTAGCATAACCAAAGTGATGCGTTTTGAAAATATGATGATATATAAATTATGATTTATGCGATGTTGTCAGATCATTTATTTTTTAGGGTTCCGTACAGCCTGGGTATAAGTACTTGGTTCAACGCTTCTGTTGTTATTATGCACAAAAATATTTTTTACAAAAAATTGGACCGACATTATTAGTTGGTGCACTGAAAAATATAAATAATATTAATTATATCGGTGCTGGTACTTGTGGAGTTGGTGCCAAAAGTTCTCAATCTATCTGCAACTGCACAACTTCAAAAGGATGTTTCGGATTCGCACTTTTATAAATAAGAGACCATTTCTCAAGCCTCCTCTTTCAAATGAATCAAAATCAGAGTACTATTACTACATAATATATAAAACGCGCTCGAACAAAAAAAAAGCTGACAGTCGAAGGTAATGTTTTTTGATAATGTCTTGTATTATTTAAAAGATTCATGAAAATCAGAACTTTCAATACCCAAGATGAAAATGGTTACACGATTTTTCTACAAATTTATTGATATGGTTTTATATACTTGGTGCATAGTAGAACTTACAGTCAATTCAAGCAACGAGTTGTATTACTTCACAGGTGAGTTGGTAAACCAACGTTGTAAAATCTTACATTTGACAATGTCTAGAATCAGCTGAAATATTTGACATAAATAAACGAAATAACGTCATAATTATAGACTAATCATAACCTACAAACATAACAAGGGGAACTGTTATGTTTGTAGACGTAAATAATGAATCGATTTGACAAATGATAAATCTCAAAACAATCGATGTATAGGTATTGTCCAGTCAGAACAGTTGTGCAGTTAGATCAAAGCATGACATTTATCTTTACGAAATCCATTGATGACGTAATCAAACTGCTAGTTTAATTAGACTGTATATCCACTAGCCACAGCCACAATGCTTCATTGAAATAATCTTGGCCCTTATTTTGGGGGGGAACGGGTAACAGGTTAAGTATATCTAAATTTTCTGGAAAATTAGTTACATGATTAACAATCTGCTGCTTCTGTGAAATAAAGAATGTAGTGGTATTATCATGAGGTAAGCTGTGACGTAGCTCCAGTCTGCCCCTACGGCAGTTATCCATGTGTTTTTAAACAATGAGTTTCCTAATGCATGTAATTGAAAAGTGTGCATATGATGCTCAATCTGTGTCACCGGCGTGTGGTTTAGATATCCTAAAAAACAAATAAGGGAGCAAAAAAATGTTCCATACGTTCCCGAGATAATCTTGACACAGACAGACAGACAGACAGGTATTTTTGGATTTAAGGATATTTGAAATTTAAACATCAATCTGTTGAAAACCAGACCCTGAATACGTCGATATATTACAATTAGATAATATGAGAAAGGGGTTGATCTCCAACACATACCCAGAAACCTAATGATAAAAAAAATGAAGACTAAAAAACATACAGCTCAGAATATCAAGTACTTAGTTATAACGAGAATATCTAAGTTGTTACATATATACAATTCAAATTGTATCGTATATATCAATAAATGGATTTATCAAATCAACTATGGTAGATCAAATTGATTACCGTATCCCTTCAAAGTTCCTTGAATCATTCATATAAATGAAATTTCTTGCAACATAATATACAACAAAGAAGCACCCAACAAAAAAAAGATATGCAATGCTGAGAAGTCGTCATCAATGTATTTATAAATATGTTAATAAGCAGTGTCGCTACAGCAGGAACAGACTCGTTCATCCTTATTATACGACAAGAAGTCTGAAATTGAAAGAAAAACAAGGGAATAAGAAAGTGGGAATTGGTGATAAGGACATCCGCTGACTGACCGCCTGATGAGTCAGTCATGTGGTTTAGCATTGGCGTGTAACCCCAATCAATAAGAATGCCATGCTTTTTCATATTTTTGTATTATTGAGGAACTAAATAATTACAAAAATGGAACATTGACTAACAAAGAATAGAGGAACAATAGCTAAGAAATCGTATAAAGCAGATACGAGAAATTTCTTTAAAACAGAAAAATAAGTTCCAAGAAATAAAACTTTATAAATAATAATAATAATTTAGCTGATATCTTAATCAGATTGGATAATTAAGATAATGGGATTAGCATGCATGGTGTTATTTACACCTACAATCCATCATCACGTCATGTACAACTTTTCAGAATATCAATCAAATGATTCACCAAAACTTTCACAATTAAAATGCAAATCAAACTAGAGCTCGATTCTATTTGCGATCGAAATAATAAGAATAAATATAATCAAATTATAAAATATGCATCTGATTTGTCGACTGAGATTTAACAAACATAGTAAATTTTGCATTACATAATCAAATTTTCCAGTTGAAACAAACAAGACATATATATAATACATTTTTTTTATTTTATAGGTATATACCTACCCAAGTATGTGACCGTAATAAGTAACCTATTGTAATAATTTCACGTTTGGAGTTCATCGACATTGTGGTGCTTGCATGAGAAAATATAATAAATAAAATGAAATATTTATTTTGCTGATATTTCTATGCTCTCTAGGAAGCAATATGGGAATTTGGCACTGAGGTAGGTAGGTAAGGACATCTTAGTCGAAGTTCTATCTGCTATTTGCTCATTAACAAGATGTATGTTTACAGTGAACTTCAATGATTCTTAATAACCCATAGACCCAATGGAGGATGTTTATAGTACTTGATAATATAAATAGTAGCTTCTTTAGATAATTTCAAGTGTCTTCGAAATGGCGAAGTACTAGTCCGTGATAAGTTTTATCAAATCATTTCTGACCGACCTCATAAAAGGAGGTATAAAAATCGATTGTTTCCTAGCGTCTCAAATCAAAATTCAATGTTCTTCCCAAAAAACCTTACCCAAAAGAGGTGGAAGGCAAAGATTTGTTAAAAAATGAAAATTTTATCCGGCAGGATTAAACAAAAGATCAGTTCCAACAACATTTAAATCATATATATTTTTCTCCCAAAAATACAAGAGATTCCGAATTACAGCACTTGGAATGTACAAGGGCTGGGAGAACCTTTTAGCTAGAATATGAAGATTTGACAGTTAATCAGGTCACCACAAATTATACACGATTACACAATACTTTGCTACTTAGGGTAGCAGTAGGAAAGTAATAAAAACGATTCATTCTTGATTCCTAGATTTCAAAAAATCACCTGATATATTCGTACACCGACAACTGCAATGGCCCACCAGGTAACATACGTAATGTTTATGAATTTAAAACACCTTTTTTTAATTTTTAACCGGCGGAGGAGGTGGACAATTCGATTGTTTGTCTGCTTTTCTATCCGGTTGCCCATTTCCCATTGTAAACGTGCTTGGAATTTGAGGAATATTTTTAAATTTAAAAGAATGTTGAGAGATGGTGCCAAACTTCCTCCAAAGGTGGCAGTGGGGGCAAATTAGACATTTTTCAAAAAATGAACGGTTTCTGAGTTACAACACTAGGAAAGTGTGAACATTTTCAAATCTCTAAATATAACTGAACAATTCAACGATTTTGATGACTATTAGAACACTGAAATATTAAATAATGTTTTACTTTCTACCGCTACCATAGTAGTTATGTGAGGAAAGTAATCGTGTAAAATTTTCGGTGTCGAGATTTTAACAAATGTTGACGTTTCAGTTTCCTGAGGCCAAAAAAACATATTTTAAGCCATGTCTCTAAGTGACACGATTATCTCAGGACCGGATCGACGGATTTTGTTGCTTTCTTTTTTTTTTCGATGTACCACTCGCCGGTGGGAATGAGCAGTAATTGCTGAGCAATAGCCAAAAAACTTGTTTTGCTCAAGACTGTAGTGTAAAAACGGTTCTAATGATTTTAGAAAAACTTGCCCTTTACAAACCCTCTCACCATCTCTGAGAAAAAGCAGAAAAAAAAGTTATGCTTAAAATCAAAGACTTTCTATCTGTTTCAGCATATTCTGGCTAAACGGATCATCTTGCCAAATAACAGTAGTGTTGTAAATGGTCGCACGATTTGTTTCGACGATTTTTTTGTTCAGTGGAAATCGCCTCCGAGCTGTAGGAAAGTCGTGTGAGCGGACACACCAGATTTTTCATTTTTATAAGATGGGACCGCCTTTATTAGTTGCTTTCTTTTGAATATATTGTATTGTTTTGAAACCCTTCACTTGTTTGAAATATAATTTCTCATAAGGTACTTAGACAGATAACATGAATTCGCTTCTCCTGCTATAAGTATGTATAACCAATAAATTGTAAAAGCAAGTTTCTTCAGATTCATTAATCTTGTCAGGCTGAACTAAAACAACCCGCTCCTTTCTTGGAATGTGCGTATAATATGCTAGAGGTAGCATTATTGCTCAAGAGCTTTCTTCTTGCACTTTGCGACTCTCTTGCGTTCAATAAACTTCTTATTTCAATCCCGCATATGGTGTAGCAGATTAACCTACTTATTGTTCTTTCTACTTGTATAGCCTTGATCTCTTCGGTACTCCAGTGGAGGAGAAAACACCGGTGGATCGATTCGAAGACGCGTAAAATTACGAGGTACCAGCATCAATAATTAAAAATGTACTTGACTAATTGCATGGTAGCTTTTCTCTTTTTTTCACGGTCCAATTTTTGTAAGATTACGGTTAAATTTAATTAATTAAATTAATTTAAATTCGATTTGCATGTAGAATTCGGAATTTGTCTAAATTTCATCACAAATTTATAAGATCTATGATTCATCTAGATTGACCTACTCTGATACTTGACCGACTTACATAGTAAACGATGACCGATTTCTGACCGACTTCGAAAAAAAGGCATACAATTTTTGTCTAATTTGAAAGAAGAGAATTGAGAAAAGGTCCAATATTTAGAAAAACCCAAATCCGAAATCCCCTTCCCTCCAAAAACCGCTCCCCAAAAGGGGGTAGAGGGGGCAATTTTTCTCGAAAATTGAAAATTTGACTAGGCAGACTTAAAGATGTGACCATATCCGAAAACGTTTAAATTGAACATTTTTTCGTTACTGTTTCCGATTTCGCAATGGTAAAGCCTGAAATATGTGATTTGCGTATTTCCGCTATGTGGAAGAGCATTTTTTTTTTCGAAAACTGAAAATATGAGACGGCCAAATCAAAGAAAAGATTATGTGTAGCAACATTTAAATGTGGTACGGTTTTCGAGTTACGGCAGTTAAGTCTGAAATATGTATATTTGCGCCGCGATTTCTGAAAGACAAGTACAAGCTAAGCATTCTTGGGTATTAGTGAATGTTCAACAATTTTCATGACTAATGTTACACTCAAAAATGTAAAATAAATATTTTTTTACAAAAAATTGGACCGGCTTTATTAGTTGTTGCACTGAAAAATACAAAATATTAATTCTATTGGTGCTTGTAACTTTGAAGTTGGGCCGTTGTAGTTTGTTGTAGGCACCAAACATCTAATTGAATAATCTCAATTCCTTCCTAAACTGAAAGTACGATAAACGTCATGTAATTAACCATTACAATAACCATACCATAACATATAAAAACGCATTTCTTTCATATTTGGCAGAAAGTGTAAATACACTATGCATTATTTCAAATAGAAGCAAAGAAAATACAATACCTTTAGAATTTGTTTACTTTCCTTATTTTATATATAGAGTGGTCCGAATTATAATTGAGAAACTTCAACAGCGTATTCAGCAGATAAAAATAATAAAAAAAGTTCATATAAACTTATCTCTAAAAACGTTTTGTTTTGGAGATACGGGGTGTTGAAATATTGCGAAAAAATCATTTCTTCTTATTTTTAAAGAAACTCTTCTAGATTTTGCTTTCCAACTTAGTAGGTATTATTGCCACTTATGAACAAATTTATAGCATGATGAACACTTGTTTTTATTTTACCGGCGGCGTTCATGAGACCATTTAAATTATTTTAAATAATTAAAAAAATGCACGCCAATATTTTATCGCAATTTTGTTAACTAATTTAGATATCCTGATCAATTCTAAACAAAAATGGTCTCTTTTCGCTAAAACGAACCGTTTTCGATAAAAAAAAAATTGTGTTTGCATGTGCACCTAATATTTTAGGTTTGCAAATGTGATGTAAACAAAAACCATTTGAAATAGTGCGAATTATATTAATTTAATTTGCAAACCGAAGATATTAGGTGCACATGCAAACAAAAATTTCGTTCGTTTTAGCGAAAAGACTAAAGAGACCATTTTTGTTTAGAGTTGATCAGGAAAATTTGTTTAAAAATTTGCGATAAACCATTGGCGTACAACTTTTTTATTATTTAAATTAATTAAAACGGTCTCATGAACGCCACTGGTAAAACAAAAACAAGTGTTTATCATGCTATAAATTTGTTCTTAAGGGACAATAATACCTACTAAGTTTGAAAGCAAAATTTATAAGCATTTTTAAAAATAAGAAAAAATGTTTTTCTCGCAATATTTTAACACCCCGTATCTCCAAAACGAAGCGTTTTTGGAGATAAGTTTATAAGAACTTTTTTAATTATTTTTATCTGCTGAATACACTATTAAAGTTTCTCAATTATAATTCGGACCACCCTGTAGATACAGCTGCATCTGAAACGTTGACCCTTTCTGAACTCTGCGCCTCTGGCCTCTGGTGTTTTTATTATGAATTTGCAATTCTCTAAAACTTTCTATATAAATAACCTACCCATCCTACTTACCCAAATGCTCTTTATTTTTCGAGGTGTTTGAACACTGGTAATTTGGCTTAAAATTCTTTTCTGACATATTCTTTGGCAGCACAAAAAAACAATTTGTTCAATCCACAGATATACCTGTGGTTGTAATTCCTGTACCGATAGAATTAAGTTATTTGATAAAGTCGATTTAAGTTTTTTATACAGTAAGAAATTTCGTATGGTCTAAATAAATAATTTAACAGAATCTAGACTAAACAAACTTGAGTGTTGGAAATGTTACTTCTAAAGGATATTATTTTAAATACATTTATTGTGTCTAAATATTTAGCATGAGAACACCCAAAAGATTATCCAAAGTAAAACAAGAATTTAGATGGTGTTAATGAGAAACCTAGCAAATGTAATAGAATGAATTAGATGATCCAGTCACATAGGTAGCCTAAATGGTGGAAAAGTTTATGAAACAAAAATTATATTTTATTATTTAAAACTACAGGTAAAAGGTATTTCAAAAATATACCCAATATTCTTGAGATCCGAATAGGTTGATTCAAGAATGTTCAAAAAGTCAAGCTAAAAATTACCTGTCCATCACCATTTTTATGGAAACTACAACTGATACATTGAATATATTTATATTATTGCGTACACCAACAAATTGGCTATTCTTACAAAATTCAAAAAATGAGTGTAAAGAAAAATATGATTTTAAAAGCAAGTAGGTATGTTTCTTTGTTATACGGCATTATGGGAAAACGATGAGGGAGAAAATATATAAATAAAAGCGATAATTGCTGCCGAAGGATATATGTCAGAATATAATGGTCGTGTCCACAGCAGTGCCTGATTACCAATCGCTTACTAATTAGTAATCAAAAAGTTGACGTCTTTAATATGACAGATGTCAGTGAACAATTATAACATAACCCCTCTTTTTGTATCTGATATTTGAGTCTATTGCTATCATTGCCATTTGAACCTGATATTTAATGAGATTCAGAATTAATTATATACTTTTTGAGAGATGCTCTCTATTTGTTGTGAAATATCTGCTTACCAAAATCTTCAATTTTGTTATAACTGTCATTGTAAATTCCAATTATAACTTTGATAGTTGTATCTTTCACTAAATAATAAATAATATAATAATTGTATATTCTATATAAAGTATCTCCTTCCATTTTCAACTGTTGTAATCTTTCTAATAAGTAAAATTTGCGAATTTAAAACCTATTTCTATTCATTTGGCAGTCAACATGACAGATGTCAATTTGACAAATGAGATATGCGATGCATTAGTAATCAGTCGTGTTCACAAGATACTTATTTTTGATTTCTGATTACTAATCGATTGGTAATCAGACACTGCTGTGGACACGACCAATTTCATCACATGAAATGTCAATGTTCCTACATACTGGGTGATTCATTAACAATTGTAAATATTTTAATAGGTAAATTTTGGACTCAAAATATAAAGATTTAACTCAAATCACCTAGAAATAATATGGCTCAGATTCATAGCCTGTTCTACTTAGACATTTGAACATCTCAAAAAAGAAAGAACATTTCGTTGAACAGAATGGGTAGGTTATTTATTCATAAAGAATGTTGTAGATAATTGAAAATTCATAACAAAATGACAATTGTGCCAAAGACGTGAGTCTCAGATGCAGCTGTACCTATCCATATAAAATAAAGTAGGTGAAGCATATTTCTGAATTTATTGGCAGAATTAAAGATAGGACAATATCCAGAAACGTTTAAATTGAACATTTTTTCAAAAGAGTTACGTTTTCGAGTCACAGCGATGTTAAAATCTCAAATATGTTTATTTTCGCTATGTGGAGGGGGCGATTTCATTCGGAAATGGAACATCTGGAATTTGCAAATTAAAGACCAGATTATTTGTATCAACATTTATACCTTATATTTATATCTTATTTTATAAGATTTTTTCCTTAGAGCTTCTGCTTTCGAGTTACAGCGGTGGTAAAATGGTAAAATCTAAAATATTTATGCGTATATTTTGAGATCTCTAAATAATAACAAGTACAATCAAAGAATATAAGTGGGTAATAGGATAAGTACCATCTTCTTTGGTATTAGTGAACGTTCAACGATTTTCATGACTAATGTTACACTCAAAAGTATGAAATAAACATTTTTTTACACCGAAAAATACAATATTATATTAATTCTATTGGTTCTGGTAGGTACGTGTGAAGTTGGTGCCAAAAGTTATCAATCTAACTGCACAACTTCAAAAGTGACAGCACCAATAGAATTAATATTAGGTATTATGTATTTTTCAGTACACCAACTAATAACGTCGGTCCAATTTTTTGTAAAAAATATTTATTGCGCTATGCTATAGGGTCCTGAAGTTTTAATTTTTTTATTATTTTTTTCAATCATTTTATGGGGATCTAGTACAGTGACTTTGTTAAATAGGTCAAATAAACCCATAACAAAAGTATAAAAACTATCTATCCATAGGCGTAGAAAATAAAAATTCTCTTCTTTCTCTCTTCTCTCATTCTCTTCTCAATAATTTTGTACTGGCAAAATATATTTTTAATAATTTTGATATTGTTTTATTAGTGCTATTTAACACCGTACCAAATGTCAGCAAGACCCCATGAGTCGTTATCGAAACAAAAACACGATTTCAAGATTATAACACATACCCGATATCCAAATTTGTACTTACAACGTACACAGTTTGGAAAATATTTTAAAGATCTTATTACAAGCACCCTTACCTCTTTTACCTCAGTAGTTGAGAAGCTATTAAAAAATACAGAATAGAATTATTGTTGTTTACACGAACGTCAAAACAATAAATATTTTTTACAAAAAATTGCACCGACGTTATTAGTTGGTGCACTTAAAAATATAAAACAACATTAATTCTATTGGTGCTGTTACTTTTGAAGTTGTGCAGTCGCAGTTAGAGTTATAACGGCTGGCACCAACTTCACAAGTACCAGCACCAACAGAATTAATTTATTTTATATTTTTCAGTGCACCAACTAATAACGTCGGTCCATTTTTTTAAATATTTTTTTCACATTTTTCAGTGTAACATTAGTCACGAAAATCGTTGAACGATCGCTAATACCAAAGAAGATAGTAGTTATTCTATTGCCTTCGTATATTCTTTGCTTGTACTTGTTATTATGTAGAGATCTCGGAACATCGCTCATACTCATAAGTATTTTATATTTAACCATTTTACCACCGCTGTAACTCGAAAACAGTAACTCTAAGGAAAAAATGTTCATTATTAATGTTGCTACAAATATAACTGTCTTTTATGTAGTACCCACAGATTTTTCAGTGTTCGAAAGAAATCGCCCTCTCCACATAGCAAAAATACATATATTTAAGAATTTAACATGCCTCTATCTCGCAAACCGTAACTTAAATGTTCAATTTAAACGTTTCCGGATATTGTCCTATTTTTAATTATACCACCTCAGGTTTTCCCCTTCGGAGGTGGTTTTCGGAGGGAAGGAGATTTCAGTTTATGTTTTTATGAATAAGGGACCAAATTTCAAACCTCCTCTCTCAAATGAATCAAAAATCATCAAAATCGGAGTACGTTTGCAATATACAAGGCGCGAACAAACCAAAAAAAAGCTGACAGTCGAATTGTATATCTCCTCCGTTCGTCGGTCAAAAATACCAAGTTCGAAACCCATAAATTTGAATTAACTGAAATATAATCTAATATCAAACTCTATATCTGGAATTCCCGATACGGCACTGACAACCTACACTACTGTTGTATAGACGTCCTGTAATTACGTAGGACGGATATACAGTTCCCTTTTGTGACAAAATTCGAATTATAAGCATAATCGTAATTCTGTTGCACGCACCGATACTAATGCAAAAGTCAGCTCAACCTTCAGGCGTCTGGTGTTCGCCAATGTCTTCTGAATATTAAAAACGGACTAAGAATAGTTTTTGTATTCAACCTTGGTACAAGGGCCGATGCCTTAAGGCAAGCCACACAGAGAATGAATGCAGTCGAAAGTTGATGAGAATCAGTGTTCATTCCTCTGAATAATTTGGACATTAATTGTATTTTTATTGTTTGTGACTGAAAGATATTATCAAGATAAGCTTATCTTGAACATTGAATCTTGTTTTTCAGAAATAGATATACCTACATATATCTAATAAAAATAATTTAGTAAACTGACCAATGGGAGACTGTCAAAGACAAGCTGTTGTTTGAGACTCTTGAAAATCATCTCTTATTTCTAGCCCCCGGTTTTCAGTCTAGATATCGATATCGATACTGGGGTCGATAAAGAATTGACATATACAAAGGGGGTGAATCATCATCGACAAAATTTCATTTTCACCGAAAAATTCGAATACCTAGGGTCATTTCGCCGGTTAGCCGGCCAGTCCCTGTTGTCGGCCAGTTTTATGTATAAACATGTAAAATAACCCACAAATCTCATAATAGTACTCACTGTCGCTTGCCCGATTTTCGGCCACTATTCCCTTAGTGAATGGTAAAGTGGTTCTCTCTTAAGGTGGAATAATGAACTAAAAGAAAACTTACAAGATGGCCATGTTTGTGTGAATAGCAGATCGCAGCAGCAGTTACCAAATTTTTAGTGTCTGGGTACAGCGCAAATAGCAAATAATATAGTACATCTCAATCATTAATCTGTTTTTTGCGATTGGTGTCGCTTATTACATATTAATCTATCGATTTGTGCAAGAAAACGGCCTAAAATCAATTTTGGATTTGAAAAAAAAAGTGGCCGGTAACGGGTATAGCAAAAATTTGTCATAGCCCTTTCTCGGCCAGAGTGGCCGAGAACCGGTATACACTATTGTTCCTTCTGATGTCTTTATTCAATGTATGCGGAATTATATGGCTCTGTCCTTTTTCCGCTTGTGTCAGCAATGATATTTGAATCTTCTGGCCGGTTTCCGGCCACTGTTTATTTGCCCAAAATATTTGAAAATGTACTGAAAACTTGTGGCCGAGAAAGGGTTGACCTGCTCCCCATTAGTTCGGCCAACTCTATATTTATGCATTAAAGCCTTCTGCTAGGTACTAAAAGTCACTAATAACTATTCTAGATCACCGAAATATAAAAAAATCAAAAAAAGGTGTATTGAAATTGAAGAAGGCCAAACAAAGACAGCTTCTTAAATATTCCCATGAAAATATTCTGACAATTTTAAGAGTAATTCGAGAAAACAAAATGGGCATTTTTTAAATGGCAAAAGTTTGGTAAATCCCGGCAAAAATGCTGCAAATTGTTCAGGACACTAGTGATAACAATCTAACAATTACCAGCGAAAATGGAGATAATAGTGTAAATTCTGAAGCAATTCCTGTGGTGGAACCTGAAGATGACTCTCTACAAAGCGCTGGCAAAACGAACGTTTTAACAACGTGTGTGGATGTTCTAGGAGAGATTAATAACAGCACTAGCAACCTACTTACATCTTAAGACCCTTTTGCTAAACACCTGAATTATCCAGAGCTAAAAAAATATATATATCATCAAGTGCATGGAGACAATTCTATAAGGAAAAAGATGATTTGAAAGAAAAAAAAGATCTTCAAAAGAAAGGACTACAAGACAACAGAAGCAGAAAACTGCAGTGAAGAAGAGACGCTACATCAGGAAAAAATCGAAAGAAGCTGAAGAAGCTGACATGCAGCCGCCATCAGAACCTGAAAAGAAGATCATGTGTTGCGGCAGTTATTCAGAAGAGCTTTTCAGCGATGCTGAAGATGAAGACGAGAAAAACATAGGAAGCAATCACATACGGTGTACATAATTTTTCGGAACGCCTTACGAACAATATAAGTGCGAGTGTAGGGGTACCAACTTGTTTCAAGAATAATCGTTTTCTCTATTGTTTTGTTTGAGTTTCTATATTTTGTGATAACGAGTGACTAAATTCTCTTATGTTTTAGACCTTACCAAAGTATATGCAGCATAGTTTTGTACCTATAAATGATTTTGTATTTTCCGTGGTGTATTCATTGAGGTATGTCATGGCCGGTCATCCAGCAAATCAAATTCCTATTTTCCGGCCGCCGGCCGAGAAGTGGTATCGTACTGGCCGGAATTGAGAAACTAGTGGCCGAAAACCGGGAAAATGAGGAAATTTTCGTTTTTATCAGTTTTGAAGGTGAAAGCAATAAGTTATCCAACTGATAATGATTCATAATAGTAAACTAAGGATTTCTAAGCATTACATTTAAAATTTGAGTACCATATTTGCAAAAATAAATATTTTATAATCGATTTCTGCTCCTCACATCACTAACTGGCCGAGAACAGGCACATTGACTATGTTCCTAGAAACGGTGCGATCTATACCATCATCGGATGATCCAATGATTCACCAATTTTATCGATGGTGTTTGATTTGATCAAATTGATAATTAGAGATCAAATATACCTACAATATCTATTGAGTACACTTGAGTTTCCTCGAATTGTTATCAATAATTCAGAGGGTTTTCCGCTTGAATGGAAATTCATAATTGAGATTTTATGCTACGTGTACGTTTACATATCAAGGTAAACATTATGATTTTGTTGACAGAATATACGTACACATAATGTGATAGAGATAAGTGTCAATATCAATAAGAAAATGATAAAAATAGATTTGCAGAATATTCATCTCATGTAAAATGCAGATGAGCCAGACGATTTATAGAAGAAGGTAGGTAGGTACAATGCAGATTTTTAACATAACATTATTACCGTATTAACACTCTACTATTACTCCTTCATATTTCCAATGCATATTATAGAACTCAATTGTTGGTGCAAGTACTGTGATAATGTAAAATTTGCTTTTACGATTGCAGCCTCCAAATGGTAATAATGTATTCGCTATTATTAATATAATTATGCGCTCCTCATTAATTAGTGTAAGACATAATAATTATCAAAGTTCCAGAGGAAATCCGCAAGCTTAATTTCAAATCTGTAGTTTATGGAATGTAGGAAAACAAAAGTAACCCTGTGTTTCTGTAAAGCATCGTAGGTATCTATATCCGTTCAAGAAGTCACATCCGCTAACTGCGCTACCGGTATTTTGGGTGTTTCAAGTCTCATTACCCACCAAAATTATTTAGAATCCCAAGTGCCAGGTCCTATTAGAATCTCATTGGAAAAATAGGTATATTTTTACATAATTACCGATTTATGTTCATAATTCTTGGTATAAAAAGTGAACGAGAAGTTGTATACAAGAATCTATGAAAAAATTGAGCAATTTGGTAAAAAAATAAGAACACCAGCTATACATTTTTTCCGACTCATCATATTTGTTATTACTGAATGAAATGTCAACATTTGATTCTGATTATAAGAAAAACAAATAAAAAATATTTGTCTCAATAAAAAACCACACTTGCAGCATAAATAAAATTCTTATGTTCATCTGTACTAAGCAATAACAATAAAGAAACATTCTTTCAGTCATCTTCGTATGCCATTCAAACCCCACCCAATAATATAATAACGATTCCATACAATCGTTTTATTCTTTGTAAATAATCAAATAACTGATATGATTAATAATAGTTGACGTTATCTCACCTTTGCTAGTTGAATTGAGGAAATTAGATGTAATAAAAATTGTTCTTGAATGTAGATTTGAAGTAACTGTACTGAAAGATTATACCGGTTTATCACAGATGTACGTTTACACACAGAAATTGAACGGAGCACTCCTGCCGCTGTTCAGAACAGAATGAAATTGGACACGAACGGGATTGGTCGGTGTAGCCGAGTACAAATCGAATGGATGCGCAAAGTATATTCAAAGTGATTGCGAAGTTGCCATATCTCAATTTAATTATCAAGATGAAATATTTTTTTACCCTGACTCACTGGCTAGAAATACGTTAAAAATTATCAACATTACAATCTTTTTTTTAACTGCATGAAGCGTTTTAGAAGAACTAATCATTAGCATATTCAAATAAAAATCATAGAGAGAGGTACACCTCTAATTAAATAATCCTCCTATAAGAATAGACTTCACTTAGTTGTGTTCTAGTTCTAAGTTCTAAAGTTGAGTAGATGAAAGTCTGCCGGTACGTCATCAATGACCTAAAATAATGAATTGCATCTAGATGCAATAAGTTTGCAACCAGAACATAATTATTTGCCTAAAAATTATACGGTACTATTTTCTCCCTTTTTAAAGTTTAGGCGACAATGATGCTACGTTAAAAGTAGCATGTGGTTTATCTTATATCAATGAGGTATCAGCAAACTCTCGTCGACTCAACTGTCATTGAACTGTAATTGAAAATTGCCACATTCAGAAGTCAAACGCAAACTATGACCAAATTTATTAGATGATGCATTGGAAAATACCATATTATCAGATATAACAAAATTTCCCGCACGATTTAGTTTGATTTTTTTATATAGCCGGCAAGCGTGCCATCTGTGTTTTCGGTCTGTTACAGATTACAGTAGACCAATACCAGCCAATACCGAACACATTTTTATCATTTGTCGTGTCCACAGCAGACTCTGATTACCAATCGATAAAATCGATTAGTAATCAGTAAGAAGTCTACAGAGCTTCTTAGTAATCAGTAATCAAAAATGTGTATCTTGTGGACACGACTGATTAGTTCATTTGTCAAACTGACAGTTGTCAAAAGATTTGAAATAATTTAATTCTACAATTACACATATAAGATGAATTAAAAATGGAAGAAGAAAAAGTATTTTCCATTTAATATGTTTATAATGAAAAAGATTATGTGGTAAACGGAACGATATGTCCATAATAGAATTGGGAAATATCTGAAACAAAATGTAGGTTATGATACACTATGGTTTTCTGATAGCTGTCATATTAAAGACGTCAACTATTTGATTACTGATAACTAATCGATTGGTAATCAGACACTACTGTGGACACGGCCATTGATTTGGTCATCTCTGGTTATCTATGATCATGGAGCAATAAACATTTTTGTTTTTATTTCACAAGGATACATTTTAAAAAAGGTAAGGTTATAATATTTTTTTACAGATAAACGTTTATATGTATTACAATTATTAGAATATTGATTCAATAGCCAACTTCTACCATATTTTCAATAGGATACTGCTATTATCGCTATATATAGGTACTTTATAAAAAATAAAGACGGCAACATTGCATTATTCCAAGAATAACTTGATACTTCAGTCTTTAGTCCACAGCATAGAGCATTCACCACTGAACCCTATTTAAAAACGTCTTAAAGCATACAATTGCAAAGCAGTGTTCTCGTTCGTTGTCCTCTATTTTCGAATGAGTAACCCTTCAGATTTAAAGTGGGGGAAGACGGAAATTTTATTAGGATCGGGGATGTGACTCATTCAACTGGCTAAATAAGCGTCGGAAAACCCAATATGCACCCTTTGCAGTTATTATTTTAAACCAATATGGAGGGGGCGACTTTTGAAAGTTTACTTGAGTACATGAGTTCCAATTTACGCGAATTAACCAAATATTGGTAATTACGGTTTTTTTTATCTTACTGTATGCGGGGGGCGGCTAAATAAAATGTGAGAGTCATGCTCGTCTGGGGATGGTACCCTTCCTAGGATTCACGCAAAGATTTTTCTGTGAATGATTGAAGTCCTATATTCTATATTTTCCATTCTGTTACTTGGTAGTTTCGGAGATGAACAGTCATTCTACGAGTAATTTCCTTAATATCATCTGAATTGGAATTGTCAAAAAAATTACATATATTTCTGAATAGATCAAAAGTAGCCTTTTTATTTGATAAGAAATTTTTTTAAATCTGCCACACCCAGCCTAACCGGAACCATATACAAATGCTCTTTTTGTTGTAAATAGAATCAAAGAAAACTGTGTGACAAACTGACTTATTAGGGTTCCGATTTTTCATACAATAAACATAAGCTTAATGAGAAACCAAACAAACCCAGTAGGTATTCAGCATTTCGATATTGAATGATCATGGACATGCAGCACTCTCTTATCTATGGATCACGCTACGTTTCATAAATAGACCTAGGAAGTATAAAGATTGTACCAACCGTATGCCAGTTTACCAAATAAAATTTAATCAAAAACAACTGGCAAAGCCAATTTGGCATGCGTATGTATTTCTATATATCTTTCAGATTCCTAAATATATTAAATTTTTTAAATTCAAAATTTAAATAAAAAAAATCATTAAACCAAACAAATTTTTTTCGTCAGAAAGTGACCAAGCGACTACTGACACTTGTCTCTGTTCTCTAGTAAAAACTCAATAGACAAAATACACAATACACCGTCTGGGGCGTGCGCATTGACACTTGTAAAGATTATCCTGAAGCTTTAGGTAGAATGGCTAAGTTTCATAGAAAATATTGAGTTAACTGGAAAGCTCATAGCACTCATGGTCACACATGAAATGTTGAGGTGAATGACATTGTCATTACTTACATGATCAATAGGTACTGTAATGACTCTAAGTCATAATATTATAATTTGATGAATCCATTGAAACACGCCTTGGTTGCAATAAGAAATACAAGGAATTAATATAATATTCTTACGTGGATGAAATATCACCTACTTAAGATAATTATTTGCTTTGTATTTCATTAATTAATCCTAGAATTAGTAGATGTATTCTACAACCTTTCAGAAAGTGTAAGTAAAGTTCATTCTATCACAGTATTGTCAGTTTGACAAGAGTCTAGAATAATCTCACGGATCAGGAGTCAATCTATGGAATTATTCAATCAGAGTCATAAGTCGATAGTGATTGTAAAACGCGATTATCATAGTGACAAGTTGTGAAAAAACTAAGACGCAAAGTGGAAACAAACGTTTGGAAGTAAACTGCGAACTTTGGAATGAATTACTCAAGTGAACTCCCCCACAACGTTTAACATAGGGTAAACGTTACAATTATGGTGTCAGAAGTGGGATCCTTCGCATTTAGCTGAGAATACCAGATCGAACGATTACGACGAAATGTCAAATGTTACAAATGTGATGAAGTTCCTAGAACAGTAAGGAAGAAGTAGACAACAAGACAAGATAAAGAAAAAGAAAGAATTAAATAATAAGAAAACAGAATTAGACAAATCCTGGAAGATCAAAAATGAATAAAGCAAGAAGAACAAGTAATAATAAGACAACTCTTAGAAGAAGAGTGAGACAAAAAGATAAGCAAAAAGTTGACCAGAAATTAAAGAAAGTTTCGATGAAAAATTTCCAATTAATAAAAAGATGTCAAAAACAAATCCTGAAGTGCACCTCAGAAGATCGTGCAATGAAATTCAAAATAGTGTAATAAGTCCAGTTCAAATTGAGGCCACAAAATTCGATGGTAAACGATCTTGGTCTACATATAAAAAACAAATTTGATGTTGCTGATTTGGCTAGTGGATGATCAGATGAAGAGAAGATTCTGGCTCTGCGTGGTAATGCCCTGGAAATCTTAAATACCCTAACTGGCGGCGAACATTCTTATAAAAATTTAGTGGAAAATTTTGAAAGCCGATACGGTCACCAACATTTACAGTTTTGATAAACTTTACACATATAGATAAGGTATAGGCATCAAGCACCATAAGATACTTTCTTGACGGGTTAACAATACAAACGTTCATTAATGACCTAAGAGATGCAACAGGCCTTACGGTTGTGTAATCTTTCAAGAAATGACGAAGCTCTTGCGAGTGCTATTGAATATGAAGCTGCTAGACAGCCGTCCAGAACTCATCTCCATCTAGGGCAGATTCGACGAGTTAACCTAGTCCAAGAGAACACGTACAGAAATAGTAGCTCCATTAAACAAATTTTTGAAATGTTGCGAAAACTTGATGGGCAAACAACTAGATACAGTATTTCAGTGGGTATGTTGGAATTGTGGACAAGGAGGACACATGAAGGATTGTCCACACTTTCAAACTAGCAATATGCCAGAAAACTCCAGTACTCAGAGGGTGTGTTGGAAATCATTATTACTCTAACAAAGACAACACAGATATCAAGACAGTAAGAGGAAAATGTCGTCACGACGGAAATATGCCAGAAGTGCAGAATCTCCAATAAATATTTTTTACAAAAAAAATGGACCGACGTTATTAGTTGGTGCACTGAAAAGTATAAAATAATATTAATTCTATTGGTGCTCTTACTTTTGAATTTGTGCAGTGGAAGTTAGATTGATAACTTTTGGCACCAACTTCATAAGTAGCAGCACCAATAGAATTAATATTATTTTATACTTTTCAGTGCACCAACTAATAACGTCGGTCCAATTTTTTGTAAGAAATATTTATTACACACTTTTGGGTGTAACATAAGTCGCCAAAATCGTTGAACGTTCAGTGATACCAATGAAGACAGTACTTATTCTATCACCCACATATTTATATGCTTTGCTTGTAGTTGTTTTTATTTAGATCTCAAAACATTGCTGCGGAAAGACGCTAAGTATTTTAGATGTTACCAATTTAACACCGATTTAACTCGAAAACCGTAAATCTAAGGAAAAAATGTTCTGTATAAATTTTGCTACAAATAATTATGTCTTTCATGTAGTATCAACAGATTTTCAATTTTCGAAAGAAATCGCCCTCTCCACATAGCAAAATTACATATATTTGAGAATTTAAAACTCTTTTGAAAAAAATGTTCAATTTAAACGTTTCCGGATATTGTCCTATCTTTCATTGTACCAGCTCAGATTTTCGATTTTCGAGAAAATTTGCCCCCTCCACACCTTTTGGGGCGGTTTTCGGAGGGAAGGAGATTTCGGATTTGCGTATTTATGAATATGGGACCATTTCTCAAGCCCCCTCTTTCAATTGAATGAAAAATCATCAAAATCGGAGCTATATTTCTATATAAAACGGGCGCACAAACAAAAAAAAGCACACAGTCGAATTGTATACCTCGTTAGATCGGGGATCGTCGGTCAGAAAGGCATCAAACAGTAGTGAAAAAAGAATTTCTAGAAGGCGCACGTTATCCAGAGGTCGGATAGAAGGAGCTACTGCCGCAATAGAAGAAAGCATGGTACAATAAGGCCTGTACCATGGAAGAAGGCAGACGAGGCGACGAGTTCACCAAGGTGGGAGGCGCAGACGCAGCTGTTCAAGCAATACTGAAGGTAGTGAAATATATAAATTGACGTCTTCTCGACACATATCTAGATCGTGTGATCGCAATTCAAGGTTGAAGGTCGTATAGCATCACGGGATCGTGTTAGCCTGTTCGAGGATGTTGGAGAAGGAGGTAGTCGTAGTCCGTTGAGACATTTTGATGATCAAAGAGGACCCTTAGGTAATAATGAAGCGGGATTAATAGCCATTATTCCCACTTGCACCCCAATCGCAATCCCCTAATTAAATAATCCCATACAAACAATATAAACAAACTCAAAACTGATAGCGTCAAACGCTTAGTGTTTGTGTATTTGTATTGATATGGATAAAAATGAAGAATCTATTAATTGGAAACCTCCGGAAATTATACAGGGTGGGGCACCTCATACGCGTGGGTCTTACAAATCTGTTTACTGGAGATTATCCAGCTCCGCTAGAAGCAATCTCTAAATTTATTTTTGAATATACAGGGTGGCTCAAATATAAACTACATATCAATGATATGAAATTTCACATGGGATACCTTGTATATTACTGCTTATTTCGATAGCGTCTAATAAATAAAGACGAGTTACTGCTTGGTTCCCTATACCTAACTCTAAAGATTTTTGAATTATTTGCATATTTTTGAAAATGTTGAACAATAATTGAGCAGCGTCATATTTCACACGATTGCTTTGGGCGCTCCAAATCATTATCGTTTTGTAGCAAAAGCTTGAGCCTTATTACTTAAGTAAGGATTTTTGATAAATATTATACAGTGTGAATAATATTTATATTTTATCATGACTAACTTTGAGGCCAAAAATCTTTCTTATTTCAAATTGAACACCCTGCATCTCTCGAGGATAATTTCAATTATCTGTCAAGTGGTATTATGGTTCTATGACACTATCTCTCATAGTTTTTCAATAATTTGACATTACTTGATTCTAGCAGTATTTATCTTCAAGTTTATGCTAGAGTCAGATATAAATAAATGTAGAAAAAATATAGATAAAATATAGAAAAAAGGTTTTTCACGAATCTCTAGTCAAGCCCTATCAATGTTATTAAATATAACAGTAAATAAATGAAGAACACATCTAAAAAAGTATATGTAACATATTATGTAACAAACAATTTAGAAAACGTGAATAACTAACAAAATAAATGACCTATAAATGTTCAAAATGATTTCCAATACACAACCGCACTTTGTTCTGGAATGCTTGTTGCACTTTTACCAACATAGGTAGCCGGTGTTATAGAAAGAAACGCTTCCCGTATACGTTCTTTCATATTTTCTGGGGTGGTTGGTGGAATATCATAATCTTGATTTTTGATATATCCCCACAGAGGAAAATCGAGACAGGTTAAATCAGGGGATCTTGCGGGCGAAATATATATATATATATATATATATATATATATATATGTAGTTTTTTGTGTTCATGTTTTCTCAAACTATAATTTTATTAAAATAGACGAATAATTGATCAATAGCCCCAATCTTAAATGTATTCAATATCAATTAGCTCTTTCTTTATACAGGACAGTCTAAATAGGTTGCGTATTCTCCACATGATAAAGCTTGAAATATGAAAATCATAACATTGGATAAAAAAACAAATATCTTTTATAGCGACAAAAGTTGTAAGCCGTAAGAAGAATATTTTTTTTATAATTGGAAATAAATCAGATTCTATACTATAGAAAAACTCTATTGTAGTATTTAGTACCTATAAGATACATGAACAAGAATTGAAAGGTGTGTACTTGACCATTGATATAGATATAAAAAATCTCAAATTAGGAGATAATTATACTATTAAAGTAATTATATTGATTTTGAAAAAAAAAATAACAAACAATATTTAGAGAACCCTTTATTGAGATGATAAAAATTTCAAAATTTGATTTGCACAAGTTAAAACAATTTAAAAAATATATAGACCATATGGATATTCGCAGTTCTGCTGAATGTTTCTGTTATGACATTTAACATAAGAAAAAATTCTTACAGAACAGTTAGAAAAGAGTTAAACTCCTAAATCGAATTAGGTGAAACTCAATATTAATTTTACACCAAATACCTTAATCAACAAATATCAAAATACTGTACAAGAATCTGTGCTTATATATATTTTTAAACAGTATAAACTCTAGAATATAAGTTGCGTGTTTAATATATCCGAAGTTTTCAAGATATCTAGTTGAAACATTTCAATAAAGGCGTAATTAAATGGGAAATAATCGAAGATAAGCAAGCATTATCAATTTAGAGTTTTAGGGTATCAATGATAAGGTAATAATACACAATACTTTCAAAATAATGAGGTTTCGTTCAAAAATTTAAGAGTAATTGAAAATATTCACTTCCTTTAACTAACCTCAATGTTCAGTTTTCATAAAAACGTAAAAATAAAATAAAGATATATTTTTCTATATAATATGTCTATAAATCTTTGGCTCAGTCTTCATACTCTTAAATTCTTGATTAGGTGATTAGTCGATAATGTCACAATTGATTAATTTTTTGTTGGTGATAATGAATTTCCAATTGATCATGGCAATATTGACTTCTTTACAGGTTTGTGTATTAAAAATCCACATTATTGATCATGAACAATAGATGAATTCAATTATTATATAAATATATTCAGTCTAAATGAAAGTTAACTAAAAAAAATAAATAAATTTCTTCTGTACACCTAAAGTTTTTTCGAAAAATATATTAATTTATATATTCTGTTACTTATGAGGTAAATATTCTAACTACTTTATTTACAGAACGATTACATATTGGACAACGCTTTATTGTTTGCAATGTTCGCTTTGCACACTTATAGCAACAACACTGATGTGCTATGTTTGTATGAAGGAAAATGCTATCCTTAGGAGCATTGTTACAAAAAATACAAAGTTCAGATTGCTCAGAGATGCCTGAGATGCCAGAGAATCCAGAACTAGCTGAACTACTAATCTCATTTACCGAGGCTGTCGAGTGAGAATCAGTTGTTAATTTCTTGTCCGATGTTTTCGGTTTCTTGACTTCAAAATCTGATGAGCTACTTTCAGAAAGAGATCTCTTTCGGCTCATTGATCCTTTACCAGCATAACTACAACTTTCGGTCAACTTTTGCAGATCTACGCGTTCTTTAGGAATGGTTTCTTTCTCAACGTTCTCTACATCACTGTTTGTAGACTGAGAGCAAGTTTTTGATACTTCGAGCATATCGGTATTATATGGTTCTATCCTCTTGGTAATTTCGGTTTCATCTGATATACTAGGAATTTTCGACGTACCTGGTTTCAAATGCTTGTCTGGAACAATGATTTTATCTAAACCAAGCGGAGGACATTCTTGACTCGATCCAACTCCTGAATCCTGTGAAAGGCCACTCAAGCAAGATCGCAGAAGGTCTAACTTAACTGGAGGATCCTTCTTTTTGTTTAATTTCCTTGACTTTCGATGACCTCTTGGTCTAGGAGGAAAGAATCTCTTTCGATCCTGTCAAAAAGAATACAATGAAATTAAGTCAAGAAACAGTAAATATTCTGATGTCAAGAGGTCCCTAGACACAATTAGGATTTTATTGAGTATTATTAACTATTTGCAAGTTCTTATGGTGCCCACAATGCACATCGTTTCCACAAATTGTAAATTCTAATCATCACGTTATGTGAATATGCGTTCTACTAATTTAGATTAACTTTAATTGTTTGACTGATAATTACCCAATCAGTATATAAAACTTCTGTGTAGCGTTTTTAAATTATAAATATTTAGGTCTTCTATTAAATCCTATTTTTGTCCTCGAGTACCTCATAAACTATTTATATTTGTCAGATCCTCCACCTTCATAAAATTAATAAGAATATGATATTTAATGTTGATAGTGCAATATAAATATTGTTATGTTGACAGATGGAGTGCAGCCCTATTTTTTCTAATTATTCTATTATGGGTTCCTTGGTAAGTGTGCAGTCGGATTAGAATTTAGATGGAGAACCGAAATCATTGAAAAGTATGGAAAATGATAAGTGTAGCAATTCAAAATCCCATTAAAAAGACTTCACCTCCAATGAATTATTTTTATTCATTGTTAGCAGAAAACAGAAATTCATAGAACGATATCTTAAGAAAATGAATGAAAAAGCATTTAAAATGTCAGTAGGGGTTAAAAGATTTATGTTTGGGATATAAATTGCCACTTTTATACTGAAGAGTAAAATGTATCTATTACAAATTTCAAAACCATCGTCAGCATCCTGTATGCAGTTTTACGTTGTCCGTGATTCAAAGACATATGTATTTTTAAAATTTGTAATAGATGGATATTCATAGAACACACAACACACATGTAATTAACGCACCTTGTGGCAAGAAATGCACAACGGGAAACCCTTGTATGTCTTACGCTTCTTGCATAGTCTGCAGCTCTGCTAACAACCATAGAAAAACTGAATATATGGGTCTAAACATATATGATCATTACATCTAAGTAATTCATGATTAAATTTGAAATGTTTTCTATAGATGTCCAGGATGTTAGAGAATTAAGAGAAAAAAAATCGACATCATTTGCTAGAAATATGTCCGGAGTGTAGAGTTGCGTGAGTTTAATGAAGTTTTTTGTTTTAATAGAATTATATCTCGCAAATATGGAAACTTTTTAACGCAATCAATTTGAAACATAATAATTATTAAATGTATAACAGCTATCTCTCCATATATTCATTTTGCACTTTATTACATAATCGTTACAATAGTAATTTATGCTACAATTTTGTAAAGAGACAATCGTGGTAGATATATGTTGCTTCGAGAAAAGGGCGACTAGTGGGAACGATACTAGTCGGAGAGCAAATTTGACATGTACCTAGATGCAATTTTTCTACAGGATTTTAGGCTTCGCTCCTTTGCTCACGTGTAGGATACAATATTTTTTGTAACACCCATTATTCTTATTACCTGTTTCAAGTCAATAATGTGATAGATATATATTATTCTATGAACCATCAGTTGTTATTCTCAATGTTTTCAATCAAAATTATAAAACTTCTTCTGCAGGTACGTGGTACGTTCGTATTTAAATAGGTATTCAGGTTTGGAAACAAAACTTGAGAAAATAATAAGTATACCGATCTATTATGTCTGATAGACAGCCGAGCCGGAAAATGTGTAAAGTACTTTCCGCAATAATGCGGTAAAGTAAATCATGGTTAAGAAGAATTGGCTACTTTATTTACTATACTAGGGTATAGAGTACTTTCGTCACGACACTCAGTAGTCAAAAATTGTACTTTAAAGGCAAATATTGCAAAAATGCAATTACAGCAGAATGTTAGTTGTTGTTGTTTTTTTAGACGTAATAAAAGAACATATTTATGTACTATCCGTTACATTCCAGCCACTGATTTATGGTGTCATGACATTTTCTTATTATTGCAAATAGCCAATAATTCTGATATTTATTACTAGACAAACACAAATTCCCATAGTTTATTCAAGTATTATCTCTCTCAACGAATGAATTGATAATTTGGGATTTGCCCTGTTAGGGCTTTTCTTTAAATACGCAACGTTGCTTCTGTATCTTAATAACAAAGTATGCTGACGACTGATGCACTTCGGCAAGTTTAACTATCATTCTCTGTTTTCTTGAACCTGTCTTTGGAATATGTGAAATTGCTGGCCTATATTCTTGAGTGTGGTTGTTCAATTTCAACTGAAATCATCGCCATATAATTCAACTCCTTGCATAAAAGCTCTGATCATTGAATATGACATTTTAAAATGGTATAGCAAATTCAAATAATGATTATCTATTATCTAACTGAATAATTATTTGTGTAGGTATATATAAAATATATTATTGTCACCATAGTTATATACGCCCGGTTTCAGGGATTTTCGTTTAACCTTCTTCTTCATGTGGCTTACTCGTAGTTGAACGTCTCATCACCGGTCACCCATTCAAACCTTCAGTACGCTCTGCTCAGACTAACTTGCTCGAAGTCGGCATGCTCTAATCCGTACCACGGGCTACTCCTTAAACCTGATGAAGTTGATTCCATGTTTTCTGCATCATGCTTCTTTGTCTTAGTTTATCTTACTGATGCGCTGCGTTTTTTCATCATAAATATATAACCCTCAAACAGTCACCGTACTTTTCAATGGGTCTTCTATCAATTAATGCATCGTTTCTTAGTGGGTTATCTCTTGACAAAGCTTTTATTTTTCTTCAAAATCTATTATTGTGATTTTGCTTCTATTTAGTGTTCTTATTTTCCATTCACTGCTGCAATCAGTTTTTCTTCTCTGATGAGGTATTTGCCGGCTTTCCCTTGCATTCACAATTCGATTTACAATATGATCCACCAAAATCTAACTCCCGAGCAAGTCGTTCGAAAAAAAAAAAATGGAAACGCGTTGTTTTAAATGTATTCTCTTTGTCGTTGATCTTTCGATCCTAGTTAGTTTCCATGATGCACCATCGTATCGTCACCGATTGTCAATTGTTCTCCATTCTAATTCGAATGATTCAGAACTCGAAGCAGGAGGGAGTAAGCCCACTACTTCATTACAAAAAATGTCATTCGTGGCATACTGTAGTCTTATCAAACTTTTCCACATCAAAGTAGTTTATCATTGATTGAGCGTGCAATAACGTATCACTATACACACAAACCACTCTTGCATCGTAACACATGAAAGAAAAAAACACTGTAAGAAAAAGTAATATTAGCACAAACATTTCGAGACATATTGACACCAAAACCAACTTGTTTCACTGAACATATAAATTATTTGTAATAAACAGCCGACGGGAAATATATTGATTTAAGATCAACAGGTTGGCTTTTGCAAAATGCTCAAATTCACTGATATCTCTATTGAATACTCCTGGTTTAAGACTTACCCACTACTACGTTTCCCTCCCCCTGGTCGATTGTCAAGTCAGTACGTTGGGGATGATCGGTGGGTTTCAATGTCGTTTGTAGATCTTGACACTTTTTACAATCTTCTGTCAGTATACAAATGTTAAACCCCATAAGCAAACGTTGATGAATCACGCATTGGGAACACAACTTTAATAGTCAGCAATAAAAACTTTGATTACTTATTAGACTTTGAACTATTCACTTTTTCACTATTTTGAATCAAATTTAGAAAAATATTAATACTATCACAATTATGCTATGTGGGATTCACTAATAAAGATCGAACAGAGCAAATAATTGTTTTAAATAACTATAACGTAGATTGAGATGGAAAACTTTTACTTCAAATATTAAAAATAATGTCGAAGGTTCAAAATATTTACCAAATTCTCAGAGTATCAAGATTTCCATCCGATGAATAAGAAATTCAAAATTTTACCTGAGAGTTTCTTCTTAACTCACATCTCAATCACGAAATGTCCTACATTCTTGAGACACTACTTGCACTCTTAATTAGTCCTTTCATTAATTAATCAGTCTATTATTTGCACACAACACATAACTTGAGGTAAACACTTATAATTAAAATCTATAATCTAAATAAGCACAATTTGATTCGCATGTTGCAAGTAGTTAAAAAATACTGGCTGGTAACCTTGAACTAATATATTTATCAAGTTCAAATATATTTATAATTGAATTTAGGTATCTTAAAACATGGATATATATAAATATCGAAATTTTCTAAAATAGGTCCCATTGAAATCATTGTCCGATAAGGTTAGTAAGATTATGCCAAAGGATTTGGTGCCCTTAAAATTCTGCACAAAATAATTACAAGTAAATTATATATATTTGTAATCTAATAGAATAGTAATGTAAAGATTAAAAATACAGATAATTTAAAAATAAGCTTTTCAAAATAAATAGGACATTTAAATGTATATCGATAACAATGCTCAATGCAATTTAATGCAACTATATAGATAAAACTGAACAAGTCGTAACTTGTCAAACATTCATTCAAAACAAGATGATTCACCCTATTATTCTAGTCCCCTTACTCATAATTACCATATGAATGCCAGCGTATTCCATTGCAAGATTTTACAAGATTTTTAAGCTTCTATAACAAGATCAAGAAATATATATTGTATTACCCACGATTCCAAAGTTAAAAAACTTTGTTGAAGAAATAAATATTTTAAATTGCAATAAAAGAATAATTAATTTTCCTAAATTCAGTTGAGTTCGAGAAGAATTCTACAAGGCAAATAAAAATATAAAATTAATCTTTAGATGAGAACTTTTCTAGATTTGGTTGGAATGCTTATTCTAGCTTCTTTATTTTAGTTTCATTATTTATCGTTATATTAGATATACCTGGGTAAAACCGCAATAAAATTTACCAGTGTCTGACCGGCAATTATTTGAAATACATTAAGAATACAAACAATCGAGCTGAACAAGGAGACACTCAATAATAATCTTTGTTTACCAGCCAGTCAGTTTGTACATGCAAATCAAAAGTGCATTTAGTAGAAATGAAAACTCTACCTGGAAGCACTTCTCGCAAAACGTGTAGAGTGGATTGGTGTTCTCAGATTTACACTGAATGCATGTTGTGAAACCAATCTTTGGTGGCGACGACTCATCCAAGGAACTGTTATCGGATTCTTCACCGTCCGTAATCCATTTTTCCAAGGAGCTGTCACAAATAACTGCTGCTGCAGCAGCTAGTATCATGTCCTAGGAAGAAACAACAGTAAATTTAATTGTGAAATAGTACTAAGATTTTTTCATTCAGAATTCGTTGAATTACAAAAAAATTATTGATTTACTCTTTCGATCTTGATTGGTTAATAGCTCTGTTTAAAGTACTTTTTTTTTCTTCAGTTAAATTTGAGGAAATTGTCTATCACAGACGCATATGGACAAACACAAGAGTGAGCTTAAGAGGATTTTGATTTTCCATCGGAGGTTAGGAACCCTAAATAGAGCGAAATAAAAAAAACGCGGGAATTTCACCTTCCATCATAAAAAAAATAATATAAACAATGCAAGCTGAAACATGAAATAAAGCGTTGACCCCCCACACATTGTCTAGATTCATTCTATTCACTATTCAAAAATGACCCACTAACGGTTCTTTTAGACGCGCCAGTTCCATCATGATTTGTCCATCCAGCAAATAAGACATTAAAGAAAATTATACTACTGTTACTATTCAAAGAAATGTGACGACGAGTCATAAAATAGAACCATTATCAATCCAACCCATTATATGAAAAAGTACCATTTTGATAACCTTCACACAAAAATTACTATATCTGTGTGTATGAATGAGGCTATTCATTCTAATTTACCTATAAAGTAATTACAACTACCCGATTAAACCTTGACTAGAAGCTTAACAAATACAATAAATAATAGAAGAAACCCACCCTATACTCAGTATTCCCTGAATAAAAGTGACACCGGCTTGTCAACAAGAGTAGTACTTGGGGGTTATTTTAGTTCAGTCAATGAAAAAAAGAAGATTTAAGAGATTATTATTTGGCTTACTCACCTCTGAGCCACTAGAAGAAACTAATTGAATATCATTATCACTATCGGAGAGACTTGCCACTTCATATTCAATTACCTCGTACTCATCATGATCTCCAGAATCAGATTTGGAATCCGTATCAGATGTATCCCTAACTACGTCTGAAAATAACATATTAGCAAAGAGCTGCATCGAACCACAATGTATGCACTAGCATACCAGTTTCTCTGTCTTGTAGGCTGTAAACACTTTCGGTATCTTCTTCGGAGGCTCTAGAACTCTCACTCTCTAACCTAAAATAGTAGAGGCGAGGTTTTTTCAACTCCATTTGAGAGCTAGAATCCTCACACATTCTTTTTCTCCAGGAAGCTGCAACAAGTAGTTATAGTCAATAACATAAGGTTATAAAGTTATCTCTGCTATAAAATTATTCGTGTAGAATTTAAAGTACTACTCCATAACCTCAAAGTCTGCACAAATATGTTCGCTTGTCTTTACATGGTACTGAAACGCTAATACCAATAGATAACGAAGAACTACGATTCATGTTGTTTGGAATGATAAAAGTATCTCAATACAATAAACAGATGAATAATTAAGATATTAGTATCTATTAAATTACTCACGAGTATTCGATTCTATTGTTGCTGACATATTGATTAGTGATTAGTATATTTTATTTTAAACTGTAATAGAAAACTATTAATTGCACTGTAGCACGGATTCAAGTAGAGACTTGTGTATTTTTCCACGAAAACAGCCAACGTTCCGGAAATACTAACCATAAGAGGGGATATGGGAAGTGCACAGTGCGCAAAGGCACACCGCAGACGACGGCGCAAACCTGTAATTTAACGCGGTAAATTGAAATTTAGTAAAGTATTTCTCAATTTGTTACAAGCAAAATTCATGATTTATTAGGGTTTTTCCATTGATAAAAAATTACTACATATTACTAATTGTTTTCATATCATAACTAATTAATATTCTTGGAACTAAATTCCAGATCGCAACTTTCGGTAGTAGGAAATCGTCACGCGTTATACATCCCTATAAAATATATATACTTATATTTTATATATGTTATGGTTACCGGGGGCACACAACATTTTAGGTGTTATCAGAGATAAATTTATTCTACCTTCTCTATAATGAGAGTGTGTGTGTGCGCCACAGAGACGAGATAACAGAAATTTAAAAATCTGGTATGTCCACTCACACGACTTTCCTACCGCTTGCAGGCAAATTCCAGTGAATGAAAAATTTTACACTATTACAATATTTTCCTTACATAGCGACAATAATAGCGGTAGTAAAGTAAAAATCCTTTGGACAAATCGTGCTACCACACTCATTTTTTCAGCATGTCAAGACCAACAACAATGGTCATCTAACATTTTTTCGCAAGATGAAACGTTTAGCCAGAATCTGAAGAAACATGTGGAAAATACGGAATTTTATTCAAGCATAATTTTTTTTTGTGCTTTTTCTCAGAGATGGCGCTATATGTAGGTGGTAAAGGGCTCTCAGAAGAAGACTTTAGGCAAGTTTAATCAAAATCCTTAGAGCCGTTTTCACGCTACAGTCTTGAGCAAATCACGTTTTTTGCTCAGCACACAGTGTATACAGGATTCTCATTCAGTGCTACTGGCGAGTGGTAATGGTACCAAACAAAATAAAAAAGAAAGCATCAAAATACACCGATCCGTTCCCGAGATAATGCTGCCACAGACAGACAGACCAATGGCTGAAAATATGTTTATTAGACCTAGAAAACGTCAACATAAAATAATAAAAATAAAATACACTCATGCTTTAACATTATACACTTAGGTTCATTCCAATATATGAATTGAATTGGAAAAGACATCGATCGATTGTGGGCAAACGATAACTACAAACCTTAGAGTAGGAAAAAGTCGTGCGTACCCATGCTCTAAACTACAAACAGTCTGATAATTGGGCGACATATTAAAGTCACTGGAACACATGCGTCTTAAAACAGTTTCATGTCAGTAGCGTTTCCGGTTATACCGGATATAGATGCCAACTTTGTTATTTTAAATGGAATACCCTGTATATTACCACATTTTTAGATCTCTTGTATAATTTTGAAAATATTTTATGGACAACGCCCTATACCTAAGTCTAACCGTTTTTGACATATTTCAAATTTATGTCAAAAATTAAGTTTACAGTCCAAGATATAATTATCAATCTTTCCTATGAGGAAGTCTTTAATATTTAATTTTGGTTGATTTTCTTGTAGAAGAAGATCTACTTTATCAGTATTCTTTTTGATAATAATTTATACAGTGATCAAAAAAGAAACTTGAAAACTAGATGCAAAAAACGCCAAAAGTATTTTTTTTACTTTCCGACGCTACTATAGTAGCTGTACGTCTGTCTGTCTATCTGTCCGTCTGTCTGTCTGTCTGTGACAGCATTATCTCGGGAACGGATCGGTGTATTTTGCTGCTTTCTTTTTTATTTTGTTTGGTACCAATACCACTCGCCGGTGGCACTGAATGAGAGTCCTATATACACTGGGTGCTGAGCTATAGCCAAGAAACGTGATTTGCTCAAGACAGTAGCGCGAAAACGGCTCTAAGGATTTTGATTAAACTTGCCTAACGTATTCTTCTGAGAGCCCTTGACCACCTACATACAGCGCCATCTCCGAGAAAAAGCACAAAAAAAGTTATGCATGAATAAAATACCATATTTTTCTGTTTCTTCAGATTCTTGCTAAACGTTTCATCTTGCGAAAAAATGTTACATGACCATTGTTGTTTGTCTTGACACGCTGAAAAAAAAGGGGTGTTGCACGATTTGACCAGAGGTTTTTTACTTTACTACCGCTACTATTATTCACTAGAATTTGCCTGCGAGCAGTAGGAAAGTCGTGTGATTGGACACAACAGATTTTTATTATTTTATTGTTACAAGCAGCAAAAATAATGGGAATTTTGTATAAGGTTGACTATACCAAAAATTAGTAGTTTTTAAAATAATTGGCAATTTTCCATTTTTTATGTAAAAATGCTACACATTTTTAAAGTTGTATTAGAAGTGGGCCATGATTGCATTAGAAAATAATAACAAATGTCAATAAAAGACAAACAAGCGTTAAAAAGTCTACATAATACTTTTTATTTGCAAATTAATTAGTATGCCGAGAAGAACTCCACTCTTCGTGAGAAATCAGTCTCTTTACTCTTTCATAGGCTGAACTACCGAAAATGAGTACCTATGGAATAAACTTGTGTTTCCAAAAAATTCTTAAAACTAATTATTCCTAATTCGCATCCTACTTGCCTTGTATATATTGTTGGATATGCGACTAAATATCCCAAAATTGCGATTTCAATATTTTCATTGTTAACAATTGGTTCATTTCTACGTACTTTAGCATTTATAGATCCAAAGTTCTTGAAGTTTTCTATAATTTTCTATTTTTAGTATGCCGAGAAGAACTCCAGTCTTAGTGAGAAATCCGTCTCTTTACTCTTTCATACGCTGAACTACCGAAAATGAGTATGGAATAAACTTGTGTTTCCATAAAAGTCTTAGAACTAGATATTCCTAATTCGCATCCTACTTGCCTTGTATAAATTCTTAGATATGCGGCTAAATATCCCAAAATTGCGATTTCAATATTTTCATTGTTAACAATTGGTTCATTTCTACTTACTTTAGCCTTTATAGATCTAAAGTTCTTGAAGTCTTCTAAAATTTTCCTATAATTTTCGTAACATATTTATTTTGGTGTTGGTTTGTGTTTCTGTGGATATAGCGTCGCGGTTGTATTTCATGTTCTTGAAATAACTTCACACATTCTCCATAATAATAAATAAAGTCAAATAATCTTTACTTGTATTAGTAAGTCTTCTCGGCATACTAATTACTCAAAATTTGCAAATAAAAAGTATTTTGTTGACTTTTCTGACGCTTGTTTGACTTTTATTGACATTTGTTATTATTTTCAAATGCGATCCCGGCCCACTTCTTACACAAATTCAAAGGTGTGTTGTTGCATTTTTACATAGAAAAATGGAAAATTGTCAATTATTTTCAGAACTACTAATTTTTGGTATAGACAACCTTATACAAAGTTTCCCTTATTTTTGCTGCTCAATTCAATAAAATAATAAAAAACGGGGGCTTCCTTTGAAAAAAACAATTTTGAGGTTTTTTGGATCTAGTTTTCATGCTTATATTTTGATCACTATGTATAAATTATTATTAAAATATCATAAGAATGCTGATAAAGTAGATCTTCTTCTACAAGAAAATCAACCAAAATAAAATATTAAAGGCTTCCTCATAGAAAAGATTGATATTATGTTTGTACTGTAAACTTATTTTTTGACATAAAGTTTGAAATACCTATGTCAAAAAAATTATACAAGAAATATAAAAATTTGATAATATACGGGGTATTCCATTTAAAATAACAAAGTTGGCATCTATTTCCGGTATAACCGAAAACACTACTGACATGAAAATATTTTAGACGCATGTCCTCCAGTAACTTTAGTAGGGATGTCAATATATTTTCAGATTGTTGCTAGTTGGAGGTATGTTTTCTCTGGTTGGTAGTTATAAGTTTGCCGACAATCGATCTATGTCGTTCCCGGAGAACCTCCCTGTATATCTAGTACCTAGGTATACACTGTGGGCAAAATTAAGTTGGAACCTATTACTTTTTTTTTGTTTTTAAACCGATTTCAATAAAATTTGGACACCGTACGAATTCGTCAATAATTCTGGAACGACTGCTGTTATTTCTTAAGAGGATGACACTACAGGGCTGGATCTAGGGCTTATTTTATATTGCAGTGCGATTTTTTCGTTGCATTAATAAGCGGTTGTGATCAGTAAACATATTTTGAGCTCAATCTGATCATTAAACATCGGCACACCAAATAATAATAAAATAATACAAACGAAATAAAAAATATTCCATTTTTTCAATTTTTGTTAGAAGATTGCATAATGCAATGTTAACTGTAGGGCGTCATAATGTCAGTATTATTGAAATCATAAATATAAAATAACAAGTAAAACATTTTCAAATATTTATTATTTTCAGTGAAAATTATTTATTAATAAAAATAAATTTATTTTACAAAAAATCATTATTTACTAATCACAGCCGCTTATTATTGCAACAACAAAAATAGCAGTATAATATAAATTAGGCCCAAGATACGGCCTTCTAGTGTCCAGAGAACTGGTAGTGACATCCTTATACGAAATAACAGCAGCCGTTCAAGAATTGATGAATTCATACTGTGTCCAAATTTTATTTAAATCGGCTTTAAAACAAAAAAAACGTTATAGGTTAAAATGTGTCCCAACTTAATTTTGCCCACAGTGTATATGCAAATATGCACAGAGTATAAATAATTTATACTGTGGTAATAGGTTACATGTTAGATTAGGTATTGCAGCAATCATATATATTTTATCTATGGAAATTTTATCTACGGCAGCAATAATAATCACGCGTTGCGTTGAATCACACTTAGGGCCGATTTCATAATCAAATTTAATCTCCTATTAATTTTAATCCTACATTGAAAACTTCATATTTTTTTTATTGAACATATAACTCAGTTACTTCAAAAGAACGGAAGATAAGGTGACAAAATGCACTATTTTTATTCTGTCATCAATATATGAGTTACACAAATTGAAAATTAACTAATCCCCTTATGTTGGAAGATTGTATATCCATAATATTTCTGTAATTGCTGCATATTGGTCTGCAGCTCTGTCTGTAGGGTCGGAAGTTGGTTTTAGATTCATCTCCATGCTGAATCTATCTATTAATATCCAAAATATATTTATGCATATTTCAATAAATCCTTTTGTAGTATAAACAAATGAAGCTTACATGCAAGGAAAGACACTCGGGGAAATTCTGCGCAACACCCTAAATTGACAACTTATCACAAGACGTTATTTCAGCCACTACTGCCACAGTATAAAGAAATGTATACTGTGCTACTGCTTATGGAAGAGGATACAGAGTTAGTCATCCTCCCTTTATATATTCTTGACTAGAATAAACAAGCTTCCATACAGGAATCTTGCGTAATTGGTTTTATCTCTAAGTAAAAATTAAAAAGTAATACTCCACTAGCATATTGAATCAAATAAAATTTGGATTCGGTAAAACGCGTAAATCTAGATCCGTATTTTTTTATAACTAAATATTGAGATAGATAGTAAATTATTGACGATCCAGTATTGATCAATATTGACCATATGTGAACCGTTTAAGAAATATTACATGAAACAATAAAATGATCTAACGATAATCTTTATACTATATGGATAAAATATACCTGACTACATATTAAAGCGCTAAACTAAACTGGATACTGAACAGTGTCTATATTTCTATCTATCGATCACGGGTCAAAGACCTCGAGTATCTCTTAATTGGAAAAAATCTATTCTTTGGCCTAGTATAAGTAAATACTTTGACATTTAATTGCATAACACATGGAGCGAAATTTGTATATGGACACTTGGCAATATGGACCGTACTTGGCAAATATACGGTACATACTTGGCAAGTCCCATGGCCCATGATTCAAGCTCTTGTACTTGGTGACAGTATGTAACAATATATAACAGCGCTCTAGTATATATAGACCTATATACTTAAACTTCTATACCGCTAGCATTGTGGAAAAAAATTAAAGGTATATCTTAGACAAAATCCTTGTCTAAGAGGTAAATAGAATTATGTGACCATGGTCGGTTTGGACCAGTTTCAAACTGTGTTCTGTGATTGTGAGGCATGCGCATTTCATTTTAGATCTTATCAAAATTGAAATGTGCATATTTTCGAGGGTTTGAGTTGGGTTTGAAATGCTGCTCGAACACACCAGCACTACTTCAGCCGATGAACTCTCGTATATTGAAAAACTTTTGATACCAATCGATCCAAAAATATAAATCTTTGAAATGCATATACCATCGTTGAGGTTATGATATTTGGTTTATTTTCAAACACTCAGTAAACGATATTCTGTTGTAGTACAACTGTCACCACTTGTCACCTTAACAAACTATACTGTCACTGTCTTCACCGACAGAACTACTATTACCATCTGATTCCACAGACTGACTGACATCAACTGACTTTATAAGACTGACTCTGTCCCGTGATCGACACGGGCTTTGTATACCTGAATCGTGACATAACATTCATCGAGAATGTTCTATGATTATCTAGACGCATATAATTAATGTTCTAGATCCTTGTCAAACTGACAATAGTATGACAAATTGTACCTGACATATAGGCTGTTCGGGGAGTCGCTATCTGCACTATCTCGCACTATCAGCTGTTCACGGAGCTCAATAATAGTACTACAACCGCTATCGTGACGTCATTAATTTTTGTGTGTCACGTCATAAATGAATGCTATCAACGCTATTTCTTCCGAGGTAGTGTATGGATAGTGTTTGCGTTTGCAAGCCACAATGACAGATATACTGTACATCTGTACATCATAACAAACCGATAATCGTTTATGATTGGAGGTAGGTGTTCTCTGTTTTTGATTCGGACAGTTTTCTAAAGCAGAGAAGGGTAAGTGTCTACTGAATGTGATAAGTAAAATAAATAATTTAACTGAAATATTTTCACGTGATGGGGAAACTTAGGTTCAATGCAGCGTTCACCAAATTCTTCTGCAAGAGTATACTCGTATACCAGTATGTACCAAAAAATATTGAAATGAATGATAATATTATTGTATTGACGCCGGTTCTATTCCGGGTTGAAAAGCATTTTCATTTTTTAATATTTCTCGGACGTGTTTCTTTATGCTTTATAGACAAAAATAAGTTAATTTTCTTATTCATATTTTTGTGCCTCGATTCCTTAACCTCAATGTGACAGCAAATGACAGAATGTGAACGCAAATGCAAAATAGTGTTCATGGAGCTCGTTATCACTAACACACAATAAGCTCCATGAACAGCATTGGTAGTGTTTGCATTCATAGTGCGGATAGCGACTCTCCGAACACAGCCATAGTTTCTAGAAGGATCGAGAATAACTCTACCAACTCTAGAAGTAAATAATGAACTATAACATGAAACAACTATAGCAAACAAGGTAGTAGAAATAAATAGAGACTAAACAAACATTAACCGTAATACCGTAACTATATGACTACCTATCCACGTTACAATATGCTCTCAAAATATTAAAAATATTGGCTTTTGACAAAGAAGATAGATACTGCATAGAAGTGTACATCGTATACTAAGCCCGCTGCAGACGGAGTATGTTTTGCTGCATGTTTCCTTTATATGAGCTAGGCTTGATTTGATGATAGAACCGGTGCTATTTTCGGTGATTGTTTTCACGTATTGTGCCTTGTCGGAGCATTCGGAACTAGTCGAGTCGTACTCAAAAGTTATTTTGCACATGATAACATGTTATTTTTGATTGTTGAGTCATTTTCTCTGTTGTAACAATAATTAGATATAGAGCTTGATTAGAATGTCAATATTTTGTATCATTTGCCACAGTCATATTTCTCTGTACTGTCATTTTACATACATGATGGCCTGCATCGTGTGAAGCCAACACAAGCAAGGGAGCCATCAATAAACCATGCAGCAAAACAAGCAAGCAATCATGCAGCAAAACATACTCCGTCTGCAGCGGGCTTAAAATTTGAGGTGAAAACCGAGTGAGCTTCGTTAAACAAGTGACGAGGGTGCTACCGTCGAAAATGAGTATTTTGTAGAATAATTCAACATTCGGCTATCAGGCGACCAGAAATGACTGTAGGTACTTATGTGTTCTAGCGGGCAGCGGGCTGGTGATTGTCGTTGAGAGACGTTAGGAACACATAAGTACCTATAGCCATTTCTGGTCACCTGATAGCCGATTGTTGAATTATTCCACCAAGTACTCATTTTCGACGGTAGCGCCCTCGTCACTGGGTTAAGGAAGCTCACTCGGTTTTCGCTTCAAATTCACTATACGATCTACACTGCTTTTGAGAGCATAGCATGCGATGTAAAATAGTACAGCTGATGTGAACAGTGAAGCGTAGAGTATGGAAAAGTCGTGTGTACACGACCGAAGATGCTGCTTTGTAAAGCCGCCGTGAAACGAAAGTGAAGCCAATTTTTTTGGCCGCCATCAGTTTCGGTTTCACCTTGGTGTTTACAGCTTATTTTGATAAAATTATTTAATGAAAACGACGATTCTATTATCTTGACACAATGGTAAAATGCGAACCTCTTGCATACAAGAGTCGCTGTCGAAAAAAGAATATGGTGTTGCGTCCATTGGCGGCCATTGATTAAGTGCTCATTTGGCTTCACTTGCTCTCTGAATGCGATTTCTCCTTGTGAAAAATATGGTTAATTAATTTCTCAGTCAGTAATCAGTAATTGGAAATTATAAGGGATTGACAATGAGGTTTCTAAAATTAAATTGGCAATTTTAAATTTAGTTTTTGATCATTCAAAGTGGTCAGGTTCAAAGATATCATAAACTCATTTTTGATCACGATTAGTTCAAAAACGGTGGTATATGCAGTTTTAAATATTTATATTTTTGGAAAATGCTATTAAAAATACATTGATCGCCATCCAAAGTTTTTCAATATACGCGAGTTTGTCGGCTGGCATAGTGCTGGTATCCAGAGAAAACTTGTGCTGGTATCGAAACCCTTTATTACAAACGGATAGATGCTGTAGGGAATTTATTATCTACGGGACTAATATTGCGCACTCCCTTAGACACAACCAGAGAACGACACAGAACATTGAAGAGTGCAAATGGCGAATTAATGTCAAAAACTACTCCCTTGTCATTTGTCACTGTCATAGTATTTATTGACAATTGACAAATAAAGTTGTCAATCTGATTTGACAATATTCTCAAAATTTTTGAGACTTGTTACTTGTATGTAAAAAGTGAAGCGAATGTTTGAATTTGAAAATCACTATTTATAACTAATATGCCCTTAGCAAATTCAGTGGAGCCATGGCAAATTCAACACGCCGATATAGAGGTGAGTTTATATATATATATATATATATATCTCAAATAAATTGAAATTGGTAAGAACATCAGCTGCATTAGCTGCATATTTTTGTTTTGGAATTTCGTTCATATAGGAAAATAGGACTCTTTTGATTTAAGCACGCGACGCTTAGCTCTTATTCTTATGATTTTATAATCAGTTTATTCATTTTGCAGCTTTTGGAGTATCCAGGTCCCTAAGAATAGTGTCTGTACGTAAAAGTTTACGTTTTCTGCTACTTTTTTTTGCCATAGCACGTAAAAGCACACAAGAAATATTTGCATTGCATGATTTTAATTTTAAATATTTGATTATTACTGTAATGTGAAAAGTGTACTACTAATCATTGGTGGTTTGCTTATCTTTATGAATCACATACACATGCTTAGGCTCCTTAATTAGATCTTTGAACGACAATATACGAAATATGGTTGGTTTATTTTATATCGTAGATGTAAGTGTATTGGAATAAAAATTCAGTTATTGATCGGCCAATTGAGACCATCAATGCGTGTGATTTTTTTTTCATATTAAATATTGTTCAACTATCCAACTGAGCATTTATATCTATTGTATTTTATTAAAAAGTTTTCAACTGAAAATGTTATGAATTATTGCGATGTTTCCACGTCTTACTGTATTCATTATCTCTATGGTCTATAAACTCGCTCAGTCAATTAACCATTTCTTCATTTGTTTGAATTCTATTAATATTGTTCACACTTTTGAATTTCGAAAAAAATTCAACGGCATGTTGTTATATGTCTATAAGTTAGTCCAAAAAAACATTTGGTTCAAAAGTTTATATTTATATATATATATATATATATGGGATATTACGAAATTTGCTAACACGATAGAGGTCGCAGTTTTGAAGGTATCATGTTCAAATTTGCTACAAAAATCAATCTCTCAAATATCTCGGTCGAGTTCGTTATTGGGCAATATCGAGTAAGTAGTTTCAAAATGGCGACCATTCAAAGATTTAAAAAAATTATCAAAAAAGAGCAGTAGTGTAAATATTATTAAAAATAATTTTAGGTTATAGATATAATCAGTACCTACAACTTTTGTTCAAAGCAATTTTTCATAAAATACACAGGTAAAAAAATAAAAATTAATAAAGAAAATTAACAAATATTGATAAAACATGAACACTCAATATAAATTTGATGTAATTGTACATTTTCTGGAGATCTTAATATAGACCCTGATTAAAAAAATATATAGTATATTTATTGAAAAGAAATAGACGAAAAAAAAAATCTGCCTTGAAGTGGACTCGAACCCTGTCTGCTTTATATTCAACAGTCAAAACAAAAACCTCTAACCGCAAGGCTATGACAATTTTATTTAATATTTGTAGGTATACCAATGAAAAGGTTGTTAAAATTTCAAATCAATGAATTTTGAAAAATTTACCTTTCCGCTGACTACAGGCCATCGGGATTTTTTTTTATTTTGCTGGAGTATGAATCCTATAAAAAAAGTTCAATGGTTAGGTCTCTCCGAATAATATTTTTTTGTAGTAGAAAAGATAAAAAAATCAGTTTCAAAAAATTTCATATTTCAAATTCGAACAGTAGGAGAAATATTATTTATTTTACTTAATGTAAGTGCATATCTCCCAGGTAGATATTGTGGACTGTACGCAAAGAAAAGAAGACAATAATTTATTTTTCAAATGTACCTTTGACTCATATCTTATAAAACTGAAATTACAACAGATATAGCCACACAATTAATTTCGTTGTTGATTGTTGTGCAAATACATAATTGACTGATAAATATATCTCTGAATCGTATTTATTTCAAGTTGACAAGACCATTTGTTGTTACCTCATATGTATTGATTGATTACCTGCACGTTATCTCACAATTGGTGGTATGATCCAGGATACAAAGTATTTTAATATTTATAATCCTATTTATCTGTTTATAAGGAAGAGAATTATACCTTCCTCTTGATTACATATATGTATTTATAAATGGTTTCTTCTACTTTAAACACACTGGCACAATTAGTGGAACAAAAAAAGGTACATTGTTTTGTTGAAATCACATAAAACAACTATATTGGAGGCAAATAAAAAAAGATTTGGCCAATATTATTAAATCGTTTTTTAAATTTTGCGTAAAGGTGATGTTTTTTAAGTGATCAAAAAGTGTACAAGGATAATTACGGACGTCTGTCCATATTTAATTAAGATTGTCCTGCAATTCCTGGGGCAAATTCTGCAACTGTATCCCCAAAATTTTAACTCCAACATTCCTGGGCGATGGATTTCTTCTTTCTTCGCGGTTACCCCAGGCGTGTTCTATTGGATTCGTGTTTGGTGATAGTGCTGTCCAGTTGAGTTCTATGATTCTCACCTCATTTAGGTAAATGTTTACAAGAGGCGCAGTTGAATTATCATACATAAAAAGAAAATGCTCGTCTATAAATGGGGCAAAAGTAAGAACAATTTTCAGAATTAATTTTTGTACCCATGTGCAGCTAGAGATTTCACTTTCGAGTATCACAAGCACCATCGTATATCATTACTGAACTTTCTCTATATGACACTGTTTCCGTTTGATTACTTCGTTAATGTACACATCATCACCCATCCACCCACAAAGTTGACAAAAAAACATCATCGACAAAAAAAGCTTGTTTATTTTTCGATGATGTTTAAAGAACACCCAGCTTGCTACCCAAGCTATCTTCTTTTTGATAATCCAATCCGTTGCCATACGGATTTTATGCACAATATCAAGGTTTGGATGAAGGTAAAACGATAAATCACAGACAGATTTGTGAAGCAGCAATTAAAAATGCTAAATGTCAACAAATACTTGTAACAAAGTTTAATGATGATTTGCTTTTATAAGTGTGTGGTAATAAATATAAAAATCTTCTTGTAGAAATACACAATCAAGAAAGAAAAAACATATTTTATTCGATGTTCCCCTGATTGTATCGGTCGTGGTGTGTGTTAAAATACTTAATTTTATAAAAATAAAACCTTTAAATATATGTTTAAATGATGTTCTTGGTTTCGATGTTGTACCATTATTCTAGACTGTCTATTGCTCTGGTTAATGTTAAACAATAATCATCAAAAGATTTTCGTTTTGCTTGTACCCCTTACCAAATTGGAAAAAGTGTATTAGCTGATAATACAATACTGCATCTACTATTATGTACTTTCTTTTCAATAAATGTAGGGATTGATGTATGGAAATTTATTTTGATATTTTCAGTCTCAATCCGGGGATAATGATGATTCCGCTGCTGCAGACGACGGAGCACCATCTGAAGGAGAGCATGAGATCGAATTGGGAGAAGTAAGTATTATTAAAAATAAATATTGTTCATCCTAAACGAATAACGTTCTTATGAAATTCTATATTTTCAGGTTGTTCGCAATGGTCACGAGAAAGCTGATCCCTCACAATTCGAGCTGCTCAAGGTACTGGGTGAAGGTTCATTTGGAAGAGTATTCTTAGTACGTAAAGTAGTGGGTGCAGATGCAGGCACTCTGTATGCTATGAAGGTATTGAAAAAAGCAACTCTTAGGCTTAGGGATCGCTACCGTACTAAAATGGAAAGAAATATCCTGGTAGATGTGCAACATCCTTTCATAGTTAAACTCCAATATGCTTTTCAAACAGAAGGCAAATTATACTTGATTCTAGACTTTTTGAGAGGTGGAGACCTTTTCTCTAGACTCAGCAAAGAGGTAAGAATTCAAGTAAATATGTATAGCAGTCATGTACAAGTTAGTAATAATAGTGCAACATTAATTATTTTATGAAAGGCTAGAAAATGCTAGTGAATAATGCAATAGGTACAGTAGTTGAGACAAATCGATGCAATGCAGGCAGAAATATTTCCTTAGCATACTTCAAAAATATCTTCTATAATAGTTATACATATATAATATTATTTTGATAGTTTTCAATAAACTGGCTTAAACATTCGCATGTGTGTACAATTTATTCTGGGTAATCTTCTACCCACGTTCTGCTGACATTTTCTCAATTTATTTGGATTACTGTAATCACAGAGATAAAGGCAATATTTGTTTGCATATTACAGATCTTTTCAATCACTAGACATTATGCTTATTATTGATACATCAATTCTTATTGAATTTGTAGGTAATGTTCACAGAAGAAGACGTTAAATTTTATCTCGCAGAATTAGCTTTAGCCTTAGATCATCTTCATAGCTTGGGAATAATTTATCGCGATTTGAAGCCTGAGAACGTTCTTTTGGACGTTGATGGTCATGTTGCTCTCACTGATTTTGGATTATCCAAATTACCTTTGAAAGAAGAAGAAGGGAAAGCCTATAGCTTTTGTGGAACAGTGAGTGATATAATAAAGCCACAGTTGTTTTATTTATACTTTGGTTTGTAATTTTAGGTGGAATATATGGCACCTGAGGTTGTGAATAGAAAAGGGCACAGTTTTGCTGCCGATTGGTGGTCATTTGGAGTATTGATGTTCGAAATGTTGACTGGTTCCTTACCATTCCAAGGATCAAACCGTAAGGAGACAATGACACAAATTTTAAAAGCCAAATTAGGAATGCCAGCCAATTTAAGTCCAGAAGCACAAAGTTTGTTGCGGTGTCTGTTCAAACGAAATCCTGCAAATAGATTAGGTATGACAATCTCCTAAAATAGTTTTATACAGAATTCTTTACCAAATAAATTGTCAGGTGCTGGGCCAGGTGGCATTGAAGACCTCAAAAAGCATGAATTTTTTGCCACTATCGATTTTGAGTCACTTGTAGCGAGAAAAATTCGACCTCCATTCCAACCAGTTGTTTGTGGTCCTGAAGATGCTTATTTTGACTCTGAATTCACAAGCAGAACACCAAGAGATTCACCTGGTGTTCCAGCAAGTGCAAATGCTCACGAACTGTTCAGGGGGTACGTAATTTATTTATTTTGTTGAGGTAAGAAAGGTCTATCTAATACGTCTATAACCAAGAATCTTACAAAAATATATAGGATTATAAGTTTTTCAAGATTTCATTTGAAATCACAGGAGTTATAATACAAGGCATGCTTGTTCATTTGCTTTTGTAAATTCGGTCTTATTCTTTTACTAAAATATATTTTCTGTGTACTTTTTCTGCAAATTTGATATTTGTTTCTTTTTTTTGCATGAAAATAAGGTTGGAAGTAATCTATTTGACATACATAATACATCATAATTATATTTTTCGCAGATTCAGTTTTGTTGCTCCTTGTCTACTAGATAATGGAAATGTGCAAAAGAAAATGGAAACGCCTATGAATGCTGTCAGTAGTTCAGAGAGGAATTTCTTGGATGATTATATTTTGATGGATGTGATCGGTGCTGGCAGCTATAGTGTTTGTAAGCAAGCTCGTCATAAGGCTACCGGACAGCAGTATGCAGTTAAGGTCAGTATCGGAGAACCAAATAATATTAAGGGCGTTTCCAAAAAAAAGTTGATCTCGCAAAATTACCATTTAAGACTACGTAGTTTTATTACTATATATAGAGTGTATGCGTTGGTATCCTTAAGTGAAAAATAATCTATAATCGAAATATTATGAATAATTTAGATTGTAACTAAAACAATTTATCTTCTTCCACAGATTATTGATAAATCGCTATGTGACTGTAGGGAAGAGGTGGAGATTCTCTTGCGATACTCAAAGCATCCTGGAATAGTATCCTTGAAGACTGTTTACGAAGATGCAACAAAAATATATCTAGTCTTGCAATTATTAACTGGCGGCGATCTTTTAGATTACATGGTTGAAAAGGTAGAAGTTCATGCCTTTTCTCCATTTATTTATTCAAACAATGGCACACGAATTTATTTTTCAGAAATATTTGTCTGAGCAGGAATCGGCAGCAATTTTGAAAACACTTGCCACAACGATTGCATATTTACATGAAAATGGTGTTGTGCATAGGGACTTGAAACCTGCGAATATTCTCTTTGCAACTGAAGAGAGACTACCTGATTCTATAAAAATATGTGATATGGGCTTCGCAAAACAAGTAAGTAGGTTTATATAATATTTAATATTTTTTTGTAAGCTATGAATTTAATCTTAAATAATCGCACCAATGATACATTTTTTTAAAGTTTATAACTTTTAAACAACAATTTCAGTAGAATCATTAAATTTCTATGATAAAAGTTAGGTTAGCAAAAAACATAAAATAATATTTATTCTACTGGTACTGGTAATTTTGGTGTTCTGCATGTGATTAAGTCTGTGTTCTAGGAAATTAGAAAAGTTTTTGGGTGAAGGGTGTGTTGGATTTTCATAAAGTTTAACATTAGGCCCTTTCTCAGCACTCATCTTTTAAATGTGCTAGAATCATCAAAATTGGATCGTATTCACTATACAGGACGAATGAACATAGTTTTTGAAGTCTGTCAAAAAGTAGAAAATAATTTCTGAACCAAAATAACTGTTAGCTAACACTTTGTGCGTAGTCCAAATTTGTAGATGAAATGGAAATAGAAACATATTTTTTGCATGTAGTCGTAAGTAGCATAGCACGAAGCAGCTACTGCTCATCTAGTTATATTTTAGATCAGTGTGTGTTAAACCCCTATTGGGTTTAGTTTTTGGAGAAAGGAAATGTTGGATTTTGTTTTTTTATATATGTAATATTGTTTACTATGCAACAATCCAGAAAAATATAAAAAAGCAGATAGGCGAATTGTATACCTCCTCCATCTGGGAAGTCATTCAAAAATAATAGAATGCGGGTCCCCATCATTCCTGTAACAACTTGAAAAAAAAAAAATAAAGTTTCATACGATTAAAAAAACTTTTTTCGTATAGCTACTTGGCGAGTGGTAGGAAATAAAAATCGTAGTTAAATAGACACACTAAAAAAACAGGTTATTGTCTTGTGCATCTCTTTTCTCATCGAAAAAAGTTATAAAAATGAAAAAGGCTTAGTTATGAGTTATGATTATGGAACGAAAATGACAGTGAGGTCCATTTTCTATGTAAAAAACAGTGGGCCTGAAAAAGATAGGCTGCCGTCACTAGCAGGCTATCTCTTTCTATCGGACTTCACTTCGGCTGCTTTTATGTTATATTATTAAATTACTCACTCTAAGTATTGTCGGAATAGTATTTGGCCTTAATTATTTTCTCTTTCGGCATACAGTTATTTGAACGCCCTATCTCAATGTTATAGAATTATTTGGTTCAAAGCAACTCAAAGAAGATCGCAAATAAACATTTTTTTGCAGTTGCTCTGCCTTTTTTGACATGTTTGTAATGATGACCAACAGCGTCAAACCACGTAAGATATTTTTCGGAACTCTGCAGATAAGTGTTAACTATTACAATAAACAAAAATACTCATATAAAGAAGAATTCTTAACAAAATGCCATTAGTTTACTGACAATTTTGAGGAATTTGAATAAAGTTCTACCGCTATTTTTCTCCGACTTGCTAGAACATTTTTCAATGAAACAAACGTAAGCCATATTTTCAGAATATATTAGAATGAATATATTTTTAATCAATAAATGAATATAAAGTTGAAAACTTTTAATATTACTAACTATACAACTAATAATATATGGCATGACATGATTTTGAATTTAAAAATAAATCAAAGGGACATGACACTTGCGCACTAACGTTGTGCGCATATCCGATTTTAGGCCACGACCCAGCCATCGATAGCGGAGTAAGCGCGCCACATAACTTTGCATAGACAGTTGAATCTCCTGTACGCCTTCCTGTATTATATAGCTTCTTGACTCTGCGGATTGTGTTACAATGAATATTGTATGAATTTCTATAACACTCAATTCAGAATCCCAAGATTCTTCTCGACATTCATTAAACTAAACCTACATATATAGTTGTAGATAATATTTCTTTTTCGGTAGGTTAAAAATTAAATCATGTTTTCTACATCATTAACTAGATTCACATGTGTTCGTTTTTCTTTTCTTTTAGCTGAGGGCTGACAATGGTCTCTTGATGACACCATGTTATACTGCAACTTACGTGGCGCCTGAAGTATTAAAAAGGAGAGGATATGATGAGGCCTGTGATATATGGTCGTTGGGTGTAATTTTGTACATTATGCTCTCAGGGATGTGTCCTTTTAGAACAGCACCTAACAATAGCCCTCAGAAGATACTGCAAAGGATAAGCTCAGGGAAATTAGATTTACAGGTAAATCAAATGAAAAAATATTTCTTTCTACCAAATATTTTTGTATGATTTTTGGTTTCTTTATTTAGAGAGACGTACTCGGTATTGAGGGCGATATTAATTTTGAATTGCTACGAAATTTCAACAGGGTGAAAATCAATATTTTAATTTCAACATTTCTTTTCAAGGAGGTTGAGTGGTACACTCATTAGTTTTATTCAAAAGTTATGCTGCCTTACCGTTTGATACTGTCCGAAAATAAAATATCTCAGAATTTTGTTGTTAAAACTCTTCGCACATATGGATAATTTGGTATTAAAAATCTATTCGGTAAATATGAAAACATCGGGATCAGTTAACCTGAATCCTGTAGCGAAAATTGTGTTCTCCAATTAGTTAACATAAGTCGCAGATAGTATTTTTGAAATTTCTAGAAATGAGCGTTGGCTTTGACACTCGGATTTCAAAATGAGCAGCTAGTATCTGTTATTGACATATCCGTGGGAAAATATTGCTAATTTGGTCACAACAAACCTTTCAATAATATATTAATATTTTTAGAATGATTTTACATTTCTAGGTATTATGTGTTGTTTAGTCCAGATTGATTTTGATTTTTGTCAGCAACAAGGTTTCTAATCTACTAGATTTTTTTTACACTTTATGAAATTCGGTCGTTGGAAGGAGAAGTTGATATATATGTTTCTGTGATCTAGAAAAAAAAAACATGAATTTAACGCTTCATCGTCACATTTACTCTAGAGACGCGTATTTTCAAATGATATAGCTCTATTATTTTCTCTTTAGAGCGGACTATGGTCTGGTATATCAAACGAAGCAAAGATGTTGGTCACGGAAATGCTTCACATTACCCCCCAAAGACGACCAACTGCTGCCCAATTAGTTAAACATCCATGGATAAATTCGTGTGCATCAAGTGGCATTCCTGTCCATTCAACTCATCCTATGAAAATTAACAATGGCACAGTATCATCAACGGAAACGACAAGCTTGAAAGAAGCTGTTGCAGCTACATTTAGAGCAATAGCTTCTTCACCTCAAGTAGCCCACTTGGGTCCTGTCGCAATGTCTGAGCTAGCACGAAGACGTTTCAAAGATAAAGCTTTAAATCGGGTGCAAGATGATCTCAGAAAAGAATTCTAGATAGAGGTTTGCTTGATCCTGATGCTATTTTAAATGTGATAAATACAGAGGAACGATGAAGTGTGGAAGGTCTAGAGATATATTTCAATGTTATATCCCTATCATATTGCAGCTGCTGTAATATGGTGACTTACAGGTTAGTGAATCTTTCAAACCATTCAATAGGTTTGTTGATTTTTTGTTTTTGTTAATATTGTTGGCTATCACAATAACTGAAGTATACTTTTTGATATATCAGAGATATCGATGTTTATAGCTTTTGAATCCAGAAAGTTTATGCTTGTTAATTCTATTGATCAATAAAAAAAATCTTGACGCATCACCTTTCTATATAAATAATTCTTTAAATATAGCTAGTCACACATAATCAATCATATTATATTATAATTTAGGTAATTTTTTTCTTATCATACATAATCTTGCGTAGGTGCTGTGAAAGTAAGTACATAAATGATTTTATGTGTACTGCGTAAAGACGATTTAATTCCAATCGTTATAAAAGTTTTTTTTTTGTTTCCCTGTCACTTTGTTGTTGGCGAAATTAGAATATTTATATCAATCTCTCTCTCAATCTCTATCGATATAATTCATGTTTCGATTCCAAGAAAATGTCGGCCAAAATAGATCTTTTATTCAAAAAATTCCATACGCCAACATCATATTGTAATGAAACTGTGTGGTTTCCAACTTGATCATGTGTATTACATACATAAGATGGCCTAAATCTTATGTTCATTGTTGAGAAAGGCGATTTATGAAACGCGCTTACTATTTAAATAATTTATATATTTCACTTAAGTAAATTTTAATCAACGTCTGTATGCTTAAAAAAAAAGTCTATATATCTGCCGTATTCATATTCAAATTCTTAACTAGAATATTTCTAAAGCTTTCTTAGTTCTAAATTACTAATTACCAAGTAAATGGCGTGAAAAAGTATAAATATAAATTTTAAACTAAATTAGATTATCATAAATCATATTAAACCCAGAACGTGTCATTTTTGGACTTATATGAAATACGCATGCTCACAACCTTAGGGTACAGTTAGAAATAAGTCCAAACTATTGCTCGAACATTCATTATTGTTTTGAGTTATACTGAACATAAGCCCGTGATATGCAAATCCTAAGAATAAGATACATGGTAAATTTCGTTTGATCAATAACACTATTGTAGACCTGAAACGCGCCACCAAATAACCAATTTTGTTCGCATGATAAAGTATGACCGTATTTCTGGTTCACGTCAAGAGATTCATGGATGATCACTATATTAAAACGAAGGATTTCATATACCGATTATTATGTTTAATTAACCCGTGGTACCGAAGTTACCTCAATTTACGGCTTATGGTTGTCCCTGACATAGACTTTAATATTTGTCGTTTGAGATTTTCATGAATTTATTGATGGCTTGGATGTACATTCACTATTCAAACCATGGCAGTTTTGAAATGCATCTTTGCCCAAGTGGTTATGCGCAACGCATAGCGCATCATACTTCACTTTTTACTCCTTAGTTTGATATTGATTTTGCTCAGTAGACAATTAGTGATTTGGAATAATTAGCCTTCAAATGATTCTCAATTTAGGAAGTTTAATTATGAATACGGCTGTAAGAGTTAAGCGGAACAACTCTGTACCTCATTGTTGAAGAGAGTTGAAAATGTTTTCTCCAGTCATCATTGATATTGGATACAGAGTTTGCCGTATCAAGTATTTTTGTGAAATCAATGTATTATTCCTATTCTTCTACTGATATTGTACATATTCAATCACGATTTAGATCCTACAGATTTCCTAACGATCGTACTATATTTTTACACATGTATTTTATATATATTAAAACTTGATTATAATTCTAACATCGAGCTTTATATTTTTGCATTGTTTCTCATAGATATTTTTTGTTTAAATTTACTGTTCGTCAGTATACAATGTCAATTTTTAGATTTTCTTACGGTTATACTACTGCTCATTGACACTTATTATAAACTAGAAAGCGATCACTGGAAATTAAGTTATATTTGGAAAGTGAATAACTTGTTCAAAATTATTTTGGTAATTAGTTTTTATAATAAGTAGTGGAGCTGTAGTGGCTGCTGGATGAATAATGTTAATATCTATTTGATGCCATAATTTATTGAAAAGTATGTATTTCTAATTGAAATATTATTTACTATTTTTGTAATAACTATTTATTAGTTTTAAGTTAACATTATGTCAGTCAGCATATCAAAGTTAATTCTAGAAATATTATGTCAAAAAAGTAACTTTTATGATCTTTATATATGTTAATTATTATAGGTTCTATAGTTATTTAAAAATTTTGTTGCGAAATATTTTTTTAACTGATGTATTTCAGTGATATAAGTATAATAAAAATCAGAAGTTCTCAAAATAATATATCCTTTCTTTTAACGTAGATTTACGTTCTACCATAAAGGCTCCTTATTAAAGCAGAATATTTCCAATAGAATGCTTGAAACATCTAATCTAAAATTTATAGAAATATTGTAATTAAATTACATTTTCTGTATGAAAGTGCACATTAGAAAGTGCCAAAAACCATTTACAAATGCACAAGGGATTCGGTTACCACACTAATTCAAAGTTTCCAGATTTTCCATACACTTGGTTGATGTAAGTCTACGTTAAACTTTAGCGGCAGTTTCCGTCTTTATTTTTGCTTTCAACTGGCCCAGGCAGTATGTAGCTGAAAAAAATTAGGAAGTTGATGATAATGATGAAACTTGGTAATATTGTGCATATGATCATACTCAAAAACCTAGTATGTCTGCATCTCCCACCCCAATGAGCACCCAAGGCTCATTTATCTCAATGGTAATTTTGTCTTTGATAAGTTCTATCTACGTCAATGGTTCCAGATCCCAAACTTTATTTAGATATGCCTCCACGGTCAACGGAAATAATAGGTACATATATTTCGTTTCCTAAAGTCTTGCAAACATAATTCAGTGATTCCACATTTTATTGAAATTAAAACTCTGTGACAGGTTTACCCCTGACGATGGCAACTTTGGTGCCCATTGGGAAAAATAATAAAACTGATGGTGGTAATTAGTCTTGGAATTTATCAGTCACATTCATGCTTGCGTTGAGAGGGTTCCATACCGATCAGTGTATAACAAACCATCTCTATCAGGCCCCTATGGTTATCCGCGAGATTTTCATTCTGTACCCGCCGGACTTGTCTCTGGCCAGACCACGCTACCACGTGTTTTTAACCTCAAAAACTATAAGAATCAACCTATTCTCAAAAGCCAATCCAGAACTACACGTGATCACGACAGAGACGTCCCTATTCACCTCAGGGGCCCAGCTGTCACGTCCTCTGTCAGCGTACGGAAACTTGTAATTTCCTTCAGACACGATTTGAACTCGATCGAGTTCAGATACTTGAAATGGAAATTGATTGCAGACACACAGATCCAATTGAAGTTTTATGTCTTTGAAGCCACAGAGACATCTGGCGAGTTCGAACGGAGCATGGGGTATCGTCCGTAAAGAAGCTTGGCTTCAAGAACATTTATTTGGGACAACAATTATTGTAGAGTTTTTATGTGGATCACTCCGAACAGCGAAGATCGGACACCATTTTTAAAGATAGTCTCAAAAGTTCTTTAGGACATTTTCGTGTAGAATCTATTTCATTAAAAAAAACATCTTCACTTGAAAAACAATATATGAATCTAAGACAGTTTATCAATGGTACAGCACTGACTTCGTACCATTCCATTGATCTCTTGATATGTCCATCTTGGGTGAAAATATTTTTAGGTACCTACGACACCATATTACCAAGTTTTTTTCCTCGCTTCTTTTTCAGGTAACTTCATTTTAGCCGCTCTGTTGCCTGGACTTATGTAGTAAACTATTAAGAAATGTGTGGATTAAAATGTTTATATGGGCGTATCCAGCTGCATGTGAACAAAAAATTATATAAATATATAGGTCGGTCACACAGCATAATCAAAAACTTTTTAAATTAAGTAATAAATCATTGTCATCTCACTACAATTTCGATTACATATTGGAGAAGCCCACACCTGGATACACCCATGTATCGGGACATATTAAATCATGGTTATACTAGTACCTTAATCCAAGTAATTACTGACAGAAATACAACCTTCAATAATATATGTTGTTGGAAATGAACAATATGTTTTAAAAAGTTATTAAAAATGCTCAGGTATATATGGCAGAAACAAATTATACTAGAACAAAAAATAAATGTTTGAGCGCCCCGAAACAAATCTGTAATCTGTAGATTAAAGATTTTTAATAAATCTCCATTATTCGATTTATTTCTTTTAATCATCTCAAAGAAATTCCGTTTCAGTGTCAACTGTTTTCGATTTTTAAGCTTGATAGCTTTAAAGATTTATTTGATTTTCAGAATATTTGTTGAAATTATGTTGTTTGTTGACTTTTACCGATCCTTCAGAACTTTGTAATATGCACTTGAATGCTGAAATCTCTTGACACAACAAAATATTTTGTTTGAAGCTGAACAAGTTATTGGAACATTATAAATTTTAGTATTGCTTAAAAAAAGATAAAGTAAATAAATGGCATTCCATTTTATTGTTAAAGTTTTAATTTATATTTGAATTAAAACAAGACTCTTATAAAAGGTACAATAAATATTTTTTTATAAATAATTGGACCACACATTAGTTGGTACACTGAAAAATACAAAATAATATTAATTCTATTGGTTCTGGTACTTTTGATGTTGTGCAGTTGCAGTTGGATTGAATTTTGGCACCAACTGCACAAGTACCAGCACCAATAGAATTCATATTATTTTATATTTTTCAGTGCACCATCTAATATAATAATAACGTCGGTCCAATTTTTTAAAAAAATATTTATTTTACACTTTTGAGTATAAAATAAGTCATCAAAATCATTCAAAGTTCACCGAAGAAAATAATGCGTTACTCATAATTATTCAGAGATTTCAGAACATCACGAAAATACACATATTTGAGTTTATCACTGCTGTAAATCGAAAACCTATGTTTTGTTTTTCAAAAATGTCAAGATCAAATGTTGCTGGATATGATGCTTTTATTTATCTGGTCAATTCGAATTTTTGATTTTCGAAAAAATTTGCCTCCTCCACATAGCTGAAACACATATTTCAGACTGTAACGCGGAAACCTATGATTATTTTTGAAAATGTCCAATTAAAACTTTTCCGGATATGGAATTTGTTCGCGCGTTTTGCGTAGTAAACGTACTCCGATTTAGGGGCAATTTTTCTCGAAAATCGGAAATCTGGGAAGGTAGAATTAAAGATATCCGGAAACGTTTAAATTGAATATTTTTTCAAAAGAGTTACGGTTTTTGAGTTTCAGCAATGGTAAAGTCTGAAATATGTGATATGTGTATTTCTGCTATGTGGAAGGGCAATTTTTTTTCGAAAATTGAATATATGGGACGGCCAAATTAAAGAAGAGGTTAATTATATGTAGCAACATTTAAAGTGAACATTTTTTCAAAAGAGTAACGGTTTTCGAGTTACAGTAGTAAAGTCTGAAATATATATATATATATATATCTGCACCGCAATGTTTTAAGATCTCTGAAAAATAAATAACAAGTACAAGTTAAGCCTATACATGAGTAATAGGATAAGTATTAGTGAACTTTCAACAATTTTCATGACAAATGTAATACTCAAAAATGTGAAATAAATATTTTTTGTAAAAACTCTCTTTACCTACAGTACCTAAATAAATTGACCTATTCCATCTGTTAGGTTCAATATCAAAATGATATAGTCAAAGTGGCAACTAAGAGGGTTACGTACTAGCAAGATTTCTTATCTATATGAATATGAATATATTGCTATACAGACTGGATCAAAAAGTGGTAGGTACGAATTTACAAATAACAATAACAAATGTTCGGCTCAAAAAATTTTAGACTTGATGGAGTACCTACCTACTTCCCTTTTATGCAGCCATGCTAAACGAATAATGGCGATATTACCGTTTCACACTATTAATGTCATATCTAGAGACGTTCTGCACGTATAATCTTCTTATTGATTAGGCAACCATTTAATTAAAACAAATACTTAATCACTTCGTATGTCATCGAGAACCATCAAGCTGAATCTATATTTTTTGACCGACGAACCCCGAACGGAGGAGATATACAATTCGACTGTCTGCTTTATTTTTATTTTTTTGGTTCGTGCGCGCCTTTTATATAGTAAACGAGCTCCGATTTTGTTTTCAGAACTAGATAATAACACTCTCAGGAAACTTACCTTTGAAACAAAAAAACTTAATCAAAATCGGTGCATCAATTTGAGAGCCCTAACAAAAAGACAGATACACAAGTTAGACTTAATTAAAAAAAAGCTAGCTGAGCACAATCGTCATCACGTCACCTGTACATCAGAGGAAACTAAATTAAAATCGATTCGTCCGTTTGGGAGTTACGATGTCACAGACGTCCTCACAGATACATACCTCAAACTTGTAAGACCCCTCTGTTTGCGTCGGGGTTTAAAAATGAGCCGATTTACATGTTATCAATATGCCGAGATAAACAATATTGGTTAGATTCTATTTTGCCAAGAAAGTGAATAATCTTCTTACTTACCTACTATGAATTTCAAGTAATTATCCATTCTTATAATAATAAAATATTATTTTGTTGACTATGGACCCTAGCAATATAAACATAATGTTAGCTGCGGAAAATGACGTGAATTACAGTACCATCCATCCAGCAAGATCTGCTTACGCAGCATTATCCTATTTTATTATATATACGCGCTTCACGCTATTTGTAGTCAATCAGTAATTATAATTCGTTGCTTAAACATTTATATGTAATTTTTGTACAATAAATTGTTTTTTAAAAGACAACTCTGCGAGTATAATCTTTAATTGACGCAGTCAGTAGGATTGTCCGGAATTGATCAAATCGATTGATCATTGTTCGTTTCTACGCTAATCGGACTTTCGAACAATTGGTAAATTGTGGAGTGTTAAGTTTTCCTGAGAGGACCATCAACCGCTGGTATCCCAATCTATCGAAGAACAGGCAAGGCCTACCACGACCCAATCACCGAAATTTGGGACCGCACCGCCCAGATTTGCAAGGACTATCAACCTGATTTGGACCCACATCGCTGGATCGGCTGAGACTCCTTATAGTTGGTTACACTTGCTCAGAGTTGTTCGTTTACTGTGAGTTGCAATCTTTAATTTCTTCATGTCTATTGAAAATCTATCAACAATTTGAGAAGAGTTGAACTTGGAAATACCTTTAACTGACTTCCAAGATCATTCCTTCAATAACAGAAGACAAATCCTTAGAAATCCTATACTCCGTAACACAAATAGTGATAATTCAAGTAATATGGCACAATTCAAACCCGAATATTTAAATTGCATTCCGGATTTTTCGGGAGATCCTAATGACTTGAATAGGTTTCTCTTTGTAAGCGAATCTATAATCGCCCAATTTCATGATCAAGCAAATCCAAATAGCTTTCATAATGTCTATCTATTGAATAGTATATTCTCAAAACTTAAAGGTAATGCTATGTCAGTTGTGAACATACAATGTCCAACTACTTGGAATGATTTGAAAGATATTTTAACTAGAAACTTCAGCGATCGGAGAGGCGAGATATATCTTCAAAGAGATTTAATAATGCTAAGACAATCACACAACGAACACCCACAAAAGTACCATGACCGAATCCTTCATATGTTAAATTTACTTTGTAGTTATGTAAGCCTTCATGAACGTACTGAAGAAGCAAAAGCAGTTAAAAGATTACTTTATCAAAATTTTGCAGGAGTCCTAGCAGGACTCCGAGAGCCCTTAGGTAGTTCTATCAGATGTATGAAGCTTGTTTCCTTAAATCAAGCTATTCAATTTGTCTTACAAGAAGAAAATGTGAACTACTTCCAATCATATACCAATAAAACCATTTCGAAAGACACTCCCACATATAAAACTAATATTCCCCAAAAACAACCTCCACATAACTTCAATCCACCATATCAGATGGCCCCTTTTAATACACACACACACTCAACAACTTCTTTAGGAATCAAAGTAATTCCCCTCAACAGCCAATACAGATTCGTCCTAGGCCCAATCTGCCACCACCCAAATATTTTACAAATGCCCAAGTATTTGGCCCGAATAGACGTCATAACGTATTCAAACCCAATCCGAATTTCAAACCTGATAAACCTACCCCAATGAGTGTCTCCACGAGAAATACATATAATCTCAAAATTCTAATTCAAATATAACTACTCCAATGAGTATTTCTACTAGAAATACCACCCAACCGCGAAACTTCTTCACGTCAGATAGAGGCCCTCCGAATTTTACCTTCGAAGAATTACATTACAGAAGTAGACCAATCCCAAACGTACAATGAAATCGAACATTTTGAACATAACTACGACGAATATCCTGATAATTTTGATTCTCAACAAACCTGCGATAATGTAGGGTATGATACAGCCTCATATCCCAATGAAAATTCAGATGAAAATTTTCAACCTTCCAGCCTTCCCATAAATCAGACATAATACCTCAAATTGTATCATTAAATCTAACTGAATCAAATGAATTACCATTTATAATATTTCCAGAATATAAGCTCAAATTCCTAATTGATTCAGGATCGACTAAGTCATTCATCGATCCCAATTTAGCATTTAAACTTTATCCAAATTGTATTCGTAATGAACCATTTATAGTGTCAACAGTTTTTCAAAAATCTGCCAATAAGTATAGCGCAGACATACCTATTTTCAAAATATTTAATTTGAGAGGTACCTTGAAATTTTTCCTTTTCAAATTTCATAATGTATTTGATGGTTTGATTGGCCTCGATAACTTAAAATTATTAAAAGCGAATCTTGATTTCAATAATCATTTATTAATTACGTCTTATGCGAAAATAGTACTGAATTATCAGAGAGTTGGAAATCCAAGATCATACAATGTAACTTTATCCCCTCGTGTAGAACAAGTTGTTGAGATAAGAACTTCCGTTAAACATGGTGATATCAGTGTATCATTTAAAGATACACAATTGCGAAATACCTGAATGTCTTACATCAGCTAAAAACGGAACAGCTGTGACAACTATTCTCAACAATACAGATGAAACAGTGGTGCTTGATCTTTCAGAACCTATTTATGTAGAAGAATTTCAAAAAAATGTTGATATAAACACCTCATTAAATAATTATAACGTAGAATCGAATAAACAATTAGATATTTCAAAAATTAGAACTAATCATTTAAACATTGAAGAGAAACAGAAAATTATAGCCCTATGCCATGAATACTCAGATATATTTTATAACGAAGATATGCCACTCACATTCACCAGTAGAGTTAAACATCATATACGAACATTCGATGAAACGCCTGTGTATAGTAAGACATACCGATATCCATTTATCTATAAGAACGAGGTAGAGAAGCAAATAAATAAAATGCTCGACTCTAACATCATCCGACCCAGTAACTCTCCATGGTCATCACCCATTTGGGTAGTACCTAAAAAGGTTGACGCCACAGGACAACAGAAATAGCGAATAGTCATCGACCACAGAAATTTGAACGAGAAGAACATCGGTGATAAATACCCTCTGCCCAATATCCATGATCTACTAACCAAGCTTGGCCGTTGTCAGTATTTTACAACTTTAGATTTGGCCAGTGGATTCCATCAGATCGAGATGGATAGCGAGGATAGAGAGAAGACTGCTTTCAACACTGAAAATGCCCATTACGAATTTCTTCGTATGCCATTTGGCTTGGAAAATGCACCAGCCACATTCCAACGTGATGGATAACATACTACGTGGAATCCAGAACGAAAAGTGCTTGGTGTATCTAGATGACATCATAGTATTTTCTACCTCGCTACAAGAGCATATTGAGAGATTAAAGTGCGTGTTCGACAGGCTCAGGGAATCTAATTTCAAAATACAATTGGATAAGTCCGAATTCCTTCGGAAAGAAGTCGCTTTCTTAGGACATGTCGTCACACCGGACGGAGTCAAACCAAACCCTGACAAAATTAGAGCTATTCAAAATTTTCCTATACCTAAGACCCCCAAACAAATAAAAGCTTTCCTAGGACTTCTTGGATATTATCGCCGCTTTATTAAAAACTTTGCAAATTTAACTAAACCGTTCACCAAATGTCACGAAAAGGGAGCTGAAATCAAATTAAATTTCGAGTACCTAACTTGTTTTGAACAATGTAAAAATGTGTTAATTAACGAACGAATTCTTCAGTATCCTGATTTTACAAAAACTTTCAACCTTACCACAGATGCATCAAACGTAGCTCTAGGTGCAGTTCTTTCCCAATGGCAAATAAATAACGACCTTCCTATAGCATACGCATCCAGAACCTTAAACGAATCAGAACAAAATTACTCTACCATCGAAAAGGAACTTCTAGCTATAGTCTGGGCAACAAAATACTTTAGACCATACTTGTACGGACGCAAATTCAACATTATCACTGACCACAAACCCTTTCAATGGCTATTTTCAATAAAAGATCCCTCTTCGAAACTAATGTGCTGGAGAATGAAACTTAAATTTGACTATACTATAATTTATAAGAAAGGAAAATTGAATACAAATGCAGACGCCTTGTCCCGAGTAGAACTTCATACTAAAGAGACATTTTGGGATAAGCTCGACGATGTGCTTAAAGAATATCCTGGATTTCAAAACCACGAAAACATAACTTTTGGAACACCTCAGAACAATGAATGTCAGACACCGTTGCGTGCTCAATATCTAAACAGCGACACCATAACTATACCATCTCCTTGTGAATATCCAGACCTAGATGAATTTTTGGATCCCGTAGATCAATCAAACGATATTCAACCGGAAACTCTTCATACCAACGAAGAACTTGGACAGTATGGACAGTCATCAAAACAGGAGAAATGGACAATCTTTCAGTGAAAGTGAACTTTGACAAAGATGATGAAATTATGGATGACTACGATGAACATGAAAATCAAGAAGGATCTGACGACAATACCATCCATTCTAATGCAGAACAGAACCGCACCACTCTTATCCCAATCGTGGACTATGCAGTCAATTATGGCAATAACCAAATTATTATTAATAGTGTCTTCCATTCTCCTGCTAAGCCTAAAATAACGACATTATTCGATAAAAAACAAAGGATAACTGTACAAATATCAAAAAATAATATGGAACAAGACATCGTAAATTTTATAAAGGAATATGTAGGCACCTGGCGTACAATATCACCTTTACTTTGAAGATCATTGTATGTACGAGCCTTTTGCTACAGCAGTTCAGGTGGATTTCAAATGGCCCTCGATCAAATTCAAAAAATGTGGGAAGAAATTGATAGACGTGACGGACAAAAATAACATAGAAGAAACTATTCGAAATTACCATGAGGGAAAATCAAACCATCGGGGAATAGATGAAACCTTGCTAAAATTAAAGGATAAGTATTACTGGCCGCGTATGAGAAACTCTATCCAAACATTTATAAATCAATGTGAAACTTGTCAACAGTCTAGGTATGAGCGAAATCCAATAAGAATGCAGATCAACGTCACGAAAACAGCCATAAAACCTTTTGAAATTATCCACTTAGATACTTTTACATTTGAACAAACCAAATTTTTAACAATAATTGATAGTTTTCATAAGTACGCTCAAGCATACGTTGTAAATAGTTTAAATGCTACAGAAATCGCAGATAATATACTAACATACTTCTCTCATCATGGTATACCTAAATTAATTATTACGGATAACGGCACCGAATTTAAGAATTCGGTAATTAGTGAACTTTTAGCTGTTCATAAAATCAACACCCATTTCTGTTCTCCTAACCACCCACAGTCAAATGGGATTATTGGAAGATTCCACAGTACAATCATCGAGCATTTACGTCTATTTAATACCAGAGGCTTCCTCAAAACCCCTGCGAAAATGAAAATGATTTACGCGATACTTGCATATAACAACTCAATACATTCAGTAACAAAATTAAAACCAATAGACGTCATAAGTGTCCATATTTCTGATAATGAACCTTTTAATTTAGATCATGAAAAGATTCTTCTTAATGATTATGTAAATCAGCATAAGGAGCGATCTAAAATGCTCTATGCTAAAATCAACAGAGATATTATAGATAAGAAAGAAAAAAATTGCAGGGAAGGTAAATGAAAAACGCGATACGCCAGATCTATTTCAGTTGCTGCAAAAAGTATATGTGAAAAATAATATACGTCAGAAACAGGCTAACAAATTCAAAAAGGCCACTTATCTCACAAAAATATTGAATTTCACTAAAGAAAAAGCTGAAGATAAACTTAACGAAATTCTTCCTCGCCCTCAAAGAATCAAGAGAGGAATGATTAATGTACTTGGCTCAATATTCAAATTAATATCTGGAAATTTAAACGCTATTGATGGTGAACGTTATGAAACGTTAATCAAATCTCTTCAGACAAATGAAAATAAGTTGGTAATATATATAAAGAATCACAACACTCTTATAGATAAATTTAATCGGACAGCAAATAAGTCATAATGAAAATTTATTGGATACTAAACTCGATCAAATTTCAACAATAGTCCAAAGCACTACTTATAGAGAGAATAGTAGGTATATAAAAGATACATTGATTCAAGTCATTAACCTATATGAAATCATAATTTCAATCATGCAAGATATTGAGAACTCTTTTTCTTTCTCTCAGCTGGGTATTATGCACCCTAGTATAATTAAGAACAGAGATTTATATCATGAACATAAATCCTTGGAGTCAAAATTGGATAAAAACCAACTACCTTTAGAAATATCACTGGAAACTACACTATTATTTGAAAGAATCATAAAGGTAGATTGCTTTATTCTTAGAAACAGAATAAATTATATTTTACGAATTCCTATTGTTTTCCCTGACGAATTCCAACTATATCATTTGTACCCTATCCCAGTTTTCTTTAAATGTCAGTTTAAAGCAATTATTCCAAGAACTAAATTTTTTTTAAGAAATAGATTGCAATGTTCATTATTTGACAACTCTTGCATGGAACTCAACCAAAAGATGTTCATATGTGACAATATTGAACTTCAAATACTTGACCCCAGAAATACTTCAAACTGCCAATAAACATTAATCACAATACCACAGCCGTCAATCAGAAAACTTAACAAAACCAATCAATGGATTCGCCTATTCCCATCCGAAGAGACCATTCATCTACAATGCAACAAACAAGAAGAAATCCTACGACTTATAGGCACACACCTCTTTGACATTTCCAAAAATTGTCAAGCAATCAGCGAATTCGGGTCAATAAGAAATGAAGAAACTCTATCTTCAGCCAACCCATCCTTCTTCCCGAAATACATTTTGAGGAAGATTCACAAACTGTCAACGTAGCCAATATCCATCTAGAACACCTGGAACTAGATGACCTTCAGAAGATTAAAACATCATTCATCCAAAATAATCCTATACTCCAGAGTCCCGATGAAATCTCGTTGATTCCTAGCGCCTGGACCATCCTGACGTATGGAATTATTGCATCTGTTTTGTCATATGCATTGTTCAAGAAAATCCTACAAAGATGCATTCACAACCAGCATGATGTACCTATTCAAAGAAGCCGATCCATGGAACTCCAAGATGTTTGAAAACCGGAAGCTGAATCTAATGGGGGAGGAATTACAGTACCATCCATCCATTAAGATCTGCTTACGCAGCATTATCCTATTTTATTATATATACGCGCTTCACGCTATTTGTAGTCAGTCAGTAATTATAATTCGTTGCTTAAACATCTATATGTAATTTTAGTACAATAAATTGTTTTTAAAAAGAGAACTCTTCGAGTATAAACTTTAATTCGTGGCGATGTAAACAACTGACTCACCAATGGTATTCCGATCTACGGACATACACTGCGTTCATAAAGTATGGAAATGCTTCAATAACTACTAAAATATTATCATATAGAGAAAAAGCTTTGACAGGTCGATTTTTCATTTTGATTTTCTTGTTTTATATGCAAACAGCATTATTTTATCCAGTCCACTTTCCATGTTATAACATCATCATTAATTTTTTTAAATGGGAATGCCATAATTTTATATTATAAACGGAAAACTGGCCCAGACCCATGTATTTGTTACTTTTGAGCTCAGTAAATTGCCAGTTTGCCGTTTATAAAATAAAATTATGGCCTTCCCATTTAAAAAAAATGACGTCATAATTTGGAAGGTGGAGGGGATAAAATGATGCTGTTTGCATAAAAAAGTTGAAAATCAAAATCAAAAATCGATCTGTCAGAGCTTTTTTTCTATATGTTAATATTTTAGAAGTTATTGAAGCGTTTCCATACTTTATGAACGCATTGTATAAGAATGCAACATGCCGGGTGGGAGCTCTCTCGCTGAACGGATGGTGTTGTGATCGGACGTGATACCTGTTTATTTTTGGTGAATAATGTTATTGATTATTTTCGGGGTGACATTTAATTGTGATCTATTTATTATTTTCTTTGTAATATAATTGAAGTTGTTTTGGTTTATCTTGTTTCGCTATTCAATATATAATGATGTCACCTAAAAATATTTTTATTTACTTGCTGTGAATATCTTAAAATACTAAGAGTAGGTATTGATAGTAATAACTATCTCAGAATTATCAGGTTTGGACAAACAAAGAAATATAAATATAATTATAGATAGAATGACATATGATTGTTGTCATCATATTTGGAAGTAACTACACTATTTTCTTTAATCTCGCTGAAAAATTCGTTACCCATTTTTATATTCCAAATATGGAAGGGATTTCCTGAATATATGTAACGTGACCGATTTGGCCAATTCAGAATTTGGCTGCAATGACTTATATATTCTCTCCACGGTCAACTGGACCCATTTTACGGCCAAATGAAAATGAAATTAACTAAAGAAATCGCGGAGTGGACAAAATGGAGCCGAATTAGCGATCTTTCATCGGATTATAAGCGAAGTCACGTAGCCTGTCAGGGCGCTGGGACTGAATCCCTAATGCTATGTATTTACCGTTCGAAGAGGGTTTGATTTGATGAGATGAGAATTTCAAATATTATTTGATATGCTTTTGTTAACTTTGATGCATCTCTATGCAACGGTTGTTTTGAAAATTTTTTCGTAACTTTGGCACCTACTTCAATCAGGATCGGTTGTTTTATTCAGGTTTATTCAGAAATTTCTATTCTTGTTATCTTGTTATCTGGGTTGTCGTTTCATGTTATTGAAATAGATCAATTATGTTCTTCGATCTTAGCTTACATTTTCTGGCTAGTCTATATGCATTAGTAAATACCTCAGTAAGATGATAAAAGAGTCAATTTTGTACATAGGTGAAAAATCTAATGAAAATAATGTCATATATCTTTTTTTACTTTTGTTTTTTCGGAAAATAGTTTTCCTCGAGAAGTAATAAAAAAATCATTCATAAATTTATTACGATGTACATTCTTTCCAAATCGTTCGAGATATCAAATAATGAATAATTTATTGTTGATAGAAGTTATAAGAACTGATGGAAAATAATAACGGAAATTATTGACTAGTAATAGAATTAAGTATGTACATATATACATGAATTTTAAGAACTGTTCCACTATTATTACCGTAGTATGAAAAATTATTAATATTTAAATAACATTGATTATTGAGAGTAGTAATTATCATTCTTATTCTCAATTACTAAATGATTTAGACAAGCTTAGTATATAGAGTATAATGGTTTTCTCTATTTAGTTCTAAACGGTCAACTTTGCTTACCTGAAACTCGGTACTCCATATATTTACTGAAATCAGATGAATATTATTTTTTAGGTAAATTTCATCCAGAAATATACCTATTGCGATTGTTAACAATTTCGATTTTTTTCTTTTTTTTTATATACAGGCTGTTTCAAATTCGACGCTCACCATTGGGATCTCGGAAATTATAGGAAATACGAAAATGGTCAAATTGGGGCAAAGTTGCACATTTATGTACTCAACAATAAGCCGTTTAGCAAGTTTGAAAATTTCGAGTAGTTCCGGAGATATCCGGAAAAAACCGAATTTTCGAAAAATCATTTTATTTTTTTCTTGCTTTATTTCAAGAATTATAGAAACAGTGTGAATACATTAGAAATGTATCTTAACATGTATCTCGAGAGACGCAATCTCAACCAAATGTGTCCAAATTAATGGACAGAATTCGCGATGGGTTTGGCTCGTTTGAAAAACTTAAGATTTATTATACTTCATTAATAATGATTTCTTTAGTTTTTTGATCCATCCTGTCCCCAGATGTTTGTCTAGGTTTTTTAAAGGAACCATGCTCAGTTAAATTTCTATCCAATAAGTTGAATAAAGTTCGGTGGGATTGTCGTCTCTCGAGATATATGTTAAGATACACTTCCAATGTATTCACACTGTTTCTATCATTCTTGTAATAAAGTTTTATCATGTCTCGTTTTTCTTTCATTGGATAACTCCATTTTCAACGAATCAGCAATTGACAATAATACAGAATGTCATTTACGTGTCACCGAATGGAAAAATCAGAGCTAACTAATTTATAAAAGTAATTTATGATACATCGTCAAAAAGGTGATAAAAATGGCTATTCAAATTTGTGGAATGCCAATATGGCTCCCGTAAGAAAACAAAAAGTTCATGATAGTTACACATAGACGAAACGTCAAGTTACAAAACTATGAACACCATTAGAAAGTGTGAAAAAAGTGGCAATGAAAGTGTGCTATTTATTTAGAAATTTATTAAGAAGTAAAGCAAGGAAAAAATAAAATGATTTTCCGAAAATTCTGGTTTTTCCGGATATCTCCGGAACTTCTCGAAATTTTCAAACTAAACGACCTATGGTTGAGTACGTAAATGCGCAACATTGCCCCAATTTAACTCATCTTCGTATTCCCTATAGTTTCCGAGATCCCAATGGTGAGAGTCGAATTTGAAACAGCCTGTATATGGGATATTACGAAATTTGTAATCACGATCAGGTGTATTCATAATTGAAATTTAGTACGCTACTAAATTAAGTGCGAAGGTCTAACCTTAAATCAGGTTTATGACTCTTATGTCAGTGTTATGGTAGGATAGTGTTTTGTCTTTTATTTTAATACAATACTAGCTAGTACCGAACTAAGATTGGATTATGAATACGCCTGTATATTTTTAGAGATATCAAGTTCAAATTTGCTACAAAAATCAATCGTACAAATATTTCGGTCGATTTCAAAAATGGGCATGATCGGACTAGTTGATTAAATTTCATATTAAATTTTATCAAAAATATTTTCAAATTATAGATGTCTCAACATTTTTTTCCCAAGTATTCTTTAATATTTATTCAAAGAGGTTAAGGTTGTATACGGTTCCTGTGATGCCTGATGCCTCGACCTTATGGTCTTTTGTACCATCCCATTGCTAATATCTTACTTAAGGGTTTCTAACCTGAACTCATTAAAATAAGAAATCAGTGATCTTTTCGTTCTTGATCTTGTGTCACATCTTCATAGATAGGAGTTAATTTACCATCTCACCCTATTTTGAGTCAGATCTTCTAACTCTACGAGGAGATGGTGCTTAGAACCTACTGGAACCATTATCAACCTTGCCCAACCTTTTGTGATAAGCAATGGCTGGGTGGTGACCTGTGGTGATCCAAGATAACTGTCTTAAATCTTTTCTGTTTAAGAGCAGTCGTTTATTTTCCTCACGCCGTCTAGTAACTGTTTAGCTTTTTTTTTAGCTGGTTTTAGGTTGTGAGTACTTCAGACCTCGCTCCCATTTACTAGTTTCTGCTTTGACGTACTGCATTGTTTATCCACAGAATGATTCTGGAACTATTGGTTGTTCTTTTGAATCTTTTTTGCTCAATAAGTTTGTCTGCTCACTTCCTCGAATATCCAAGTACCCAAATAAGACAAACGTTGTTACCTCTTACGTAAGTTACCAATACACCACCTGAACTTTTATTTTCATGATACTATAATACTCGATAAATATAAACGACTGGTCAACGTAAATTTACTTTATTTATTTTAATGGTAACACATATTATTAATTAATTCCAGTGGCGGCTCGTGAATTTTGAACTAGAGGAGGCTGATCTTATACCTATAAATATTAACAAAATTATGTACTGTGCAATTTCCACCCCACCTTGCGGTATTGCAGCGGCGCAATCCTTTTTATTTTCGTTGGTGTTCACCAGAAGCCCTATTCTCCTAGGAACAAAAAATACTCATAAATAATTCCAGTAAATACGGTAAATTGGTTTAAAAAATTCTCTAACTTTGAACCATAAGTTTTTAAGAGATCAATTAACTCTTTAAAATTTCCTGTATTTTCTGAATTTAATTTCTCATCGTGTCCTCGTAAATCACATTCCTGACTTGTTAAATAAATGATCGCATCAATTATTCTTTTTAAAATAGCATGAGTTTCACGAATTTGGACATAATATAATTTTCCATCTCTTTTTTATGCACCGAATCCGAATCTAAACTATTTGCGATATTTTGTTGGCCAAACAACTCAAATTTAATTGACGAAAATATATGCCCCTGCGATTTCTCATGCCTTTCTATTGCATGAGACAAATTTTTAAAATTATCAAAAAATCAAAACCTATTTTACCCCAAACTGACGATGTTTCATTTGTAAACATACATTTCAAAAAAAATATATATTTCTAGTTATTGAAGCCGTTAATTATTTTATCCTCTGATAATTATTTTCAGAAAATCCTCTATTTTGTTTTCTACCTAATCCTGATATGACTAATAATGGCATTGATGGTGTTGGTCTACCAATTTGTTTAATAGATACTTTTTTGTCGAATTCCGAAGTGATTGTGCCAGAAGTATTACTTCATTTTTAAGAAGTTTAAAATAATAACCAACTATTAATTCGGAACTAATAATAAAATAGGATTATCACCACGATCAGGTTGACTACTATGGACTAATATTATATCGATAATATGGATCGATTTCTCCAATCTCTCAAACTTCGACAAGCTTGGTTATATTGCCGGTGTTCTGCCAGCCTGCCGCTAGCTGCCCTGAGCTGCCTTTAGCGGCCAGAAATTCAGATTTGGGCGAATAAGAAACGCCTATGCATATACAAGGCCGCAATTCAGTGCTGCAATATACACAGCCAGAGGCAGGTAGCTGCCGAGTGCGTGCGCACACAGCCATGTATTTATTATATTGTGTAACAGCTAGCGGCTGCTGCATTTTGAATTCCTTAGATGAATTTGCAGATTGGAAAAGAGCAAATTATATTAATGTTCGAATAGTCTACTTTGATCAAAAATAATTTATGAAGTTTTTAGATATAATGCAGTAGGTAAAGTTGTGTTGAAAGTAAAGTTTTGATTCCATCAAAGAGAGGAGGCTTAGCCTCCTCTGCCTCCTCTGACGAGCCGCCACTGATTAATTCTACCTTGGTGCACTCCTTCGTCATATAAGCTTTAACTGTGCGACTGTGACAGCATTATTCTTAAAATGGGGTCCAGAGAATTCTGTACATGTATTAATGTACAGATTTACATGAATAACCCGATTAATATTTGCTTTATCCAGTATTATTGCCTTGCCTTGCTATGCTTAAACTTTCAAAATATATGGCGAAGCCTACGCCTATTCAAGTAGTAATGTTTGGGTAGTCAATGTGAAGTGCATTTTAATTTGTATCAGTGAACATAGGTTCTGATTAAAAGCTATATTAGGTGGAATAGGGAAATTTTTCTGCATGACAGAGTTTGGTGTATGATTGCTGCACTTCTTATTCTGAGGAGCCCGTGCACGCAAGTGAAGGGGACAAGAGTGAGAGTGTATTTCCCTTGTACAGTTTTTCTGGGGGCAATTCTCGAGTGTATGGGAATGGTTTCCTTTAGGAAAACTATGTAATATTCCCATAGGAAACTCAAAAAGCCATTCATGAGTTTCCTAGAGAAAAATATTTCTACACAAACCGTGGGCATGTTTTCCCAAAAATATGATAAATTAGACAGGCGGCAATTTTTTGAAAGACATGCATTTGAGGTGTAATCCGATACATTATAAAACTTTTTAGACTTTCTAAAGAATTAAGAATGTTTCTAATAAATTTATTGGCCTCATATTTAGAAGAACCAAGTAGACAGTCGGTACTCTTTAATGAAACTAAGGTGGGTAAATACTTTATAGAAATGTTTTACACGGAAATAAACAACTCTCTATCATGAACAATTTTTAAATAAACGTTTATTTTAAAACTCAGATTCTTTGGAAAATTAAGTGCTGAACTGATCAAAAACCGAGTTCAATAGTTCAAAACATGTTGAACACTGGTTGTATTTGTAATTCAGGTTTCCTTTATATTTTAGGTTCTTGTGGCACTGAAATTTTTCGCGATTGGAAGTTATCTGCGATTATTTCACTGTAAAGGTTGAACTTAATTTTTCTCTATAAACTTTTTTGGGCCTCTTAGATATTTTCGAAATGTTTGGCCATAATTTACATATGAAATTGACAGACTGATGGACAAGACAGTCACGACACTAACCTCACGTGACTCACCAATAGTTGCCACTACAAAATACTGAACGTTCATTGGCTGAAATAAAATGTGCATCCAAAACAATGCGCGACAAACCTCAAAATAAAACTGTTCCTGGACGTTCAAGAATGGCTTTAGCACATAACGACTTTTCCTATAGGAGTCTAACTATGGGAAACATTATCCATAGGAAATCTTTCCAATACACTCAAGAATCAGGTACCTGGAAGGGTATGTCTTAAGATTTATGTTGAGACATATCGGTGGTTCGGAATCCAAGTCAAACTGTAGGTCTCCTTTCTCTGGTAACAGTCTCAAGGCAGAGACGTTGCCTACATTTGAATGAGTACAATAGTTGACTTTATTGTAACGAACTAGAATAACTTCTGCCAATTTTGATAGGTAGAGGAAGGTTTTTCCGTGTTCTGTTTTTTATACGGTTTAAAATTATTGTCATAACCCATTGGAAAATACTATTTTTAAACTGAACCATACCGGATTGCGTTCAAAGTAGAATAAATATTATGAACGGTGTTCGTCTGTATGATCTTCCTACCCCTAGCCTTCGAAGACTTTTAAGTGAAAATCCAAAGATGTTCTTCGAAAAATCTATCAAAAATATTCAACTGAAATTATTGTGTAGTTTGCAGAGAAAACAATTATATCTCAATGGTTTTGGAAGAGTAAAAAGTTGCAAAGTATAAACCAAAGATCCAATGTTGAATCATCTCTGCCAAGCCTTCTTCTATAATAAGAGAAGGTGTATTTACCAAATATTTTAATATCACACGATATATTCCATTGCCATCAAATGCGGTTATAATATATGTAGACCCCTCCCTATCCAAAGGGCTGTAAACACATCATCCAATTCGAAGAAAATTTGGTCTCTGCGAAACACGAACCGGTAATTAGAAAATCCATTTTATTAGGATTCAACGAACAATGGGGACTGGAAATGGGGATTATCGAGCGTCTTATTAGCTATATAGTATACACATCTTAGATACCCGTGCGTGATTTCCAATTTTCCAATCTCCATTCTATTAGCCTGACTTGATGGCTTCTCAGTCTAATAATCTACAAAGGATATGGGGCGCGTACGGGCCACAGGTTCTGATTAAAAGCTACATTAGGCGGAATAGGGAAATTTTTCTGCATGACGAAGTTTGGTGACTGATTTGTGCACGCATACTATAAGTATAATGTAGGTCATTGATGGTATAAGTAAACTTATAACTTCTCAGTAGAAACGGATCGGCTTTTGGAAATTATAATTTTGACACCACTCCCCAGATTTTGAGGTCAATAGAGACGGATAGGCATGTATTTTTCTCAACCATCTTGAGAACAAAAAATTATATCCACGTCTGACTGATTCCTTTAAAACCTTAATGATTGTTTTTTTTATTACAATATATTTTAAAAAAATCATATTTTATTCTATCTTGACCAAATTTGGTTGCAGGTATGCAAATCGTTATTGAGCGTGACCGATTAAGTGGTTTCAAAATGCTAGCCCTAGAAAAGTTTAAATAAATCCAACTATTTTTTTTGATGCATACAATTTACTTTCAGTTTTGGAAATATTTATGCTTCTTGGTCGCTTTTGTAGTTCAGTAATATGAAATGATGAATTCGAGACGCAATTCCAGAAACATAACGATATAAAACGGAAAACGTTTTTCTCTATCGTGATTAAGTCAAGACAAGAATCTTTTTTTCAATTTGGATAAAAAAGTATGTGGTACACATATCTATTTTTATAAGCTCTTATTTAACTTACAAAGTATGTACCTATGTTTAAATTCTTCCGTCAAATCTTGAAATTGAATTTTAAAGCATTTATCCCATTTATCCCAAAGATAACGGACTAGTTATTTTCAATGCATCTCCATGATATGGCTATCAAATGAAAGGGTTTGCTAAGATGAATACGAGAAGTAAATGGACGTCACACCAAATATACAATATGGTGGACGCACAACTAACATCATATGAAAGGATTTGCTGAAAAGAATGCAAACTGAAAAATAAATTTTATTTAAATGCTCTGAAAACAAGAATATTAATAACTTTAAATTAAATTATTCCTATTTATTACATTATAAAACTGATATGAAATAAAAGCCTATCGTGAAATTTACCTGATTCAATAAACAAGAATACAATATGTAACTTGGTATTGAGTATTGACACAAATCATTTTAAGAAAAAAAAATATTTCATAAAATAAATTTACACAACTAATCTCCAGAAGCTTTTATATCATATAAATTATGTAAAGTAATAAATTGATAGGATTGATTTAATTTAAAGTTTATTTTTTTCTTATTAGAGCATTTTAATAAAACGTTGTTTTAATGTTTTTTACTATATTTTTTTATTTTCGTATTTGAGTACCTATCCGATGTTTCTATCACTGAAGATTTTGATACGATTATTTGTCTCAAATTGAAATTTCATTTAATACAATTGATTTTGGTGATAGCCTTTAGAAACTACTAGGTACTGTTTCGAAAGAGATTCAATCTGTTGAACGAGATACGACTTTCATTTTTCGAAACCATCATTTCCAAAGTCGTGGAAATATTTGAAAAATACTCAATTAAAGGTTTCCGAAAATATAACTTCGTCAATTTTGTTAAACCTACCTATAAAATTTTAGGTTTTAGAAAAAACTCTAATTTGTCTCCAGGGTATTTTTGTGGAGAAATTTTCTGTTCGTAATTTATTACTGTTAATAGAATTTATCACACACTCCCTAGGTCATAACCAAAGAATAATACTGACGTTTAACATAGCGAATCCTCAGATTTGCCTTTATCGTGTAGATTACTGTTCCTTGCATATATGTTCCATGCCCCAGAAACAGTTGAACGGCTGATTCATGTTTTTAATGAATCAGGATTAAACTTGGCAAGCTGTCACATATGCCTCCGATCTGGGTATAGATACGAAATTTCAAAAGCCGTAATCAGAAACAAATCTTAGTTCGATACTCGTTTAGTTTGTTTGTTAGTTACTATGGCAACGATAATATCATATGTTACAGTTTTAGTATCAAAAGGAATGCCATGAAGGTTTTGTGCAACTAGCAAAAGGTAAAAAGTTTGCCTGATATGGATACCAGGGCACAAGAACATTTACGGCAACGGAAAAGCTGAGCCATTCTGTGGAAATGCAAAAGAACATGTCAAAACAGAATGAAAACAAAAATGGGAATCTAGACTGAAAACCAAATACTGTCACGCCTGCTAGACTCGCAATACCTACTCAAATCAAAATAACCTACTTCTCCTAAAAAGAAATGATCTGAGAAACTTGGTTGGAATCACCACAGGCCATTATGCTATCAAAAACCACTTAAAAAAGATGGGTTTTGTTGAAGATTCCCCTGCAGATTTTGCACAGAAGCAGCAGAATCAGTAAATCACTTACTAACTGAATGCGAAAACATAGCACATAAAAGACTATGAGTCCTGGGAAGGGCGTTTCCCACCTATGAGGACCTAAAAGCCTGTGGTGTAAGAGTAGGTACTCATTAATTATTTCAAGGAGCTTGATTCAAGCCCTGAAATAAATGTACAATAGTACAACATCACGGGATGGTACAAAAGACCTTAAAGTCGATTTGCCCCACAAATGGAAATGTCCCTGGTGTCCGTCTTTTAATAATAAGCTAGAACCGAACTAGATTTGTTTATGAATCCGTCTGCAAGTCTCTAGCCCGTATGGAGCCTGAGGAAAAAAATCATTAAAATCGTAAATCGTACCTAGTTTATTTCCAAGCTATTCATGAAATCTCGTCTGTTCGTGTTTCCGTTTCGGCATATCTATATATATATATATATCTATATGTAAGTTTTCAAATAAACATTTTCGTATCAAGAATCAACTAGAAAATTGTGTTTAAATGGAATTCTATTTGCATTTTGTGCAATAAAGATAGCAAAATATCGATTAAATGAAGTCATTCTCGGCTCTATTTCTATCTCTATGAGACAAGATATCACATCCATTACCGCAAAAGAACGAAAGGAGAAAAAAACTCAACTGCACTGTAGTAGTTTCGATAGCAGACAATCCAGTCAAAATAAATTCGTGTTGAAAGTGATTGTACATCAAAAGTAAATTTCATGCTTCGCTATTTCACAAGAAATATTGTAGAATAAAAAGCATAAGAGATATCCCACAGAATGTCTGCGTTATATTTTCTCTTTTTTTTTTTAATGTAGGATGTACCACCTCCCGAATTATTGTCTGTCTGGCTGGAGAAATTTAAGAACATCTGCGAATAGAGAGCCGAGCCAGCACCTTGCACATCGTAAAACCAAAATAACCACAAGCTTTGGCAACTACAGTAAAATCCGATATCAGACTCTATTGCGAATATGGTCGAGGTGTTATTGACAATGTCATATAAGATTCTGGGAAAATATAACACATGTTAACATCCAATAGGAATGGAAACCGTATGTCATATTTATTTCAGAGATTTATTTATTCAAGTTACTGTTTGAAATATACCTTGAGGGGCAAATGTATGATACAAATTAGATAAAAAAAGTATTATTCTTAAAAACATGATGAAATCTTTTGGAAATGTTAGTTTTCACAGCGACAGTAAGGAAAATCATGAGGTGCCGGAGCAATGTGTCCACGTTTTTATTGACCCATTTCAAAAAAGGAGGAGGTATACACGCGGTAGAGCTAGAATTTATGAATATATAGTGTCCCTCGGTCATGGCCTATTAGAAAATTCTGGAGAATGACAAAAGCTATCGATCTGAAAATTTTATGGCGTCTTTTAGCCATTTTAGACTATCTCTGGAAAATATTTTCATAAAAAATCACATCTGGTTTGCCGAAACTAAAACAACTTTGATATTTCAAATAGGATACCTTATATGTCGATACATTTTTGAAATCTACTCAAACTTATGAGTAAAATGGATATACCTTTCCCTATTCTTAAAGTTAATAGTTTTAGAGTTATTTCATTTTTTGTTCAAAATCGACAAATGCGAGTTGATCGAAAATATATCATAACTTTTTTGTTATTTGCTTGATAAACATGGAGTTTGAATTTTTTGGAATACATTGTTTTAAAGATTTCATTATGAGTTTTCTTAATTTCCTGAGAAATTATTAGAGAAAAATTGATGTAAAGATGACTTAATTTCTAACGTTAATAACTTTCTTATTTCAAATAGAACACCCTGTATTTTGTTGCACTAGCATATTCAAAATTAAAATACCTTTCTATTGATGTAACCACTTCCATATCTAAAGCTGATAGATTAAAAGTTATTGAACAATTTCCGATTTTTCAACAATTATTTTGTATTACCTTAACTTTGGAACGCATCAAAACGGTATATCCATAGTTACCACTCATTATATGTCAGTGTCGAAGTTGAGCAGATCGGCATTTGTGTTTTCTCGATTCATTATTGTGCTAAAATTCAATAAAAAAACTGTGAAAGAGAAAATTTATAATTTTGCACTTTGACACTGACATAAATGATTGGTAACTATAGATACCATTTCGTTGAGGTAATACAAAATAATTGTAGAAAAAATCGGAAATTGTTCAATAACTTTTAATCCATCAGCTTTAGATATGGAAGTGGTTACATCAATAGAAAGGTATACTTTGTTTCACGAATCATGGCTATTGTATGTAATCATTCACGAGCTACGTACATATCGCTATACGTCTCATCGCATCTCATTATCATGAAATTCTCTTCTACGTTTGTCGATCTAAGCTACGACATCAGTATGTCAAGCTTATCTCTTTCCATACAATGATAGGGCGCTGCACGTATGTCCGAAGGCAACGCAATCTCTATTTCATAGGCGTCACAAAATCATTGTGATATTTCAGATAATTCAGGTGCATAAATTTATATTTCATAACTCAAGCAATAATTGTATTTTGTATTTCTACATTATTGTTGATAATAAATCTTTCATATTATGTTTGCTTATTTAATCAATCGATATTTTTTCCTCTAATTATATGAACTTCCTCAAATGCCATATTATCTTAGCTCGAAATCGTTACGCCACTGACTTACTCCCGTCAGATGGATTGATTCATTTTTCGTGTTTTCAAGGCAGACGCCAACATTCGTGAAACAAAGTATATTTTAATTTGAAATAATAAAGTTATTAATGTTTGAAATTAAGGGATCTTCACATCGATATTTCTCTACTAATTTTAGGAAATGAAGCAAAATTATAAAGAAATCTTCAAAATAATGTACAGGGATTCCACGAATTAAAAAAAAGTTATGACCTATTTTCGATCAACTCGCATTTATCGATTTTTAAAGAAAAAAATTAAATAACTCTTAAACTATTAACTTTAAGTATAGGGAAAGGTATATCCATTTGACTCAGAATTATGTATAGATTTCAAAAATGTATCGAAATTGGGGTATCCTATTTGAAATAACAAAGCTGTTATTACTTCCGGAAAAGCGGGAATTTTTTTATGAAAATATTTTCCAGAGAGAGTTTCAATTGTCTAACAGACGCCATAAAATTTTCAAATCGATAGCTTTTGTCATTCTCCAGAAATTTCTAATAGGCCATGACCGTGGGATACCCTGTATATTTTAATAAGATTTAAAAATAAAAAGGAAATGACATAATTCATATTATTTTTATGTTTTTCATGGATGTTAGCTCGATTCTCTTTTCTAAAGTTGAGTGCTGAGGGTTTAATTTTTTTATCGAACATGTCCTTCACGTCATAAAAACCTACCAATGGGACTGAGGGTAAAAAATTCTCTCGAAAATTGAAAATTTTATTAATCATCATAGAGAAAATGAGTTTCCATTGTGTTCAACTGACGTATCTTGAGAAACTTTATTTCCTGGAAAAAGTTATTTTGATTGGTTCGATTTTCGAAATTTATGATTTCGACGTTAATAATAATCTCTGAATAAGTATAAGCAAGCTTTTTTCTAAGTGAACGTTGAACGACTTTGATGACTAGCAATACTCTCAAAAGTGTGAAATAAAAAAATGACAAAAAAATAAGACCGACCTTATTAGTTGGTGTACTAAAATATACAAAATAATATCAATTTTATTGGTGCTGGTACTTTTCAAGTTGGTGCCAAAAGTTTTCAGATTAACTACAACTGCACAACTTCAAAAAGACTAGTAGGTATTACCAAAGTATTAATAATAGATTGTATTTTTCAGTGCACCAACTAATAAAGTCGGTCCTATTTTTCGTTAAAGTGCAAATTGTATAAATGTAAAATATATTCGATTGATTTACATAATTTCTAGTTAAATTCCTTACCAGAAACTAAAATTATGAATTCTATGAAATCCAACTTTCTGAATGCTTGTCGGATTTTCTTATTACTGCATGTACTACGATACCCTCAGGCTATAAATTCCACTTGTATTGGCTGATTTTTTCTCAATTCATTCAGATGAATTGTATAGAATGTATATCTAATGTGTAGTTGTAGATTAGTGTACCTCGAATGTCACACCCACAATGCAATTGTATAGTACCTATCGAGTTTTAAATGTTATTTATATTTAAAAATGGACAATCAATTCACATTTCATGCTGATATGGACAACTGATGCCACGCGAATTTCCTTGTTCGTTAAATGTATTGGTGAAGAATTAAAGTGTCACCGTTTCTATATTTCGATTCCCTTAGGTCACAGCTCGACATATCATATATCACATTTGATTTAATCAACAACCAACCTGTCAATATGTAGCCAGAGCTATCCATCAAAATGGCATAGGCGAAGGAATGGCACATGTTGCTTGATTTATGGCTAGCCCATCGCACGCCTCCCATGCATATAATGATCGTTTAATTCATTTATTACAAAAACTGAGCATGGCTGTACTAGCTAGGGCAAGGAAATCAATCCCCGAAAAATTGTTTTGTCGATTATTTTTTTAAATTCATTTCAAGTGAAGGCAATCCATTCAAAAACAGCTGTACCCAATAAATCGTGTGAAAGTATTAGTTTAAAACGCTAAATTTATCTGGATTCTCAATTATGTAGGTATTAAATTTGTAAGTCTTAATATGGTCCTTTTCCTCAGTAGAATGTAGTCTGATTTAAATAACTGTACTACTTTGAGATCTTAGGTATATGTAATGTTATTAGAGCTCCATTGAAAATCATCTACCTATTGTTCGGGAAAATTTAACTATATTTCTTGTTCAGACGTGAAATATACGAACATTGTATGGTGAAGAACGGAATGTTCGAAACAGCTTTTCTGTTTTTGTTCTTTTAGGAATCCAATAATTTGGTTAATGAAAATTAACTTGGATTCTCGCAATGTACATTTCTACTTTCCTACCACTACCCTAGGTAGCCGAGTAAGGTAAGTATTGTGGGTATAGTTCTTTTCAGAATAAATGGTTGACAACGTTTTTTTACCTGTTTCGCCAACAAAGTTGGCATCTTCAGGGGTAACAATTCCTGTAACAGTTTTACCCCTGAAGATGCCAATTTTGTTGGCGAAACAGTTCTCGGGTGACAATAATAAAATTGTTGGTGTGTTGTGGTATTTCTCTGTTTTTATATTGTAGTAGGGATATTTTTTAATAAATTTTCCAAGTTAATTTTTTTTCGTTGTTTTTTTAATGTTATAAATATACCAATAAACCAAATATGATAAACTCTTTATTGTTTTGCTACCTTTACCTATATAACCTATACAACTGACGTGACAGTCAGGACACGCAATGGCCGGCGATAATACTCATCTATAAAGCCCTTACCTCAACTTTCGGGTTGACATTGTGGCATTTAACTTTTATTTATATTACCAAACGAGCAATTATTACCAATGTATCCTCAAATATTTTTAAATATTTCAATCGTATTATGTAATATTACTAACTGTCTAAAACAAAACAAGATAACTCCCAAAATATCAAAGTGGATAATTAGTCTTCTTTGTTAGCATGGCGAATCCTTGACTCAATAAATGGCTCGAAGAGGTACTCCAAAGATCCCTTATAAAAAAACATCTATATTCTTCCAGGCATGGCTAACATAATAAGGTCCTATATAAGTCGGCATCCCTTTGAAGTGGCCCGCTGGTGATGTGTGCTCTGCATATGATAGCAAATCGAATCAGATAGCAGTTTATATTTCCTTATGCCAAAGAAAACTGAACAAATTTTCAAACTTGATTGGAATATTTCCCACTCGAGGGATTTTCATGTGTGTGTCCATGGGATTCATTCGTTTTTGCTTTGATAAAAGCGGAAACTTCAGGTTTTTGTATCAGTCGCAAGGTTTTTTTTTTTGATGTATTCACCAGTGATTTCAAAGAAGGTTGATAATAAATAAGCAATTTTGTATTTTAATGGACTGACTTCTGACTGTGATATACGAATTGAGATGGAAAATTATTATTTTCTATATCGTTTTGTTATTAGAATGTCGTGTAGCTTATCATATATAGGTTAATATAGGTTATATTAATTTAATAGCATATTCATCTTTCAAAATAGTTCGAAAATAATATAACAAACTCGTATCGTTATTGGTTAGTATTGACAATGAACATAGAAGTTAAATTCGAAACATAACCTAGAAACATGAGAAGGCATAAACTCAGTAACTGAAGTATTCATACTGTTAAATATAAATATTTTTTTTACAAAAAATTGCATCGACTTTAGGTGCTTGTTCCAGCACCAATAGAATTTGTATTTTTCAGTGCACCAAATAAAATCGGTCAAAATTTTTGTAAAAAAATATTTATTTCAACTTTTCAGTGGAACGTTAGTCATGAAAATTGTTGAACGTTCACAAATACAAAAGAAGATAGTACTTATCCTATTACCCATGTATATGCTTAGCTTGTATTTGTTATTTATTATTCAGACATCTCAATCGCGGCGCACATACACATATTTCAGACTTTACTGCTCGAAACCGGTAAACCTTTGAATGAAATGTTCAATTTAAATGTTGGTACATGTAATCTCTTCTTTAATTTGTGCTCTCATATTTTCAATTTTCGAAAAAAATTGCCCCTTCCACATAGCTGAAATACACTTATCACATATTTCAGACTATACCATTGCTGAAACTCGAAAACCGTAACTTTAAAAAAAAATCAAATCAACGTTTCCGTATATGGTCCCATCTTTAATTCTGCCGTCTCAGATTTTAGATTTTCCAGAAAAATGGATATGATTTAAAATATTAACATGTATATGAAGAAAAACCTTGGGCACGTAGATTGCCAAGTTTATTACAAAATAAATCATTATTTTACACTTTACAAGCTATGACGTCATATTTCTTCTTAGATACCAATGACATAATTCTATATCATAAACGAAAAGCTGATAACTTCGTGAGTTCAATAATACCAAATCCTACATGTGTATTAATATCATGAACTATGAAATACCAGGTTCTAGAAAATTTATATTTTCATTCAAATCAATGATATCATTCTACTCTGAAAACATTTTTAAATAGCAAAATATCCCAACAAAAACCGACAAACAATGAATTAACACTAAAATGCAAAGTTATATCACAATAAATATTCAAATTGTGCCCTTGAGTAACATGTCAGTAGCTAATGCGAGTACCTAATGAATTCCTGAATTACATTTGACAACATTTCAGTAATTTCTTGCACAAGGTCGTCTATATTGGTGGGTTTGCTCAAAAAGTCAAGAGGAGGTCTGTAGATCAGAGACAATTTAATAGATCCCCATCCTCCTATCCAGAAGTTGAAAAAAACCTCATTGAGGAAATCTCTTACCAATGAGGGCTTGCTTCATATTGTAACGAAATATTGTGATCTATCATGAATACTTGGATATGTTGCTGATAAAAACTGTTTGCAGCAGTGACACTAACCTCAAAAAAATATGGTCCCACTATGTTATTTCTGATAATTCCTGTCCAAATATTTTCTTGTTGTTGATAGTGGGTATGCGTCTCGATCATTCACTTAGAGTTTTCATTTGCCCAATATCTAGAATTTAGTTTGTTCAGTAAACCATTCAAGAAACATGCTTCATTTTAGAATAGCACATTATATACAAAGCTTTTTTAGTTTTTGGTATTATTTTATGTTTATCCCTGACATGCCCTATTTCATTAAATTTACTAGTTGTACTTCCTCTGAATTGAAAATTGAAATTGAACAATTATAAATCAATTTTTAACTCAAAAAGATATTCTGCATTTTTATAATATATATATATATATATATATATATATATATATATATATATATATATATATATATATATATATATATTAGAGGAAATGAATCTAAGTGCCCAACTAGCACTGGAGATACAGGGCATCAGTTTCGTTTTATAGTTCTTGGCTGATGATGGTAACTTGGTTGGTGAAGCACGCGTGTGATATAAAATTAGCCTGGATTACTATTCATTAAATCCTTTAACTATCTTCTCAAAATTGATTGAAAACAAAACAAAACAAAACAATTGACAAAAATTTAGAAAAAAACATCTATTTGGGTTTTGCTAGTATACAAATAAGTATATAGGATATAAAGAAAATTTTCTAAAACGAAATCACAAGCAGACATTTCAATTCTATTTAATAGATGAATAGATAAGCTCATTAAGGTATCTAATTTTCATTGTTGGGAACCAAACACGTATAACGATAAATAAAAACCTTTTAACACAATTGTGAAAAGATTTGGAAACCAATAGTCTAAAATCTGCATGCTTGTGATAAAAGTCCACAAATTTAATAAAATTAATCGTTCTAGAAGGATTTTACCATTATTTGTAGTGTATGGGCACTCTGTATATGTTCTAATTCGACCATTGCATACATAAAATTATGACGTTTAAAAAAGCAAACAAAAATCACATAATCCATTTTTTCCGTTGCCAAGGTTATTAAATAAACAAATTTGTATTTCTCTAAAAAGGTAGAAAAAAGTATTTTGTCCGTATTCATAAGTGAAATGGTATATCAATAATTTTAACGTTAAGAACAAAATGAATATTTCTCAAGGAGTTATGTTTTCAACGGGATCACTATATGTGGGCGACTTACACCCCGATGTGACCGAAGCCATGTTATATGAAAAATTCTCTTCTGCTGGACAAGTGCTCTCGCTAAGAATTTGTCGTGATGCAGTTACAAAACGGTCTCTGGGTTATGGTTATGTTAATTTTAGCCAAACTCAAGATGCTGAACGAGCTCTGGATACCATGAACTTTGACCTGTTGAAAGGGAAGCCCATCCGTATTATGTGGTGTCAACGGGACCCGGCTTTGAGGAAATCTGGAGTTGGTAATGTTTTTATCAAGAATCTAGATAAAAACATAGACAATAAGGCCATGTATGATACATTCTCCGCCTTCGGAAACATCCTAAGTTGTAAAGTGGCGTTGGATGAATATGGTTATTCTAAAGGTTATGGGTTTGTGCATTTTGAGAATGAGGAAGCTGCCAACAAGGCTATTGAGAAAGTGAATGGTATGCTTTTGAATGCCAAGAAGGTTTACGTTGGCAAGTTTATACCAAGGGCTGAGCGTGAGAAGGCAATGGGTGGTAAGGCCAAACAGTTCACTAATGTATTTGTCAAGAATTTCGGAAATCACATGCCGGATGAGAAGTTTTACGAGATGTTTGCAAAATTTGGTGAAATCACCAGTAGCGTTGTTATGCGCTACATGGATGGTTCATCTAAAGGTGAGAAAGAAATGTACTATGGAAGAAATGTACTTTAAAATTATTCATGTTTGATAGTCTTCTTAGGGCCAATTTTTCAATGCTCACTTTGACATCCAGATAACCGATTATTGAAGAGTTACTTTTGTTCGATGACCGATGATTTTAAGCATAGCTATTTACATTCACGTATATTTTCGATTCGAGTAACATTCTCGATGTCAATAATGATCTGACCGTTAAGGAAGAGTTTTTAATAAATAAATTTATGAAGTTGTCGGTTCCATGACCAATTACTTCGCATGTGGAATAAAAATAATAATGCAATATTACCCATGAAAAGACGTAGAATCGACTACAAAATAAGTTTATTGTTTATAAGTATAACAAATCAGTTTTCTATTGTTTATAATATACTTACAACGAATTGCGGTTATCATGAGTAGGTATACTTGAACATTATAATACAGCTACAAGCAGTAGTTGGAGTTTTGGTATTTTCCAGGAATTGCACCGTCATGTTACAACTAACAATCACTTTACGATTCCTTGCCACCAAGGTTTTCCATTACTGTTGCTATTTGTATCTTGTGCCGAATTAAGAAAATACACTATCTATTGCATCTCTTCTAACATTGATGAATATTCTATTCAAATTATGCGATTACAAAATATTATATTGGAAATAAATAAATATTTTTTTACTGTAAATTGGACCGACGTTATTAGTTGGTGCACTGAAAAATACAAAATAGTATCAATTCTATTGGTGTTGGTACTTTTGAAGTTGTGCAATATTATTGCAGTTAGATTGAAAACTTTTGGCATCAACTTCACAAGTACCAGAACCAATAGAATTTATTATTTTGTATTTTTCAGTGCACCAACTAATAACGTCGCTCCAATTTTTTTAAATATTTATTTCACACTTTTAAGTGTAACATTAGTCACGAAAATCGTTGAGCATTCACCCATATATATTCTCCGCTTGTACTTGTTATTATTCAGAAATCCTAAAACATCGTCGCGGAAATACTCATATTTTAGACTTTACCACCGCTGTAACTCGAAAACCGAAGCTCTATGGAAAAAATGTTCAATATAAATGTTGCTCCAGATACTCTGTTCTTCAATTTGGTTCCCTCGAATTTTCAATTTTCGAAAGAAATTGCCTCCTCCACATAGCGAAAATACGCATATTTGAGTTTTGAACATCGTTGTTACTCGAAAACCGTAACTCGTTTTTAAAAATGTTCACTTTAAACGTTTCCGGATATTGTTCTATCTTTAATTCTGTCGTCTCAGATTTTCGATTTTCGAAAATTGTCCATTTCACCCTATTCCGGGGCGTTTTTTGGAGGAAAAGAGATTTCGGATTTAAGTTTTTACAAATATGAGACCATTTCTCAAGTCTTCTCTTTCAAATGATTCAAAAATCGTCAAAATCGGAGTACGTTTACTATATACAGTGCGCGCACAAACCAAAAAAAGTCAGTCGAATTATATACCTCCTCCGTTTGGGTTTGTCGGTCAACAAAATACCTAAAAGGATCATAATCATACATGCTGTATTAACTCTTAAAACATCCACTGACAGATGTAGTTCTATTTTTGACCATGGATAATTAAGTTTTTGCATCGCAGAAAATAGAAGTAATGTTCTAACTTTTGCTAATGCAATATATTTATTTCACTTCCCTGAAATTGGGGTTGAACAGTTATTTGTGAGATGGATTTATTTCTCAGGTGGTGACGTCTTAACCGAGAATTGAAAAATCTTCCCTTGGACAATGAATTGTTTTAATCTCAATTTCTGCTCTAGGTTTTGGATTTGTTGCCTATGTAGATCCCAAATCAGCCGAGAAAGCTGTTGAAGAAATGAATGGCAAAGACATTGACGGAAATGTTCTGTACGTGGGCAGAGCGCAAAAGAAAGCCGAAAGAGTCAACGAGTTGAAGAAACGCTTAGAACAGTTGCGATTGGAGCGTTACAATAGATTTCAAGGGGTGAATTTGTATGTGAAGAATTTGGATGACAGTTTCGACGATGATAAATTGCGTAAGGAATTTGCTCCCTATGGTACTATTACTTCAGCTAAGGTGATGACAGAAAATGGACGAAGCCGAGGTTTTGGTTTTGTTTGCTTTACATCGCCAGAAGAAGCTACCAAAGCCATGACTGAAATGAATGGTAATTCAAAAGATATTGTTTTTTATTTAAAGGTAGCGCGGCAGTGCCTGCGTCAGTAATAACAAATTCACCATTGCTAACCAATAAATGAGACTATCTATATTTTTCTAACGTTTAGATGGTATAACTTATCCTCTAAAATCCCGTAAATTGTGGGCTAGATCCGGGAACCGTCCCTGCATTTGTTGGCCTTATCTACATCGAGCATAAACAGATACCCTATGACAACATACTTCTGATGAATTTAAATCTCGCGCCCTCTGAATTTATTTAGCCTTTGTTAATACTCGAATTTCAAGAAAGAATAATTCTTCGGAATAGTGGTTAAGGCATAGTTTTTACTTTCATACGCCACTATAGTAGCTATATAAGGAAAGTATTGTAATCGTGTGAAATTTTCGGTATCGAGATTTTTACAAATGTTGACGTTTCAGAGTTTTCTAAGTCTGTCTGTCTGTCTGTCCGTCTGTCTGTGACAGCATTATCTCGGAAACGGATAGGTGTATTTTGTTGCTTTCGTTTTTATTTTGTTTGGTACCAATATCACTCGCCGGTGGCACAGAATGAGAATCCTTTATACACTGGGTGTTGAGCTGTAGTCAAAAAACCTGATCTGCTCAAGATAATAGCGCGAAAACGGTTTTGTTTTTGGTTAACGATTTTGATTAAACTAGCCTAAAGTATTCTTCTGAGAGCCTATTACCACCCACATATAGCGCCATCTCTGAGGAAAAGCACAAAAAAAGTTATGCTTGAATGAAATTCCGTATTTTCCACATGTTTCTTCAGATTCTGGCTTAAGATTTCATTTTGCGAAAAAATGTTACATGACCATTGTTAATTGTCTTGACATGCTGAAAACAAAACAAAAAGTTTCAAGTACATCTTCCCGAAGTTTTATCGAAATGGTAGATTGTTGTATTCATTGCTGAGAAACCGTACTTGTTAATTAATGTTACGCGCTAAGTTTATGATTATTATTTTCCAGGTCGTTTTATAGGAAATAAACCATTCTACGTTGCTTTGGCTCAAAGAAAAGAAGATCGACGTGCATTCCTCAATAGTCAATACATGCAGAGGGCCCAACTGATGAGACATCAAAGTACTATCAACTTCCCCAACACAACTCCCCCGTTCTTGTTGCCTGCTGTGGCGCAAGGTCCCAGATTCTTTAACAACCTAAATCCATTGAACCACATCAGACAAACAACTCGTTGGCCAGCACCAAATGCCATCCGCCCGAATGGTACTTATGGACTGCCCATAATGAACTCATCCTATAGAACAACCTCTAGGTCAGCTGCTAATGTACGAAATGCTATCCATGCTCGACCTATAACTGGACAACAAACGCCTCCATCTAGACCGAATAGCAAATTCACCAGTTCAACAAGGCCAATAAATGATGTTTCATTGAATGCCAACAATTTGGCTGGAGCTGCGCTCCAAGAACAAAAACAATTGATTGGCGAAAGATTATTTAGAGTCGTAGAAAAGATGTACCCGGATATTGCTGGCAAAATTACTGGGATGTTGTTGGAAATTGATAATAGTGAGCTGCTTCATATGATTGATAATAGAGAGTCCTTACGGGCTAAAGTTGAGGAAGCCATTGCTGTTTTGCAGGCGCATCAAGCAAACAATAAAGGCCTGGTAGTCCAAGAGTGATGCTACGTTGTTTTAGTTATTGCCAAAATGTTAAAAAACGTGTTGATTCTTATTTTTCTGAATTATTATATGTTTGAGATATATGAAACGTATTTATTTTTTTGTTTCTAGTTTAAGTATTGTTTCTTTTTAAATATTTAAATAAATTATTTTTTTAAATCAACTCTAAAAGTGTTACAATTGATTTCCAGGTAAGATCGATTTCTTTTGAAATGTGTGTCTGGTTATGATCTTGATGAGTTTTTCCAATTATTTTCAGTTCATCAAAATCTTAATTGTCTCTATATATCTTTAAATCTTTCGAAATGTAGGCCAAATGTCTCCAAGTTTCGGTATAAAATATAAATAATAACACAGCTCACCAAATAAAGTGATGAGCAATGGTAATAATGTAAATAGCTTTAATCACTTTAAAATTCTGCTGTTAAGAAAGCGGAATATTCAAAAGGTTGTCATCTAAGGCTAATCAGAGTGATATTTGTCGTATGTTTCATGTATATGTTTATAGAAACTTCTTTCTGACTATAATTTATAAAATACTTTGCAGTGAAAGATAGTTATTTTTGCCGCTATTAGAAATAAAGAAATATGCCATATAAGATCAAGTTTCCCTTGAAAATTTAATCAGACAAATGCAATTCGCCTGAAAACTTATTCATTATGCATCTGGCTGCCGTACCTGTTTGTGGAAGTTCATTAAGCTTCTTACGACCCTCCAAAGTTGTAAGTTTCAAGACGTTGAAGTAGTAATTCTCACATAATCCAGAAATAAAACTATTTCCTAGATTCTGGTGTCGCAGGACGGGAAGGGGTTGAATTATTAAGGGTGAAAATTAGGCGAGTGTGTGCGGTAGCGGTGTTTTACGTTTATCGCGACATTCAAGCTTTGATAAATAATAGATTAGAATTATAAATCACGGGAATTTGGTACTTGCTGAAAGCGAGTTGTTAGTTTATTGTTGTAGTGTCATTGTGGTATATCCAGGCTGTAACAATATTTCTGAATAATATTGAGTATGTGGGTAACTCTAGTTAATAAATTTAACTTATACAGTTTTAAATGGGAAATGCAAGATTAGTTTAATGGCAGGAATACTTTATTACTTATTCTCATGGTATTTTAATTTTGATGCTGAGTATCATCAAAAAATGAAATTTATTTCGATAATATAAATTCGAGATTCGATAATTTTTTTTTAAATTCGCGGTTTGCGTACTTTTGTTTTCATATTTATACAATTCAGTTCGTTTCAATACAGGTTAACTTCCTGTTTTGACACAGGCTTTGAAATAATGTTCAATCTTTGATCTGGTGCTCGTAACCCAAATAAGTAGAATAAATTTGACCAATAATTTAAATGAATTAAAGTAGGTCTTTGGGCCAAAATTGTGACTAAAACTTAAAAATAATAAAATTTCTAATTTATTATTCTTTGCGTATCTATACTAATCACTCACATATAGTGATGCTGCGAGACTGGTCTTGGTCTTGCAGTCTTGGTCTTGGTCTTGCAAAATTGCAAGACCAAGACCGTCTATGCAAGACCAAGACCCAAGACCAAGACCAATACTGGGATGCAAGACCAATACCAAGACTAACCTGGTCTTGGTCTTGGTCTTGTTGCAAGACTTGCGAGACTCGCAAGACTCTTGCAGTTCCCTAACCAAACAACAAATTTGTTAGGAATATATTTTTTTGCTCAATGATTAGATAAAAAATGCTAGTAATTAACCTAATTCATTTAATCTTTGAACTCCCTTATTATCGATCTTTATTTAACAGATTCTAAAAATATTGAATTTAAAGTTGTTGGGTGAAGAGTGAGTTCACTTTACCGTTCTAGGATTACCGGATTTCAAAAAATTCTGAAATACCCTATACAGTAATTTCAACCCTTCTAGGATTTCCCTTAACGAGCTGGTTTCAAAGAATCCCGACAGTTCTTAGCCAGGGGAAGAAGAAACTACACGGTTTTTTACTTTTATAATTTTTTCTATAGCGCAGAATGTTTTAAGCAAACGTTACAAATCATCTATGAATCTGATATCTTTTTGATGACATTTATCCAGTAGCTGCTTTTGGAGATTTTTGAAATTTTAGATTGCCCTTATTTTGAAACTATTTTTTCGATCATGCTCATTAACTAACTCAACTGAGATATTCACACGACTGATTTTTGAAATAGATACCTAGTTTTATAAATGCGCGTATTACCAAATCTCTACCTGTTTTTAATTTTCTTTTTGTAAAAAAAAGTTTTATAAACCAGAAATACTTTTAATCGCTTTCACTCAATATCCACTCTGAGAGATTCTTTCTATTTTATTAAACTTTATTAATTATTAATTAGTTACGCATCTCATTTGCCCTAACTTAATTCGACGCACCTAGTTTTACTCTCATTACTTATTCTAGAATAGTTTGGTACCAGTACAATACCAGGCGTGTTCGTTCTGGGTAATGATTTTTTTTTCTATACGGTCGATTTTATCCATTTCGAATGATAATATAATTAGGTATTGGCAATCTTATAAGATTATGAATTACATTCTTCCCATACATATTGCAGGGTTCTTCTTCATTTGAATGGAGCAATTACGGTTTAGAATCGCAACAAATTTTCACACTTATATAAAATCAAAATTTTTGCAAGAGTCTTGCGAAGTCTTGCAAGTCTTGCAGCAAGACCAAGACCAATACCAAGACCGTATATGCAAGACCAAGACCCAAGACCAAGACTAAGGATTTGATGCAAGATCAAGACCAATACCAAGGGTGCAAGACCAAGACCATATCGGTCTTGGTCTTGGTCTTGCTTTGCGCATCACTACTCACATAAAACTGGATTCACTGATTTTAATTTATTTTGTATTTGTTTGAAAGGTGACTTGATCAAAAATGTGCTTAGTTATACTTTTTTTCAATTAAGTTTAACGTGTGTAATCTGTCTGTAGATTTCTATTTTTGAAAAGGTCTTCTTTGCCGGTATTTTTGACGAGGTTTTTCAATGATGAAAATTTGCTTGAAGTCATTCAATATTGCCAGCTTTTCTGACAACTGCAAATGTCTGATCTGAATTTTTCATAATGTGACGCTGTTTTTGACTGATTTTCTGAAAGGAAGAATATATATATTTTTATGTTTGTTCGCGCATTCTGAATAGTAAACATGCATCGATTTTGATGATTCTTCTTTTATTGGGAAGGGGAGAGAAATGGTCTCATATTCTTTCAAAATCCAATACCTCCTTCCCCTTCAATATACACCTAAAGGGGTTGGAAGGGGGCATTTTTTGTAGCAAGATTTAAGTAAAAAACGTTTTCGAAAAATTTTGAAATGAACGTTTAAACAAAACACTAAATCACTGAACGTCAGTGAACGTTCAAAAATTTTGATGACCAATGAAACAATCAATGATGACAAATGTGAAATATATTGTGTTTACAAAAAATGGACCGACTCTATTAGTGCACTGAAAAATAGGAGATAATATTTATGCTGATGGTGCTTGTGCTTTTGAAGTTTTTACCAAAAGTTTTCTATCTACCTATAACTACACAACTTCAAAATTACCAGCACAATTTAAATTAACATTACTTCGTATTTTTCAGTGCATTAACTAATAAAATTGTTTCTATTGTATGTAAGAAATATTTATTAAATAGAGGAGGCAGGTTGGCAGAAAATAATTATCGACAGCCTATGTGGAAACTACTATGTTCTGTACGTTACTAAATGAGTTGGGTAGACTAGCCGAAAAATGTTCGTTACGCTGGCGTAGGCAGCAACATTTTCCGGCCAAACGCACCCATTCACTAAAATTAAAAACAATACCCATCCATATCATGAGAAAACATTTGCCTTTCAAACCCCAAGAGTAGAGAGCATTATGTATAGTGGACATGAGATCCAGAAAATGATCTGAGTAAAAAATCCATCTATGGACATCTTCAAATGTATTCAGAATCAATCTTAATTCGGTACTGATTTAGTTTGTTTGTTAGTTACTATGGTAACGATAATACCAAACGTGACATCGTTAGTATCATACTAAAGTAGTATCTACTGAACTGAGACTGATTATGAATTCGGCTGCGTGACTTTTTAATTTTTGATGATTTGATGATTCCTTCTTGCATTTGGTATTTTCTTCCCCAATTAGTGAATTTCTATTTCTCTAATTATTTCGTATTTTTCACTTGTTTCATTTTGTTATTCAACAAAAAGTTATTTTAAAAGATTCTATGTGATGAGATATCACAGATTCCCCAGATTCATTCTATTATCCTCAACTATGTATTTGAGCATTTTGCAAGGTTATAAGAATGTGTTCATTAAATATTTAAGAGCACTTCTATATATCCCTTTATTCATTAGGTGCGCAGAGAAAAGTCAATCAACCACAAACGCGGTTAAATGGGAGATGTAGCATATATGCAAATAACTGACAATACGGTCGAATTATAATACGCGATAATCAGAAGGGTTTCATTAAGTGTACTTACCTCACATATTGCAAAGTTATAGATGCCAAGGGGGAGATTCTCAAAGGGCCCATGACTCTTTGATCTGGTATTCGTGCTGCTAGTATAGGTACCTTACCTACTCTTGGCTGTGTGGCTTTTGATTCAATTGAAGACGCATCGTATTATCGTCTATCAAAATTACTTGAAATTCATATTTTATCTTGCTCAATGTGTATATTAATTTCAAGTCCTAACAATCGAATCGCAACCGAGACACACACAAGTGTAAGACATTGTTTGCACTTATACCTATTATTATTTACACAGTGTTGAATTGAAATTATAGCAGTCAATTGTTGTGGTTTTTCTAGAAACCATTATAAGATAATCTCTATCTGTCATAAACTTTTTTTTACAGAAAATAGGACCGACTTTATTAGTTGGTACACTGAAAAATACAAAATAATGATAATTCTATTGGTACTGGTATTTTTGAGGTTGAACAGTTGTAGTTAGATAAAAGACTTTTGGCAATTTCAAAAGTACCAGCACCAAGAGAATTCATATTATTTTGTATCTATCAGTACACCAACTAATTAAATGGATCCTATTTTTTGTAAAAAAATGTTTATTTATCTCTTTTGAGTGTATTATTTATCATGAAAATCCTTCAATGTTCACCAAAGAAAATAAAATACTTTCCTTGTACTTACTTTCTTATCCAAAAATTTTAAAACATCGCGGAAATATACATATTTCAGACGTTACCATTGCTGTAGCTCGGAAACCGTAATTTCAAAGTTCAATTCAAACTTAGCCGGAAATGTTCTCTTCTTCAATTTTGTCGTTTCAAATTTTCGATTTTCGAAAAACAATGCCCCCTTCCACCTTTGGGGGAAGGACTTGTAGAAAGTCGTTTTTTATTAATCATGAAAATCGATGTCAGACAAAAACGGGGAAATTTGAAAGTTGGTACTGCTACAGAGTTAGGGGACCTTAACACGTATAGTATTTTTCACAATAAATGGTATTGACTTATTTACTGCAATAAAACTGCCGGGTGTATTCCCATTATGTACACAATCAATAAGCAAATACACTATAGGGTCGGACTTTATATATTTAAGTTGGTATATAATATAGGTAGTCGATTTAATTAAAATTAAAATTATGGAGGTATTTAGGAAACAAGTAATCATACACACATTGTATCTTTATATAATATATTTAATGACATGAAATATCTTAAATAAATAATACATATCCTGCAAAATCTACCAGATAAATTTACATACACATATATATGTATGTTATACCTACCATGCTATTCTATAGGTATTTCTGAAGCGGGACTCTCTGTCATATAGTATTCTAATAATCGACAAGATTCTATTAACATCACCATTGCCTCTTGTCGATTAATAAAATACTATATGACACAGAGTCCCGCTTCTGTTTCGCTATTGCTATTATTATCAAAATTAATTATAAACGGTTCAATTGTTTCTAGAGTAAAATATGAATTTTCAATAGTTATAACATGACGAACTGAATTTTTCCAACTGCCAGGAGGAATATCATGAATACAAATTCTTATTCTTCTTATTTCTTATATTATGATATGACCCCGACCGACAGTTTATTATATGTTTATGGCCGACCTCTGGCAAAATGTCCCAGGTAAAACAACGTAGTCAACCATTTATTGTAAGAAAGACTATAGCTGTAATTTAAACAAGCGAATCCTGATAGACGATGTTAATTATGTGGAACAAGTTGGAAAATGAAAAGAAACATTTTCTTCAAGCACACCATGTGAATGAAAGGGTCCGTTGTGTATATGGATGTGTATTTAAATTCTGCTGTTATTTACTGTATCTGTTAAAGTTGCAATAGGTACTAGGCAATCAAATGATTATTGTTTTTTTGTGTTTATTATTCGTTATATGAATAATACATACTGGTTGGTATATTCTTGTTTATCAGACAAACTTCTAATAATTCATTGAGTTTCAAGTCCAATAATAAAATGAATAATTTAACGCAAGGTAAAAACAATTTTGAATATTATACCAAAGAGCGCAAATCCTAATAAATGGGCAACCTTTTTGACCGACGAACCCCGAACGGAGGAGGTATACAATTCGACTGTCTGCTTTTTTTTGTTTTTTTTTTCGTGCTTTTTATATAGTAAACGCGCTCCGATTTTGATGATTTTTGATTCATTTGAAGGAGGAGACTTGGAAATTGGTCCCATATTCGTAAAAACTTAAACCGAAATCTCCTTCCTTCCGAAAACCGCACATTTTTTCAAAAGAATTACGGTTTTCGAGCTACATTCATTTTAAAATCTCACATATGGGTATTTTTGCTAAGTGGATGGGGCAATTTCTTTCGAAAACTGAAAATCTTTTGATGCCACATGAAAGACAATAATATGTGTATCAACATTTATAAAGAACATTTTCTCCTTAGAGTTACAGTTTTTGAGGTAAGCGGTGGTAGAATGGTTAAATCTAAAATATTTGAGCGTATTCCCGCAGCGATGTTCTGAGATCTCTACATAATAACAAGGACAAGCAAAGTGTATACGTGGGTAATAAGATAGTGGTGAACGTTCGACGATTTTTGTGACCAATGTTACACTCAAAAGTCTGAAATAAATACTTTTTTAACAAAAACTGGACCGACGTTATTATTTGGTGCACTGAAAATTACGAAATAATATTAATTCTATTGGTGCTAGTACTCGTGAAGTTGGTGCCAAAAGTTATCAATCTAACTGCAACTGCACAACTTCAAAAGTAACAGCACCAATAGAATTAATATTATTTCGTAATTTTCAGTGCACAAACTAATAACGTCGGTCCAGTTTTTTGTAAAAAAGTATTTTTATTCTACTACCGCTACCCCAAGTGGGAATAAAGAATTGTAACCGTGTTTTTTTTTGGTATACGTTCCAGGGTCCCAGTCCAAAAAATATATCCTGGTTATCCTACTCACATCATTAAGAGAAAGCATAGAAAAGTTTTGTTCAAATGAAACGATGACGATTTTCATATTCATGAAATTTGTTCGAGAGCGGTGAAAAGTCGTGAATGTTAGTGGTCATACCAAGTTTTAGGACTTCTTTTCCGAATTAGCACCAAATTATCAGAATTTAAGAAGATTTACTGTTCAAAGCGTGATAACTTTTTAAAACGTGATAACTTTTTTAAAAAATATCTACCTCTATCTTCTTATGAATTAACATTATGAATAAATGATCGGTTATTGCTCAACAAAGCAAAGAACGGAAAAAGTATCGTAATCGGCTCATTCGCTCGCGAGATATTCTTTATACACATAAAAAAGGATTGCACTTTTGCGCGTCAGGTGGTTTTGAAACGAGAAGATCTGTTGAAAACATTGATCCGATAACAATAGAAACTTTGTTGTTAATTGAGGTAACGGTAGTAAAGTTAAAATTTAACTTCATTAAGTACAAAAAAACCATATTCACATTCAACTGAAGCGCAAACATCACATGTAGAAATTGATCAGCGAGAAAATAATAATCATTTTGATACTTTGACCTTGTTCATGGCCATGAACGCCTACAACAAAGCTCATTTCATGCCTTTGTTATAATCTGCTAATGCGATTAAAGTTTTAGTTGGCAGTTGACATTAGTAAGTTGTGTAAAAAATCGGGAATAATATTGATCCTAATCTTAAAAAGTGGATCGTTATTTTTGGTATCAACGTTCCGGTATTGTGTTAGTAATTATTTCTAGAAATCTATATCCCCAAAAAACATTCCCAATGTAAGACTTTTGGAGGTGAGAGCTATATTCTGCAAAACTCGACAAAAAAAAATCTCAAATCTTTCGCATACGCTCAGTAAGAGCTCCACACCCATACAACTTTTTATGTTTCTTTGTATACGAATTTTGCTTTAATGGTACATTTTCATCAAGTGATTCTATCGCTTCTCACCACCCCCAAATTTCCTTCCATGAAATTACAAATAGACGTATTATATTCATAATCCATAGTTCCACTAAATATGGAACAGCATTTTCAGTCACTTACCTGCTCACTTTAAATGATAAAATTGTCACTAGCTTGCAAACATAGGTACTTGAAATGAATGCACTATATTCCGTCTTGGAAAAAAAGATGAAATAAAATAGAATTAATATTGCATTTGAACTTTTATTCGTTTTTACGAACTACATGTGTATATTTAACTATATGGTCAAGTTCTAATGGTTCTATTCGGAGAAAAAATCAACTTTGTTAGTGATCTACAATATTTTTACAAACACCAAAAATACAAAGTGCAATACGATCTATTTCTTAATATACAGGGTGTTTCAAATATATTCACAGGACTTGAGGATGTGATAGCTCGTCCAAAAATGTGAAAAAAAGTTTATATTAACTTACACTTTAAAATGCGTCATTTTCTAGGTACAGGGCGTTGAAGTTTAAAAAAAATCGTTTTTATGACTATCTCCTGAACCGTTTATCGTACAAGTTTTGAGTCAGAACAACATTTTCGTTAAGTCATAATTGGTGAAGATTTTGAAGGAGTAGTGGGTGTTTTTCTCCACAATTTCTACGCTAATGGAACAAGTACGGTTTTGAGACGCCCATTTGAACCGCCAATGTTTTCTACACCAAAAAGTTAGGTACTGTTGGTCGTGACCTGTAAACATAAAATTGATTTTTCTCGAAAACGGTCGAATTCAGCGGTTCAAATGGGCATCTCAAAGCTGTAATTTTTCCATTGGCTTAGGAAATGGGGAGAAAAACACGCACTACTCCTTCAAAATCTTCACCAATTATGACTTAACATAAAAAAATTCTGACTCAAAAGTTAGCTTATTATGAGTGGAAAATGCTGTTTACTGCAAGATAAACGGTTCCAAAGATATTCACAAGAAACGATTTTTTTCTTTCAATTTTAACACCCTGTATTTCGAAAGTGGTCCATTCTAGAGGATAAGTTAATTTTTTTTTTCATTTTTTTTGGACGATCTATCACATCCTCAAGTCCTCCGCATATATTATGAAACATCCTGTATATTTAAACCTAATGAAAATAATTTCTAACACCGTATTAAGGAGACTTAGAAAGGCGTGGAGTATCTATAAAACTTAACAAGAGTTGAAAAAAAAAATTGAACAACTTATGTATCAACGTCATGGAAGGAATTTTGGGGGCGGTGAGAAGCGATCACTTGATGAAAATGTACTATTAAAGCAAAATTGGTATACAAAGAAACATAAAAAGTTGTATGGGTGTGGAGCTCTTACTGAGCGTATGCGAAAGATTTGAGATTTTTTTTGTCGAGTTTTGCAGAATATAGCTCTCACCTCCAAAAGTCTTACATTGGGAATGTTTTTTGGGGATATGGATTTTTTTTGGAAGTCGCTTAGCTGTCACGGACTAACTTTAATTTTCAATAATCATATTAATTTTATATACAAATATATATATGGTCGATGGTACCTTAGACGTTTACGGAGAACGGGACATAGGATCGTTCTGAAAATTTGATTGTTCAAGTAATTACTCCTAATCTATCGATCTAAAATATTTTCATCGATGCAGCCTTGCCGCTTATACCAAAAAGTAGCAGCATCTTTGTTATTTCAAATAGAACACGCTATATATTACTGTCCTGCGTTATACAGGGTCGTTCAAAATGTGTGATTTTACTGCTAGATACGAAAATATTTAAAAATGCCTTTTTTAAATGGAACACCCTGTATATTATGAAATATCCTGAAAGATACCTAAATTTCCTTATATTTGATGTATCATGTTCCTATAGTAACCAGAATTCCGAGATAAGAGCAATTGTCTAAAAAATCAAATTATATTTCTCGTATTTATCTAGGTTGCTATTAAATGTCATCATAGTACATGAAATAATGAAAATTTGACAATTAGTGCATTATTAATAATACCTTTGAGTGTTTCTTAACGTAAGTGACTTGAAAAAATTTAAATGGAGGGAAATAACTATTCGAACGAGGTACAAATGAAATTGTTTATTCTTCATGGAAAATGTGAGGTATAATTCCCTCGCAAGAACGTGCAGAAAATTCAATGAAACGTATCCTGATTTACATCCAATGAACGAGAGGAAGTTTGTACGATTACAAAATAATTTCATTAATAATGGATCAAAATTAAAAGCGGAACGACATCTACCGAAACCTATAACTTCAGATGAAGACAACATAATAAATGTTTTGGCCTATTTCCGTGCTGATCCCCAAGCTTCCACTAGAAGTGCCGACTACGATTTAGGCTTAGATCGTGCGTCTGTTGGAAGGATCATCCATAATCATAACATGCGCCCGTACAAGTTTACTAAAGTTCAAGCTCTAAAACCAGAAGATGATCAATGTAGGGTTCACTTTTGCGAAACAATCCTATTTCGCATCCAAGGAGATCCTGAATTCTTAAAAAAACTATTTAGACAGACGAATCAAAATTTTCCAGAGAAGGAATTTTTAATAGAAGGAACGAGCATTTCAGAGCTGATCAAAATCCAAATATTGTCAAGGAAATGGTATTTCAGGAGAAATTTAGTTTCAACGTATTTTGCCTTAAAAAGGATCACCGAATAAGTTTTCTTATTTACGATGAACCGTTGAATTCTGAGAAATATCTGGAAATTCTAAGGTCAGTTGTGAACGACTTTTTGGACAATCTGTCATTGGAAGAGTATCGCAGCAGTTGGTTTCAGCTGGATGGAGCACCGGTTCATTGTAGTGGAGAAGTAACAACGGAGTTGTTTGAAATGTTCGACGATCGCTGGTCCGACGTTTGGGTCCGTGGCATTGGCCTGCGAGATCAACCGAAATTATTTTGTGATCGTACAAACTTCCTCTTGTTCATTGGATGTAAATCAGAGTACGTTTCATTTAATTATCTGCACGTTGTTAGTTTCCACACATTTTCCATGAAGAATAAACAACTTTATTAGAACTTCGTTTGAATTGTTATTTCATTCATTTCAAATCACTTACGTTGAGAAATACTCCAAGGTATTATTAATAATGCACTAATTGTCATGTTTTCATTATGTCATGCACTATGATGACATTTAATAGCAACCTATATGAATATGAGAAATATAATTTGATTTTTTTTGAAAATTGCTCTTATCTCGGAATTCTGGCTATTCTGGTATAGGAACATGATACATCAAATCGAACGAAATTTAGGCATCTTTCAGGATATTATATATATATATATATATATATATATATATATATATATATATATATATATATAATATACAGGGTGTTCCATTGAAATAAACACATTTTTAAACATTTTTATATCTAGCAGTAAAATCACACATTTTGAACGACCCTGTATAACGCAGGACAAATTTCTCTATTCAGAATCTATAAACATTATCTCGATGACCTATTAGAAACACCCGGTATAATTGAAAATATTTTTATGTTTAAAATACGATAGGGTTAGTTATAAACATTTTCTCCTCATCGTTACAATAACCCCGTAATCGTCCGAATACCTACGCACTCCTAACGAAAACGTCTAATTTCTGATCGCTCTGCCATCTCTTAGTAAATAGATGTATTAAAACTGCTGCATCTACTTACCTCATTGTTGCCATTTAGTTGGAGTTAGAGTATACGTTTGACAAATATTATTAATGCGTTAAAAATGTGCCACTTTCGAATAAGAGTGAAGTAGATTGCATGCATTTTAAATAATAAATGATTTTATAATCATGATCATAATTAATTTGTTAGTTTCACTTAGGTATTTATACGATATCTATATCAGATAGGTATTTAAAAACAGGTAAAATTTTAGCACCGGCAACACCGTAGAGTCTTGAAAATAATAAATTGTGAAATCCGTCTATTTGGTTCTACACATATTTATAATATAATTATTACAGCCTTTTACGAGTTGAAAACATTTTCAAATGATTACTTATCATTGTAGGATTGTATTAAATACAATATCTCGTTAATTTCAAGCCATATTTTTAAATTAATCGGGAAAAACCATTACGTGACCTTGAAAATCCAACATTTTTCTGTAAATAATGCTTCTGTAGCAGAAGTGAGAGATACCGCTCTCACCTCTGCAAACTACAGTTTGCATTGATATACATAATCCATTAAAATAGAAAATTAATGCTGGCTGGACTGAAGCGATTTGGATAAATAAGGTTTTAACAGAAAGAATAATTGAGGAAGTTTCTTGAAAAATTGGAAAAGTCTAAAAAAATGGACAGTGTTTTTTTTTCTCTAGGAGTTTTGTATGAACTACTTTGTTCGTATTGGTATAGACAAAGTGTTCAGGAAAAAAATGGAACCATTACAAAGAAATATCGGTAAATTTTGACAAACTAATAAAATACAATTAATTGTACGACATACATAGTTTCTTCATATTTTTTTGCTTTGTTCGTTATACTGCCAGTATAGAAATAACTTGATTTAATGTTTTCAGTAAGAAAGAGCCTAAACTACGCATAATGAAATTAAATTTGATTTTACTTTTGTGTTGTTTTACAAACAGTTTTATTGAAATTTGGACAGGAGAACGTCTGCTGGGACAGCTAAATCGAGTTTGGAGATTGTAGGCACCAACTTCTCAGAAAGGATGGTGAGGTTTCAGTGTTTGGTTGGCTCTTTCTCTAGCTATTTGACTTCATATTAATTATTAAGTAGCTAATAATCCTCCTTTCATGTTTCATGAAATTTTGTGCCTAGAATTTCCGAACTTGAGTATAGATAAATAAAATAAACATACTAATTTTATTCATTCCTAAATTGAATAATGAGACAAACAATGCCAAAGACGGAATTCTTTGAGAAATAATTTTGATTGACTGCAACTCCAGTAAACATAAGTAATTATCTTAATGCTACGTATATTAAAAGAATGGTTTATTTTTATTAAACTTTATTTTGTTTTAAGAACATGTAGGCATATTGAAGCATTTGATTAAGGTGGGTATCTATTTTATTTTTTGCAACAACATTCTGTTTTAAGTGAAGGCGACATTCTTCTAATAATATTATAAGGTTGAGCCCATCCTATTGCTGCTTGGTCTCAGATTCCTTAGTTGCAGTTGGGTCTGAAACTGGAGAATGATGTTAGTTACTTTCTAGTAATTTTGACCATATCATTAACATCAACTGGTTTTATTATAAATATATACCTTTATTTGGTTCCCCAAATCTTCAATTTTAGAACTTTAGAGTGTATTCCATGGAGCTCTTTTTAAGTTTAAATTTATACATAAATCTATTTTCTTATTATTGTAAGTATTCTTTACTGATATACCAAATACGTCATCACTCATATATGAACTATATTATCCATATTGATCTCAGAGTTAGATTTTGGGAAGCTCGTGTATTTGTTTTATAATTTATCACAGCTTTCTTTTGTTTGTTTTTATTAATGAATAAATTATCATTTTTTAAGCTGTAAATTTGGATTCACTACTTATTCAACCTGCAAAAGCATTTAGATCTACTGAGCAAAATCATTATAATCAAAATAAGATACACTTACCTGATGGCTTTTGTTGATTCTCATTAATTTCCGTTTGAGTTGTTGCCTCATTATTAGTTGTATCGTGTTCCTCACAACAATCTAAATCCCTCAAAAGCCTGTCTAATATTCGCATTAGATGATTACGGCTTGTATCTCTTCTACATGGCTCCACCTGATTGTTACCATCTTGTTCAGAATTTTCATTTATCCCAGCGTCAGTATTCTGTTGGTGAGATGCACATCCGTGTCTTTTCATCCAGTGAAAACGTCCAACTTTGCAATGTTTTCCAAATCCATGTCTTTTTCCTTCACCATGTCTATGCATGTGATGAACTGGATGTCCTTTACCGCATCCATGAAGTTTTCCATGCCCATGTCGCTTGTCATGTCCATGGCCCTTCATATGCCCTTGAGTCTCTACATGTCCATATCTACTTTCTTGCCCATGAACTTTTCCGTGTCCATGTTTCCTTCCAAGCCAATATTTTCTTCCATGACCATGACCATGATGTCCATGTCTCGAGTGCATTATATCAGTCTGGAAATGACGGAGAATTTCACACGACATATTATTTACAAAACAATAGGTACTTCGCTATTCACTGTAAACATATAACTGCGCATTAATGAGCTGATCGGATTATTTATACGATCTGACTTCGACGCGACCTTGGACAGGATGTTAATAGGGGAGAGTGGGGCATACTGGAATTACAGCAAACTTACGCATGTTCTTTTTTGTTTGCAGTAGTTTCAATAATTGTTTATTGAAAGTGATCAGGAATAAATTAATATAAATCGTTTTGTAAACTATTTTCCTTCCTGTATTAGGGATATTGTCTCTATAATGGTATTCATAAATATTTTGATTAAATAAGTGAAATAACTTCAGATGTGGATTTAAACAAACAAATATTTTATGTGAATCTTTATCAGGAACACATGTGTTACAGATTATATTCTCATGAACTGTTCTATTGTTATATTGTTTTTTAGACTTATGTAGTCTTTTGAAATCTAAAAATAAACCAGTGGGATCAACATTTTACACTTAGTTAATGGCATTATTATTCTCTTTCTTTAACATCTTGTTGCATTATATTGCGACATATTAGAACAATTTAATTTCTCACTGTCAAACATGTTTGGACTGAATCATTTATTCTCTCTGTTTACTTCGAATACATTAAATATTGTTAAACTGCGCTTTATGACTCATTTTCATGGTGTTTAGAGAAATTGTTTTATATTCAAAGGTGAATCCATTTATTTGAAAAGATTTTCTAAAAAAAATAAGTAATATTCGTCTGGTAGACCAAATAAAAGATTCAAAAACACCAATAAAAATCTAAGTAATTTCATCTGCATCTGCTGCGTCAATTTTATTTTAGGCGTTTTTGGAACAAGACTATGCAAGAGATTCAAATGAATTGAAATTGAGAATTCAAGAATATTGTCAGGAAGTTAACAATTTACATCAATTATTATCAGATGCTTTTGAGGCAAATAAATATAAAAAAAATTGAGCCGACGTTATCAGTTGGTGCACTGAAAAGTAAAATAATATTAATTCTATTGGTGCTGATACTTTTGAAGTTGTCTAGTTGCAGTGAATACTTTTGGCACCAACTTCACAAGTACCAGCAACAATAGAATTAATATTATTTTGTACCTTTCCGTGCACCACCTGATAACGTCGGTCCAATTTTTGCAAAAAATATTTATTTCACACTTTTGAATATTACATTTGTCACGAAAATCGTTGAACGTTCACCATTATCCATGTATGCTTTGCTTGTATTAGCTATTCAGAAATGTTTCGGAAATACGCATATTATAAACTAACTTTACCACTCTTTTAACTCGAAAACACTCAGTGAAAACATGTTCAATATTGATGTTGCTACAAATAATCTGGTCATTAATTTTCTATTATCAGATTTTCAATTTTTTCATTTCAAGAAATTCCCTCTTTCACATAGCAAAATTACAAATATTTCAAATTTTAACATCGCAGAAACTCGAAAACCTTAGCTCCTTTGAACAAATGTTAAATTTAAACGTTTCCGGATATTTTGGTATTTTTAATTCTGCCATCTCGGATTTTAGATTTTCGAGAAAATTTGCCAGAGACCATATCCAACAACATTTAAATTGGGTATTTTTTTAACTGTACGGATTCCGAGTTACAGCAGTGATAAAGTCTGAAATATGTGTAGGTATTTCCGGCGCGATGTTTTGGGATCTCTGAATAATAATAATTGGAAAATAATATACATGGGTAATAAGATAAGTAATATCTTCTTTGGTATAAGTGAACATTGCAACTGTTTTCATGACTAATGCTGTACTCTATAAATAAAAATATTTTTTTTTACAAAAACTAGGACCAAAATGCAATTAATTACACTGATGCTGATACTTTTGAAGTTGGTGAAGTATTGAAATGTAGGTATTTGAAAGTTCATCATGAGGTACCGTGTCGAAGGCCCTTGCCCTTCCAGACTCTCTGTTACACGTCTAAGGGTCGGTGTTATAATGTCCGGTTGACCGAAAGTTGAAACTCAACCGAGGGTCAACCGTGAGTGACTTCCTGTATCCTTTAACCCAAGGTTGAAATGACAGCAACTGACTGTTCTCTCAAACATTTCAACCGTAGATATTACTTCTACTAGCGGCTGTGCTTGCTACTAGTATTTTAATCTCTTCAGTGCGGTGGATTTTTTTTTTAAGATTTCTTTCTTCACATCTTTGAAGGATACTGATTAATACGACAATGGCACCTCTTGTTTGTTTACGACAACAAAGCTAAAAAAACTCTAATAAACTTAGTTATCAATAGATTTTGTGAAAATTGTTTTATATAAGTATTCCAACCTTTATTTACCAATTATAAAACATTTTGTTTGTCCATACAAATTGAAATAATGTAAGAATAATAATAACTCTCTAATTTTTTTTAGTGTATGAAAAGTTTTTGAGATGTCGCTGGAAATGTTCCCTTTTGAAATAATTTATTATACATTACATGATAAAGATACAGTAATGAATATGGATTATATTTGCCCCACTTGCCCCATAACACTATTGCATTATGTTGCATTATATTGCGCCATATTTCAAAAGGTTCAAGGTTTATTTCCAAGCATGTATAGACTTGTTCAAGGTTCATTTATTCCCTCTGTTAATTGGGATTATATTACAATGTCTGCATAATAAACATAACTGGTGATCCTATTATTTCGAAAAAAACAAATTAGGTTCTTTATTGTTCTACTCGGGATCAAGACGGCCTGTGACATTGTATTATGCATAGATAATTTTCAACATTGTCGTTGTTCTCTTTTTCTCATGTTTATTTTCCGTCTCAAGTCGAGAATTTTCTTTGACAGCCACTCCTGCTATTTTATTTACTCAAGGACTTCTATAATTAAATTTCTGGATGTCCAGTTTTGTACATGATATATATTTGAATATCTTTTATTATTAAAACCACAAGAGAATTATTATCTGCATTACTTCCGCCATTTTATGAGCATGTCAAGGAAAAACTACTGAAAGGAATATTTTGTACCAATACGGAAAGTATTGTAAATTTTCAGCAGATATTGAAGTTTCCTTTGAGTATTTTCAGCCTTTGTTCTGTATGTCGGTGCCAAGATTATCTCGTAAACCAAAATTGTGTTGCATTCTTTCTTGTTTTGTAAGTTGCCGATCTCGCACGCTTGCGTCACAAGAGTGGTAATCTGCGCGCAATAGCCGATGTACAGCCCCACAAATATAGCTGGGCGGGTGACGCAACAGAAGAGAAAGCATTTGGCGGGATGATGATGGCACTTTACGCGCGGCCAAAATTCGGTGTACATTCAGATACAAAAATACTTCTATGATTATATGATATGATTTGAACATTGTTTAACTGATGGTAGCAATAAGTACATCTTTTATGAAGAAGGATAATAAATGTTAAAGGGGCTATTATTATCGTATTAGGCACTAAGTATATAGGTCTATTAACTATAACCAAGGCATAACATACCAGGTAAATCTTAATCTTAAAGATCCTGAATATCAACTTAAATTCTTGTCAAACGATAAAACTATGAATCCAAATAATAGATTTCTTAATGACTTTCACTACCTGACAGGTCACTATCTGCTTCGTAATCACTTTCGCTATCTTCCTGTAGATTTATTAGTATTCCACTACTAAATCCTCCTCCTCTTTTTCCATGAGAAACTTTTCAATTTTTTAGCATGTTCACACAGATTTTTTCACTCATCTGCAGAAAATGTGTTGAAGAACACGTCACAAAATAAATCAACAGTCTTCAGAGTAAAATCTACATTTTTTTGAGCAACATGTTGTCTTAAAGATGCCCACACTAATTCAATCGGGCTTAAGTCGGGATGATACGGAGGTAGCCTTAAAACTGTATGACCATGGGCAGCCATTATTCTATCTCAAATGATTTTTTTTTTAAATTTATTTATTGTCCCTTCAACCCTTTAGGCTATTAGAGACAACTTTAAGGTTACACATATCATAATAACAATATATGCACACTTAATATAATTCAGATGTCATTGATTATATTTATATCCGTTAGAAAGTTCACAATTTTATGGGCTTCACAGTTTTCACCGAGTAGTTCTTGTAAAGTTGGTGGAATTCCGTGTATTTGGCGTTGGTGGTGAAATAATGGGCAGTCAAGTAGGATGTGTCTGGTTGTCAGGTTGCATTGGCATGTTCTGCAAATTGGCTCTTGTGTTCTCTTGATCAGGTGGCTATGAGTGATACGTGTATGGCCCAGACGTAGTCTTGTAACCATGACTTGGTGTCTTCTTATTGAAGGATATTTTTTCCATGGGAGAACAGATTTTTTCACTTCAGCAAGCTTAGACTCAGAGTTATTTCACTCAGCTTGCCACGCTGAGATTATAGTTTGTTTTAGGCTTTGCTTAAGGTCTGATTTAACAAGCATTGTTATGAGTTGGTGTTCTTCATTATTTATTGCTTCTCTCGCTAGTCGATCCGCAAGGTCATTTCCTTGTATGCCCATGTGAGATGGTACCCAGAGAAAGTTGATTATTTGGTTATTATGTTGTAGTTTATTAAGTTCAAGTTGAGGAGGATTGGATTGGTTGGATAGAGCTGGGATAGGGAAGAAACCGCGCTGAGAGAATCGGTGATAATAACTGTTTTGCTAAATTTTCTATTGTTGATATACTCCAATGCTTTAAGGATGGCGAATAACTCTCCAGTGAATACAGAAGCAATTTTAGGCAATCGATAGCAGGAGTTATGTTTCATGGTGGTGAACGCTGATGCGGTTCCTTCTTCGGTCTTGGAAGCTTCCGTGTATATATGGGTTGAATCTTGAAATTTGTTCTGTAGTATATGGTTGAATGTTTGCCTTATTATGGTGCAGTTGGTTTCATGTTTATTGAATCTCAAGAGGCTGATGTCGCATTCGGGTAATATCGTTGTCCAGGGTGGAGGGGTTGTTATGTTATTTCGGTATATTTTTGGTAAGGATGTTTGGAACTCAGATAGATGTCTGTTCAGTCGTTCATAAAAAGGAGGATCTATCGTTCTTTTCTCGTAATATGTCTGTTTGAACCGGTTCGAAAAAACATTTCGATGTACTGGAATTTGCTGATTCGTGGCAACAGCTGTTGCGTAATTAAGGCTTAGATATTGCCTTCTGCGATACAATGAAGGTTCCCCGGTTTCAGAGAGGAGACTGGCTGTAGGGCTAGTGTAGTATGCCCCAGTCGCGATTCTGATGGCGGTGTTTTGTATGGCATCGAGTTGTCTTTTTGGCTGATGAATAGACTACAGAACTATAGTCCAGTTTTGAGCGTACCAGGGCTTTGTAAATATTCATCAAAGAAAGATAGTCTGCACCCCAATTTTTTTTTGCTAGTGTTCTCATCAAGTTTAGTGCATTTTGACAGGAAGTCTTTAAGTTTTTTATGTGAGCTTTCCAGTTCAGCTTTCGATCAAATGATTTGTATTGTGGCTTATGTTCTTTTACTATTGTATATAAGTCTATCTTTAGCGTGTCGTCCGTGAACGGTATATTGCGTGCCCTTAACCACTCCTTCATATCATTTTTTAGAGAAACTGTGGTAGGACATTTTTCACTTTGTACATTGTGGTAAGGGGCATTTTCTACAATTAACACACTATTTGCTGGTAAATTGGGGTAACCCAAAAATAAGTTACGACCATCAGTTTCGTTTTTTCAAATGAAAACACCTTATTAGGTATTTCATTTACGAACTTTTCTTTGAATTCTAAGTATGTTTTATGTACCTAACTCAACTGCTATGGAAAAAACTCGTGTAAATAAGTGTAATAGGTAAGTATTTCCACGGATGTATTTGAAAATCTAATCAAACACTCCAAGGTGTGTTTATCTTGCTTTGTTTTCAATCCTCGTGTTTCTGAATGTTGTTATTTAATTTCTTTTTTTTTAATAAACAACTCATACTTGCTAATATATTCAATCTTATTTTTTTCGATAACTGTTGAATTGAGTTCTAATATATGATATATGGTTCATGAGAAATACTTATAATTCAAAGCAATAATCGAAAAATAAAAAAGTATGTGTTCTTATTTGAAAAAAATAAGTTGGTTGTCCAAAATTTTTGTTTTAATCTGTATGCGTAAATTTCCCATAAAAAAGCGCAGCATTATGAAATAAAAATCAACGAGTACAAGTACTTTTTTTAAGTAAGTACCGTTGTAGATGAATTAGACATTATATGCTTCTGAGACTCACTCATATGATATGTTCTATCGTGTTTTTTCTATAACCGTTGGGCTTAGCTACTGGACATGGTACATGAAACATAATTAGAATTCAAAATAGAAAATGTTAAGTTGATGATCGCAACATATTTTTGGGCTACCCTGTAAACATGAATTTACCATAATAAAAAACGTTACTTATGGGACTCATTGTATAAGAATAATATAATATGTTATCTTGGCGCGCTAAGTACATATTATGTATCTGCAATAACAAAGCTAGAAAGTACTATAAATAGCTATGATATTGATGATATTTATCTTTTTTAAATTTTGTGTCTGTTATCTGTTGATAAGTAATATAATTATTAAAGAGACAATAGTTTAGCATTTCATTTCATTTTCCCCAGAATTTGAGAAGGTAGAAAATTCATAAGTCCACATTTAATTATATCCACGTTTCAGGATTCTAATAATCTCAAACTTGAGATCAATGTTATTGTACCAAAAGACAATGGATCTATTATGGTATGCAACATTTTATATAGAAAGAAGAATGTTCAGATACTCATCCAAAATATATTTTCTTTTGAGAAGAACCATTGTTTGCAACATTATAATTATCTATTTTATCAAATGTCACAGTAGTGACCTTTTTCACAAGGAACATCGGATGTAGGATGCTCCTTTGTAAACACTCAGTGACCGTCACTGTCTTCATTACTATCTAAAAGAGTTATTTTTTGCTGTTTCCTATTTACTTTTTGTTATGGCTCTAGCAGATGCTTAATTGCGTATGTTAAATTAATATGTTTGTTCAAGTTTTAAAACAGTAACTAAGTTACAAAAGCATTTGTGAATATTGAGAAAATTGAAAAATTTGAAAAATTGATATCTTATAGGATTTTTGGATGAACTCAAGACCGTATGGTAAAGTTTTCAGGAGAAACTCTTCTTTGTGCACAGGCCCAAGTATATGCAACGAAAACCGCTCTTTCGAGACTTCGTATATCGCTTCATTGGTTTGAGTAGATCAACATTTTTATTTTCAAAAATCCTGTGAAAGGATCGTTTTCCTTGAAGATTTTTCACTTGGCGGGCAGCATCTAGGCCCCTAAAAATTTGTCAGAACATGCTAATGAAAAAAATAGTTTATTTTCTCAACCAGTTCTCAAGATATCAGCTTGGCGGTAATTAATAACTATGACATCATAATGTTGCTCGGAGCCTTAACTTCAAGGCTTGAAAGCTCCTGAATATCCGCGAATAGATAATTGTCCTATTCAACGTAATCAAGCGATATATGAAGACTCGAAAAAGTGGTTTTCGTTAAATAAACTTAGGCCTGGGCCCAAGGACTAATCCTACCTGCTTCCCCGACAGATAAGGTCAAAATTTCAATAAAACTGTGAATGCGAAGAAAAACGTTTTTGTTAGAAAGGCCGCAAAACAACTAATGTGTGAAATTTTATTTTTATTTAGTCTGAAATTAGTTTTTTATTCTAATTGAAAACAATCAATAATTGAGTGAGGCCTGGTCTCAAAGGCTAGAAATTAAAAATAATGCATTTGGGACAAAGTGGTTTCTAACTATCAACTCCTAACTTCTATATTCATTTTGAGGTACATATTTATCCCTTAGGCGCATCACAATTTAATGTAGGTACCTATGCATGACTCTTGATTCATTGCTGATTATACCAATAAATGTAAAAATTCACTAGTTGAAGAGTAGTGTGCATTGCAGCTATGCGCGTTTACTAGCTGCAATTTCCACCACCGACGGCGTGATGCACTTCTTGAAAAGTGGGTCAGTTGGGCTCCGACCTCGCCAAAACCCCACAACTATCAATTGTACACGAAAATGGCACTTTCCGGCGGCGGCTACGGAAATATCCATGAGCTCGTGGTTTTTGTGAAAGTGCGCCCCTTTAGCTGGTCTTCTGAAAGTGTCACCTGAACAGGATGGAAGATATCGGGAAATTTGTGATTGGCTGGAAAATCTTTTTACCAAATATTTTCAAGATCGCATCAGACAGAGTCATCTCAATATGTGTATGTGATAGTGGCAGAACATTTAAAGTTCATGATAGTATATTCCCGTGTAGGGATAGGTACAGGCTTCCGATGATTTCAAATTGGTTATGTTGTTTTAATTTATTTATCCATTAAATATTCGAAAAAAAAAGTTGAAACATTATGCAAAAAGTAATGCCCTAAGACGAGATTCAATCACAGAAAAAATTAAAAAAAATATTTTTGAATGTGGTATAGTCGAGTTTTAAAATTGTAGGCAATCAATTCTCCGAAATGATGGTAACGCTAACGTTTTTCATTATTCATGGAATTTAATGCCTACAATTTTCGAATTCGAGTATGATGAGGAGAAAACAAAATATTTGATTTGTCATAACATAACTAAAGTATAAATTAATTCATATTTGACATTTTTATTTCAATTCAACATGAGGGGATTTTCAGTGATTTTTATTAATTTAAAATTTGTTGCAAATGGTGCGTTCTAATGATACCTAATCAAGGAAGATATGAATGAGGTTTACATGCGAGATATTGTAGAAATGTTGGAAGCAGTGCTTGAATATAGATTGTATCCAGAAAGATATGGGTCATAAAGGAAAACGTTTCAACCAATCAAACGAAGAAAATATCGTGTGATAAATCACACCATGAAATCAACGTGTTAGTTCAAGTGAATATTGACATTGAACTTTCTTCAAAATATATTGGTAAGAATTATGGAAGATTAGAAATATTGGCCCACAAAATTCATAAAAAACACAGATACAATGATTGCAATTTAGAACTGTTCACATATTTCATTCAGGAGCCTTCCTTACATTTTGAAATTGGTATTGGTATTGATAAACGAATAATTATTGTTTCTAATCTCTTTTGTAAAAAGATGAAACATGAATTATAATTGTAGTATATATTTAATAAAACAGATAATCCTCATACATATCATCAAACTAGATCTCAAGTATGTTATAATGGTGTGAAGTTACAGAAAATATGATTATTGGACCTAAATTTACCAAGGAAAATTTGCAAAGCTCGGTAATTTTTCTCGGAAATTATAAAATAGTTGCCTCTTGCAACCTTACAAAATATTAAATGGCTGTCAAGATTGTTGTATAGCTAAAATCAAAACTTTATAGTGAACCATGTTATAAATATCAAATAAGTATTTATTGATACTGTAGTGATAGCTATTAGAATATTTTATTTTCTTATTGTCACATTCGAAACTATATTTTGTTTCACGAATGATGTCGTCTGCCTTGAAAACACGAGAAAAGGATCAATTCAACTGACGGGAATAAATCAGTGGTGTAACGATTTCAATTTTTTATACGTTTCAAGGAAGTTCATATAATTAGGGAGACAAAAATATCGATTGATTAAATAAAATTATTAAAATTATTAACAATATTGCAGAAAGATAAAATATAAATCTTTAGCTTGAGTCATAAAATATAAATTTAATCATCTGAATTCTCTGAAATGTCCCTTTGACTTTGTGACGCCTATGAAATAAATATTGTGTTGCCTTCGAGCAATACGAGCAAAGCCCTATTGTGGTATTGAAGGAGATAAGCTGGAAATACTGTCGTATCTTAGACCGACAAACGTAGTAGAGAATTTCATGGTAATGAGATGCGATGGGAAGTATAGCGCGATGTACGTAGCTCGTGAATGATTACAGACAATAGCCATCATTCGTGAAACAAACTATATTTTATACGCTCTTTCGTATCTTTCTGGCTTTTAATTTCGATGAGTTTTTCATAGTTCTGAAAGAAATTTTAGCTTCGCTGAATAAATAAAAAACAAGAATGGTGTCTCATAATAAAAATACAAAAGTTGTATGTTTTATGTTTAAAATCAAAATGATGAAATATTTCTAACTTTGTCTTGGTGCATTATTTGCATATGCAATATATCCTTTTTATACTAATCGAGACAGAGCAAAATCAGCGATCAATTTATTCAAGTTTTTAATAACGTTTACAATTTTCCCATTCTGCAAATTGAAATATTAAGGAAGTCTAAATTATGCAACTTTTCTCTAATTTAATCATCTTTCTATCCCTTACCGTTCAAGAAATAACAATAATGTCCAATCGGGACTCAGTACAGTAGGAAATCATTCATGTTTCTAAACATCTACTGATGTGATTTTGAATTTTCTAATGGCAATCTGAGATAAACTTAAAACATTATAAATGACACTGAATGCAATAGAATTTTTGTTGTTTGATCAACAGGTCATAGATTGCCTTAGAACGTTTACTCGTAATTTGTCGATTTTTTCACGATTACGCCAAAAAATAAAACCACGGCAAATATAATGGAAGTCACCACGCTAACGAATCACCGAGTATGAAGTTGCAGTGCTGAGTGTAAAGCTTTTATAATATCTACGACATGAAAGTTTTATTGATTTATTTTGTGAGCGTATTGTAATACTATTTACATCTTGGATAAATTTACTTAATAACTACGAGGTACTTATTCAGTTTGAGAAGTTAATGAGCAGATAAATATTTTTTACAAAAAATTGGACCCACGTTATTATTAGTTGGTGCACTGAAAAATACAAAATAATATTAATTCTATTGGTACTGTTACTTTTGAAGCTGTGCAGTTGCAGTTAGATTGATAACTTTTGGCACCAACTTCACAAGTACCAGCACTAAAATCTAGAATTAATATTATTTTATATTTTTCAGTGCACCAACTAATAAGTTGGTCCAATTTTATGTAAAAAATATTTATTTCACCATTTTGAGTGTAACATTAGTCACGAAAATCGTTGAACGTTTACTAATACCAATGAAGATAGCATTTATCCTATTATCCACGTATATTCTTTGCTTGTCGTTGTTATTATTAAGATCTCAAAACATCGCTGCGGAAATACGCATAGGTATTTTAGATGTTACCATTTTACCACCGCTGTAACTCGAAAACCGTAACTCTAAGAAAACATGTTCATTATAAATGTTGCTACAAATAATTAGGTCTTTCATGTAGTACTCAAAGATTTTCAGTTTTCGAAAGAAATCGCTCTCTCCACATTACAAAAATACACATATTTGAGAATTTAACATGCCTCTAACTCGAAAACCGTAACTCTTTTAAAAAATTTTCAATTAAAACGTTACGGATATTGTCATATCTTCAATTATTCCACCTCAGATTTTCAATTTTCGAGAAAATTTGCAACATGCACCCCTTCGGGTGTGGTTTTCGGCGGGAAGGAGATTTCGGATTTGCGTGTTTATGAATATGGGACCATTTCTCAAGCCTCCTCTTTCAAATGAATTAAAAATCAGAGAACGATTACTATATAAAACGCTCGAACGAACCAAAAAAAGCAGACAGTCGAATTGTATACCTCCTCCGTTCGGGGTTCGTCGGTCAAAAATCAGTTGCATCACTTGATTTTACAATACCTACTATCTATATTCAGAGTTGGTGAACAAATTATTGTAAGGTCTATAATTTTATAGGTATTCTGTTAAGGCTGACAAAAAGGTTCCAATAAGTAATATACCTAGCAAACGAAAATCCTTGATTGTCATTTTTTATTCTCTCTTAAGTTATAGACATATGCGATCTAATACGTAAAGTGCTCCAGTATACAAATACGAGATTTACTGTTGATATTAAGTTACGATCATTGATAATTAATAATGCAAGGCTCAAATTTCTTATGATGCGATGATCTTGTAGCTTTAGTTGATATAGGCTAGATCCAGATTAATATGTCTGACGCATTCTCATAGAAGTATGTATTCATATTAGTAAAAACTTTTGAGCTCAATTAATTTTGGTTGATTATTATCTTCTAATAATGTAGATTACCTATTTGCGTAAATTATTATGATATATTTTTGAAAATTTTCTATAAAGCCCTTTAATGATAAGTGTCTACTGTGTTTCTGGTTTAATAGCTTTTTTGGTAGCACACCCTGAAACTAAAAGTTTCCATCCACTGAGACAAAAACGGCTTTATTGATAATCACTCATAGTTCGGTACCTACCTACTATTTTATTTTGTTTGTTAGTTACTATGGTAATGTAATGTAACGGGCATATAAAAGTGACTGGGATTTATTTATTTACAACAGTTTATTTATTTCTACACTAAGTATTTATATCACAGACTAAATATCCATAACTATATACAATTTAACTAACTTAACACTATTTATATTTACACTTCACTATTTACAACTATGTACAATTTATATTCAACTATTTACAATTTATATTCACTGCTCCAGACTTACTCGTCTGAACCGGGCGATTGCACCTGACTGACTCACTGACTCCGCAGCACTCTCCAATATATAGGCAAGCAGATTGGCTCTCGTATTTTCTACACCCATCTTCCGATGCCAAGCGAGCTCTCCCGAACTTGCGCGAAGTTACTAGAAGCTTCGGGAATATGTCTTGACCCAAGCATGCATGGCTGACCAATACCAATAGCGGTATGCAACACACCACCTGGGTCCTACCAACGTCCGCACTCGCTAAGGTGCTCCGCCTTCCGACGAATCGCACAGCCCACCATTATGGCACCGATCACCGAAGCCAAGTTCGGTACAGTAATAATGATTTCATATAATGTAATAATGAATTCAGAAAGTATATAAGATATAGATAGCCTAGAACGTACAATGAATGCTTTTTGTATGTTTCGGTTGTCGATATTTGCAAATATGTTATTTTTACATTAGGTGTATTGGACGTAGAATACCTATCACATGCGTTTGCTACTTTCGCTGGCGCTAAGGAAAAGTTTTTATGCCAGAATGCGTCAACTGATTTCAGAGTTGTCACGTCGCCACGTTTTATTATCAGCAAGTTATTTTTCAAAATTGTCAGAAATGGAAAATATTTCAAATTTCTCCCGTTAAAAGGACGAGTAAGTATGCTTTATCCGTCAACGAGAAAATTATAATACTCAAGGTATACAGGGCTCTTGACTGTGTAAAATATAGAAGTAGTGTTGAAAATTTAGTGGAAATTGACTTCAAACATGACGGGAATTGTAAAATCTAGTATGTATAGACTTACGTGAAGAAAATGAACCGAAACCGGCTCCAGGAAGACCTTGTGTGATTGCCGACGACTTGGCCAAAAAACGATATAAGAAAGAAAGTGCATGCGTTTTATTCTAATAAGGAAATCCCCATTTTGGATAAAGTCCTAGCAAACATTAAATGTATAATAAAAATGTGCCTGAAATTGGAAGAGAAAAATAAAATAGGAAATCGCTGCTGATTGCGAGGACTGAAGTGGTCTGTTAGAGGAGAAAATACTTACGATTTATAAGAAAATTCTGAAAAAAAATTATTTTGATGAAACCTGGTTAAATGATGGCTATACAGTAGGTAAGATGCTCAGATTTCCATGGACAGCTCGATGCACAAATATATCTATTCTTAATGAAATCAGACCTGAGCACCGTCTGTCAAGTCTAACCTCAACTCGGGCTTTGAAGTTTTTTGGCCACATAATCCGACATGACAACGTCGAACGCCTCATTGTGCAAGGAATGCCAGTTGGAAAAAGATGCCTTGGACGTTCACCAACCAAATGGACTGACGCCATCCGCAGTGTAACAGGGCTAAAACTTGAAACAGCTACAAGAGAGGCAAATAATCGACACAGATGGCGACAAACTATAAATCATGTTATGGCCACCCTAGACACAAATAATTAGCTCACAACATTCACCACACGTCGTTTACGACGTTGGACTGAAAAGAAGATACAGTGGGTAAAATGTGGCAAGATAAAAATATAACTTTGCTTCGTCAAGCTTTTATAGAAGATTTGTCTACCGGCCTAAGAACAACCCCAGGAAAAGGGAGAAGGATCATCATCACCATTACACATATTGGCTGCAGTGACGGCTTCGTAAAAGGTGGTTAACTAACATTCCGGTCTACGCGTACAATTGATTATCATGAAGAGATGAACGCAGACCTATTTGAATGATATTTTCAATAAATGCTTGATTTAATCTCCTCAGTTTCTGCAATGGACAACGCCAGCTATCATTCAAGAAAATGCGAAAAGTTATCGACTAGTTCATGGAGAAAAGCAGATATATGTCATCCGGTGGCTTTTGGAAAAAGAAATAAACTTTGAAGGCGATATGGTAAAAAAGAACTTCTTGCAATAATTCAGGATCATAAACACTGCTCTACCAAATACCGAAAGTTAAATAAATTCATTATTCACTGCCCTTACTTAGATATGATTATGACCTTATTTACAAGCAATATGATGACGAGCCCAAAGAGGGTAAGCTAGGCTGGTCTAATAAACAAAACCATTAAAAGTATTTAAAACTTCTTGAAAAGAACCACCTTGTACAGGTTTTGGGTAATTAGGGTTTAGAATTTTCTTATAGATCGTCAGTATTTTCTCCTCCAAAAGGCAATTTCAGTCCTTGCATTCAGCAGACTTCATTCAAAGTAGGGATTTTTTATTAAAATAAAACGGATGCACTTTCTTTCTTATTTCGTTTTTGGCCAAGTCGTCGGCAATCATACTAGGGCTTCCTGGAGCCGGTTTCGGTGGGCAAAACTAATTTGGAACACACTTTAACCTATCACATTTTTTTTGTTTTCAAGCCGATTTCAATAAAATTTGGACACGGTACGAATTCGTCAATTCTTGAAGGGCTGCTGTTATTTCGTTTAAGGTTGACACTACAGGGACGGATCTAAGGTTTAATTTATATTGCAGTGCTATTTTAAATAATAAGCGGCTGTGATTAGGTCAGTGGCGGCGAAGGTTGCAAGAAGCCATCAATAGTGAAGGGAGTAATATTCTCAATGAATTTTTGTAAAATAAGTTTATTTTTATTAATAAATAATGTTTGAAAATATTTAACTTTCTTTTTTATATTTATGATTATTATTATTTCACAAAATTTAAGACTATTTCAAAAACTTGACATTGACAGGGTATTCCATGGCAAACTTGAATAAAATAATACTGACATTATGACGCCCTGCAGTTGACATTCCGTTATGCAGCCTTCTAACAAAAATGAAAAAAATAGGAATATTTTTAATTTTGCTTGTATTATTTTATTCTTATTAGGTGTGCCCATATTTAATGGTCAGATTGAACTCAAAACATGTTTAGTAGAAATCGGCTTGAAAACGAAAGAGATATAATAGGTTAAAATGTGTTCCAACTTAATTTTGCCTACAGTTTATAGTAGATTTTCTAATCCCCGTTTGAAGTCATTTTCACTAAATTTCCAACACTACTTCTATGTTTTACACATTAAAGAGCACTGTATACGTTGAGTATTATAATTTTCTCGTTAATGGATAAAGCACACTTACTCGTCCTTCTTACTGGGGAGAAATTTGAAATATTTTTGATTTTTGACAACTCTAAAATCATTTTCAAACTGATAAAATGGGAGGTGGCCAGGTAAAACAATAAAATCTATTCCACAATTTCTTAAATAATTAATACATATTTAAAACTACAAAATATTTTACGATTTTGGAATACATATTTCCTCTGAAACGAGCCGTCGAAAATTATTTATTACTTGCTTTCCTTTTCAAACGGACTAGAGCTTTTTTTTTAGTGCCTTCGACTGCTATGTTACAAAAATTATAAAAAATATACCTAATTTTTTAATAGCGAAATATTTACATTTCAGTCACTCTATAATCTAAGCCGTTTGGTTCCATAAATGAGTTATATTCTTCCGTTTTACTTTCCTATCGCTACCTCAAGTAGTTATGTTGTAATGTGTGAGGAAAGAGTTATTGTAATCATGTAAAATTCTCTAACTGTTAATTTATATACCACCTTCAAAACTTCTACTTTACCACATAAAATTAAGCCTCAGAATTCGTTTATTTGCGCTATATTATGTTCGGTGTTTGGTTCACCTAACTAGACTAAATTTGGTTCAGTACATGAATAGACAGACAAAAGAGACAACACTTTGTCTGATGAGTGTTCCATTTATCACATTTTTGAATCCAAGTATTGCCGAATGCAGCCGCTTCTAAGTTTTGCCAAGACATATCGGAAGGAACATATCTACTTGTTACTGCATTTCAAAGCTGTCATCCAAGCAAAGAACCATCAGATGTGAGAATAATTCATCTCGAGCTTTTATCTAATTTGTGAAAGTGCATCGTCATCATCATCATCATACGTTAATGGTTATGATATTTCCCTTATGTACACACAGTCGAGTCCTCACACTGCCAGTTTCACTCAGACATTTGAATATTCATGGGAACAATTAAAATATTTTAATGAGGCGGCATCCAGAGTTGCAATATACAAGTTCATTCGGTTCAACTTTATATAACTTAGTGCGTGTTGTTGTATAATTATTCAAATTTAATTTTATTTCCCGCTGCGAGATGCCCAACCCTTCTCCATATAGCCTAGCTGTGTTGGTGCCCGTCAGGCGATTATTTTTTATTTCTTTTTGCATTTTGAATTGAGAACAGCTTGTTCAGACACAAATGGAAACATGATGTATTATTACAATTCCAACATCAACCTTCTAATGAATATATTGATTGAAGTTGCAATGTTTGGGGTGAGTCTTCGGTACACATTTTAATTGATTTTTAAATGATGAGTAAATCCAAGGAGTTACAAATAAGCTAAGTTTAAATAAAACTTAGTTAGTGTATGAAAATAGCTTGATAAAAACTAGAAGAGACTTCATTAGATAATGCACTATATAAATAACAACACATAATGTAAACAATCATAAAGATTTTGAAATCGGTATCAAGAGATTGAATATTAGATGTCTATAGAAGACTCTTGACATCAATTTGAACATCTTTATGGTCCTTAGATTATTTATTGTTCCATAATTTATCACAAAATAAAACGCAAATTGATACACAATGTTGTGCGTATTCCTCTTGTTTATCTTATTCCATCATCAATAACCTCAATAATTCAAATTAAAAATTATTATTTACTTAATAATTCTATTTCCTGAGAAAATATTAAGTACCTAATGTTGTTATTAATTAGTAAAGAACATGAATAAAAACGTGATGTGAGCAAAGAAACATTCATTATTGCGAATATTGGGTAATCATACACTCCAATAGTCTTATATTCTACTTATCACTTTTAGGGACACATTTTTCAAAAAAAAGTTGTAGGGACATATCATATCTAAAACTTGGAAATATTTCTGCTGAAATTAAATCAACTGCTATTTTTGAGATTTTTTAAAAAGTTTAGTCTGTCGTCATTTTGAAACTACAGGTCTGATTTTTGCAGCAAATCTGAACTTCTTTATTGACATAACACCATGGCGTTGTTTTTTTTTGAATTTCAAACGTGCGAAAGATCGCAACTTTTTGGCGGTTTATAAGCTCGTTACAACGCGAATTCATAAACGTTCAATCAAATGCTCGTATATATTATAACATAAACAGTTCGACCCTATGGCTGACTTCAGCTGATTTTTGACTGACAAGGAGTTCTATGTCAAAATATGACACATTTTGATAGAAATTATGAAAAATAGAAACTCGACCATGCCACTCAAACGTAGTTATAGAAATTAAATGTTATTTTTTGACTATTGCTGTAAAATATCAGCAAGCACATAGTAGCATCGTATGCAAAGAAAATTTTCAAAACTTTGTTTGCCTACGAACAATTGGAGAACAAACACTTGAGAGACGCAATGAGTTTCGAGCGTAATCTTCCAGGAGACTCTTTGTTTTAGTACCCTCATAAATCAGTTAGTATCACATTGGTATAAATGACTTGGCTTTAATCTGAGGAACTGGATTTTACACATCCAAAAACTACCATGTTACTTTTTAACTCATTTCTGCGGTCAAAACTCATCAGTTATATGCTGCCCAACTTAAACAGTATATATTGATAGCACTCAGCGAGTGCAAATAAAATTTGATAAGTATATGAGTTTTAAAGATGGCATTTACCCAGAACCAGAACACAATATTCCTCTCGATAGTCTGCTTAACCCATTAACGCCCAATTTATTTTCTTCCCCCAAAACATCATGATTTTAAAAGGGTTGCTTCCTTTGGGTTTATATTGAAAACCTAGGTAATTCATATTTTTTTATCCGCCATCTTTGACTTTTGAGGCCGTCCTTTTATGAGGACTCTGGGCGTTGTGTGCCTAATTCGTAACGCAAATAGTAATCGTAACAATAAAGTTATCGATAAGAGAAAGCTAAATAAAATAAGAATTCAAGTAGGTTCAAATAAAAAATATATTTCTCAATATAAATTTTCAATAAAAAATACAAACAAAAGGATAACGTAAGTAGGTACAAACAAAAAAAAATTCAAAACTCAAACTTATTTGCTAAAGAATAATTTTTCATGAAATTTAAGAGAAAAAAATAAGTAATACCTCACCATCATCTCGTCAAATGATAGGTGCCTCTGAAAAATGCCCCATTTGCGAAAATTTGCGTTCATAGCGTCAAGAAGAGGTCTTATTTTGAATGCTTGATCACCTTTACAAGTTTTACCATTTGTATTATTCTGCAAATGAAATAACGCCTTTAGTTCCAAATATCGGTTCCGACTCATTGCATCCTTCACTAATTGTACGCCCAGATCTTCAGCATCAGACCAATAATCCCGTTCGCTTGGAAGCCTGTGATATCCGGAAAAAATCAGAAATCCGATGAATATTTTTATTTCCTCAACAGTCACCAAAAATCCCTCTCTATTCTTTTGTTCAGATGCATAGCGAATTGTTTCGTCGACAATTTGTTGATAAACATCCACCGTGAAAAAATGATAGTGAGGTCTCCATAACAGAATAGTTTTGGCGGCGTATCAGTAAAATTATCCCATGCATCATATTGCGGATGATCTATTATCCATTTTGGTGGATCTTTTTCATTTTTGTTGTGTTTTTTTCGCTTGGGCAAATATTTTTCCATCTCTTCTTCAGCTTTTTTATCGTCTAAAAAATCCGTTGATGATTTTCTTTGTTGCAGAGTTGATGTTACTGGCGTAAGGAAATTTGATAACGGAATATTATCATCATCGGAATCGTCATCATCTGAAGAAATATCTATCTGCGTTTGTCCTACAACATCAGATATAACAGGAATATCCAGATGCTCGTCATCAAATTCATCTTCATCTACTAAAGGAGGCAAAGCTAAAATATCAGCTTTCATCAGCTTTACTCAGAATATATCAATAGCATCCTCGAGAGTCTTGAAAATAGTCTGTTTATTGCTCATTTCGGTGGAATATGAAACCAAAATTTTGAATGTGAAGAAGTTTATAATTATGCCAACGTCCTCATTCGAGGACAGATAGGCTTGATGACTTTTTTTTTCAAGATATTAGCAAACTTCTAATCTCTATTGTTTCCTAACAAAGCATTCATATTTTGAGTTTCTAATAACACAGTAATCATTGTTTTACCTCATACGCTTCTCACTATACCAAGTCAAGGTTCCTTCATGAGCAGAGCACTAGAAAACAGTAATTTTAAATTATTTTTACAACAGCTTTGCTCAAGACACAGCTCTCAACTAAACTATTTTTGACGCAGATGGGTTGCTGCATATGCGATTAGTGTAATATCTGATCGAATTTTATATTTTCTAGAATAAGAAATAAATGTGTTTATGTTCGTCCTCGGACGAGGACACTGGGCGCTTATAGGTTAATAGATTTCAATGTGAATGTTTTCTACACAGACGCGCTAAATCGCAACTACTCTTCCTACTCAAGGCACTGAACAACTTAATAGATTGTTCATAGATCGTTGAATCTATTTCATAACAAGTACTTATCTGACTGGCGGGAGCAATCCTACGTTTGTACAACCTTTGAATAGAACTAACATAATGGAGCACTCGCCACTATCCTGACTATGTGGTGATCTGTATAATAAAAATCAAAAACGGTTCAATATTTTCAACTGCAATGCAGCTTATATCAAAAACATTCATAATTTAGTTTTCAGTTCTTCTTTTCTTTTTGTACATAATTTACGTTTACTCCTATTCTGTAAATGGAGTTTCTGTTAAAAAATAAAAATAAAATAAAAATATATATTTCGGTATGTCCTGATCACCACACATTTTATATGTTTGTCTTAGGATTTACCAAAATGACGATAATAAGAGAAAATTGAAATTTGCATTCATACTGCCGGCTTGTATATAAGATATTTTAAAATTTTGCTGTTGCACATATTGCAATCTACATTGTGGCCTTTACAATAGTTAACAACAAACAGTAATGAGGATTCTTTGGAGGAACATCAAGGTTGATATTTTTTCTACACTTTACATCTTAACTTTTGACATCACATGTCCAACTTGTTCAAGTGAAATCGCACTACCGAGTCGCAGCTATGAAATCTCGTTAACTGTGGCAGCCGCAGAGAAACTTTCGCAATTAGAGAATGAACATGGAAATGGTAGGAGTCGGCATGAGTGACTTCATACAATAACTCGACATAATAGCAACTACTAGTATTATTCGTTGTTTCGCATTGGGATACCCAAAAGAGCTGAGACAGCTCCGCAAACGAGCTCATCTGCTAAAAGAGATAGATACAGTGAGAGAGAGAGAGAGAGCTTGTGTATGTATATCGGACTGACAGCAGCCACCGGTCGAGACTAGGCTCCAAGAAGATGGTTTTCCACTAGACCTCCAATTGTATCTATCTTTCCCAAACAACAATGATGTGTCTTGTTCACATCGTCTTGAATAGTTTGCTGCCATACGTCACATGTTGCATAGCTCCGTTTGAATGGGAAGAGACTATGATTATTATTCCCATTACTCTCATCTCTACAATGAATTCTCAGTCAGGAGTAATGAACCTTTGACAGCTTTCATTCGATGTATCAATAAGTAATGACTATACAAATCATCGTATGTAATAAGTACTCAGTAGAATCTCAATTCTCAGTTCATCTCATTTCTTTTCTATTACTCGATGATACGAGTATTTCATGTACGACAAAAACATTTGCAAAAATGCTCTTACATAATAAAATTATTAATTAGTATTCTGATAGTAGACAGGTTATAACGAGGATTAAGTTCTTTGAATTTGGTTAGATGCAGGGTCGAGCAAATATACACGGAGAAAAATAAGTCAAACTACAGAATTTGTATCATGAGAAAACTTGCTTATATTAGATGACTCTGCATTTTGTGTTGTTTCCGTTTTGTTGGAATATCTTTCTTTATCGATCCATATTCTCTATACATATATTGAGTGATCTGGTAGTTATTTGTTATTTAATTATTCATTGCGTCAAGGTTCTTAATCTTCTTTGATGCTGCAAGCGTATGTACAATTTTAAGAAATCCATCTTTGGACATAGGCCTCTCCTAAACTGTTCTGGGTTAGCTTTTCCTGTGTAGGCCTTTTGTTTATTTTTGATCCACGAACCAAACGGAGGAGGTATAAAATGCGACTGTATGTCTGCATGATTTTTTTCATATTTGTTCGCGCCTTTTGCATAGTAAACGTGCTTCGATTTTTATGATTTTCTTTCATTTAAGAGATAACTGTTGAGAATGGGTCCCATTGAAAAAAAATCAATCATGGTGAGGGCAATTTTTCCCGAAAATTGAAAATCCGAGGACAGAATTAAAGAAAATTCCATATCCGGAAACGTTTACATTGGACATTTTAAAAAATAGTCATAGGAAAATTCGAGATTGGAATATTAGAAAGTGAACCATATCCGGAAACGTTTAAATTGAACATTTTTTTTCAAAATAGTTACGGTTTTCGAGTTACAGCAATAGTAAAGTCTGGAATATGTGATAAATCCATGAATTTCCGCTATGTGGAAGGGGCATTTTTTTAGAAAATTGAAAATATGAGACAGCCGAATTGAAGAAGAGATTATATGCAGCAACATTTAAATTGGATTTTTTTTAAAGAGTTACGGTTTTCGAGTCACATCAGTAAAGTCTGAAATATGTATATCTGCGCCTCGATGTTTCGAGATCTGTAAATAATAACAAGAACAAGCTAAGCCTTATACATATCTAGTAATAGGATAAGTGCTATCTTCTTTGGTATTAGTGTACGTGTTCAACAGTTTTCATGGCTAATGTTCAGAAGTGTGAAATAAATATTTTTTATATTAGTTGGTGCACTGAAAAATACCAAACACATTCTATTGGTACTGGTACATTTGGAGATGGTGCTTACAACAACAAACTACAAAGGCACAACTTCAACAGTACCAGCACCAACAGAATTGATATTATTTTATATTTTTTAGTGCACCAACTAATAAATTCGGTCCATTTTTTTGTAAAAAATATATGAATATTGTCTTCCCATCTCATCTGTGGAGAAAATCCATAACAAATGAATATTCCTACATTCGGTTAACAACGAAAACACTTGAAATGAGCTTTTAAACTCTAATTTGAACTCAAAAGATTGAAATTGTAGGTAAAAGTCCATTGTCTCAAAGTGGAGTGAAGTAAATTGTAGAAAAATGAAACTCGCAGTCTTCTCCACAATATATTGATTACATAATTACCATCAGAGACATGTTTCGAAACTATATAGTTTCATTATCAATCTTAAAGGTTCTGTAATAAATTTGTGCAAATTAATGATATTATGATACAGTTGAAATATATCTTAGAAAATATGGCTAATATGGTACTCACGTGGAGATGAAAAATAACTCTATCACAAACCAAAATTCGTCAAAAAATAAAATAAAATAAAAATACAATTCAGAAGAAAACTTTCACATTATACCCCAAAAATTAAATAAAATAAAATTAAATTCTAAAACAAAAAATTAAAATTAAAAATTGATTCTAACTGTCCTGGACTACATGATTGATGTGAGGATCGATGAGAAAGAGAAAAATTTTGGTTGGAGACGATAATTTATAGATCATCAACCCATGCGTGGTGCCATCTATAAATGACTGGACATAATTGATAAAGTTACTATCATATAAAGATTGAAAGTTGAAGAAAACTCTATAATATATAATATAATGACAAGTAAATAAATGAGGTTAAGGAGAAGCATAAATATAAATATCCCTAAACAAATTCAAAAATTGAGAGTGTTAAAGAATTGTATGCAATCAAAGTTAGTCTGTTCATTAAGAGATATGATTAATGGGTTCTTGTTATTAGAATTGATTTCAAAGATTTCTAAGATATTCAACAAACGGCCCTTTGGTGACAGGTGTAATATTCTGACATCTTTAGTGATATCAAAGGTATGTTTATGATTAATAATATGATTCGCGAAGGAACTGTTGGAATTGATCTCATGGAAAGGAGCTGTGAGAAACAATGATCGATATTTGTCTATCACTTTGGTGTGTTCATCTATTCTGATACTTATTTTTCTACCAGTTTGACCTACATATTTGGCTGAGCAGTTTGGTGTAGAGCAAGAAATCTCGTAGACACCTGATCTATCCAAGGGACTAACCTTATCTTTGCTGTTGACCAACTTATTATATAGTGTGTTCCGAGTGAAGAAGCATACCTTCAATTCTTGGTTATGACGTTGGAGTATGTTTTTGACTTCTTGGGAAACTTTTCCAATGAAGGGCAGTGAACAATATCTAGATGGTAAGGCAGGTATAATTAAATTTCTATTTATATGTTTTTGTAAATGTCTATGGTATATTCTATTGAAACTCAGGCATGGTTCGGGTAATAAAAAGTTCTGAAGATTATGTCACAAAAACTATATTAACTGAATACAAAATAATGAAAACTAACGAGACAAATAAAATACGAGAGTAACGACCATTATCAACTTGACATTCTATATTGTCCTTTTTTGACATATATGACATCAGCGTTAATTGTTATGCATCAAGTTGACAGATGGCGCTAATTACACTATAAGTTACAATATTGATTTTGAACTAATTCTAACACCCCCACTAGATCAAAACAATATTTTTCCTTCTTTAAAACATTAATTTACATTGCTATAAGACCCAAACACTTAACAAACTTATAATGTTTAATACTACCCAAACTTTTAGTAAATATATCTGCAGGCATGTTATCAGTATCCAAATATTTAATCACAATTAACTTGCTAGAAATAACATCTCTAACAAAATGATGTCGCACATCTATATGCTTTGATCTTTTGTGAAAAAGAGGGTTTCCTGCAAGTTTATGTGCACCCTGATTATCATTATATATAGTGGTACAGTTTAACTTCCTGCCTAATATATCTCCCAACAAACTTCTCAAATAAATAGCTTCTTTGGCAGCCTCGGAGAGTCCCATGTACTCTGCCTCCATGCTGGACAAAGCAACCGTTTTTTGCTTTGAACTGCCCCAAGAAATCATTGCATTTGACAATTTAAAACAAAATCCTGTATAGGATCTCCTATCAAAAGAATTACTCGCCCAATCGGCGTCAACAAAGCCAATTAGCTCTAAATCATCCTCTTTAAAACACAAACAATAATTTCTAGTGCCTTTCAAGTACCTTAAAATACGTTTTGCAGCCTTCCAGTGCTCTTCATTAAAACATTTATTAAATTGACTGAGGTAGCTTACCGAATATGAAATATCTGGCCTGGTCATGACGGCAAGGTACATTAAACTACCAATCAACTGCTGGTAAGGCATCGAAAAACTGCAAACTTGCGTTTTTTCAAGACTTAAACTATTTTCCATGGGGGTACTCACAGTATTACACTCACTCATTTTAAAACGCTTTAATAAGTTATCAATATATTGTTCCTGATCTAAAGTAATGACATTTTTCTCTTGGTCTATTAAAATTCTTATTCCAAGGCACTGTCTGGCTCTACCCAAATCTTTAATTCTAAATTCTGAACCTAATTTATTTTTCAAAATTTCTGTTTCTTCAATACAATTAGAAAAAATAAAAAAATCATCCACGTAAAGAGCAATAACAGTTAACACACCATTTTTACGTGATTTTTTAAAAAGACAAGGTTCATATTTCGATTTTTGATAGTCCATTTCTGTTAAAACTACTTCAACCCTTTGATACCAAATTCTAGACGCTTGTTTGAGCCCATAAATTGCCTTATTTAATTTTAAGACTTTATTTTCTTGCCCAGGAGCAATAAAACCTTCCGGTTGTCGCATAAAAACGTTTTCATTTAACTCACCATTCAAAAATGCTGTGGTTACATCCAAATGTGTTAAATCCAATTTTAATTTTACAGCTAATGCAATCATCATACGCAAAGTCGAATGTCTTACAACTGGACTGAAAGTCTCATTATAGTCTATCCCATATTTTTGTGTGAAACCTTTAGCGACCAATCTTGCTCTAAACCTAACACTATTTTCCGCATCCATTTTCTTGCGAAAAACCCATTTGCACTGAACTAGAGACACTTTACGATCTTGTGGAATGTCTACCACTTCCCACGCATTGTTTTCATTGAATGAACTGATCTCTTCCTCCATTGCCTGCCGCCACTGAGTCGAATCTGCTCTTGACATTGCTTCTAATACACTTTGAGGGTCATCTTCCAAACTGCTAGTACACATGTAGGACACAAAATCGTCAAAGTTTTTTGGTTTGGGCATACGTTGTGATCTTCTAGTTGGTTGAGATATCTCTGACTCAAGATCATTAACTGAATACTCTTCTTCACTGTCTTCTCCATCCAACACATAATCACTGTCACTATCATGCATGTCTCCATCAGGTAAACGGTCACAATCGGCTGAGGAATTGCTGCTTGAGCCTTCATTTTGTTCACGTTCTGTAACAGGAATTGGCTCGGGTTGAATTTGCTGTTGATCCCCCACTGAAACTAGTACCTTATCTTCTTCTGTAACTTTCTGTTGTTCTGAGGCTTTTTCTTTATGATTTTCAAAGACTACCACATCCCTGCTTGTAGATACTTTTCTCTTTACTGGATCATAAACCCTATATCCCTTTACAGTTTCACTGTAACCTACTAAAATTTTCTTCTCGGCCTTCCTGTCCCATTTCAAACGCTTCTCTTTAGGAACATGTACCATCACTGGACTGCCAAAAATTCTAAGATGGTTAACGTTTGGTTTTCTCTTAAACCACATTTCAAAAGGTGTTTTATTGTCTGGTAAACCAGTTGCTGGCGATCTATTTCGTAAATATATAGCAGTATTAATAGCCTCTGCCCACAACTCCTTTTTTAAGTCTGCCTCGAATAATAAACACTTTGCTCGTTCTACAATTGTTCGATTGAGCCTTTCAGAAACTCCATTTTGTTCTGGGGTATATGAGTTTGTCTGTTGGTGAATTATGCCATTCATTTTAAGGTAAGTATTCATTTCATTGTTCACAAACTCACCACCGTTATCGGACCTCAAAATTTTTATCTTTCTTTCTTGTTGATTTTCGACAAGATTCTTGAATACCTTAAAACATTCTGTTACTTGATCTTTGGACTCTAAAAAGTAAATAAACCCATACTTAGAGTAGTCGTCTTCTAAATTTAAAAAATATCGTGAGCCTCCTATGGATTTAGTTTCCATTGGGCCGCATAAATCACAGTGTATCAAATCTAATACATTTTTTGCTCGCTTAGCCTTTTTTGGAAAAGGTAATCTATGTTGTTTTCCTTCGCAACATGTTGTGCAGTTATACTTTCCAATGTCTATTTTTTCAGTGCATACTAACCCGTTTACAGCACCATTTCTCATCTTCGTTAGGTCAGCACTGTTTAAATGACCAAGTCTCTTATGCCACGTTTCTGCTGTCACTTCTCTGCTGCTTGTTAAAAAACATTTTTCTGACCAAATGTTTAACTTGTAGACACCATTAACTAAATCAGCTACTGCTACTAACTCAGCGTGCTTGTTGTAAATTTTGCAACACTGTAAATCAAAAACTACCTTATTACCATTTTTGATTAATTGACTTACCGAAAGTAAGTTGGTCGTAAGATCTGGCACACAGAGAGCTTTCTGGACAACTATGTCATGTGTCTCACTATTGACAACTGTGGTAATTTTGACATCGCCACAATAGACTACCGGAATTGCTGTGTTATTGGCCACCAATATCTCTTTTGTTTGACAAGGACCTTTTTCTCTTACTAGCTGAGTATCTGACACCATATGCATAGTTGCACCACTGTCAATATACCAATCTGTTTTCTTGTACGCCCCACTTAAGAACACCACACTGAAAGCATTTCCAGTTTTCGTTTCTTTGTTGTTGTCTTTCTTAATCCTTGGTTTTGGACATCGCGTTTGATAATGCCCATAATCTTTACAGTTAAAACATTGTATGTTTTTCAGCTTGTCCTTACTGTCATTGGTTGAACTGCCCGTCTTGTTGGTTGACCTGCCCTTCTTGTGAGATGGCTTACTATTATTTGCATAAAATGCACTGCTTGCCTTATTGACGTCACTTCCTTCCATATCTAGAAGTTTGGTTTTGATGGAATCAGTCGTGATGGCTATGCCAGAGTGTTCGATTGCCATAATCATTGGCATAAATCGCTCAGGCAATCCTGCGAGCATCAACGAACCCACCCATTCGTCATCTATATTGAAACCTGTGCCTTGTAATCGCTGGCTAGTTTCTACAATCTGGTTAATATAAGTACCCATTGACTCACATGATTCTAACCTTGTAGAAATTAACGTTCTCAGCAAGCTTATTCTTCTTGTAAACCCACTGTCATCGAACATAGCCTTCAGCCTAGTCCACAAATCTCTGGCTGTCTCTGCAGACTTAATATGGACATATAAACTAGGATCAATCATTAAGATTAACTTGGCTTTAGCTTTCTCATCTTCAAGCTTCGCTGCAGCTTCAGCTTGGGTTGGATCTGTTGTCGTACTCGATGTAGCACTTGTCCCTGCGCTTGTACTCGCCTTAATGCAATGCTGCAAACCTTCTAGGATTAAGAAATTCTGCGCTCCAAATGCCCACTCATCATAATTGTCCCGGCCTTTTAATTTAGGCACACCTATCTGGTAATTCGCCATTTTTGTATACTTGCACGCCTGTGTAATCTTCCTTTTAATTACTTTAAACTACGTTGTCTGGGCCCATAACCTATTGAAACTCAGGCATGGTTCGGGTAATAAAAAGTTCTGAAGATTATGTCACAAAAACTATATTAACTGAATACAAAATAATGAAAACTAACGAGACAAATAAAATACGAGAGTAACGACCATTATCAACTTGACATTCTATATTGTCCTTTTTTGACATATATGACATCAGCGTTAATTGTTATGCATCAAGTTGACAGATGGCGCTAATTACACTATAAGTTACAATATTGATTTTGAACTAATTCTAACATATTCTATCTATGAATTGAGTCGGGTAATCATTGTTAATACCAATTTGTTTAATGATGTTTAGTTCATTGTTAAAGTCTCTAGCACTCATAGGGATGGAGAATAATCTATGAAAGAATGAATTGAAAGAGCTCAGTTTGTGCGATATCGGGTGACATGATGAGAAAGGGATGATGTTGTCTGTGTGTGTAGGTTTTCGGTAGATTGAGAATCCCAACTTATTGTTTGTTTTTGTAATGAGGATAAAGATTGACCTAAGCTGACAGATAATAATTTACACTAATAGGTACTCCATTTCAAAGAGAGAGATTAGTAAATTATGATAGGCAGAATACAATAACGACCTTTTGTTTATTATATTTTTTTACTTTCTATCTCACTTTTTTTAAATAGATTGTAGTATTTTACAGGCTAGAGTACAAATAATATTTCTTATTCTCCCTAACTTTAGATTTTTAATATTTGCATCCTTACCTATTTCGTTCCCAACTCTAATAAAGAGTTGTTAATGTCAATATTTGTTAAGTATATTTTTGAAAAATTATACCTGGAAATGTAGAGTTTGAGGACCAAAAGCAAACACCGCTCGCTAATTCCATTAAGAAATCAGTACCTACAGAAGTGCTTTGAGTAGTCGAAAACGACCATCGAGGTATTCCTATCTCACTGAACGTATGTGTGCATAATTTGTAAGTCAAATAAAGGTTGCATCTGCCTTGGCTTTCTACCACTAGGGCAAACCGGCAATTGTGTACACACTCAGAGTCAAACAAGTTTATCCATGCGAAGAGCTCCTATGCTAATGTATCATTTATACATTTTTGGTTGTACAAATATTTGTTATCCCTATTTCGGATAAGTAACGTGGGCCTGATTTGATAATGCATGGAGATGATTGCACAAACTGAGATGTATGCTATGAATGCTTAATTTCTGTCATGTAATATCTTTCTCTTCTCTTTAGTAATGTATGAGAAGTGTTCTACTAATGTGTACACTATGCCTCCAACATCCTTAATATAGATAAATTAAATGAGAGCCGGAGATTCAGATTTATATTCTGCTTATATTTTAGAATATATATATATATATATATATATATATATATATATATATATATATATATATATATATATATATATATTGATTTTGTATTCTTGACTGGTTTTATAATAAATAAAAAGATGTTCTTGGGGATGCAGTCATATATTAAATAAAATTCTTTGATTGAAGCCGAGCTTTCGAGAATGTTTATTCTCTTCTTCAGGGCAAACTACAAATCGTTACAAAATTATTTCAACAACAACTTAATAGTATTTTAAAAATACTTACAATCGTGAATTTAGAATAAATTAACCAAAAACAGGAAAGATTTCATAGCCATCAATTACAAATGTCATTATTTATATTTGTCATAGTAACACAATAAGTAAGAAAGTATCTAGATTTTGTTGATAAAAATGAATATTACCGAATGATCTTTATATGTTTGTGGCTATTTGAACAATATATATGACTGCTTCCCCAAGAACATATATATATATATATATATATTGGAGCATTGGAAAAAAGAACATTTTCATAGTTGAGCATTATTTTTGAAATAATGAAGGTTTGGCAAGCTACGTTTCACAATTGTTCTAAATATAGACGAAATAGTACCTAATTCAAATTTATCATCTGTGGCGCAGTTAATCAAAAAATCAAGGAGAAGTAATTCTTAAGAGTGTTACAGCGAGCCCGGGAACCAAATTTCAACACCGTGGTCAAGAAATGGGCATTTCGAGAAGTTCTCTACAGTGTGTTCTGACGAAAGGAACGTTTCAAAGTTCAAATGAAGCAAGAAATGCCGTTAGAGTAATGCTGATTGATATAGCGACAAAATAAACCGACTTCAAAAAAGGAGGAAGTATACAATTCGGTTTGCTTTTTTTATGGCTCTTGGTGGGTTTTGCATAGTAAACTTGTTCCAATTTTGACAACTTGATTCATTTGAAAGAGGAGACTTAAGAAATGGCCCCATATGTATAAAAACTCAAATCCAAAGTTTCCCCTCTAGATACCGTCCCTAAAGTGGTTGGAGGGAATTTTTTTTCGAAAATCGATAATCTGAGACGGCAGAATTAAGGATGAGTCCATATCCGGAAACGTTTAAATTGAACATTTTTTCTAAAGAGCTACGGTTTTCGAATTACACCAATTGTAAAGACTGAAATATATGTATTTCCGCTATGAGGAAAATCAAAGAAAAGGTTATATGTAGAAACATTTAAATTGGAAATTTTTCAAAAGAAGCTACGGTTTTCTAGTTACAGCATTTTGAAAGTCTGAAATAAGTGTATTTCCGCTGCAATGTTTTGAGATTTCTGAATAATAAAAAGTAGGTATAAATAAAGAATATACATGGGTAGTAGGATAACTACTATCGTCTTTGGTATAAGTGAACGTTCAACGATTTTCATGACAAATGGTACACTCAAAAGTATGAAATACATATTTTTTTACCAAAAATTGGACCGGCTGTATTAGTTGATGCACTGAAAATTATAAATTAATATTAATTCTGTTGGTGCCGGTACTTTTGAAGTTGTGCAATTGTAATTAGGCACCAACTTTAAAATTACCAGCACCAATAAAATTAATATCATTTTGTATTGTTCAGTTCACCAACTAATAAAGTCGGTCCAATTTTGCAGGGTATGGATGAGGATGACATGTCTTTTCACAAGATGGTACTAAAATCAAAAATCCAATTACGTCTAAAATTAGTCGTTTAATTTCCCGTTTTGTGATCAGAAATGGCCTTCTAGAATTAAAGCCTTTGAACTTCTTTCTTTGGGGTATATGTATGGAAGTCCACGACTAATTACACATACCTTGAAGAAGAAATTAACCATTGTATTTGTATTATGCAGAACGATCATGGAAAATTTCGACAAAAGAGTGCAAATGTGACAGCAAAACCATGAATACAGCTAAGCCTGTAGTTTATACTCTATGAACTAATAAGAAATACACAATCTTTAACTAAAATTCTTTTGAATTATTTATTTATTTATATAACAATTTACTTTTTGCCTGAATTTTGGGAACTACTATTGCTATTATTTTGTATAGACAATGAGGGAGTCCAAAACGAATGTGTAGTAAAGTAGCGTCCGAGTAGGAAGGAATAACATTATTTCAAAATACCTCTATTTTACCAGTATTTTATTAATGTATGTACATATAAACATAAGAACAGTAGTAATAAATTACACTGGCAGATAAAAAAACCGGACCCCTTGAAAATTGCATACAATATACCGCTTAAAGCAAAAACTTGCCCTACAATTTCTGTAAGCATTGCTCATAAATTGTTGAAAATCAATCACTAAACGAAAAACAGCTGAAAAGGAAATCACAAATTATTGCAATTCGAAAGTTCGGGGTGGGTAAGGTCGACATTTTTTCCATTTTAAAGAAGAATTGAAATTTTGATTCAGATATCTCTTAATATTATAACTTGAATGACCAAATAAGCTAAATTTTGCGAAGGTATTAATCAAAACTAAAAGAGTCAGGTGTCCGTTTTTTTTGTGTGAAATCAAGTCACGATTTTTTTCATTTTTTATCGACAAACCCCGTATGGAGGAGGTATATAATCTGCTTTTTTTTGGTTCGTGCCTTCAATTTTGGATTTTTGATTCATATCATTCATAAAAACGCAAATCCGAAATTTCCTTCCCTCCAAAAACTGACCTAGAAGGGGGTGGAAGGGGTAAATTTTCTCGAAATTCGGAAAGCCGAGATGGCGGAATTACAGATACCAAAATAACCGAGAACGTTTATATTGAACATTTTTTCAAATGAGCTACGGTTTTTCACTTTCTGCGATGTTAAAGGTTTTTAATATGTGTATTTTCTCTATGTGGAAGAGGCGATTTCTTTCAAAAACTGAAAATCTAAGAATGACCAGATTATTTGTAACAACATTTATATTGAAATTTTTTTCCATAGAGTTACAGTAAAGTGGTAAAGTTTATAATATGCGTATTTCCGCGACGATGTTCTTAGATTTCTGAATAATAGCAAATAGAAGCAAAGCATAAATGGATACTGGCGAACGTTCAACGATTATCGTGACAAATGTAATACGCAAAAGTGTGAAATAAATATTTAAAAAAAATTGATTTATCAGTTAATGCACTGAAATCTATAAAATAATATTAATTATATTGGTGCTGGTAGATACTTGTGAAGTTGGTGCCAAAAGTTTTCAATCTAACTGCAACTGCACAACTTCAAAAGTACCTACCAGCAACAATAATAGATTTAATATTATTTTGTGTGCACCAACTGATAACGTAGGTAATTTTTTTTTGTAAAAAATATTTATTTTGTTACTCCTTGAATACTGTAATTGCGTTTCATTCCTGCAACATGTAGTTTGTATTGAAGTATTTGATTCTTATGTAGCAGATATAATTGTATTACTTCTTCCCGTAAATGTGGATAGATTACTTTTTCCAATATTAGACATTTTCTTAATACCTATTCCTGTTTTTTTGAAAAGGAATGGTTGGAAAAATTTCGTCTAAAAGCTTCGCTCCTGACGCCCGTTCACCTATTGTGATTTGTCACTTTTTTACTTTTTATTACATTCAGATTAGAAATATGTATGTATATCGTAAGCAAAAACATTATTCATTAACTATTAGACCATAGATAAAATAAAAAAGAATTAGACAAGTGCCAGTCGAGCGCCGAAGCCCAGATTTGCCGCAGATTTGATACGCGATCGGGTCTACCGGCTACGTCACAGGTTGCTTCCCGCACCGAACGCTTCCCCTGCCCTAGTACCCCTGATTGAGACAACCGTGTCTCTCTACGGACCGTGCCACCAGACCACGCTACCACATGCTTTTAACCTCAAAAACTCAATAGGAATCATCCTCTTCTCAGAAGCAAACCCAGAAGTACCTACACTCGATTATCACGGCAGAGAGTTCTCCATCCACCTCGGGGGGGGAGGACTCTTCTATCAGACTTTATCCTTCAGACACGATGTGAACTCGACCGAGGCTTAAAGGCATGTGATTCATATGTATAATGTATATAACAAATAAAGTATACTGTAAAAATAGAAAACATTTGAAATTGTAACTAAAAAAAAATTGAAATACAAGTAAAACCGACATTTCGGCGAAACTTTGCGCCAAGGACACGTTTTAAGTGACTCAACAAATGAAGACGAAAATTTTTGAATTCAAAAGAAATGCGAACATATTTATAACCATTTTAAATTTCTCTTGAAAACTACCATCCATAAAAAAATATTTATTCAGACAAATAAATTAATCAGACTGGGCCCAATTAGATTTATATCTTCAATTAAAACAGTATTAAAATTTTAATCCTATGTGAAAAATGGTTCGAAAAGAAAAAGAACACAGTTTCGGATGGTCTATTATATTTTTATGGCTCAAAAGTGAACACATATGATTCTTAAGTTTTCCGAAGATATTCAAGAATCTGATTTGTTTTTATGAATAAATATATTTTTTATATCTATTCAAAATTTGTCCAAAAGAGATTATTTATTTTGATGAATAATAAATAGACCTTAGAAATTTAAATTGGTTATACAGTCTTTCTTAAATTGTCTGTGGAAAATAAAAATAGTTACTTACATTTGAGGAATATCTTGGCATTTCATTTGATTTCAAAAAGTTTTGTCTTCATTTCTTCGGTCACTTGAAACGTGTACTTGGCGCTTAGCGCAAAGTTTCACCGACATCCAGAAATGTCGGTTTTAAGACCTCTTTGTGGGTTGTGAATAGATCAATAAATATATAAAAAATTTAAATCAGATAATGCACTTAAAAGAACAAAATTATATTTGCTCGATAGGTAGTTACTGCTACTATTTTTTGTAGATGTAGATAGAACGTGATGGGAATTCTAATATCATATTTTCAGTTCAGTCATCTAATAATTTCAACTCATTTCTATAAAAATAGTTATATAATTTGAACATTACTGAACAAAACTGTTGCTATGTTAGCTGACATGACGTAATATATGATATGTCCAAATCGCTAATGCCTACTTGATCCCATTTAATTTACTCCTACACTTTCTCTTAGCATGCTTTCATCATGTGAATTAGAGTGTCAAGTCATCAAGGGCTTAATTAATCTCCTTGTCGCGAGAATGAAGTGATGTATGCAAATCGGCCGAATGGGACGTCATTTGCTCCCTTCTCTTTGCCTTCTCGGAAACACCTTCGAAAGTCGACTAGACCTTTTTGCAGCTAACTGAAATTGAGTCAATGTTCAACTTTTATTTTCGACACAAATAAAATTAATCGTTGACATAATGACTTTTTGCAATTCAAATTTTCAATATTTGGATGAAATGGATATTCCCAATTTAATCCATAACTTTACTATGGCCAGTGAATTATACTACGTTGAGCACTATTTCTTAGATACGTAAAATTATCATCAGTTTTCTTGTAACTAAAACTAAGCAACATTAATAATGTTTGTTGTTTCTAAGATGAATTATTACCATAATTTTGTCACCTATCTGTATAAACAAGCTGGAAAATCTTTACATACTACTTTCGCGACAAACAGTATGATTTATTTTTTGACCGACGAACCCAAAGGGAGGAGGTATACGATTCGACTGTCTGCTTTTAGTGGTTTGTGCGCGCGTTGTATATAGGTACAGTTGTATATGTTGTAGTAAGCGTACTCCGATTTTGATGATTTTTGATTCTGGAGACTTGAGAAATTGTCCCATATTAGTAGAGTATTAAATCCGAAGTCTCCTTCCCTCCGAAAGCCGCTCCCGAAGGGGGTGGAAGTGCCAAATATTTTCGAAAATCGAAAATTCGAAATGGCAGAATTGAACAATATCCGGAAACGTTTAAATTGATTTTTTTTCAAAAGAGTTACGGTTTTCGAGTTACATTGATGTTTAACTCGCACATATGTGTGTGTGGAGGGGGCAATTTCTTTCGAAAACTGAAAATCTGAGGGTACCACATGAAATACAAGAATATTTGTTGCAACATTTATAAGGAACATTTTTTCCTTAGAGCTACGGTTTTTGAGTTACCTACTGCGGTGGTAAAATGGTTACATCTAAAATACTTATGCGTATTTCTGCCTCGATGTTATGAGATCTCTAGATAATAGCAAGTACAAGCAAAGAATATATGTGGGTATTAGGATAAGTACTATCTTCGTTGGTATTAGTGAACGTTCAACGATTTTTGTGACTAATGTTACACACAAAAGTTTGAAATAAATATTAACAAAACTACTTATCTAATTTGATGCAGACAACAACTGGGTTGTTATGATATTTAGAAAAAAAGAAACCTGCAAGTCAAAATAGTACGGATTATCATTTAGTCAGCACTCAACTGAAAACGAATTGACTGATTAATTTGACAAAAACTCAATAAGATTCTGATAACATAACAGCGAATTACTCCCTTTGAATACGTCTTGAATTAGTCATAAGTTCGTAGGTACTCAATTTCGCGATTTGGATTCATCAAAATCAAACAGGGCCATAAAATTAATTCATATGTAGGTACTCTCCATTTCTTATAAGAAGTCAAAAATTCAAGCCGGCATGTTTTGACGTCATTATTGAAAAGTTGTACAAAATCAATCGACACGTTAATATGTAGGCCTTTTGGTATTATCGAACTAGAAGAAGGCCGTAACTTCGTCCACGCATACGGTCTTGTAGAATTTGTTGACTACATTTACTCCATGGTATTGTACCGTTTAACCCTGTGCTAAACGTTGTGGGTTGAGTTCACTTGCGTAGCACTCAAAATTCGCAGATTGCTTCCAATGGTTTATTATCAAACACTCAGCACACGAGCTTCTATTATGGTACAACCACTTGTCACCTTGACAATCTATACTGTCACTGTCTTCACCGACAGAACTACTATTAACCTCTGATTCCACAGACTGACTGTTATCAACTGACTTTATAAGACTCACTGCCTTCATAAGACTGACTGACTCTGTCCCATGATCGACACGGCTTTATATACCTGAATCATGACATGACATTCATCGAGAATGTTCTATGATTATCTAGATGCACATAATTAATGTTCTAGATCCTTGTCAAACTGACAATAGTATGACAAATTGTACCTCACATATAGTTTCTGGAAGGATCCAGAATAAATCCACCATAATTCTAGAACTACATAAGGAAACATACAAACAACAACTATAGCAAACAAGGTAGTAGAAATAAACAGCTCAGTACATGAATACCCATCCACGTTACAGTATCTTGTGAACGTTATTCCATCGCCATCATCTATGTGAAGTGTGAGTGTGTGCACTGTATTGTTTTGTGACAATTGCTTTCCTATATTTTTTTTTTGTAGAAACGCTTGTTTTTTCACGCATAAAAATTGTGAACCAGTATATAACCTATCGCTATGGCCAGTTTAATCAGAAACCATACAATATTGTTCATGTAATACCCGAAAATCTATACTCCATAAACAGGCATAAATATTTCTTGTTGCTGAATGCCTTGTCTCTTTAAGAGCAAGTTTATTTAATTTCTTGTTTAGAGTTATATTGAATCGATTTAGTCTATTGTTGGTATCATTACTGGTTCTTTGGATATACAAGACGTCGAAAGAATAAAAATAATTTCTTAAAAAGCAAACATACAAGGCATTTTTATATTTTTCTTTTTGAAAGTCGGTGAAAATATTGTCCTTTACACCAAAAACTGGAAGAGATTTTTACTGTTTGGAGACTATCAACATAAGTAGGTACCTATATAAACCGATTCAAAAAAATCCCGATGGCCTGTAGTCACCGGAAAGGTAAATTTCTCAAAATTCATTGAATTGAAATTTGAACAATCTTTTCATTGGTATACCTACATGGCATTATATATATATATTGCCGTATGTATCATAGCCTTGTGGTTAGAAGTTTTTGTTTTGGCTGTTGAATATAAAGCAGACAGGGTTCGCGTTCCACTTCAAGGCAGAATTTTTTTTCGTCTATTTCTTATCAATAAATATACTATATATTTTTTTAATCAGGGTCTATATTAAGATCTCCAGAAAATGAATATTACATCAAATTTATATTGAGTGTTCATATTTTATCAATATTTCTTATTCTTTCTTTATTAATTTTTTTTTCTGTGCATTTTATGGAAAATTGCATCGAATAAAAGTTGTAGGTACTGATAATATCTATAACCCAAAATTATTTTTGATGATATTTACACTACGGCTCTTTTTTGATAATTTTTTTAAATGTTTGAACGGTTGCCATTTTGAAACTACTTGCCCGATATTACCCAGTAACGAAATCGGCCGAGATATTCAAGAGATTGATTTTTGTAGCAAATTTGAACTTGATACCTCCAAAACTGTGACCTCTATCGTGTTAACAAATTTCGTAATATCACATATATATATATATATATATATATATATATATATATATATATATATATATATATATATATAGCTGTACATTTTTATTATGTCGCCATATTTAAATGTCATATAACTTTGATGACAGTTGTGGAGCTCAACATGAATATTTATAGGAAATGTCATTAGTAGCGTGAATTGCACAACACCCTCAAGTATCTCAATCCAATCCTCCAAAACAGAAACTAATCTACCGACGTGGAGTCAATTTTCAAGATTTCTACTACGCTGAAAATGGAATACATAATACCAATCATCTCCCGTTGGGAATCTAACAATCTTAACGTGATTCTGACACGTAATGAAACTCTTGACGTGTGACATGTACAACTAAATAACGTTCATTTGGTGGAATCCACCCTCTTCTCTCTTTGCATAAGAACAAAACTGATTCACCGGGTCGAATACGCGTCGTGGAAGAGGATTTATTTTACGACTTTAGCACAAAAACAGATGCGTCCACAAAGTTAAGTAAATGTGGCAATGTTGGATTTTGCAGACTAAAGTGGTATCATGCATTGTCTCATTTCTGAAAGTAATCTGGATTGAAAACCGTTTTTGAATAATATTGAGCAATCCAAATAAAACTATCCCCAAAGTGTCATGTAATATGAGCTCATGTCTTTACTAGAATAATGGGAAATTAAATTATAGTGACAGATCAATTACCACGTTTAAATGATGGAATATTATTGACCGACTATCCGACGGAGAAGATATACAATAATTCCACTGTTTGTCTTCTGTTTTGGACCGACGAACTCAAACGGAAGTGGTATACAATCCGACTGTCTGCGTGCGAGCGCTGTATATGGTAAACATTCTCCGATTTTGATGATTTTCGATTCATTTCAAAAAGGAGACTTGAGAAATGTCGTCGTATTATTGGAAGTCTACAGCTATGTTAAAATCTCAAATATGTGTATTTTCGCTATAAGACGGGGTCAATTTCTTTCGAAAATTGAAAATCTGTGGCAACCAAATTAAAGACTATTTGTAGCAACATTTATATTGAACATTTTTGCCATAGAGTTACGGTTTTCGAGATACAGCAGTACTAAAGTCCAAAATGGTGCTGGTACTTGTGAAGTTGGTGTCAAAAGTTATCAATCTAACTGTATTAACTATTAACGTCGGTCCATTTTTTGTAAGATTTTTTTTTAAAGAAATTATTATTATATGGATGGAGTTGGACTTCAGAGCTTACTTAATTATTTTCTCAAACTTGATTTTGTTGAGTTTGTTGTATTGCACATGCTCAAAGAAGAACAAAATTATATTTGGCAGAAGTCCTGGCGATTTATACTGTTGCTAGGCCACTTCGGCAGCAATCCAGTGCTCATCAACTGGTTATTCCAAATTACCTCAAGGATACCTATAAAGTAGCGTTTTCAGTTGTTGATCCAAGGCTCTGAAACGCTTTGCCTGCTTCAGTCAGGCTTGCAGCTACCTTTTCTACCTTTAAGATCCTACTTCGGTGTTGGCTCGCTGATCAGGAATGCCCTGTAGCTACTTAATATGCTATTTCTACAATTAACTCTGATTATGAATTTATTCTATTTCAAATGTATATATTCTGTACATATTTTTGTTTAAATTCCTAAACAATAAACTATATCTAATCTAATCAGAATATAATTTGCCTCTCTATTCAACTGTTATCCGTTTTCGGATGTAGACAACCGTCTATGGAGGTTGCTTGGTAACTCTTGCTAAGATTTATTGGTAATAATCTCTCATTGTCGCTGTAACATATCATTTCAAAGGCCTCAGTTTTTCTTCGGAATGCCGCATTTATGGACCAAGTGGTGGATACAGCGGGCTTTCCAAATTTTACCCTGTCTTCCTAAAGTATCCATTGCCATCTCAATATATCAACCTGTGCTTTAACTTCTTTGTCAAAGATTTGCTGCAATGGTGGAGGAACCTTTCCTACCCGTTCCATAATCAAGTGGTATTTAGATCTATTTAGTCGCGGTCCACACTCCAGGCTTACTTGCTCGATTCGTTTTTATCTGCGTATCGATGGTTCGAAATATTTTTCCTTCAAATAGATACTTCACCTATCCAGTTCTCCAGCGCTTACCTCATTATACATTCTGCATTATTATTAAAAAGTATAGGGGAGAAAATAAATCACAGCGTTACGCCATTTCATACTCCAAAATTTTACAGAGTATTCGTTTCTTATTTTTGTTTGGGCTGTTGTCATATTTCTTTTATATAAGCTATAATTCTAAAGAATACGAAATAGATATATTTGCTGGATCAAAATACTTCATCTGTATGTCTTTCAATTGTTCTTCTTCTTCTGTCTTCTTATTAGGCAGTTCTGCCTGTTTTCTTTGTTGTGCTGTTACTTTAAGTTATCACTCCACCTTTTCTGGGGTCGACCCACGCTTCTTCTACCTGGGGATGATTGTAGTCTCTTGCTCCCTTGACTATTCTTTCTTTCCTTAGAATTCTCATTTCCGCTGTCTCCAACATCCTTTGTGTTTTGCAAGTGTCGGGCCGTGTTTCTGCAGTTTATGTCATTATTGGCCTTATCGTTGCTTTGTAGATTCTTGCCTTAGTTTCTGTTCTTAAGTTTTTGTTTCACCATATTGTATTACTAGCTTTTGCCTGCGACTCCGCACGCGTGGAAAACTGCATTCAATTCCATGCGATATTTATTGCGTGATGCGTGTACAAAAATACAGACAAACGCGGTAAAATGTGGCCTATATTTTAAGTTAGACCTCTACTAATATATCGGTGAAAACTGCATTCAATTCCATGCAGTAGTTTTTGCGTGATGCGCGTACAAAAATACAGACAGACAGACAAAAATTCTAAAAACTGTTGTTTTGGCTTCTATTGCTCTAATGTTATTTTTTCTTTTAATGTATTTGTGTTACGTCCTTTAGTCTGACTCTATACTCTATCGAAGGATTGTTTCAATGTTAGTAGGAAAAATTGGAATCACCAACTATAACTGTTGTATTTATTGTGGTAGTATGTTCAATATTTAGTAATTCTAAAAAGTAGCTATGGGCATTATTATTCTCAGGTATTGAACATATGCAACAAATAAATAGGTACGACGGAAAGCTTCTACTTGTAACCATGGTCTAATGACCATGACTTGTATCTACCTAAGTAAAGATAGAATTAATATTATTTAGTGTTTTTCTGTGCACTAACCAATTGGTTTTCGACAAAAGTTGTTTTTATTCAGGCACTTACAGCCGTATTCATAATCAATCAGATTTAGGTACTAGTTTTGTTCGACACTAACAATGTACGTTTGATAAAATGGTTACCATAGTAACTAACAAACAACTCAAAGTAGTACTCAACTAATATTGATTATAAATACGGTTGTTAATATTTGATCTGTTCTACAATTCGATCAATGCTCATTTATTTATCGACTAATCCATTTATATTCTAAACAAAGAAAATATCTCTTACTTACAGTTATAATCTATCGCCAATCAAAATTAGACGCTACTCCCCTCACTACAGACTATAAACATGTCTGTCCGTCACCATTTACGGCCAATTTAACGGCAACCCTTTGAAATCACCAATCGTTTATATTTACCTTGGAAGTTAATAAGGAAAAACGAATCGCAGCGTTGTGCTGCACAATGATCTATCCCCTCCATGTCCTGACGGCAAAATCCTTTTGCTCGGTAGTAAATACACTCGAACGATGAGAGCTAACATCTTTCACAAATTACCGAATTTCTTGATTAAAATCTCTGGTGTTGATTGGAGTAAGAGATCGCCTATTTGTTTTAGCACTCCTGCGAGATTGCTGTGACTCGATAGGGTAAGCCTTTGAAAAGCGAAACTCTTTGGTAAAAGGGTTGATTAATTTGATGAGGTACCGATAAATCGGACGATTGTTGATTTTTAGTTTTAGTATTATTATATTACTTATTAAGTTAACATGCAAATAATTTTATCTTGATTTAATATTACATCACGATAAGCTTATAAATAAATCGATATGAACTATAGCTAAATATTTGTAGTATATCAGCTCCTTCTCATAAATATTTTTCATATTGAAATACTGGAGAATGAAATACATATTATCATTTTAATAATACACAAAGGTGCAAGCATTTTTTTACAACGATTTATATTTTACTTTCTTACCGCTACCCCAAGTAATGTAAGAATGTAGAATTTTCGGTGTCTCGTATTAAAGAGATGTTTTCTTATATGGGTCCTCTGGGTTCAGCCATTAGTTTGTCTGTCTGTTTCTCAATCTGTATCAAGATTATTTCGGAAACAGATAGACCAATTTTGTTGCTCACTTTTTCTTTCGTAGGGTATCGATACCTTTTTGATGGTATTCTCCTAGAAGCTCTTGACATTTTTGCTATACTTCATCGTTGAGAAAATAAAAGGAAAAAAAATATGCTCAAATTGAATTTTAGACTTTCTACATGTTTATTTATTTGTATCCTGTCTAAACAGTCCGTCTTGCGAATTCGTCAATCGGAGGATTTTTTTATTAGGTGAAATTTGATAACTCGATTCTTTACTTTCGAGTAAGAAAATATGAGTTTTGATGTGTCCAGAATTCTTAATGTAAGCTTAGGTTTTACCAAATAGACACCCCATAAAACATAATTTCCACTACGAAATTAATCTCCAAAATACCACTTATAACATTGAATCTACAAATGCAGAGTGCATATTATTACAAAGTACAATATCAGAATAATTTTTAAATAACCCAAGGTTTCTGGGTATCGCACTAATTCGAATTTTGAGAAATTTGGATAATGTAAGACACCGCTAAACCTCAGCGGTCGTATTTCAGGAAACAGCCGCTCATGATTTTTTGGGAAGATGTCTTTGCAGTATGTATACATAGCCAGATTACAAAATCCGTCCTTTTATAAAATGCCTAGGCGTTTTATAAATGAAATTAGTTTGTGATCTGGCCAAGAATTTTAGTCCTTTTATAAAATGCTAACAAGCGGCCAAATTATCAAATATATGGATTTTAACTGTATCATCTATATATCCTAACTAATATTATAAATGCGAAAGTGACTTGTTTGTTTGTTACGCTTTCACGCCTAAACTACTGAACTGAACTACAAGCTAACTTTTATGGTTAGTGGGACTCTATGTGGTGGGTTTCGTACCTGATAGCCTGATAGTTGTATATTTCTGAACTCAATGGCTGGATTTTGATGGATTTTTCCATGTATGTTTGTAGAATTTATTGGAATGATGTGGTAGTGGCTTCAAGTGTTACTGAGCCTCCTATGTGGAGGATTCTATACCTGTAATACCCAAAGAAATATCTCTGAGCTCTATGGCTGAATTTTTGTAGATTTTTCGCTATTTTTGTGTGTAGTAAGTAAATCTACCAAAGTATTTGCTCGGAAAGTGCCGGGTATAACAGTTAGTATTAATATAAATATATTAACCTGGTTACGAAATTAACACGTGTAACAAGAACTGAAAATTATATCGACGGTGATTTTTGGGTTTTTATAAAATTCTGTGAAGCTGTTTTATGTTAAGAAATATGGGTGAATTATAACATTCATATTTCCTTCAATCGTGACCAAGTTTGATACAAAAATAGTCGAGGCAGATCAAAATAAATGTTATCAATGATCGTGATTTACATTGTAGTCAAAAAAAATATTTTTTATTGATTTATGCACTTTCCACCTACATATTTTTCTCGAGAGAATCGACAATTTTAAAACTCAATGGAATTCATGAACAAATCTTTGTTCGATACTATAGTTTAATTTGTTTGTTAGTTACTATGGTAACGATAATACCATACGAGACAGTTTTGGTGTCAAACTAGTACCGAACTTAGATATTTATGAATACGGCTGTATGAATTAAATGTTTTCGGTTTTCTGTTGAAGGAATCCGCCTATTGGAAAGCACATAGAGTGTGATTCTTGAGAGCTTACGAATGCTCTGTATTCCTAAAACTGGGAATATAATATAAAAATGTTTGAAACCCTGGTTCTTTGGGACACACCATTGTACACTAATGAAATTTTGCACTTTTCCTTTACATAGGTACATAAAAATATATGTAGATATCATTTTGTGTTATCAATATCAATTTTATTATATTCAAAGCGAATAAGATGTTATCTATACATCTTGTTCTTTATGCACATATTTTATTATCAGGTGTTTTTATTAAGGTTAAGGATAAAATTACGAAAACACTAACATCATGTACTTTCTGCTTGTTTGTGTGTTATGAAGAGATAATAAAGCTATCCAAATAAAGCTATAGCACATTCGGAAGATCGGTTTGGGCAAAAATTAGTTCTGTAGTATCTGAAAAAAATTTGCAAGTACCAAATTCAGGTTTCAATATATAAACACTGTATAGGTAAGATTCATAAGTTATGTGGTAGTTTCATCTTATAGAATCATTGAATAAACAATATTATACAGAAACGTGTATTTACTTTGATATGGGGTGGATGTCTTGCCAATATGATTGGATAGTTTCCTTTGTAACTTATCGATGACTGAAACCAAGCACTTACGTCTATAATCGCTAAATCACCAGTCTAGCGACTTCAGCTTGACAAACCCGATTTCCAACGAAAGTGTTTACTTTGAGGTATTCCCGTCCACATATACTCAATTGAGTGACAAACAGTCTAGAAAGCTGGAACAGTCCTCTATGTCTGCTGGTAATACTCCAGTCAATGTATCATTAAATCTATGAAGTTCTTCATATTATTATCAATGATCCTCCCAGAATATTCTTATAAGTATTGCCATTTTCTTGAAATTAAATTTATAATATTTCACTCTAATACAATATAATAAAGAATTACAATGAATTTCATGTAATTATTTTGCTTATTAATTTATACATACCTATACAGGGTTATTCACTATTAGACGTTTCAGGTGAACTACTTGGAATAAGGAGCTGAAGCTGAATTGTGTGTTAGTTATTGCATTGTAAAAAAAGTAATACGAATAAACAGGAAGAAGGCACATAAATGAATAAAATTTAATCATTTCAGAAATAATAAAAAACAAAAATGTTCTCAAAGTAACTAAACTCAATTATTTAATTTTTCAAAATGTTGTCTGTTTGTATTTCAAAATGTTTGTAATCGTTCGCGAGCACTGTTGACGGTTACTCTTCGAATTTCTTCTCAATCATTTCTTGAAACCCCCCCTCATCCTGTCCTTTAGTTCTAGTTTGGTACTTACTGGGGTTTGGTTTACTTCACTTCTAATGACACCTCAGAGATAAAAATCAAGTGGAGAGAGGTCACTGTTTCTAATGGGCCACGAGGAAAGACCTCACCTTCCAATCCATCTATTGCCAAACATACATAATTTAAAAGGTCTGTTAACTCTCCGGTACTGTGAGTAAGAGCCCCATCCAGTTGGTACCAACAGCTTCTAAAGTCGTTTAAGGGCAAATTGTCCATAAAATCATTAACGATTGTCCTTAAGATAGACAAATAACGTTCAGAAGTGAGTACTCCATCGTATATATGGTAACAAATGTTGTTGTCTTTCATTAAACACAATACGTTGCAACTAAATTTCACCTGATACCTCACTTTCCTTATTACATGTGAGTTTTGGCTTGCCCAGATAAAATTGTTCCGCTGATTAATTACTCCCGCGCGAGAAAATTTAGATACATCTGACCAGATTATTTTTTTCGAAAAGTTGGGGTCTTCTTCTAGGTAGTTTAGAACTTATGACAAAATTGCGTCCGAAGATCAGCATCTCCAGGATGTAGGTACAGCTTGTACAGTTATAAATTTGTAGTTGTGCGTTTTATGCTTACACATGATCCTTTCAACAGATGAGTAACTGAGACCTATGTTACTCACCGCATTATGGATAGATGCTAGAGGATGGGCTTCGAAAGAAGCCTCAACATTGATTTTATTTTCTTCTTTTCAGTAATTGGCTTATTTTTAATTTTCTTTGCTTTGAACGAACTAAACAGAAGAAAATTGGTTTCAGTTCCTCTGAATTTCTCAGTCATTCTTGGCAAATTGGGATATAATTCATTAAATCGTCGGGACGTCCTACAAATAACTCTGTTGCACTCCCCAAATAATAAAATAAATTTATAAAATGAGCATTTGAATAATGGTTTTCCATATTTAGAAATAAGAAATAATTTTAACAATCATATAACTTTCAAATACATAAACCATTGAAAGCTGGTCATCATGGCAGGCCATAGCTACTCGATTAATAAAAGAAAATACTTTCAAATGACATGAAATTAGTGTTGATCTTCCAACATTCACAAATAACTGGAATTGACTATAAAACCTGAAAATATAGCCATAGGAAATGCTAATATGGATCGAAAGAGAAAAAAACATTTGATAGGATGATCGAATAGAATTTATTATAATCAATTTAAAATTGTTTTCATGTTAAATGTTTTGAAGTTTGGCTCGATTTTTAGAGCCTCTTGTATGTTTAATATTAATTGTAAATAGCCTGAAGGATAATGGGTTCCAAAATAACCTCTTAAATTTTACAGCAGCCATAGTTATAATTTCTATTGGGATAATATGTTTTCGCAAGAATTTTCACTAAAATCAAAATATCTCAAAAATAATGAATTTTTGATAAAGGGAATCGTGATAAAACTTACCTTTTAGGAAGTATAATGAAAATTTGACAAAATATATCATTCCATTTGAAATAAGCAAGTTAGTGTCTATCTCCGGTTAACCGGAAATGACTGTAAGTTGCCATTATTTTAGGTTGATAGAACATATCCGAAAACTTGTTATTGCAAATTTTCAACTCCATATTCAGAGTAGTTCTCCTGAAACGTCAAATAGGCTTCTCATCCCTGTATATATTAATTTATGTTACATTCATTTCAAATGATTTTTTAATATTTTATTGCAAACAAGCTGAAGGAAAATATATCTCAAGCTAGTTGTGGTTACTGTAGCGTGAAATTCGAGATATTACATTGGTAAATGGTTTCGTATAATTTTACTGGAATATAAGTAAGATATCCTGGAACGGTTGCCATTAGTCAGCAGTTATGCAGATTGGATGGAGTGCATTAGTATTCGAGTTGCGAAGGCGTTGATTAACACCTATTTGGAGAAGGTATTTTATTTATTGATCAAGCAGGTAATCGTTCGCCTGATTTAAATTGAGATTTATCTGCGACTCCTTTGAACCTGGATGGCGTATTCACCAAGCCAAAGTGATAGAAATAATATATTTTCAAATGCCACATATACATTCATTTATTTGTTTCTATATTGTGATAATACTAATTTAATAACAACTCACGAATGTACGGCACATCAGAAGTCTAAAATCATTTTTTAAGCGTTTCGTAGGTACTCATCACATAGGGATTGATTAGCTCCGTGAACTTAGAACCCGACTTGAAAATAAAATTAATTGTTTGTAGTTTTTCAAAAAACCTTGAAAATCAAAATAATTTTCTCCTACAATTTTAACACATTCCCGGAAAAATGCCGTAAAAAAATTTCTTTTTGGTTTTTTGAAAAACTACAAACAAATAAATTTCACTACAAACATCTACGTCGTTTGTAGTTTCTGGAAGAACAAAAATTTTATTAAATTTATTTGAAGTAAATTTGATTAAACGATTAATAATGTTGAAAAAACTATCATCACTACAAAAAGCTACAAACGATTTTTAACACATTCCCGGAAAAATTCCATAAAAAGATCAAAAATTGTAGGAGTAAATGATTTTTTTTCGATTCGTTTTTTTTTTGAAAAACTACAAAGAAATAAATTTCACGTCGTTTGTAGTTTACGAATATACTTTTTAATGAACTTTATTTTCAAGTCGGGTTCTAAGTTCACGGAAGTGGATTAATTGGTTGATGTTTACAGACTATTACAATGACATAAACTACCTATTAGAATAAAAAAACGACAAAATAACTAGAAGCTAAGAACATTCTAAAACAAATTACCTTTTAAATAACTCGACTCATCCGTTTGAGAGCTACGAAACCTCAGACAGTTACACGCTAGACTTAATAAAAAAAACATAAAAATCTAAATGATAACTTATTCATCCGCATGGAAACTCTTCTTCTTGAAGTGCTTTAACCTTTATCGAGGGTAGGAGACGTCTGTAACTTGAAAGTGTTACCACAGATCCAAGGAGACATACAGTTTAACGTGGATTTCGAACCACTGATATGTCTCAAGACAAATCTCAAGACACAAACTTCCAGAGAAGCTGCACAAGATAACTATATTCCCGCTGGTTTTTGGTTGCCTTGTGAGAAGAAAAGGAAGTAATGCGAAAGCCTGGGATTCGAACGCACGTCCGTATCCCCGGTTATTCGTTCAAACCTTTCTCCATGCACTGCGCTGCTTAACTTCGATAATCGAAGATGGACAATGTTAACCCGTAGACCCGTAGCAAAGACATGTGACATGTGTGTGGAAGCTACGATGCCTCAAACAGATATACAAGTTTAACCTTATCAAATTCGGGGGTTAATAAAACATAAGTAGCACTGGAGTTAACAACTGTATCTTGCTCAAATAGATACAAAAAATGGGTGTGCTTAAGACCTCGCGACAGAATTGAAAACTTCAACAAGGCGAGTTTAATAATACAAAATAATAGTTTTTTTGTTCTATATTCACAAAGTAATAACATTTACAATCTATATAATTATAATTGTTTATAAATGACTCTGGTAAATTTTGCTCTGACTGATCGTCATCGGAATTATCATACTCTAAAAATGAAACTATAGGTTTATGGTAACTGAAATATGAAATGAATCCTTTTGAATGGAATCGATTTTCTAAATATCTAACAAAAAATCCGTCAATCGTTGTTTCATATTTTGTTTTACTTTGATTTGGATCATTCGACATAATCAAATTTAATGTTGATCTAAAAAAATCCACTCAAAATCATTGGTCATCTATGAGAGTTTTGTATGTATAGATTAGTAAATTTTTATGGATGAATTCGATGGTTTTCCTTATATTTTGATTAGGTGTGATAAAAATAGCTACTATTACAAGTTCTTGTCCATTTTCTGCTTCACATTTTGCTACACAAATTTCTTTTATTGATAATATAGGTATTCAATCCAAATGATTGTGAATTATGAGATGCCAGATTCATGTGTGAAGTGGCAAGACTTTATCTTCATTTTTCAGGCAAGTTTCTGATGAAATTAAAATATTTTAACGTTGCGTAACAGCATTATTAAGGTCCGAAGAATGTGCACGTGAACATTGACAATTTAATGAAAATATTGATATACCTACCCTTTCTATTGGGAAGTTTGTTAAAATATTAGTGAATGTTTGAAGCCTGTTGACTGATAATCCTTTTGAACTCATTTTGTAAATCAATGATGGATGTAGATTCTCTTCGGCAGTGTTAAAATGTAGGATGGTTTCTTTCAGTTACAATACAAAGTCCTCCAACGCGCGTTACTCTTGATAATGCGACATATACCAATTGCTGTGAATGAGTTTTCTCATACTCTTAAACAATTTCATCGAATGTTGCTGCTTGTCACTTGTGAACGATACCACCGGAAAATTATTACGTTTAGCATTTATAGTTTTGCTATTATTAAATGGCATAGTGCACACTCTTCTGGCTATAGGTACAGCATTCCTTGATATATTATGCTCCGCCATTTACCCTGACAGTTTACTTCGTATTTTATTTCAATCTTTTTCTGGATTTGGAAATATGAGCCAAACTCTGAAGATTTCACCATTAATATCATAATCGAGGAATGATAATTTTCCTACTGCACCATTTGCCAATCCATCCAATACATCGACATTAGTAGTTGTCAACATATGATATTTATTAAATACGAATATTATCTCATAGTGATCTACACACATATTTCTTGTGACATTCACAAATGTACACACGTCTATTAAATTAAATTACGTAAGAGAAAAATAATATCTTCACTTCAATGAAAGAGCGTTTCATAGTCGAGCTTGACGGCTCAGTTTAATTCAGTAGGTACCTACCCGCATAAAGCAAATAGGATGGCAACCTCATCCCCAGATAGGAAAACTAATAATTTTATTCTTGTTATAACATTGAAACTTATATTCAGTTGAGTTATTATGACTGAATAAAGGCGATATTTTGGAGAGATATCAACTTTCCCATGTTTTGAGCGATGAAATAAACTACATCAATAATAATTTGTTTTATGACAATCTTCTTCTGTATCATAATACTTATACTTCATCCCTATAATGTTATAATGATTTATTTTGAATTGGCTTTCGTCTTTGTAGAAGCTCCCAAATTTAACTACACCAATATTTTCTAGTTAGAACCCTCCTATTAGTACTACACAGGAAACATGTTCATTAATTCCTGAATCGTAGACAAACTCTAGTTAATGTGTTTACCATCTTACAAGCCATCTCGATGTAACCTCTCAACATAAGCTTAGAGCTTGCTATTATAACATTTGTTATTCATCTATTCACGATTCACGAGACTCCATTATATTTACAAGAAAATAACAAAAAGATTATTCTACAGGAGGATTCGTAGAAGAACTTTTGCTTCGATTTTCATTGATTGGTTTGAGATGGCTAGCTAGATTATTGGTTTTAATAATTTCACAGTCTTCGTATAAACAATATAATTATCATAAAGCATAAACTTAATCAGTTATTTTCTTTTCATTTCACATTAACATCAAACTAAAATAATTGAATTAATTTAAGGATCTCATTATTCCTCACTACTAAAACCATAAATTGTGTCTGCACCTTTCACTACACTTTGATCATTTTGTTCTACGTACCAAAATTTATACATTATTTAATAACAAGAAATCTTCAGAGACTCTCCCTATTGTAATAGTTGTTCTCTAAATCTTGGATATTTATCAAAGGTACACTTCAATTTTTTAATAGATTTGTTTTTAATAATTAGAAGACCATCTGCATCTAGTTCACGAACGCATGCCAATAGCGCCATGTTCATGATATCCGTATAGATCTTCTGGAACTTGGAAATGGCTTCCGTGTTTGTGAGAGCTCCAAACTCTTTTTCATGGCTCAATATCAGTGAGAAAAATATTCCTTAATGTGAGGTCATTGAATTTTAAATATTGTGAAATGCTTCCCGCTAGGTGCGAATGCCTGCCTGCCCACTTTTCCAAGTTCCTCAAAAATAAGCTTGCTTTCTTCCTAGTTCTCTGCATCCATCTCTTTTAATTGAATATGCAATAATTCAGTAGGCCGTACCTATGTTCTCTCAGATTTTGACAAATCTAAGAGTTCAATAATAATTGTAGGGCCGATATTCCGACTATATCTCTGGAAATACCCATCGTATAACATTGGGAAAAATCTTGTTAATAAAAATGTCCAAGATAAATCACTAACAATAAATTAAAACTCTCTATTGGGTGCAATCTGTAGAAAAATGGAAATACATTTGTTTATAAAATATTATTTCTAATTGCTATTGGATAAAATTAAAAAAATAAATCTATTGGTGCTGTTACTTTTGAATTTGTGCAGTTGCAGTTAGATTGATAACTTTTGGCACCAATGTGACCATTTATCAAGTCCCCTCTTTCAAATGAATAAAAAATCATCAAAATCGGAATACGTTTACTATATAAAATGCGCGCACGAACCAAAAAAAGAAGACAGTCGAATTGGGTACTTGACATTAGGTAGTCCTAATATACCAAAAATCACATTATGCAGGTTAAATTTCTCTTGGAATTTAAAATATAATCAATTTAAATAGTTGTAATTTCAAACCCATTATCACGTGACTGCGAACGCCTATCAAAATCGACCAAGACGTAGTAATCAACAAATCGATGAACAAATCCTCCCCAGAGAGAACAGAGAACATACAATATTGTATCTTCTCTCTGGTCAGATAGTGTTCTCTGCTCTAGTCCTCCTTTCTTTAATATCGTGTGACACGATCTAAGGAAGATTGTGACGTTTCAGCCGTTTTTAGAATTCAAGAGGGAAATTTAAAAACAATATATTTTTTTAAATTTTCAAAATAGGCTCATTATTTTTTTTTGTATTTTTTTGTTTTAATTGAATGTCTAACTAAAGAATAAAAATTGTTCAAAAAAATTAGTCAAGTACCCAATTGTATACCTCCTCCGTTTGGGATCGTCGGTCAAAAATGTATTCGTTCACATTGGATTTTTGCCCATACATTTCGAATTAAATTAAAATGTTCTATATGATTTGCTGATCTATAATCTTCGGCATGAGGCTAATTTCGTTGAAATGAGTTAAACCAAACCTAATTTGTAGGAATTTCTTCATAAAAATGTTCCCAGTTTCCCCAACCCTTATTTAGCATGGATTTTTTTATCCCAAAGTTGTACGATGAGCATTTCTTTGAATACACCTGGATATTGATTTATGAATTAAATACTCTTGATAATAATAATTATTGAATATTGCTGAAAGCAGTTAAAAGCCACTAATATGAACTAACCTCACTTTTTTCTCATGTTTGATATATTGTCCTTTTCAACATTGAATAATTGTGAATCTAGTGGGACCTGGTATGGACCTCGAGAGCCGCATTCCTACTGCTGGTTTATAACTTGTTGTGAATCAAATAATTGAAATACAGATACTTGCTGCACAAATAGTTCCATAGCGGTAATTCGAAATCCGACTAACATACGGAAACAAGTGCTGTGATCCAGTCGGGTCCCTTCCGTTTTACCCTACTCAAGAGTTATTATGGGTTGCTGGAGGGTCCATTCGGGACCGTTTCCCTAATTTGACGGGGACGACGTGTAAATCCATCTGAGTGAACGATCATGAAGATTTTATCTACTTTATACAATCTGGAGTAATCGATTTTCTATCTACAGGACCATTGAGTAGCTCATATAATTACTTTGAATTTGATGTTGATTTTACGCTCTTGCGTGACATTCCGGATAAGTGTTTCTCCACTTAACTATTTATGTTATTTAAATACTTACTAAATATCAATGAGTAAAAGTACATTTTTATTATCTGGTCAACGTAAATCTATCTCAATCTCAAATAAGGTGGACGAGAAAACATTTTGTAAGAACTGACAATTTTTAGAGGCAAGATTGAAGAAAAATAATTTCCAGGAACCTTTTAAATTGCACATTTAAAAAAAATCAAGGGTTTCCGAGTTACAATACGAGGAAAGAACAAGATACTTACCTCCATATTTTCAAGTCACTGAATATAAGTGTACGTTCAAAATTTTTATGACTAAGGAAACACTCAAAAACGTGAAATAATAATAAAAAATAGTACCGACTTTATTAGTTGGTGCTCTGAAAAATTCCAAATTTACTTTTGTAAATTGTTGCCATAAGTGTTCTTTACAGCTGTATCACTTCCTAAGTACAAGTACCCATAGAATTAACCTTATTGTTTACTGCACCAACGAATAAAGTCGGTCTTAGATATTTTGGATTTCCAGAAATTTTAATTTTCCTCTCGTCTTTACAGTTGCTTAGGTACTATTTATACGAATTCTGTTTTGAATATTTCGAAAAGAATAAGCATAAAAAATCTTAATCAATGTGTTTAAGATAGAAAACTTTTCGGTGAATAACGTCATAGCTCCTCTGGTAAGAGTATTCTTTGATTGCTTTATTTTAAACTATTCTGAAAGGGGGAGGGATCTGCTCGGTGATCATTTATTTATAAAAGTGTTACAGCTACTTGTTTCTATTGATAAAAATTCTCCTTCCTGTTTTATCTGTCGCGTGTGTCGTCATTTAAAAACAAAGGAAGTAACATATCACATATCTGTAACACTGCTATAAAAAATTCTATTTGATGTTCAGAATGGTGCGCGTAATATTATTTTTTGCTCTTAACTTTCTCATAATACTATTATTGGGTCCTAATAATGTTGAGCTGAAATCTTTGAATGCTGTCAGTAAAAATAAGTTTCATAGTGATGCTATTGTTACTTATTGGCCTTCCGATGCCCCTGATGCGAAAAAAATTGCTGCTGAAGCAGATGAGCCGGGATTTATGGTAAGAGGAAATGGATATTTCATAGTTATAAGTCCAGACCGGCCAACTTTTTATAACTTAATGTACTCAAGAGGTACTTTAAATGTTTCGATGTTATAGCACAATAACAATTCAGAAATGCTGAAAAACTTCAAAAATTATTATGAAGATGATTTAGAAGAACAAAATATGTTTAAAAGAAATGTTTGTGCAATAATTTCGTCTAAGAAAAGAAAATGTATAGTTTGTGTAATACGTTCATTGGTCCAACATCATCAATATTTTTGATATTTATCATGAAATTAATCAGAATCTTGCAATTAATGACTAATCTCTCCGATAGGTGAAGTTAAAGATGAAGTACATAGGTAATTAAAAACGAAAGTTGCCACGCTGACAGTTTCATGCATATGACAGATAAACCGATAGAATGATTATTGACGAATTGAATATTCGCGATTTCATTTGAATTTTTTAATGACTCTATTTGAATAAATATAACAAAATAAATTTCACATTCTTTTTGCTATTTTCTCTGTTCTACAAGAAAGTGATATCAGATTTTCAAACCAACGTTTAGTCCCTGATCTGCCATCATCACCTTTTTTTTAAATACGGCTCTAGATTTTTATTACGGATTTTAAGAGCTTCTAAGGTCCTAAAACCTCTTTTTCGAAAAAATCATTTCACTGATTTCCTGGTAAGATCATACCAAATATCTATTCTCTGTCTCTATCGAACACAGGAGTTCTTATAGAAAATGCCATCAATACACATTTTTTTAAAAAGTGCGATACATCGTTGATATTGAGACATTAGATGCTTTTAAAAATCAAATTTGATGATGGCAGGTCAAAGACAAAACGTCGATTTGAAAATCTGTTCACTATCTTGCAGAACAGAAAAAGAAGCAATAAGAATTTGAAATTTATTTTTTGTACAACTGTCAAAAAAATTGACATTTCTGCATCTATTTTGATGCGTAAATGTTTACTTTTTCACCGTGAAAATAAGTATTTCTCACAGTGAAAATAATATAAAATATCACATTTTGAAGGATTTATTTATTAATTGATTATTCATTTATTGGAATAATAATTGATAGTAAAGTTTGTACAATTCATTCCAACATAAATTTCCGAAGTTGTATGCAGAAATGTCAAGTTTTTTTGACAGTTGTACAAAAAATGTTCGTATTTCGTGTATAAAATTCGTGTTTTCATGGCACATTCGAAATAATTTTTCACACTCTCATGTGCCAATAAAAAAACACTCATTTTACGCACTTAATACAAAAATAACTATTGCTACATTTATTCAGAGTCATGAAAAAATAAAAATAAAATCGCGAATATTCGTTGTCTTCTAAAAATCTTCGGAAATACTTTGAATTTATCAAATTTCAAAGCGGCGTCTCAATGAGCACTAAATTGTGCTACTTTGCCTCTCTGTTACCGATCTCGTATATCTTCTAGTCTCCAAGATCCAAATGATGAGGCTCGAATTTGGGGACACCCTGTACATCTGACTGGCAACGTGAATAATAAGCCGATAAAACGCAAACTAGATTCTAACGAATTAGTTTTCTAGACGACCAAAATTTTATCAGTCAACATTATGGCAATGCTTTTATAACAATGAGAATGTCATGAAAGTGAAAAGTTTTTTTTTCAAAAGTCTTACGTATGAATTAAATATTATCCAAAAGTTCATCAACAGAGAAGCTTCGAAGACGAGCACCTAATATATTTCTGCCTTCAACTTCAGTAATTGCAACGATAAGAGTTGTAATAAACAAGATTATAAAAAACCTTATATGGAATTATTGTATTGTACTGTGGCAATTAGTAGTTATATTCTTACACAATGATGTGCTCTTGTATATCGAAAGAAACATCTACCAGTCATTATATACCATGCAAGTGATTGGAGACATGTTAATCCCCGTTTCCTTATCGGTAGACTCGTTAAGAATGGATTTTGTATTCTACCCAACTGTTATACCACAATACAAGCCAAACTTCCTGCAATCTTAAATATTCCCAATACATTTTGTAGCTGTATTTTAGGTAAATTTCTTATAGAAATGTACCTATTGCGATCGTTCACACTTTTGAAAAATTTCAACGGCATGTTGTTATATGTCTATAAGTTAGTCCAAAAAAATATTTTGTTCAAAAGTTATATATATATATATATATGGGATATTACGAAATTTGTTAACACGATAGAGGTCGCAGTTTTGAACTTATCAAGTTCAAATTTGCTACAAAAATCAATCTCTCAAATATCTCGGTCGAGTTCGTTATTGGGCAATATCGGGTTAGTAGTTTGAAAATGGCGACCGTTCAAACATTTCAAAAAATTATCAAAAAAGAGCCGTAGTGTAAATATCATCAAAAATAATTTGAGATTACGTATATAATCAGTACCTACAACTTTTGTCCAAAGCAATTTTTCATAAAATACACAGGTAAAAAAATAAAAATTAATAAAGAAAAATAATGATAAAACATGAACACTCAATATAAATTTGATGTAATTGTACATTTTCTGGAGATCTTAATATAGACCCTGATTAAAAAAATATATGGTATATTTATTGAATAGAAATAGGCGAAAAAAAAATTCTGCCTTGAAGTGGAACTCGAACCCTGTCTGCTTTTTAATTTAACAGCCAAAACAAAAACCTCTTACCGCAAGGCTATGCCACATACGACAATTTAATGTAATAACATGTATGTATACCAATGAAAAGGTTGTTCAAATTTCACTTCAATGAATTTTGAAAAATTTACCTTTCCGCTGACTACAGGCTATCGGGATTTTTTTTACAGTAGAGAATTAGCTCGTAGAAGTACATGATGTCACTTGATATACGCAGACAAAAATTCGTCTGAACCAGTAAATATATTAGAAATTGAAGGAATGATAAGAACTGAATGCTGCTCCAGCAATTTCAGTATAAGTAATTAAAATCGTTTTATTGAAGATTAGAAGCTTATTTCATCTTAGAAAATATATAATTATCACATCCTAGAAATATTTATTTTATTTGTTGCAATATTTTCCTAAGGTTTGCTACTGGAAATATAGTATATATAACTAACCAGTTGTATTACGTCATAGGTGGATTGGTATGCCGAAATTGTCAATATTGTCAAATAGTAAAATCGTTACTGATTGGAATCAGATGAATACCTGTTAAATAAGCTATAATAATCTTCTGACATTCAGCCATGAAAATATTTTTCTATTATTTGACATAAATAAGAAGGATTTTACGAACTTACGCGCTTGTAGAGATAATTACCTAAGTGCTGTATTCCGAAATCAGTTGCTCTCACAGTTCTTTGGAAAATGGCTGTTCTGCTAACTTTAGACTAAAGCTACCAACCTTTATGAATCAATTTTTTTGAGAACTTCTTTTCTTACTACTTGTAGGGCTAATTAAGTGCTAATTAAGTGCTGCTTCTGAAATTAATTGCTCTTATAGTTTTTCGAAAATGACTACCTTGCTTTTAATAATCAACTTTTTTGAGAAAATTTTATTTGGTTCATGTGGAGCTAATTAAGTGCTAATCAAATGTTGTATTCCAAAATTAATTGCTCTTATAGTTTAAAAAAATGGATGCTTTGTTAGCTTTAGATCTAAAGCTAGCACAGCAACCAAACAAAATCAACTTTTTTAAGGACTTTCATTTTTAGTACTTGTAGGACTAATTAAGTGCTGTATTCCGAAATTGATTGCTCTTATACCCTTATAGTTTTTCTGCAAATTATTTCTTTGCTTTTAAAAATCAACATTTTGAGAAAATCTTATTTGGTGCTTGTAGAGATAATTGATTGCTTATTATTTATTGTATTCCGAAATTAATTGCTATTATAGTTTTTTTTTAAATGGATGCTTTTAGCTGAGCAACCTTTAAAAATCAAATTTTTTGAGAACTTCTTTTATTAGAGTTTGTAGGGCTAATTAAGTGCTATATTTCGAAATTATTTGTTCTTATAGTTTTTCAGAAAATGAATGCATTGCTTTTAAAAATCATTTTTTTCATCAACAGAGGAGGTTTGAACATTTCTCGAGTAGACGAACACCTAATATAACTAAGTAATTTCTCCAAACATAATTTACTTTTGGAAAACGTTGCTCTAAAAATTATTTGATACAGAAAGAACCAAGACTATTCTAATAAGAATCTTCCATCCTTTACATGATATTTTTTATCAAATACCGTCATGTGAATAAATCCAATATCATTTGCGTCCTATTGTTTTTTTATATTAACATTGCCAAATCTACACAAAAATAATATATTCTTATTTATAATCCTTTTTTTATATATACATACTCTATGTATGTTATACAGCTAGACGTCGTATGTTTTACTACATCAATAAATAAATCAAAGCTGCCGAATATTTACTTTTATTTACTTTCTGATTTTTTCAGAACTTTTTTTGAAGAATATATTCATAATTTAATGAAAGTTCCTATACGCAAATGTGGAAACATGACAGTAATTCTATACATTTCTTTTGTTTTTAGATACATATATGTAAAATAAACAATATCGATTATTGCTCATATTAGTGTAGAAAAATAATTTGTAACCGTACTAATGGTAATAGAACTAATAATCCATTAAAGTAAATTCAGTCTCAGATAATAATACGGCATTCATGTAGTCGTCATAAACCTAATATTTATTTTACAAAAAGATGCTGAAAAGTTGTACCGGGTGATTCTCTATAATAAATAAAAAAATATTAAAAATGAAAATTGAAGTATGTATTCGTATGCTATTTGGAGGACATATATTTGTTTATACACGGTGTCACATAAACAAATGTCAAAGCAAAGTCACACTTTTTAAAATGGAACACCCTGTATGTTATTGCATTTTTGAACTCTACGGAGTATTCCAGATACGTTTTATGTATTATGTCCTATACCTATATTCAACTGTTATAGAAATATTAATAATTGAAAATCGACAATCTGGATGAAATTTAATAAAAGCTGTTCTTGTAGAAAACTAAATAATAATACAAATTAACTAACTTATCATGTATTATGTATGTTAAAATGTATGTTTTTGTTAAATATTGAGTTGCTCCACAGGGCCTCCATCTTGCTCAATGCATTTGATGCAGGAGTTTCTCTAAAGATTCTGTTATAAAATCCGAATAATTATCATTCAGATCATTTATTTCATTCCTAATTAGTTGTTGTAGATGTTCTATATTCTGAATACGATTTTGGTAAATGCGATTTTTTAAATATCCCCATAGAAACGCGTCCATTGGAAAAAGATCTGGATTGTTAGCTGGCCAGCTAAGTGGTGCATTTCTACTACCAATCTATATTTCAAAAGGTTGGTTCAAATAATTTCTCACTCTTAAGTTGCTATGGGGTGGGGCTCCGTCCTTCTGGAACACAATGTTTCCTAAGTTCTGCAAGGGCAATTCATCCAGAAAATCTTCGAGTTCATTTCCGAGAAAGTTCAAATATGAGTCCTTATTTAAGTTTAGATTAAAAAATGAGGTCCAATAATTTTGTTATCTATTGATCCGCACCAAACGTTAATGGACTGGCGCCCTTGAAATCTAAATTTTCTATAACAGAACGGGTTTGCTGTAGCCCAATACCTAGTATTTATCAAGCCATTCGTCGTAAAAAAAGACTCCGTCCCTAGGATGTTTCTTAAAAAGTTAGGATCATTATTAATTCTTTCCAGCATAAGGCGGCAAAATATTACTCTATTTTCTCTGTGCGTCTGTGTCAATTTTGAGGTTGGTCTAATCTTGAAAGGCTTGTATCCAGCTTTCTTGAGACTCCTCTGAACTTTTGAATAGGAAGTATCACGGACGTTCCATTCTTGTAAATACCATTCACCACTCTCTTCTTCCTATTCAGACTTGATGTTTGTTGAAATTTCTCGAATATCCTTTTAATTGTTTCTTTGCCAAGAATGTGCATTCTTGGATTTTCTCGAGCTAAGTATCGTTGCGTTGCTGCGGCATTATGGTTGTTTCGAATAATGAATGAACTTAAAATTATTTGTTTTTCTATTAACGAATATGGCATTTCTCATTACAAGTCACAGCGATACTTTTTGAATTACTTAATAAAGATAACTGCCACTGTCATTTTGTGTCAGTTTTGGTTTGCTATTATTTCGATTTTCAATTATTAATATTTCTAAAACAGTTGAAGTTAGGTATAGGACATTATACATAAAACGTATCTAGAATTCTCCGTAGAATTCAAAATGCAATAATATACCGGGTGTTCCATTTAAAAAAGGTAACTTTGCTTTAGTATTTATTTATGTAACACCCTGTATTAATACAGGATTTAATGCAGTTGCGTTTTTATCAATACTTTTTTCATAGGACGCATCAATCAGAAGATGTTTTAAAAAACGTATTTCTGGTTTCAAGTATGTTCTTCAGGATGTCGCAATGGCATAACACGTATCCCACATTTATTCCTGAGTAATCTAATTTTACCTTGTCTATTGCCTGACCTACAATATTATTAAGAGTGTTGATAAAATAGACTAATCAAAGTTCTCTTATGATTTAAGCGTCGTCAGCTAATCAGGTTTGGTGAGATGACCAGCAGAGTGGGAAATTCAATGGGCGCTCATGCCACCAAAATTACCTCTGCCATTGACAAGATATGTGAGGTTATCAAGACAATTATTCCTGTAATAGCTGCTGTTTGTCATGTTGGACAATTTAAGTTCTGCACTGCTGCAACAGAAGCTCCTGATCAACTGGCTCAGGCGATGAATCCGTCGTCCATTGATCTCAATATTCCTGACTAATAGTCGGGATATTAAATTAATTATCTCATAAGTATTTGTGAAGGAAATAAACTATCTGCCAACTCATATAGTTTGTTATTTACTTGCTGATCGTAATGTCACTGCTATAAAGGAGTGTTTTGCAACATAGAACAGTCATGAATCGACTTCAGATTGCACTGATGATAGAACAAATCACCAGTAAACTGGAGAAAATGCGGGTCTTCTCATAATAAGGTTATACTACTTTGTTCTCTTTTCTGTCTCTGATAAAGGAAAGGCGCTTCTGTGGTAGGTACCTACAGAAAAAATGTAACGGACCACCACCGTACTATTTATTTATTTATTTGTGCTTATTTTTTACGAGTATGGAAGTAGGCATCAAATCATCTCGTTATTAACATTGGCCTGCAAGATTCATTATATTCATAATCGTCTGAATTCATAATCAAAACTTAATAGCTAGGTACTAAACTAGCATCGTGTTATTCATAATATTGCAGAACTCTACTCTTTTCTAGAAGTCATGGCATTTAGTTCTTTACACTAAATCTAGATGTATCAAGTTCACTCTGGCACTAATCTGTGGGTTTTTATCAGCTTTTAACAAAATGTTCAGTTCCAAATTTTCAGAAAGCCGTCGGTGTGATACACATTCAGAATTTTCATTTCGCAAACGCTGTTTGCATTGTTTCCCGTCTCGGTTGTGTTGCCTTTGGATACCGTAACTTGTAAATTCTGGTTGCTGAAGGAGGATTCCGCTCAGCTTCATCTAATGTGTACACTTATAATGTTAATCATTCCTTCTTTCGAAAAATTCATTCACTATGTCAATACTTTGTAAGTATATATTAATTGATAAGATTGGCACTCTTATTTATAAAAATCCTTTTTAAATGCTCATTACTTACAAATCGCATGAACTTACTATAACTTTCTCTATTCATAAACGCTCAATAAAGCTGTCTTAACTGAAATTATGTTATCGCCGTCATCCTGGTAAATTATAAAATAAACCGATAAGAAATATATTTGACAACTGTAATCAAAAAATTACATCTCATTTCAATATCTGCGTTTTCGAATATCTATCATATTGTGACTTATAATATTGCCTCTTGATGAGCAGTCAATCAAAAATCAGTTGAAGTGTTCTATTTTAACCCTTTTAGATGCTTATAATGGGTTTATAGTAGGGTAGGGCAGTTGCAGTTCGATTGATAACTTTTGGCAGGGGCTTCACCACCAGCACCAATAGAATTAATATTATTTTGTATTTTTCAGTGCACCAACTAATAATGTCGGTCTAATTTTTTTTTAAGTATTTATTTCACACTTTTGAGTGTAACATTAGTAACGAAACGCGTTGAACGTTCACTAATACCAAAGAAGATAGTATAGGATGAGTATCCACGTATATTCTTTGCTTGTATTTATTATAAATAATGTTTGGGATTTGGAACCGTTGACGTAGATACAACAATATAAAAACAGAGAAATACACAACAACAATTATTTTCACCCGACAATTGTTTCGCCAACAAAGTTGGCATCTTCCGGGGTAAACCTGTTACTGGTTACTGTTACTATTTAAATATAATCTAAATCTATATCTAGATCCTAATAAATAAAATCGAAGTGTCTGTTTGCAATATGAGAATAATAGGTTTTAACTAATTGCATATGGAAGTATATGTGTCACTAATAACAAAACAACAATTTTTATAATTTTTGCCTGTCTGTCTGTTTGTTCCGGCTAATCTCCGTAACGATTGAACCGATTCCGACGGGATTTTCAATTGCAGGTAGCTGTTTTTATTTAAGAAAAAATCTATAGAAATGTATGTATGTTTGTAATTTCAAAATAACTAATTGTAAATGGAATTATATGTATCACTAATAACAAAAAAGCAATAGCATAATATACTAGCTGTTAGGTAATCGCGGCTTCGTCCGCACTACCTGCCAGTGAAAATCCTGTCGGAATCGGCTTAGACGTTACGGAGATTAGCCGGAACAAACAGGAAGACAAAATGAAACAAAAATTGTTTTGTTTTTAGTGATTCATTTACTTCGATATGCAGTTAGTGAAGACTTGTTATTTTGAAATTACATACACTTCGATTTATTTGTATAGTTTTGTTTTTAAGATGAAAATAATAACCCAAGTTATTCCTTATAATATACAGCCGTTACGGAGATTATCTGGAACAAACAGACAGACAGATGGACAAAAAATATAAAAAATATTCCATTTTATTTATTACTATAGATTTCAAAATATAACGGTTACACACATATAGGTATTACACAATACTGTTGCTGTAACTTAGAATTCGCTAAATTAAAAAAATGGCCGATTTTACTGTTGTCGTAGGTATATGATGTTTTCCTTAACTTTACTGTCCCTAATCTTGGATTTTTGAAAAATGTTTAATATAGAACCATTTCTTAAAATTTCCCTTTCAAATTAAAAAATAAAATCAAAATCGGAGCACTTTTACTGTATGAAATGCGGGGTCAATCACAAAAAGGACAGACAGCTGAAGTGTATAACTTACCGGTCTGTCGGTCGGTCAAAAATCAATCCTTCATGAAATATTTTTTACAAAAAATTGGACCGACGTTATTAGTTGATGCACTGAAAAGTATAAAATAATATTACTTCTATTGGTGATGGTACTTTTGAAGATGTGCAGTTGCGGTTAGATTGATAACTTTTGGCACCAACTTCATAAGTACCATTACCAATAGAACTAATATTATACTTTTCAGTGCATCAACTAATAACGTCGGTCCAATTTTTTGTAAAAAATATTTATTTCACACTTTTGAGTGTAACATTAGTCCCGAAAATCGTTGAACGTTCACTATACCATATCAATGAAGATAGTACTTATCCTATTACCCACGTATATTCCTTGCTTGTAGTTGTTATTATTGAGATCTCAGAACATCGCTGCGGAAATACGCTTGAATATTTTAGTTGTTACCATTTTAACACCGATTTAACTCGAAAACCGTAACTCTAAGGAAAAAATGTTCATTATAAATGTTGCTACAAATAATTATATCTTTCATGTAGTATCGAAATATTTTCAATTTTCGAAAGAAATTGTCCTCTCCACATAGCAAAAATACATATTTAACATGCGTCTACCTCGAAAACCGTAACACTTTTGAAAAAAATTTCAATTTAAAGGTTTCCGGATATTGTCCTATCTTTAATTATATCAACTCAGATTTTCGATTTTTGAGAAAATTCGCCCCCACCACCCCTTCAGAGGGAAGGAGATTTCAGATTTGCGTTTTTATGAACATGGGACCATTTCTCAATCCCCTTCTTTCAAATGAATCCAAAATCATCAAAATCGGAGCTCGTTTAATATATAAAAGGCGCGCACGAACCAAAAAAAATAATAATAAAGCAGTCGAATTGTATACCTCCTCCGTTCGGGGTTCGTCGGTCAAAAATGAAGGCAGACACGGACACGATATTCACCATGTAGGTTCACACGTTGGCTGAAAATACTCTATTTGGATTCCAAGAAAAGAGAAGATTGAAAACCGGATTTCGAAAATTAAAACTGATCACAATAATTCTTTACATCTCGGGTAGCGGAAAGTGAAAATATGGAATTCTTCTCTAACTGGTAGCCATATTTAAAATTGTTAGGTAAAACATTCTCAAAAACTGTATATTTACAAAACTTATAGTTTTATTAAAACTTGGAATTTACCCCTCATATTATAGCATCTTCTGTATTTGAATCGATGATGTTGGCTTGGGGGACTTTTATTTCATTCATAATATTTGTTCTTGGAAGTATGATACATCGAATGTAAGATGTAGGCTCAACAAAAAGGACTGGTTTATTTCTTAATCATTAATAATCTGTTACCATATTTGTCCAGACTGATAATTTACAAAAAACATGCCGTGGAATTTCCGACATGATTCACACTTAAATATGTCAAGCTCATTATCGCCTTTTATTGTTTATTCTTATAATATTAAATTGCATAATTTTAATTTATTGAAAAGATAATACGTAACATCTCTGGTGAATTTTGGATCTATATTTTGTAGTAAGATAATTGCAATTCAATATTCAATCTGGTATGTTATCGATTACAATAAGGATTAAATTGATGAAATCCTTTACCATCGGTGATAAGTGACTTGATTTTTTAGTTACCTTCATAGAAGTCCTACTCACTCTTTTCTGTAACGAAAATAATAATTAATTGATTATTCGATGTATAGAAACAAATCTAATGAAAATTGGATATAAGTACATATGGGTTTATATTCCCACCAAAATTATTGTATTGTAATTATTGATTCCGAATGGTTAAACGAGCTAAACTAATAGATTGAGTCGGCTGGAATAGACCAAAGTTCAGGAGAGTATTTTTACAAGGTGTTCATCTGGGAAAAGCATAAATGTACCGAATTTGAAAATTGAGCGCTATACTGAAGTTTATAGGGCCTACTCGGCTAAAATATTTACAAGAATTTGACACGTCCGGTTATACCCGAAGTACATGCTATCTATTTTATTTCTAGTGGAGCGCCCTATATATTATCAACATTTTTGGTCTTTTTGACATATTTCGAATTTTATGTGAACAATTACGTTTGCCGGTCAACGCATTTTTCCTATAAGGAAATCTTTATTACGTATTTGATTTGGGTTTGATTTCTTGTAGATGATTTACTTTAATGTTAGTTATATGATATTTTGGCAATTATTAGTACAATTGCGTTAGATCGAAACTGTTGAATTGCCAATTATATTTTAAAAACAAAAAAAAATCGGAATAGATATTTGTATACAAAGTCACTCATATTTAAATAATAAAATTATAATGGCCATTGACACTTAACAAGAAAGAGAGATAAATTTGTTAGAGTACGGGGCTTCCATTTGAAAAAAAAATTATGACGTTTCTTAATATGATTTTTATTCTTTTTCTATCACCCTTTACTAATAATTATCAAAATAACAAACAAATAATATTGAAGTCAATCTTCGGCAAATGTCTTTTGCTATAAAAGCCCTAAAAAATCAAATGTTTGTAAAAATAGAAGTATGTTAGCATGACTTTTAATAAAATTGAGGTGGAAGACGATATTTTTTGACCGACTTCAAAAAAGAAGTAGGTATAAAATTCGGTTGTTGTATGTTTGCTTTTTATTTTTTATGGCTGTTCGCGTGTTTTTGACAGACGAACCCCGAACAGAGGAGGTATACAATTCGACTGTCTGCATTATTTTTATTTATTTTTTGGTTCGTGCGCGCCTTTTATATAGTAGACGAGCTCCGATTTTGATGATTTCAGATTCATTTAAAAGAAGGGGATTGAGAAATGGTCCCATATTCATAAAAACGCATATCCGAGATCTCCTTCCCTTCGAAAACCGCCCCCGAAGGGGTGGTGGGGGAGAATTTTCTCGGAAATCGAAAATCTGAGTTGGTATAATTAAAGATAGGACAATATCCGGAAACGTTTAAATGGAACATTTTTTCCTTAGAGTTACGGTTTTCGAGTTAAATCGGTGTTAAAATGGTAACAACTAAAATATTCAAGCGTATTTCCGCAGCGATGTTCTGAGATCTCAATAATAACAACTACAAGCAAGGAATATACGTGGGTAATAGGAGAAGTACTATAACTATCTATTTACCATATCTTCATTGATATGGTATAGTGAACGTTCAACGATTTTCGGGACTAATGTTACACTCAAAAGTGTGAAATAAATATTTAAAAAAAAAAAATTGGACCGACGTTATTAGTTGATGCACTGAAAAGTATAAAATAATATTAGTTCTATTGGTAATGGTACTTGTGAAGTTGGTGCCAAAAGTTATCAATCTAACTGCAACTGCACAACTTCAAAAGTACCATTACCAATAGAAGTGATATTATTTTATACTTTTCAGTGCATCAACTAATAACGTCGGTCAATTTTTTGTAAAAAATATTTATTCATAGTAAACGTACGCCTATTTAGACGATTCTTGTTTCATTTGAAAGAGGATACTTAAGATATGGTCCCATATTTAAAAAAAATCAAATCCGAAATCTCCTTCCCGTCAAAAACCGCGTCCGAAGTGGGTGGTGGGGGCAATTTTTCTCGAAAATCTGAGAATTAAAGATGGGACCATATCTAAAAACTTTTATTATTTATTTTTTCAAACGAGTTATGGTTTTTGAGTTTCAGCAATGGTAAACTCTGAAATATGTGATATGCGTACCCACGCTATGTGGTAGTGCATTTTTTTTCTAAATTGAAAATATGAGACGGCCAAATTAAAGAAAAGATTATATGTAGCAACAGTAGCAACATTTAAATTGAAATTTTTTCAAAAGAGTTACGGTTTTCGAGTTACAGCAGTAGAGTCTGGAATATGTATCGTATTTGCGCCCCTATGTTTTTAGATAATAAATAAGAAGTACAAGCTAAGCCATATGGGTAATACGATAAATACTATCTTCTTTGGTATTAGTGAACGTTCAACAATTTTCACTCAAAAATCTGAAATAAATATTTTTTTTAAAAAAATTGGGCCGATATTATTAGTTGTTGTATTGAAAAATACTAAATAATATTAATTCTATTGGTGCTGTTAATTTTGAAGTTGTGCCGTTGTAGTTTGTAGTTGTAGGCACCAGCATCAATAGAATTAATATTATTTTGTATTTTTCGGTACAACTAATAAAGTCGGTCCATTTTTTTGTGAAAAATATTCATAATGATATTTTAATAAAAAATGGGAAGAATGGTGTTCTTAGGATTTGGGATTTGTAGCTGGAATTTTCGATTTGGAAGTATCTTTTCAAACCCACATAGTATATAATAATCGTTGCTTTCTATTAAAAGGTAGCATCCTTCAAAATTAGAGAGTAATGCGTGAAAATACTGAACATAAGTTCGCGCAAAAGTGAGTTTGAACGAATTTATGATTGACTTGTGCAGTATATTCAACATTCAAGTGCTGTTATTATCAATGTTGCCAACGCTACCAGTAGGTATAACTTTCGCAGCATTAGATTCTTCTATGAATTCCATTTCCAAAAACATTTTCTTTGGAAAAAATTAACGACAATATCTTCTAGTAAAGCAATTGCTAATTTTGAAGAATGTAAGTGTTTAATAGAATGCAAAATACTATTTTGGATTGAAAAGATACTTCCAAATCGAAAATTCCAGCTAAAAGTCGTAAGTCCTAAGAACACCATTTTCCTTTTTTTAACAAATTATTAAAAAAAGCGTCTTCAGTTTTATTAGAAGTTATGCTAACATACATCTATTTTTGAAAACATTTGATTGTTTAGGGCTTTTATAACAAAAGCCGCTAAACTAGACTATTATCCAGTTTTCTTCTATAAGAAAATAAATCCACATTAAAAAATAAAGGCTTCCTTATAGTAGAAAATTATATTTATTTATTGATCTGCAATCGTAACTTTTATTATATAAAATTTAAATATGTCAAAAACGGTTACACATATTACACATGAAAAGCGTTTAGAATTGAACTAATAATAACCTAAGAATATAATAATGTGTAGGGATTCTTTTGAAATAACAAAGTTGACATCTACTTCTGGTATAAACGGAAGTATCACATTCTTGAAAATATTCCATAAATTTTCAAGCGCTAGACGAGAGGTACCTAACTCAACTCTCTAAGCTAAGCAAGCCATCTGTGATCTCGCGGTCTGTTTAATGAATATTGAGCAACTCAATTCAGTAAAAAGCAGCATGAATGTACATTTAATCAAAATAATCTGATTTCTTACCATATTTCTTACAGATCGTCTCCATTTCGACTTTATATCTCGCCCCGAGGTATTGTATAAAGCTATCAACAGGATCAAACTCACTATCACAGCTATTGATAGCTTTGCTGCAACATTCATAAGTAATTTCACTTGAATTTTGTTGCTTTTCTTTCTCGCATGATGTTTTCCAAGGTGACATTTTTGAGAGTTTTAATCAACATTGTTTATCTGTCACAATTAATTTAAGTGACATGTAATTCAGTCAATTAATACGAAATTACTCCAGTTAAATAACTATGCTTCACCATCTAAGTGTTATTAGTTAGAGTAAGTATTTTTTACTGAAAATTATGCAAAAAGGTTTTATTGGTTGCGCTATTTGGTGAGTATGGTAAATAGATAGTTATAGTACTCATCCTATTATCCACATATGTTCTTTACTTGTAGTTGTTAATATTGAGATCTCAAAGCATCGTATTTTTGATAATAGAGACATAAAGCAACATCATAAATTACAACACTTATCCGTATCCGTATACGTAACGGAAGAAGATAAGTGACAGTGACCTATCAAATAAAGGTATAAAGCAGTATAAAATGTATACGTCGTAACAACCGACCAAACACACAACAACAAACTTCATATGGATTTTGCCCTTGAATTTCCCTGAGTAGGACCAAGTCATCATTGTCTTAATAAATAAAGTTGAAATAAAAATGACATGAAAAATTCTTCAAAAAATACACAAACGATAAAGAATAAAGTTTGGTTATGTCATTGGAAAACAAAACGAGAGCATAGGCACAGAATTGTTCCGCTTGGATTCGATCAATTTGTTCTGTGGTTTGGATACGTCACGGATCGCGATCCGATAAGTGTGACGCATCGATAAGTTTCACGTAACGTATTGAAGCAGACCTATTAGGTTTGCACATGCGCATTACGATAAGGATACGGATACGTGATGATTTAAAATACTGCTTTATGTCTCTACTATTTGGAATCTAGAACCGTTGGGGTCAGTTACAGGTTAACCCCTGAAGATGACAACCTTGTTGGCGAAACAATTGTTTGGTTTGACAAAATAAAGTGTTGATCTTTAATGTGGTAATTCTGTGTTTATTGTTTTTTTAATTGTTTTAGATTTAACCATTTTACCACCGCTTATTTCGAATACCCTAACTCGAAGGAAAAAAAAATAATGTTTAATATAAATGTTGCGACATATAATTAGGTCTTTCATGTAGTATTCACAGATTTTCAATTTTTGAAAGAAATCGCCCTCTCCACACTCCGCAGTTATTTGAGAATTTAACATGCCTCTATCTCGAAAACCGTAACTCTTTTGAAAAAATGTTCAATTTAAACGTTTCCGGATATTGTCCTATTTTGAATTATACCACCTAAGATTTCCGATTTTGGAGAAAATTTTCCCCTCCACCTCCTTCGGGGCGGTTTTAGGAGGGAATGAGATTTCGGATTTGTGTTTTCATGAACGGAGTACGATTACTATATAAAAGGCGCGCACAAACCAAAAAAAAAGCACACAGTCGAATTGTATACCTCCTCCGTTCGGGGTTCGTCGGTCAAAAATGGTTCGGGTTAAAGATTTGATTTAGTAAAATTTATAGCTTATTTTAATAAAAGTTGAATGTACTTTTAAAAAACACAAGCAGACATTTCTGTTACTTTACAGATTCTCAAATAAATAAAGTGTACACAGATTCTTGAATAAAATGTGTTTTGTGGTATTTACTGAGTTTTTCATTTATTATAAATATAGGAAAAAATATTTTATGAAAAGAGTTAATCTATAGATTTTAATAAGTAACTATATTGAAGTAAACGTACGTCGATTTTAATGATATTTAGTTCATTTGAAAGAAGAGACTTGAGAAATGGTTCCATATTGAGAAAAACTCAAAACCGAAATCTCCTTCCCCACGAAAACCTACTCCGAAGAGGGTGGAGGGGGCAATTTTTCTCGAAAGTTGAAAATCTAAGACAACAAAATTAAAGATAAGACAATATCCGGAAACGTTTAAATTGAACATTTTTTCCATAGAGTTAGGGCTTTGGAGTTACAGCAGTGGTAAATTCTAAAATATGCGTATTTCCGCGGCGATGTTTTTAGATTTCTTAATAATAACAAGTACGAGCAAATAATATAGGATATGTAGGTATTATCTTGTTTGTTATAAGTGAATGTTCAACTATTTTCGTGACTAATGTTACACTCAAAAGTGTAAAATAAATATTTAAAAAAATGGCCGACTTTATTAGTAGGTGCACTAAAAAATACAAAATAATATTAATTCTATTTTTTTTTGGTTCGTGCGCCACTTTTATATTTAACCATAGATACTTCTCAAGAGTGTTTATCTTATTTCTTATTGGACTTTGGCTATATGTTATGTGAAGTTTGTATGGTAGTAAATTACATATAAGTACCTACATATTATGGAAGCTGTCATCTTAGGTAGTGCGAATGGACTTCCAATTTTTCGCCATCAGCTATGAGATTTTCGGATATAATTTCCATCAAAAGCATAACATCGTCTTCAAATAAACAAACACAAATTATAACGAAGCGAACCCAGACTAAACTGCGAATGGTTATAGGGGTTATATATAATTGGTGTTTCTGCTATTTACACTAAAATTTTTAAATCAAATACTAATGCCACTTTAATACCACTTATCTTAATTGCACCCGAAAGGTAGATTACCTGGTAATCCTTATAAATAAAATGTTAAAATAAGGTGGAGGCAGTATATATTTATAAGTCATCTTTATTTCGACATAAATAAGGTCAAGCACTAAATAATAAAATCAACATTAATTCAAGTTACTTCTGCGCATGCGTTTGCAAAAACTCTCTGTTCCCATAACTGTCTATATTTTTTTGATAATAGTGATTATAAAACTTATATTATTTGAGAACTTTTAATTTTCGTAACAAATAAACAGACTCAAAAACTAATTATGAACTAAGATAACGCTTGCATAGGTAGGTAGATACTTTCAATTATTTTATTTATTGATTTGTTGAACTCCTCATATTTGTATGAAATATATTTTGTTTACTAAACGAAATAGGCGTATCCGAGTTCCGCCCAGCGGTCAATTCCTTACCTGAATAACCCTTTTCAATGGATGAGTTCCCCCAAAAGATTATCGGGGATTGAGGCGGCACATACTAAGCTGTGATAGCCAAATTATATAAGATATAATTATCAATAATATAAAGATAAGAAAATCAATAATTTTATTAACAACATTCATATAGGAAAATTACAGTGACATGCGGCATTTACAAATTGTAGTCTGTTGATATGTCCATTATGAAATAGTACAATCAATTTATCTAAAGCATCTTGTTTTTCTGTACAACGGATCTAACATTTTTCTTATAATTCTGAGTTTTTTATTTTTGCATAGGTAAATGTCTGGAAAGTGATAAGAGTTTCTACTTAGGTATATATAAATAGGACTGCCATAAAAATTACTTTTAAAATGTGAATGAAACCTTTCACTGTAGGTATTAGTGGTGCGAGCTGTGCTCGCTGAAAAAGCAGCCCACATATCAGGACTAAAACTGTTTTCATCTTCGATAGAATTTTCTACTAAATATTCAGCAAATTTCGTTGAATTGTCATTAATAGGAATAATTTTCATTAGCTCAAGATAGCAGTCCCCAACATCTTCTGGGGACAAGTATGGCAAACCAAAAATGTGTTTAATCCATATTCCAACTTCGGATTGTTTATCAATATAAAATTTTGCTAAACGTAAGTTTTGAATTTTACAGTACCATGCTTGTGTCAAATGAAACAAGTATCCGCTAATTTTTACAAACGGAAATGTATGCTTAATCGCCACATGCATTGATTTTTCAAAATCGACAAAAAATGATTTCGGTTCTTATGTAAGATAAATCTCTCTACTTTTTTCCAGTGTCAAGTTCCAGATGTAGCAATATATAACACTAGTCTTACTGGGAAGTAGAGCAAATACTAATGGTACATATTGACCATTTTTGTATCTATGAATTGAGTATAATTGATCGAAAAATTTGTTACAGTATTGAAATGTTTCATCCACATATAGAACATCGACCGAGCTTAAAAAGTGTATAAAGGAAAAACAAGAAAATATAATTATGTTTATTACTGAATCGTTAACCAGCAAGAAATTATCATTTCTTAGAGTCTGAATTTGCATTGTATTTACTGCATGATGGACGTCTCTTGTATTTTTAACAGTGGTGGTAGAATTGAGCTGAATTGCAGAATAAATATTTTTTCGAATATTATTAATAGCACGTATATCTACCATTTCATCCGAATAATCTTGAATTGTATCAGCAATTTCTTTGTGAATTAATTTAGATGGCCTTTCACAAATATCTTGCTGTGCTTTTCTTTTTATACTGTTGTTAATTTGTTGTTTCAATATTGAAGATCCATCAACATCATGATTATGCATTAAATTTTCAATTCTATTGCAAATTTCAACAAATTAAGGTATTGCTAATTGTATGACCACCGGTTTTTATTACTGCATCCAAGAATTACCGTTAATTTCTTACCGTTGACTACCTGCTTCAAAACTCTAAAATTTGTGACCGCTGGGGGGAACTCGGCAACGCCGAACGAAATCTAATCATTTTTTTATCTAAATAAAAATCTCTGTAAACCCCTTAAAAATATATATATATATATATATACAAAAACAAAAATTATGGTATAATACCATAACATATTAACAATAGGTACCTCTTTACAAACTGACAATTTTGGAAACATGTCACCGATGAAAATGTCAACTTGGTTTGTAAAACACATGTTTGATGAAAAGGAAGCCTATTTGTTTCTCAGATGTGCCTTCTACGTGTCAATGAAAGTCCTGTCATAATCGCTTCAACATTTTTAGAGATTAGCATAGACAAACATGCAAATTAACTGACTTATGAACTCTGCAAGAAATTCTAGTCCAAAATTACAGTCACACACATCAAATTTATTTATTTGTAGATCATAATTTGGAACCCAGATTCTTCTGCTAAGGAAGATATTTTTAAATTCTTCGACAATGTTTTAATTTCGACAAAAAAAAACGAAAATGGAAAATATAAAATTGCGTAGATTATTCATAAACAAATATGCTTTGAATAAATAAATTGTTTCGACAAGCGATTGACATACCTATCAATAAAATCTTCGTCATTTGATAATAAATCTTTTATTGCATTGTAAATGTGTCTCAATCTTAATTGCTTTATTACTGGAAAACAATCTAAATTAATCAAAATATTGGCAATAAAGACAAATCCTGAATGTTTTTTTTAGAAAGGTACTTTGAATACAATATATGTATGCAGAAGTGTAAGTTCCAATTTTGGATTAAATTAGCCAGTAATTTGTACAATAACATAAAGTAAGCTCAGTGGTTTCTAAAAAATAGGTTTTTATTCAATTGTAGAGAGTGGCTACAACTTCTCCTGTTAAAAAAAACACTAGAAATCTCACACAAACTTGCTATTTCAGTAATAATAAATAGCCTATGTTATTCTCAGAGGTGTATTTTATATGCTAATTTAACACCCGTCAAAATTGGTTCTCCCCTTTTGGAGATTAGCCCGGACAAACAAACAGACGGACGAAAATTAAAAAATACAATTTCTGATTTTTTTGACGTGTAAACAAACGTATGAAATCAATGAGAAAAATATTCCAAAATTACAGACATATGCACAATTTAAGTTGTATATAAATCGAAGATCAAGTCCTATCCACTGAGTTTACAAGGAGTAGTATAATTATGGAAAAAATTATTTTTTCCAAAAGCTTTCGAATTCCGAGAAACATCTTGAAATTTGGCAAGCTTTATTTTTAATAGCCTCTTGTTTAAGATACTTGTATAAGGTGTAAATGGTAGATAACGTCAGCAGTGTCAGCGTAATCAATGATTTTTCTTTTATCGGAGAAGAATGTATTTCAGATCTATTCAGCGATAAAAAATTTCAATAATTAATTTCCACAGGGTGAACAAAAATGACAGAAATATTTTTTATAACTATCGCATTTCTTGAATTAGTTATTGCATAGAATCGTATTTTAAATATGCTTCTATTTTCTGTTCAGCAACATAAACTTGGACTAAAGAGAATACTCATTGGTTGATTGAGAGATTATTCCTGGGACCTACTCAAAATCTTCAAGAAGTAAACGCGTGGGCAGGAATAATCAACAAGATAATGGGTCCTTTATTTTTCGAAGGAAATCTCACATGGGAGTCTATCAGCCGTTATTTTCAAGCCATTTTTCATTCTTACAGAAAAGTCCTTAGAAGTTGGCCATCGTACTTATCTATTTAATTTCTATTATTCATAATAAATATTTCATTCAAAATCTCTTCAGTATCAAAATATAAATATTATGTTATTGATTTAAATACTTCGACAGTGAAATATTTTGCAATATGTAAATAAGAATTGCAACGTGTCCAATGAATTTCCCATCACTGTAAAAGGGGAAGAACAGTTCTGATAACGTTGACTATATAAACTCATGCTGTATCGGACATCTTCATAACTTGTACTTGCTATTTTAATTATGCATTCTCGAACATTATCTTTCAATAAAAAATATCAAAACAGATATTAAAATGAAACTCTCTATAATAATGTTCTTCGCTCTGGCATTGCTTATTGCCATTAGTGGGCAAGCCGAAGGAAAGAAATTTTTCAAGCGTTTGGTAAGCTCTAATTTTTTATAACTTTGATGGAAATTGTATGTTTTAAATGAAATTTTTCAACCATATCTACCATAATTCAATCTAAGAAATATTGAAAACCAAACATACTCATCAAAATATATTTTCTTATTCTACAGGAAAAAATAGGTCAAAATGTGCGCAAAGCTGCTGAGAAAACTTTACCCACAGCCCTTGGTTACGCATCCATTGTTAATCAAGCCAAGGGAAAATGAGAATTTCAGTCATGAATCTATAATGTATGAATCCTCCTACTGTAACAGTATTCAATAGTTTTATTCATATTAAGTATGTAGGTAATTCAGAATAAAATACTTTTTTTCAATATGACTGTTAATTTCTTATTTTGGAAAAACATATAGGTTTCGAGCGATCTAAAATAACTCTTTCGAAATATGCCATGTAGGTACCTAATAAAGGAACATGTTTTTACTTGAATCAACTGAAAATTCACAATATCGTTCGTAACTTTTTGGAGTAGAAAAATTTTATTGATCAACAGTGAAAGTAATGTTCAAACCTGAGCTAGTATAATGATCATAACTCAAATATTTAAAATGCCTATATATCCATCCAAATATTTTTCAAGTTCACTTTGCGTACCTCAAAAACATTTGGAAATGACTGAGGTTAATTGATAAATTTGGGGACTGTTCATGAATTCTCAATTTCAGATCGTTTGAATCAATGGGTAATTTTTGTTTCAAAGCTCCTCAAAAGAGATAAATTACTGCAGATGTTAGCAAAGCCGGTCTAAATATGTTATATGCGTGAATTTATCAGAATTGGTGTATTGAATCCCTTTCACTCTATTGTCTAAAAGTTGCAATTAAAGCAGTTATTCAGACGAATTTTCTTTAAAATATTTACAAAATAAATAGTGGTTTTGGTATTGAATCTAAAATAATATCTTTTGCACAAGGGTTATGACAAAATCACAAACATTATCAATATATCTACTCATTTATATGGGGCTGTTATATTTTCTTCTATTGAATTCATATGAAATTAAACAATCTTTCAATTTAACATTCATTTGTTATATTATGAGATTATCATTGCCGCCGTCGTCTGTTTACTCATTTATCTGGTGATCTGAATACACCCATTGTTTATTACATGACAACTAATTACCATCTTAATCTTGCAAAGACGCATTTTTTTTCGTAACGCTCTAAATAAGTATTAAAAGTGAGCTTGAAAACCACCCTAATAGTATATAAATATTGTATTGTCCAGGCAACAACAATTAAAACACTATGTATATAATAATGTAACGTGCAAAAGGGGAACAGCCGCCGATATTGGCTACAAAGTAGCGGCATCCGTTTGAAGTATGCGCGCGATATATGCTGTGGTTGGACATACCAAAAGCGGCGTCAACAAAGAGAGCGACGGCAGTGTCGGCATCTTCTGTTAAGCTGCCGACAAACGAATTTCGAGAAGCGTATAGTGGCGGCTTCTGGTCTTTGATACCGAATGCTCTAGATCCTTTATCGGGTATATATATGGGAGAATTTTCGGCAAGAAGACAGAATGAAAAAGGCAGTGTGAATAAATAGAATAGTCCGAGTAAGTTAGAGAGAATATAGTAAAGTTAAGTTGTAATTTATATTATTTTGAGTGTAAATAAAGTTAATTTAATAACTCTAAATTAGTCTCCCTTATCTGCGAACCCGCATACGCAACAATTTGGTGTTAGAAGAGGGATAAGTGAGTGAAGAGGCTTTTGTCTATGGTGAACACCCGTAAGCAGACAGAAAAAATGGAAGAACACTAACTAAGTTATTCTCCGATTTTTCGAGAAGACAAGAAGAATTACGACAACAAGAAAAGAAAGAAGAAGAGGAGCGAAGGCTGCGAGAAGAACAGAAAAAGGAAGAACAACTAATTAAGGTACTCTCCGATTTTTCGAGAAAACAAGATGAGCTACAACAAGAAAAGAAAGAACAAGACGTACGACGACAACAAGAAAAGAAAGAAGAAGAGGTACGGCGACAGAGAGATTTCGAACAGATTGCAGGATTGTTTCGAAATGTCCATCAAGAAATCGATACCGTTAAACAAGAAGTTCGAGAAGAAATTGGGACAGTTCGAGAAGAGTTTGAGGAGAAGTACCGAAAACTAGAGAAAGAAGTGAAGAAAATTCGAGATACCAATCAAGAAGAAAGTAGCAAATTGGACACGTCGGCGATCACAACAGCCAATGAAAAACTTAAACCACCAAAGTTTGACGGCGAAATATCCTGGGCTAGATGGGATCAGCAGCAGAAAGCAACGGCGTTGGTATTGGCTTTGCGAGGAAAGGCGCTTGAAATACTTCAAAACATTCCTGAAGCCAAACAAACTGATCATTTGGCTGTTGCGGGCGCCTTGGAACTAAGATACGGCAACAAATATCTTAGCCAAGTGTATCAGAGCCAGTTGAAGAGTAGAATTCAAGGTTCAACGGAGTCACTGCAGGAATTCAGCAGTAGCATTGAGAGCATGGTACGACTGGCTTATCCACAGGCCCCAGATGAATTCATTGTCCAGTACTTCATTGATGGAGTTCGAGATATCGATATGCAGCAAGCATTGAGACTAAGTAGGCATAACACCTTAGCCGAAACAGTTGTCCAGGCACTGGAATACGAAGCTGCCAAAAACGCATCTATGAATCGTCACAGCAAATTAAGAGAAGTCAGGGTGTCAGACGAACCACAAGACAATGCAGATTTCTTTAAGAAGTTGGAGGCGATGTTCCAGAAATTTTGCTCTCGAGGAAGCAAGGAGTCTGGATATAGAAAAGTGATTAAATGTTACAATTGCAACCGAGAGGGACATATAAGTAGAAACTGCAGGCGACGACCCAGATCTGAAGAACGAAATGTTCAGAGAGAGAATACCCGACTTCAGGAAAACTCCACCTCGCCTGTGTAGGGGGGCGAACGCTGGCGACCACTGATTATCAAGCCCCCAAGTTACATTTGTGCTCCATCAAGAAGAGCTGTGAGAGCCTCGTTGTCCAAGGTTTTATCAACGCCAAGAAATGTGATTTGACCATCGACACGGGGGCAACAAGGTCAGTGGTACGCCCCGACATGGTTTCCAAAGAATCTATCGTGCAGCACAACATCAAGCCAATACTGGAAACTGCAAAAGGAGATTTGATAAATGTTTTTGGAGAGACCACCACTACTTTAGAAATTGGCAATGCACAATTAAAGATTAATGCAATCGTGGCTGACATAGTGGATGAATTTATAGTAGGCTTAGATGTTTTGGAAACCTTAAATTTTATCACAGTGGACTTTAAAAACAGAATGTTGAGAGTGGGCAACGAGGAAATATTTTTCTCAGCATCTTCGAACAAGAACTGTCCTATTAAAATAATCGTCACCGAAGATACGCGAATACCTGGAAATAATGAGAAGATCGTGAAGGCGCACCTAGAAAAACAACTGGAAGGAGTTAACACTATGGTTTTTGAACCAAACGAGAACAAAGAGAACGGGGCTCTTTTGGCTAGGTGCTTAGTTAATTCCAACGACACTATTCCAGTGAGGGTAGCCAATCTATCAGTAAACAGAATGACATTTAAGAAAGGGGAAGTAATCGGTACCTGTTCGCCAGTCTTCCGGGTAACAAGATGTGAGCAAGAGGAACCCGTCTCAAAAGATGTACATTTGTCCCAAGAGCTAATGGAGAGTTTCAAGAAGACCTGGAAACATCTTAGCGAACAGGAAAAGAAAAAGGCCATCGAGTTTGTAAAGCAAGAAGCTGATGTTTTCGTGCAAGGAAAAATTACAGGGCGAACAAATTTAGTCGAACATCGGATCAACACGGGAAATGCTGTACCTATTCGCCAACCTCCACGAAGACTTCCTTTCGTAAAACAACAGCAAGTTAACACCATGGTTCAAGAAATGCTGAAGGATGGTGTCATAGAAGAATCCAGCAGTCCTTGGTCATCACCAGTTGTGCTGGTGACGAAAAAGGATGGTTCGACGAGGTTCTGTGTGGATTACAGGAGGTTAAATGATGTTACGAAGAAGGACAGCTACCCATTACCCCGAATTGACGATACCTTAAATACCTTAGCCGGATCCAGGTGGTTCTCAACTCTTGACCTAAAAAGTGGATATTGGCAGGTAGAGCTAAACAAAGAAGATAAAGAGAAAACGGCCTTTACAGCTGGAAACGGCCTATATCAATTCAATGTCATGCCGTTTGGATTATGTAATGCGCCTGCCACTTTTGAAAGGTTAATGGAATTAGTTCTGCGAGGACTAACTTGGGAAACGTGCCTGGTGTACTTGGATGATGTAATGGTGATTGGCAAAGATTTCGACGAACATCAATCGAATCTGAAGAAAGTATTCGCTAGTATCCGAAGTGCTAATCTCCAGCTGAATCCAAAGAAATGCGTTCTATTCCAGGAAAAAGACAACTTTCTCGGACATATCGTATCATCGAAAGGAATTGAGACCGATCCAGAAAAAGTTCAAGCAGTGCGAGATTGGCCCAGACCAAAGAACAAGCACGAAGTCAGAAGCTTTTTGGGAATCAGCAGTTACTACCGCCGATTTGTTAAAGATTTTGGGAAAATTGCGAAGCCACTACATCAATTAACCGAAAAGAACTCCCACTTTGACTGGTCACCAGAATGTCAACAGCCGTTTCTTGAGCTGAAAAACCGGTTGACTACTGCTCCTGTTCTTGCATATCCCTTGGACGAAGGATTGTTCGTGTTAGACACTGACGCTTCACAAAGTGGAATAGGAGCTGTTCTTTCCCAAATACAGGATGGCGAAGAAGCTGTAATTGGATATTTCAGCAAAACGTTGGGAAAGGCAGAGCGAAACTACTGTGTGACCCGGAAGGAGCTGCTAGCGGTTGTACGATCCATAGAGCATTACCACAGTTTTCTCTATGGACGGAAATTCTTAGTAAGAACAGACCACTCTGCACTACAGTGGCTGCTGAATTTCAAAAATCCGGAGGGACAGATAGCGCGTTGGCTGGAGAAACTGCAGAGTTACGACTTTCAAATTAAACACCGAAAAAGAAGAAGTCACGCCAACGCTGACAGTTTGTCACGAAGACCTTGTGGCAGTTCTTGTAAATTCTGTCAGAGGCAGGAACAAAGAGAAATAGCCAAGGACATCTCCAACAAATGCAGATTAGGAATAAGGAAACGGAAAATACCGACGAAATCACCAGAGACAACTTTAGAAGAGAACAAATCGCCGACAAAGATTTGACGATAGTACGGGGCTGGCTAGACCAAAAGCGACGACCTGAGTGGCAAGAAATATCCAGATTTGATCAGACAGTCAAGGCATACTGGGCTCTGTGGGATTCGTTATGCTTACGAGATGACTTGATCACTCGTAAATGGGAAAGTCCAGATGGTAGAAGCATTGTGTATCAAACCGTTGTACCCCGAACAATGGTAGCTGAAGTACTTCGTGAACTGCATGGCAGTCGCAGTGGAGGCCATTTTGGAGTAAATAGAACATTGGCACGTGTGAAAGAGCGGTATTCTTGGATCAACTGTCGAAGAGATGTGGAAGAATGGTGCAGAAGATGTGACCTCTGTGCTTCTAAGAAGGGTCCGAAGACACGATCCCGAGGGAAAATGAAGCAGTATCTGTCAGGTGAACTTGGGAAAGAATTGCGGTGGACATTGCAGGACCATTCCCTACGACAGATTCTGGAAATAAGTACATCATGGTTGCCATGGACTATTTCTCGAAGTGGCCAGAAGTAGTGCCGATGCCGAATCAGGAAGCAGTTACAGTGGCCGAAGCCCTTCTGGAAAACGTGATTTCCAGACACGGAGTACCCTTGGAGCTACATACCGATCAAGGTAGAAATTTTGAATCCGAAGTATGGACGCAGTTAATGAGGTTGCTGGGGATACGGAAAACACGAACAACCCCACTTCATCCACAGTCAGATGGAATGGTTGAGAGGCACAATAGGACCATCAATCAATACCTCTCACTCTTTGTGGATGAGCACCAACGTAACTGGGATAGACTGGTACCTCTCTTTCTTCTGGCCTACCGAAGTTCCCAGCATGAATCTACTGGCTATACACCATCGATGCTCTTGTCTGGAAGAGAAATGAAGCTCCCCGTAGATCTGATGTTTGGCAGACCATCAGCCGACGATCATGAAGACGTGTCTCTTCCACATTATGTAGCTGACCAACAGGAGCGACTTAGAGTGGTCCATGATTTTGCCAGACAAAAGCTTCAGTTGAAGAGCGACAAAATGAAGATGAGACTTGACAAAAGGCAGTCATTAAAATCTTTCAACGAAGGCGATGCAGTTTGGTTGTACCAGCCACAGCGAAGGAGAGGATTAAGTCCGAAATTGCAAAGACCTTGGGAAGGACCATATCGCATTGTCAAAAAGATTAATGACTTGGTGTACAGGATCCAACTTTCGCCAAGAGCCAAGCCAAAAGTAGTGCACGTGGAAAGACTGAGTCCGTATCGAGGAGATAATCCACCGGTCTGGAGACAAACGGAAGAAGCTGTTCGGGGCGAGCAGCTTTAAGGGAGGGAGCAGTGTAACGTGCAAAAGGGGAACAGCCGCCGGTATTGGCTACAAAGTAGAGGCATCCGTTTGAAGTATGCGCGCGATATATGCTGTGGTTGGACATACCAAAAGCGGCGTCAACAAAGAGAGCGACTTCTGTTAAGCTGCCGACAAACGAATTTCGAAAAGCGTATAGTGGCGGCTTCTGGTCTTTGATACCGAATGCTCTGGATCCTTTATCGGGTATATATATGGGAGAATTTTCGGCAAGAAGACAGAATGAAAAAGGCAGTGTGAATAAATAGAATAGTCCGAGTAAGTTAGAGAGAATATAGTAAAGTTAAGTTGTAATTTATATTATTTTGAGTGTAAATAAAGTTAATTTAATAACTCTAAATTAGTCTCACTTATCTGCGAACCCGCATACGCAACAATAATATATATAAAAACATTTTAAAAATTGCTAACATCAATGACCAAACCAAATAGATAATAGATATTTTTTACAAAAAACCGGGCAGACTTTAATAGTTCATATCACATATTTCAGACTTTATCATGGCTCTAACGAGAAAACCGTAACAGTTTTGAGAAAATGTTCAATTTAAATTTTTCCGGATATGGTCTCCGTTCTAATTTTCCAATCTCGAATTTTCAAGTCTCGGAAAAATGTGCCCCTTCCACTTAGCTGAAACACATATTTCTTACTGTAACGCGGGAACCTATGGTTATTTAAAACAATGCCAAATTCAAACGTTTCGGGATATGGAATTTTATTTAATTCTGCCGTCTCGGATTTTCAATGTTGGGTAAAAATTGCCCTCACTTCCCCCTTTGGGGTAAGTTTTTGAGAGGACCAATTCTCAACAGTCCCCTCTCAAAAAAAAACATTAAAATCGAAGCACGTTTACTATGCAAAAGTCGCGAACATCTATAAAAAAACATGCAGACATATAATGGTATACCTCCTCCGTTTGAAAAGTCGGTCAAAAAAACGAAATAAAAAGATTTGCAAAATAATCGCTGAGGCCAAGAATAGGAATAAAACTGCATAGGTAACCCTGACTAAGTAATTAAAGATGTTAAAAAAAATCCTTTCGGTATTAAAAAGGCCTACATCACCTACACATTCACTAAACTGGAGACGCTACAAAAAAATTTAACTTTAGACCTTTAGACCCCTTAGTTTGATTAGTAATATAGCAAACATCTTTGAGGAATGCCTAAAAAGTAGACTAGACAGATATTAGGTGGAAAATGAAATTCTTTCCGAAAATCAATTTTGGTTTATATGTGGTCGGAGTACAAATGATGCGAAAAATTGGTTGAATAATCACAATAATAATTGTCCAATTCCATTCCTGTTAATCTATAGATATGAACTACAATTTTTGTTTTGCTGTAGAGTCTTTTGCAATGAATAGATCTTTGAAATTCTTTTGATCAGAAGAGTGATCGATATCTGAGTAACATGTCCGTTATCACTGATTATTGCAGAGATTGAGTGAGTCACACTGGGTGATTAAGCTGCGATTGTACTAAAAATAAGAGCATTGAAAAGCGTTGATTACATATTTATTCTGTCAAAATTACTTACATGGTTAAAGAAATACAATAATAATAATATTGCATAAGTATTAATTTAATATATTAAAAGTTATTTCTTCCCTTTGACTTGGGAAACAACAGATGCGTAACCTAATACAGTTGGCAGAGTTTTTTCAGCAGCTTTTCTTATATTCTGGCCTACTTTTTCCTGTAAGAAAATAATATATTAAAGGTTATGCTGATTTCTTATCCCGAAAGTAGTTTTTCATTTTTAATCATATCTCAGAAATTCGGAAATTATGCTGATGAGGAAGATCACATAATCTCCTAGAATTTGCAAACTCATTAATCAATATTTAAATATTTTTTGGTATATTTGTTTGAATGTAAAAATATCACTTGAATGGAGGCTTGTGAATTGCATATCAAATATAATAGAGTTTTTTCATTGAATGAACATTTATTTCAAATTGGGATGTAAACATAAATACTGTTCTATGAAAGATAACAATGATCGAATATTTCGTTGAAAGTTTGATGTTAAAATACCTACAATATAATTTGTATCAAAATATATGTAGGTATTATAATTATATCTACTATAATATATATAATAACATTTATGGTATTATTGATAGCTTACCAGCCTCTTGAAGATATTTCTGCCTTCAACTTGTCCAGTAAAAGCAACGACAAGAGTTATTGCAACAAACAAGATTATAGAAAACCTCATATCGAATTATTGTATTGTTCTGTGGCAATTAGTAGGTTTATTCTTACACGATGAAGTGCTCTTGTATATCTAAAGAAACTATCTACCAGTCATTATATACCATGGAAGCGATTGGAGACATGTTAATCCCCTTTTCCTTATCGGCCGATTCGTTAAGAATGGATTTTGTATTTTGCCCAACGTTTATACCACAATACCCGCCAAACTTCCGGCAATCTTAAGATAATCTCAATAAATTTTGTAGCTGTATTTTTACAGTAGTGCTAATTATCTCGTTGAAGTACACGACGTCACTTGATATAGAGAGAAAAGAATTCGTCTGAACCAGTAAATATATTAGAAATCGAAGGAATGCTAAGAACTCATTGCAGCATTTTCATTATAACTAATATTGTTTAAGTGAAGATTAGAAGCTTATTTCATTTTAGAAAATATATAATTATCACATCCTACAAATATTTCTCTCATTTGTTTCAGTATTCTCCCAACTAAGGTTTGCTATTGGATATATAGATATATGTAAGTAACCAGTTGTATTACGTCATAGGTAGATTGGTATGCTGAAATTGTCAATATTGTCAAATGATAAGATCGTAACTGATTGGAATCAGATGAATACCTGTTAAATAGGCTATAATAATCTTGTCACATTCATGAAAATATGTCACCATTATTTGACATAAATAAGAAGGATTTAACGAACTTGTGCGCGTCGTTCAAAGGACAGGTTTCGATGAGTCTATGTAAAAATCGACCGTAGATACAAATAAGTATTTAGGTCGAGTGTTTCATAATAGCACCTGATTAAAATGATGGAATGACATCAAAAATATTTTTAATTATATATATTATTATTATATATTATATATAATCTGTAGCTACAACTTTTCTCAGATTTTTTTTTCTCTAAAAGAGATGAATTTTACCTATACCTACTCTGTCTACGAGCCGTCGGAGTTTTTATTTTTATCTCACTACTTTAGTCATGAATTTATTCCATTCAACTGACGTCCCTAAAACTAGCGGAGTAAAGTGAACAGAATACAAAATATAGATTCGGTGCTTGTAGAGCTAAGTGCTGTATTCAGAAATTAATTGCTCTTACAGTTTTTTGTGAAATGGCTGCTCTGCTAGCTTTGGACTAAAGCTAGCAGAGCAACTTTTAAAAATCAACTTTTTGAGAACAATTTTTTTAACACTTGTAGGGCTAATTATGTGCTAATTGAGTGCTGCATTCCGAAATTAACTGCTCTTATAGTTTTTCTGGAAATTACTGCCTTGCTTTTAAAAATCAACTTTTTGAGAAATATCATTTGTTGCATGTAGAGCTAATTAAGTGCTAATTGATTGTTGTATTCCGAAATTATTTGCTCTTATAGTTTTTTTTTAATGGATGCTTCGCTAGATTTAGATCTAAAACTAGCAGAGCAAACGTAAAAAATCAACTTTTTGAGAACTTCGTTTTTAGAGCTTGTGGGGCTAATTAGGTCCTAATTATGTGCTGTATTCCTATATTAATTGCTCTTATAGTTTTTCAAAAAATGACTGCATTGCTTATAAAAATCATTTTTTTAAGAAACTCTTATATGTTTCATTGCAGTATAAAATTGATATTTTATTGGTTTTTAATTTATTATCTCATCCAATTGAGAAATGTACATTCTGATATTGGAAAGCTAAAGGAAAAACTGTATTTATGTATGGCCGGACTGCTTTCGATTGCTAACCACATAAAGTTAGGTTTACCGGTGGTTAAGTTTGATACTAACCACGTCGGTAAGTATTTTTCTTACCGATATAATTGTATTGGTTGAAATTATAGCAATTCATTTCAGGATACAACACTTAATGAATGATTCTCAATCTCTGCCATTTTCTAAAAACTAAAAGAGCAATTAATTTTGGAATGCAGCATTTAATTAGTAATTAAGTATCTCTACAAGCACTAAATAATATTTTCTCAAGAAAATTGATTTTTAAAGGTTGCTGTGCTTGCTTTAGATCTAAAGCTAACAAGGCTGCGATTTTTCAAAATACTTTAAGAGAATTAATTTCGGAATACATTTATCCATTACTACTTAATTAGCTCTACAAGCACCAAGTAAGATTTTCTCAAAAAAAAAATTCAAAAGCAAAGCTTTCATTTTCCGAAAAACTATAAGAGCAATTTATTTCGGAATACAGCACTAAATTAGCACATAATTGGCCCTACAAATACTAAAAAAAGTTGATTTTGAAAGGTTGCTCTGCTAGCGCAGTTATGTTCCACAAAACTATAAGAACAATTCATTTCCGAATACAGCACTTAGTTAGTTCTACAAGCACCAAATATATATTTTGGATTCTGCTCACTTTGTTCTGCTAGCTTTAGGGACGTATTCAACTGATGAATAATGAACGTATAAAGTGACTTCAGTTTTGACACTGTTTCACTTCAGAGTATTTAAGAGTGTAGTAATGACAAATAAATGTTTGAATGGTCTATTTTCCTCCTTTCTTCTTGTGCATAATCGGATAATAAAATAATCCTAATAATGGACCAAAATATGAAAAATCTCATAAATATAGTCGAATCTACACGCGCTCCCCATAAATTATGTTTTCCAAAGTCTCTTCTGCATATCGAATATCCTGCTTCGTATCTCAAAAGTAACCTAATATGCTGATAAAGTCGTATGTTAAGTCTTCAGGCCCCTTCACTAAATCATGTTTAGTAGTTGTTCTTGTTATCTGGAGATAATACCGTGGAACATTCTTTTTAAGAATGTTATTTGCTTCATCCTTAATGGACCTTCGTACCGGATTTTGGCATCCTAATAGGCTTCCATGTATTTGTGTACAAAGTGAAGTTACATGTTGAATATTAAGTTATCTGTTTGAAAGCTTTGAGGAGAGATCGCATTGATATTGGACGATTTCGAAATTGATTTATATCTCCGATTCAATAATTGGCAAACATAATACTAGCACTTGTTGTAGTACAAAAAGTCAATAGATATTCAAGCTGCTAATTTATTTGAAAAATATTGATAATATTTGGATATTTTATAATCACAGACATGAAAAACTATAGATATATATGAAATTGTAATAATGCTTTTGTAATGAAGAATGTTTCCATTACTACCAATAAAAACTCCCTGTAAGCCTCTAACCGGTGCTCTGCTTGCTGAACTGTTTTACTGATATTTTTTTATTTATATTTCTGCTTATAAAGTCAACAATCTGCCTCCTATGAAAACAAAATTCGAGCTTCTGAATAGCCATAGTCACTCAGGCGGTACAAAAAGTTGGAACGCGAGCTATTCTTCATGTTAATTAGAAACTTTTTTGGATGCCGTGAATGTGGACTGTTTACTCGAGTCTCGTATAAAAATGAAACACATTTAGAAAAAAAATATTTCACGGATGATATCCATTAATAATGGACGAGTCTGAGTAGACTTTTCTTTAGATTTTCTATCATTCTTATGATAATTATTTTCGTTTTATTTCATCTGTTTGAATAACATTACTATTGATATTGGACTATGAATGAAGCCCTCAATGATTAATTATCACTAACGCAGAATGCAATTGAGTTATTGTATGGAATAAATTTGTATATGGAATATATTTTCTGCCTAAAACAACAATATACACAATTTAATTTATCTGATCTGTGACCGCACCTCCCGTAAGTATAATACCGCTGCTTGTTTTGTTTGAGTGTATAGTGCATGTAATTAAATTCCGGTCTCAAGTGTGGGACAACCATCATCGTACTGTTATAGTGTGCGGGATGAATATAAATTGTAAATAGTTATATACCTATTATTGTAAATAAATTAGAGAGAATATTTACAATCTATTCATTTAAATACAGGTAACATGAACAGTTCTCTATTCTCCTAACGCAGGTACCTTCAGGTACTCATTGAAAAAACTAATTTACAAGTAGGCAATGAAGCAAAACCAACAATCTTGATAGAACATTCTCTTCTAGGTAGATCTCAAATTCGCTTACGGAATAGTGTGGCTGTCGATGGCTCATAGCAACCACAATGAATACGCTGTAGCTCGGCTTATTTTAAAACATATCAAATTATGTTAAATTTGCTCTTAAACTCGTATAGCTGCCGCTACTGATCCATGGCTCGTTACGACAAATACCACTATCATTCTTGAGTGAAATGCAATATCACGATTTTCAACTATTCCGCCCCTTCACGTACTTATAGCATAAACTACTATTTTATAATTACTTCTGTTTATCTTCACGGTGTGCTAGTTATTGTTCTACGCTCTTCTGCTTAAAATTCAAAGCTAACATAAAGGTGTGTCTGTATATAAATATATTCCAATTATTAAGAGTACCTACTAGCGAGAAGTTTAAGAGATATATAAAAAACAAGGCGTTCGCTTAAGAATATGCAAAATCTGCATTTCAATTTAAACTTCACATGTGCGGAGCAATAAAAAAGTGATAACCCTCATATATATCTCGTAAAGTTTTACATTAGCATTAACGTATATTTAAATTATAAATATATGTATATATAGACGCCTGGATGGCCCCGTACTACGATGCCTTAACTATCGCGAAAGAGCCAATTTCCCGACGGCTCAAACATATTTATATGCTGCTTAGACCTCTATAATCGGCAATCTCCAATGCTCTTCTTCGCTACTCCATAACTCGCTTCAAATCCGTCGCCCCATCGGCGACATCTCTCTAGACGTCGTTACTTTGCATACGATCTGCTTGTTTAAATCTATATTCTTATGGCTCTTTCCAATTTTCCGGGTAATCTCGGGATGATGGCGGATGATGACCTTATTATAGGGAAAGATCGCTGCAGATGTCTATCTATACACTACACATGGGTATGGTAAGTAATAAGAGGAAGGGCATCAATACTGATTAGGTGAGCACGTGCATATAGAACGCGAATTCTCAAAGATGCCTATCAGAAATATATATGCAATATGGGAGTAAGAAATTATTATCAGGCTCGCTATTTAAGCTGTCGTTGTTGGAGCGATAACTAAGTTTCTGTTCTGGACACTAATTTTTTTCTTAGATCGTTGGCTTATTCTAGCCTGTTTTTCTTTATATTAATGTCTAACTCTTGTGAGTTCTTCTTCATATTCTTCTCCAATTCTTGCCTGTTTTTCTTCATATTCTTGTCTAATTCTTTCCTGTTCTTCTTTATCTTGTTTAATTTTGGTCCGTTCTGGTTTATATTCTATCTTAATTCTTGTAGGTTGTTCCTTATGTTCTATTCTAATTCTTGCCCATTTTTCTTTATCTTGTTGTTTGTCAAATTCTTGCCAGTTCTTCCAAGATTTGTCTTGTCTGTACTTCTTTTCTTCTTTTTCAGGAACTCCATTCTTAGCAAAATGCGAAGAATCCAATTCCGACACCAATTGTAACGTTTAACCCTGTGCTAAAAGTTGTGGAGTGAGTTCACTTGCGTAAAACTCCAAAGTTAGCACTTCGCTTCTAAAACGTATATTTTCAACACCTCGTACACCACCTTCCGTAGTCACAACTTAACTTGTCACTTTGATTATCGCGTTTCAGAACTTCTGTCGACTTATGACTCCATTTGACTGATTCAATAAAACGACTTTATAAGACTGTGACCCGTGATCGACACAGCTTTATATATCTGAATATTAACATGACATTCATCGCGAGGTCCATGAAGCTAGCACAACAAAAGTAACACACATTTATTCAATTAGTGTAATAAATTCAAGCATATTTATTGCTAATTTAGTAAACAAAAATAAAATTTTCTTCTCAATATTTGAAATCACAGGCAATTCCGCTAGCTTTATATTAAGTGAGCACACTTAAACAGAATATGATCGAAATTGAGAAAAAACTGCTATGAATAATTTGCTGCTATGAACTAATTACAGCTCATTATTTTTGAAATTTATAGGCTAGTGTGTTAGCTTAATATCAAGTCAGCACACTTTAATGAAATATGGAGATAATCCAGAACTATCCGTTAGAAAAAATTTAGTGCTAATTTAGTACAAAAGAACAGCAGTTATAAATCTTATTTTAAAGAAATTATGAGCAAGTGCGTTTGTCATTTAGCTATTCTGTTATGTGTTGACAGACACTATACAGGCTGTTTCAAATTCTACTCTCACCATTGGGATCTCGGAAACTATAGGGAATACAAAGATGGTTAAATTGGACTAAAGTTGTGCATTTATGTGCTCAACAATACGCCGTTTAGAAAATTTGAAAACTTCGAGTAGTTCCGGAGATATCCGGAAAAAACAGAATTTTTGGAAAATCATTTTATTTTTTAATTCTTAATTAATTTCTAAATAAATAGCACATTTACACTGCCACTTTTTTAATTCTTTCCAATGGTGTTAATAGTTTTGTAATCTGACGTTCCGTCTATGTGTAACTATCATGAACTTTTTTTTTCTTATGGGAGCCATATTGGCATTCCATAAATTTGAATAAACCTTTTTGACGATGTATCTAAGTAGGCCTTGTTATCCTAAAAATCCGAAAAATTAAATAAATTACTTCTATAAAGTAATTGGCGTTGATTTTTTCAATCGGTGGCACGAAAATGACATTCTGTGTTATTGGCAATTGCTGAGTCGTTGAAAATGGAGTTCTCCAATGAAGAAAAATGAGATATGATTAAACTTTATTACAAAAATGATAGAAACAGTGTGAATAAATACATTGGAAGTGTATCTTAAGATGTATCCCGAGAGACGACAACCACAACCAAATTTGTCCAAATTCTTGGACAGAATTCGCGATCCGTTGGGCTCGTTTGAAAAACCTTAGATTAATTATACCTCATTAATAATGATTTATTTAGTTTCTTCATCAATCCTGTCTCCAGTTTTTTTGTGTAGGAACCATGCTCAGCTAAATTTATATCCAATGAGTCGAATTAAGATCGGTGGGGTTGTCGTCTCTCGTGATACCTACATATTAAGATGATAGATACACTTCCAATGTATTCATACTGTTTCTATCATTCTTGTAATAAAGTTTTATCATATACAGTGTTTCTTCAACTTCATTTCAACGATTCAGCTATTGACAATAATACAGAATGTCATTTACGTGTCACCGATTGGAAAAATCAAAGCCAACTACTTTATAAAAGTAATTTATTTAATTTCTCGGATTTTTAGGACAACAAGGCCTACTTATGATACATCGTCAAAAAAGTAATAAAAAGGGCTATTCGAATTTGTGGAATGCACATATGGCTCCCATTAGACGAAAAAAAGTTCATGATAGTTATACATAGACGAAACGCCAGGTTACAAAACTATTAACACCATTGGAAAGAATGAGAAAAGTAATGTAAATGTATTATTTATTTAGAAATTTATTAAGAAATAGAGCCAGAAAAAAAACATTTTGTCCTGATATCCCCGGAACTACTCGAAATTTTCAAACTTTCTAATCGACGTATTGTTGAGCACATAAATGCGCAACTTTGACCCCATTTAACCATCTTCGTATACCCTATAGTTTCCGAGATCCCAATTTGATACAGCCTATATATCGCCTTTGACCATTTCTGTATGAAGTACGAATTCCAATTTTCTTATTTTATTTATAACGTTTGCTAACTTAGTAAGTAAATATGGGCACATATCTTCAATCAATGCAAACTGTAGTTTGCAGAGGTGAGAGCGGTATCTCTCACTTCTGTCTACAGTAGCATTATTTACAGAAAAATGTTGGATTTTCAAGGTCACGTAATGGTTTTTCCCGATTAATTTAAAAATATGGCTTTAAATTAATGAGATATTGTATATAATACAATCTAACAATGATAAGTAATCATTTGAGAACGTTTTCAACTCGTAAAAGGCTGTAATATTTATATTATCAATATATGTAAAACCAAGTAGACGGATTTCACAATTTATTATTTTCAAGACTCTACGGTGTTGACGGCGCTAAAATTTTACCTGTTTATAAAGACCTAAGTCATATATAAATGTCGGATAAATACTTAAGTGAAACCAATAATGTAATAAAGAACGTGATAGTAAAATCATTTTTTACTTTAAAATCATCGCTTTTATTCCAAAATGGTACATTGTTAACGCATTAATAATATTCGTCAAACGTATAACTAACGTATCCCTAACTAAACGGCAACACGGTAGCAGTATTTCTCTCCCAACTAACAAATTTCAGTCACAATAACAATGCAAACCATAGAGATATAATATTTAACATAGAGTAGGCAAGTCCTATGCAGCATTCCTAGTGGATGTGGTCCATAGATAAAAAGAGATAGAGAATATCGTGCCCGTGTCTGTCTTTGTTTCATGACGCATACAGAGGGAAGAGTTTATATTTGCGCATAATTCAAATTGAAATTTATTACAATTCTTATTGTCCTCTAAAAATAGGTAATTTATTATAGTACATTCTAATTCTAAATTTTAGGTCGTTTAATTTTTCACTTTCATGTTTTAGGCCTATAGGCGAATATCTACGTAGTTTTGTACTAGGTATAAGGTACATAAGCTGCTGTCTGTGATCGTAAAAAGGTTTATTGGCAGAAGCAGAAACTAAATACATTCACATTATTAAGAAGTAACTTTTTAAAGGCTGATTGAAACTGAATCGTGGTAGGATTATTATTAAATCAATGTATTCTCCTAATAAGCGCAAAAAACATTTCAACATTGTTTTGAGATAATTTATATGATAAAGAATATTTTAATATTTTTTGTGTGAGAAGTTTTTCACATGAAGTAGGTGTATAAATTTATTAAACAAATAATGAAAACTAAAAAGCCAGTTCGAACCGATGTTGATTTAAGAACAGATCTGCGAATAGTTTTATAAAACTGGGGTTGATTTTAATGCTTCACATTGGATTGTTTAAATTTACTAATCTTAACTTTAACTCATCTTTCCAACTGTTTTACAAAACAGATTTTCATTCACTATCCTTTATTTCGAATTTAAGTTAGTTTACTGCAGCTGAAGTACTTGAACTTAAAACTTGCGCTGAGAGACAAATTTTCTTTTTTTCATTATTAGTATATTGTTTACCGTTTAATTATCAACTATTTCCCTATTTACAAATTATAAAAACGTAACTGCTTCGGATTTCTATTTGAGTTTGGATGACGGCTGAGTCGGATGCGGATAGTGATGCGCAAAGCAAGACCAAGACCAAGACCGATATGGTCTTGGTATTGGTCTTGGTCTTGCACCCTTGGTATTGGTCTTGGTCTTGCATCAAATCCTTAGTCTTGGTCTTGGGTCTTGGTCTTGCATATACGGTCTTGGTATTGGTCTTGGTCTTGCTGCAAGACATGCAAGACTTCGCAAGACTCTTGCAAAAATTTTCATCTTCTTATAAGTGTGAAAATTTTAAACCGTAATTAATTAATTCAAATGAAGAAGAACCCTGCAATATGTATGGGAAGTATGTATTCATAATCTATAAGATTGCCTGTACCTAATTATATTATCATTCGAAATGGATAAATATCGACCGTATAAAAAAATTGTCATTGTCCAGAACAAAAAGGCCTGGTTTGTTATGGTACCAAACCAATTTAGAATAAGTAATGAGAATAAAACTAGGTGCGTAGAATTAAGTTAGGGCAAGTGGATGCGTAATTAATTAATAAAGTTCATAAAATAATAATCACCATTCACATAGTCTGCTTGTGCTTTCTTGGTATCATCCGTCGCAACTGAGCACTCATTTTCATAATACAAACTTCTATTTCATAACTCATTCTCTCGCTCATTCTACAACGGTTTTGTACCATTTTCTTTGATAAAATAGAAATAATCTCCCAGAGTGGATATTGAGTGAAAGCGATTAAAAGTATATCTGGTTTATAAAACTAACTTCAACTTTTTCCAAAAAAAAAGAAAATTAAAAACAGGTAGAGATTTGTTAATACGCGCATTTATAAAACTAGGTATCTATTTCAAAAATCAGTCTTGTGAATATGTCAGCTGAGTTAGTTAATAAGCATGATCGAAAAAATAGTTTCAAAATAAAGGCAACCTAAAATTTCAAAAATATTCAAATGTGGCTACTGGATAAATGTCATCAAAAAGATATCAGATTTATAGATGATTTGTAACGTTTGCTTAAAACATTCTGCGCGATAGAAAAAATAATAAAAATAAAAAACCGTGTAGTTTACCTTCTACTGGCTACGAACTGTCGGGATTCTTTGAAAACAGCTCGTTAAGGGAAATCCTAGAAGGGTTGAAATTACTGTAAAGGGTATTTCAGAATTTTTTGAAATCCGGGCAAATCCTAAAAGACTAAAATGAACTTTTAATTCAATATTTTTAGTATCTGTAAAATAAAGATCGTTAATAAGGGAGCTCAGAGATTAAATCAATTAGGTTATTTACTAGCATTTCTTATCTAATCATCGAGTAAAAAAATATGTTTCCTACCAATTTGTTGTTTGGTTACGGAACTGCAAGAGTCTTGCAAGTCTCGCAAGTCTTGCAGCAAGACCAAGACCAAGACCAGGTTAGTCTTGGTATTGGTCTTGCATCCCAGTATTGGTCTTGGTCTTGGTTCTTGGTCTTGCATGGACGGTCTTGGTCTCGGTCTTGGTCTTGCAATTTCGCAAGACCAGGACCAAGACTGCAAGACCAAGACCAGTCTCGCAGCATCACTAGATGCGGATGACGGATGACAGATAGGTACAGTAATCCACCAATCACGAGTGTTCAAAATAAAAGAAATAGATAATCTTGACTTATTTTCTGTTTCTTTCTATTGAGGGTACGCATTTTTGATCGGCTTGCCTGGTGTATGTTATATGTTATCTCTATGATAGAATAGAATTGCGTTCACATTCTGTCATTTGCTGTCAGAATGAGGTTAAGGAGTTAAGACACAAATTGAGATAAGAAAATTGAGTTATTTTTTGTCTATGGAAAGACTCGTCTGAGAAACATTATTAATTGAAAATTCTGGAAATGAACCAGCGTCAATACATGGCATAAATTTGGGACATAATAGCGAAGATGGTTCCTATATTTTATTCGTATTCTCACTAAAGCTGGAACATGTACATATTGAAACTACTTACGTAGCAACTTAAGTACTGACTAGCATATGTCTTTGCCATACCATGACTAATTTCAATATTGCGCAAAGATCTCTGTCTGAATATCTGGTTTATGCTTATAATTTTCTGCACGTTTGTGCAACTCTCAATATTGGTGAGCATCTTGTTATCAAACGTACACATACTGGTATAAGAGTATACTCTTGCAGAAGAATTTGGTGCCCACTGCATCTCAATTGCACCTGAGTTTCCTCATCGCGTGAAAATATTTCAGTTAAATTATTTATTTAACTTATCCCAAAGTAGAGCCTTATCCCTCTCCGCTTTAGAGAACTGTCCGGATCATAAAAGATTATCGGTTTGTTATGTCAGTGTCAGTATGAAGTCTATGTCAGATATACAGTATTCCTGTCATTGCGGCCTCTATGATTGTGGCTTGCAAACGCACACTCTCCTTACACACCAGCACTGCGCCAGATGATAAACTCTCGTATATTCAAAGGATCGTATATAAGCTTTCGTGTCGGGATGTTTTGAAGTTAAGGCACATGCAGATTTGCAGAACATTTGAAGTTCAAGTAGGTAAAACTTTATCTGGACAAGAAGGGGAGTTTATTAATAGCCGAACCACATAATTCTTTCCGCTTAGCTGGCCGAAAAACAAGACTTTAGATTGTGCAAGGATATTAAATATATCAATTTCCAGGAGATCCTAGCTTTCTATATGTAGTGCTGAGTAAAACTAAGTGGGTCTTAGAAATATTTATGAGAAAAATAATAGGAATCGGTGAATCGCCCTATGCAGTTATGTTTGGATGTACCGCCAGTTTGGGTTGGCATCAATATAAGTTTACCACAGAATGACCAGGATGGAGACCGTTTATTTCAGTAAATATTATATCATAGATAAGAGCTTGCGCATATTGAATAATTGAAAAAAACTAATTTTGTATCTTGTAGACCTATCATACTGAAATCATTCATTAATTTCCTGAAGTGTAAAATACCATTCATGATAGAAAACTTAGCATAATAAACTACGAGTATTTCAATACAATATACATATTATAAGAAGGAAACATTAGATATTAAAATATTAATATGTATATAAATAAATTCAACATTTTTATTTGCTGGTAGTTACATCACCTTATTATTATACAACAAATGCCTAAAAGTATAATTCCTTGAATAATTAAAAATAGAAAACCTTCTCCGTTATTGTCCAGTTCAAAAGCAAGCAAGAATAAAATCGATATATACCAGAAACATTGAAAGAAATTTTGAGTGAATAATGTAACATTAACATTAATATCTTCTCTTCATACTATAGGTATTTATAGTCTTATTTAATATTGTATTTCACTATTTTAATTTTAACTATTGATAAATATACCATTTTCTCTTTGCTAGTGGTTATAACATCACCTGAATATTAAAAAATATCATACTAAAGTACGAGCGTTTCAAATTTATATTGTGAACTATTTCTAAATTATATATATATATATATATATATATATATATATATATATATATATATATATATATATAAAAGATGTTCTTGGGGATGCAGTCATATATTAAATAAAATTCTTTGATTGAAGCCAAAAATGTGGAACGCTTCACGATTTTGCGTGTCATCCTTGCGCAGGGGCCATGCTAATCTTCTCTGTATCGTTCCAATTTTAGTATATGTACTGAAGCGAGTATATGACTGCATCCCCAAGAACATCTTTTTATTTATTATAAAACCAGTCGTGAATACAAAATCAACATATATATATTTATATATATAAAAATAAAGCTTGTTTCTTTGTTGATAATTATAACATAAATTTAGTATTATTATTCAAGCCACACGTTACTCAAAACTAAAATTCTGATAACAGCTGTTTTGCTCAAGAGAATTTTCGATGTCTTTGACCGATTTCGCCAGACGCAGGAGGTAGGTATACAATACGTCAGGTTGTAATTTCATGGAAAGAATTTTGGGGGCGGTGAGAAGCGATAGAATCACTTGATGAAAATGTACCATTCAAAGAAAATTCTTATACAAAACAACATACCAAAAATTGTATCGGTGTGGTTCAGCTCTAACTGAGCATATGCGAAAGATTTGAGGTTTTTTTGTTGAATTTTGCTGAATATAGCTCTCACCTCCAAAAGTTTTACATTGGGAATGTTTTTTGGGGATTGTATTTACTTAAATCATCTGAAATTGCATAATATTGAAACATCATTTGTCACTTTTTGAAGCGGAAATACTTTATCAATTACATTAAATAAATACAAAAACCTGAACTAGATCATAACACATAGGTACCCTATAATATTTGGTCATAACTGAAGTGAATTGGTAATTTCCGGATTGTTTATCAATACACAATTTCAGTTGGTAATCTATGATTGGATGTTTTAGACATGTTTGAAAAAATTAATAGGTAGATTCAGCTTGGTTTTGAATCTAAGACAACTGCCAACCCTGCAGAGCATGGACAGAACAGATTATGAAATACCAAATCATAATTATTGCCAATATACACATTTAGATATACTCCATTTGAGAAAGGTGTAGAGTAATAAATTATAATAATGAAGGGATCGCTATTGTATTCTGCCATATAAGCGCCATAATACAATAGAGATCCCTTCATTATTATAATTTATTACTCTACACCTTTCTCCAATGGAGTATAGTTATCTTTTTATGACGAATTCCTGATGAAATTAAACAATCTTCCAGCATAAGATGCACATAGTTTTATTTATGTGTGATTATTATTGCTACCGTCGGACTTTCCATGATTTAACCCAAACCAAAGATAATGGAAGTCTTTCATAATCTTTGCCCAAACACACTCATTGTGACATGACAATTGATGACATATAATTGTCACTTGACACAGACATGCTGAGAAATCTACCTCTTTTGCAATAACCTACTTCGAATGTTGTGGAGAAAGAAGACGTTTGGAAGAAATGGAGAAACCTATAGATACTAAGAAGATGATTAAATCATACATGCCCCCTTATACTTATGTAGGTTCTGTGAAATTAGGATTTGGCATTAATTCAGCTTTATTAAAAATCAATTTTCATTAGAAATTAACTTTATTCAGGCTGGTCTACTTCTTTAATTATTACCATTGTTGTTTCAGCGAGGAAATCCTCAATAATTCATGAGACATGCAAACAATAATTCACACAATATTTTCCACTTTATATTCCATTAAATAGATGCATAGTGTTTACCTCACAAATTGATTAGGAAATATCCACATCTGGGTTGGTATGCGTCTTCATTTTTAACAGTCTTGGACATCAATTATTGCCAGCATTATTTTAAAATGTATTTTATTCAATCAAATTTTTTTTATGGTCCACTGTTTATTTTACTAGGGTCTTTGGTAAAAATCTTAGAATATGACTCCGAATTATTGATGTTCAAGAAACATTCAATTGAAGTCCTACACAATGAAATAGAATAGAGTATCCTATTTAGTCATTTTATATCTTCAAAAAAAAAACATTTAAATCTCAAATGTAGGTATCATGTATCAGGCAACATGAACTATTATGATGCTGTCAGAATATTATATCATGAAGAGAACTTGAGAAAGAGACTCTTTTTCGATATGATATAAAGTTTCAAATTTGATGACCTTGTTTTCTAGGAAAGATATCAAGAAACTTAGCCCACGATATAAATGCATTAGTTAATGATTGGGTCTGATCAAAATATTATAAAATATTATACTTTCCAAATATTCTTTTGTATATGATTATTTCAAGTATTCTATACCATATCTTCAAATATTTCTAGCACATTCATTTGTTAACCGGATAATTTTATAAATATCGTTTACGTCGTATTCAATCGATACCTGAATTACAAAAAAGCACAATGTAGAATTATTCCTATTTTTTATTTAATAATATGTAAATCAGTTTTTTAATACGTTGTATTTGTGCAATGTTTTTTAAGTGTATTCATTACCAACGTTTTCAATCAATCTCACATAAGGTATGTATTACAAAACTTCTGTTCTTTGACCGATGAACCCAAACGGAGGAGGTATACAATTCGAATGTTTGCTTTTTTTGGTTTGTGTGCGCGCTTTTTATAGTAAACGTATCCAATTTTGATGATTTTTGATTCATTTGAAAGAGGAGAAATGGTCACATATTCATAAAAACTCCAATTCAAAATCTCCTTTCCTCCAAAAACCACCCCCGACTGGGGTGGAGGGGGCAATTTCTCTCAAAAATCGAAAATCTGAGACGGCAGAATTAAACATAAGACAATATACGGAAACATTTCAATTGAAAATGGTTTCAGAAAAGTTAGGGTTTTCGAGATAAGGCAATATTAAAATCTGAAATATGTATATTACCGCAATTTGGAGGGGGCAATTTCTCTAGAAAATTTTAAATCTGAGAAGGCCAAACTAAGGACCAGATTATTTGTAGCAAAATTTAAATTGAACATTATCCCCATAGAGTTACGGTTGTCGAGTTACAGCAGTGGTAAAGTCTAAAATATGCCTATTTTCGTGATGATGTTTTTATATTTATCGATAATAACATGTACAAGCAGAGAATGTATATGTGTAATAGGATAAGTACTATCTTTTGTGGTATGATGAACGTTCAACGATTTTCGTGACTAATGTTACACTCAAAAGTGTGAAATAAATATTTTCTTATAAAAAAATAGGAGCGACTTTATTTTTTGGTGCACTGAACAATACAAAATAATATGAATTCTATTGGTGCTGGTATTTGTGAAGTTGGTGCCAAGAGTCTTCTATTTAACTACATTTGCACAACTTCAAAATTACCAGTAACAATAGAAATATTATTATTTTGTATTTTAAATAGTTCTTATTACTTTCGGTTCTTGTATCGATGGACTCCGCTGCGATTTCTCAGGCCCCATACGGTCTAGAGACTTGAAATTTCGAATTCGTCCTTAGATCGCAGACATTTCCTCGCCTGTTAAGCTCCAAGTGTGATCCAATATTGATTAATTATATTATCTCATTCAAGCAGGATCAAACTATTTCTTCGACAAGAAACGACAATGTCGGACAATGGGATCTGTCACTGGAATTACGCACGAGCATGGAGCGTTTATATACGTCTCGGTTCTCTGGTAAACAGGTACTCTCTGGCAGATCGTATATATTACTCTATGGTTATGTCGCGCTGTTCACTGTCAGCTGATAATACTAATTTAAAATTTAATTTTGTGTTGTGGTAGACAAACAGTAATTTGTTATGAAATTGCTATTGCTGGTAAACAGATATGAATAAGTATAGTTCAAATCAAGAAAAGGAGAGATAGAAATATTACTCATCGGTACGGTTCAAATCTTACATGGCTAATAAGAACTTTTTTTTCAAAAATTTCACTTGATCAGTGTACCAACAAATAAAGTCGGTCCTATTCTTTGAAAAAATATTTATCTAATAATTTTATTGACTGTGTTTGTATCTTTTAACGTTTCTTTTCTCGTTAGTTACAAATCCCCACACTACTTGATTCTTAGCAAGTCTACGGATATCAAATCCAATTTATAGGAAAAAAATACATCCGCTCTATTCTGTTTTCTAGCAAAGTTTTCGCATTTAAATCACGTACGCAATAATTCGCAGACCCTGCTAGTTAATCAAATAATTTGTAGTCGGAAATCAGGAACCATAAAGAATAAGTAATATACAAGCGTAAGTACATGATACTGTTGCCGAGATTTAATATCGCATCGGTGACAAATACTCGAAGGAAGATAAAATCGTCGGGGCGTTACTAACTGTTCCAGTACGAAAGCAGTGCTGTATTGAGGGAAAAGGAGGAAGGAGAATTATTTAGAATATATTTTATAAAAATAGGGCCGAGTTTTATAAGTTACTTATTCTATTGATAATGGTAATTTTGAATTTGTGCTGTTATAGGAAGGTAGAAGACTTTTTGCACCAACTTCAAAAGTATCAGCACAAACAGAATTAATATTATTTGCAGTGTACCAATAAAATTTGGTCCTTTTTTTGTAAAAATATTTATTGATTGCTTAATTAGTTATCAGATTTGTTAAACGTTCACTTAGTTATATTCATAGATTTCAAAAAATAGAGGCGTGGGGCGCGGCAGCAATCTTGCACATTTATAAATCTGTAACTGAAAAATGGCGAATTTAAATGTTGCAGGATTTGGTCGGAAATTTATGATTTTCGAAAAGAAGACCCCCTCGACCATATGTGGATTTATTTTGAGGGAAAGACTTGCTAGATTTTTTTCCGATGGGACAAACTCTCAACAGTCTTCTTTCAAATGAAAAAAGAATCATCGAAATAGGAGCATCGCGCCAACAGATTATATAAAATATTTGTAGGTATACCTCCTTGTCGGTGTTGCCAATTACAAGGCGACCTAAGGTTCATGGCTTTCAATATAAAATGAAGTCATTTTCAAAAGCGTTGCTTAAAATCACCGATACAGTGAAGCTTTATTACATTTCTATTCAATAGTAAACGATATATGTATCTCTAAAATATAGACTTTATTTTTCCATACATTTATTGGAAGTTACTTAGTCTTAGGATAGGATCATACAGCTGCGAAATGTAATTTGGTATGTCGTTTCCTGTTTGCAGAAAAATGACATTATACAAATAAGTCTAATTAATCTGAGATTCCAAGAATGACCAATTTCTTTTTCTTTATGGTCTTTGACCAAGCAATTTATGCTATAAATATCTTATTACCAGTAAACTTCTAATATAGAATTTTCATAGCGTGGCTTTTTGAATTATAGGATTTTGAGATTAATTTTATTTCCAAAAGTTATCATTTTATCATCATTTCATATGATTGGGTATAAGACAACTAAGAGATCTATTATGTTAATAATGTTTATAGGTTTCCTTTTAACACATTATCGGGTTATTTTTTTTTTCTGAAGTTCATAATAACATCTTATTGAGAATGTATTAGGTAATCTCTAGGAAGTGTCTTACTCCCTTAACGGGTTTTGGTGACCTCTTGGGTATATTTTTATTAAACGGCTCATTTCACATGTGCGCTCCATAGGTATTGAAATTAATTTTTGGCGTTATTATGTATTTCTTTGAAAAAACCTGAAGCACTTCGATTTCTTTTCTTAATTTTACAATTAAATGTATTAAAATAGTACCCTCTTCTTGCACCCCTCTGAATTATGAGCACCCCCTTAAACATTTTAAATGAGAAGGGGGATCGTGTGATATCTTGTTCAAAAGCGATTTTTATTCTCTGTTCAGCAGTACTAAGTTTTTCAAACTTTCAAATTTGGTGCAATCTTAACTGAGAAAATTTATATTGAAAATGTTAAACTTTAATACTATAAGTAAAATGAAGGAAATAATGTCACCTAATGTTTATGAATTATTTTTAAATTTATTTTAGAGTTAAATTAAATGTTCAAAAGGACCACCATTCATTTCTTGCAATAAGCAAGGCATTCTTGGAATTGTCAATCTAGAAGGTTATTGTTATTTTGATATTTGTAAGTTGTTAACAGACGTCAGTTTATTGAAAAATATTTGTGTTGTATTTGATTTAATTCTGGGTCATTTATCCGAAACTCAAAGAATGAACATTTTAATTATGAATGGATGCGGTAATAAAACAAGAACTCAGATGGAAATTTGTGAAATATTCAATAATAAATACCCTGGTCAACAGTCTCATTGTCTTCTACAAGTCAGCATAGTAGCAAAAACCAGGCCTGACAGGTTCTAAGAAGAACGAAATTGGTGATTATACACTTGACTCAACTGTGATGTGTTCCAAATTATAAAAGCAAATGGATTAGAAGAAAAGTCTAATATACGTACTGAATTGTATTCAATCATATTGCACCTATCAACGATGATGTAATCATTGCGAGATGGAGTATTAGCTCACCGAGTAGTTGTTGTCACCGTTGATAGGCACGGTAATAAGGCTTTTCCACGTGACGTCAGCGCCATTTGAAATACTGTCAAAATCAGCTGTTCTGGAGGGCAACAAATCGCAAGATTGAATTCTAATATTGTACTTTTTACTTTATTTTAGTTATTTTTGTACAGTTTCAAAACACTCGGATTAATAATAAGGTATTTTAACACTAATAGCATTGTTTTAGAGTGATTGTATGTTTGAGAAAACTATAGTTTGTAAGTAATTACTTTAAATGTAGGTACTCACCGAAGTTTCAATCCCTTAAATAACATTTTTGTGGAGTTGTGCAAACGGTAAACGCAAAATGATAAGAAATTATTTCTATTACCATCGGAAAAATACACTAGAGGTAGATTAATTCAAGAACGTGCAGCACGTCGGCAATCTTGGATTAACATAGAGGTGATTTAACAGAAAGTAAAATCAAATGGCTAAGAATTTGTAGTGACCATTTTATTTCAGGTAAATTTTTCTTAATATGCATTTTTTCATTGCATATATAATGTGTTTTATGTATTTCAATCAATTTAAATAAATATAGTTAGTTGTTACCATTACTTATATAAAGTAGGCGGAGAGTGAGGTATCTAGGGAAAAGAAAGTGTAAAAAAAGAAGGAACATAGTTCTAAGATTCAATTTATATTATATTTATTTTTTATTATACACAAAATATATAAGAATTCCCTTTTTGTTTCCTAGGATTAATGCACGGATTCATCGAAACCGAATGCAATTTATTTTTATTTTTTTATAATCAAGGTGGTGGGGTAGTTAGCTTTAGAGCTTAATTAGCTTTGCAATCTCCATATTTTCATCTGAAAACAATAGAAATCTGGTGGCAGTCGTATTTGTGAGGAAAATTGCTGCTCGAACAAATTTTGCTCTAACGTTGCGTTAATATATTATTATTATATTCATATGTTCTGAAGATATCTTCTTTTGTCTTCAAAATCCAGTCTTTCAAAGTATCTACTTCCATTAGACATCTGAAATAGAAACATTTTTTAAAAGTATTCTCATCTTACTATAGGTATATAATTTTATTGTATTTTGTCAATAAAATAAAAAATAATCTGTTTTTAATTATAAACAGAATCTATATTGCCAATTGCCATTTAAATGATTATTCTGTCTTTAGAGGTGTTTCAAGATAGAAATGCAACCAAGTTTTGTAAATGCAACAAATTATAATTCGCAAAATAAAATGCTTAATCTTAATTATTTCTATTCAAATTTTAAATGCTTACCTTCAGGATTACTTGAATTAACAATTTTAAGGTTTTGTTGTAAATATACAGCAGTAAAATCTTCAAAATTTTCTTGAAAACTAACAAAACTTACAATGGCGTTTTATGGCAAAGTGGCTTTGTTGACCTCCAGAACAGCTGTTTGAGGCCATATTTGTGACGTCGGTGGAAAAGCTCTATTGTATTATCTATTGTGTTGACCAAAGTCATTCATATTTTAATTTATATTTCACAGTAGAAATCTTCACAAATTTCATTTTGATATTTAATTTAACTGTAAAATAAATAGAAAAATACTTCCTCAACATTATGTCCCATTATTTCCTTCATTCTACTTACAGTATCAAAATTTTATATTTTGAAAATAAATTTTCTTAATTATGATTGCACCAAATTTGAAAAGCTTAGTATTGCTCAACAGAGGAGTATGAGAATCCCTTTCGATTAAGATGTCCCACCATACTCCTTCTCATTTAAAATTTCTTTCTTCTTCTCTTCTTCTTCTTCAACAGCCTTTGTTCATCCACTCCTGGATATAAGCCTCCATTTGTCTCCTCCATTCCAACCTATCTTGTGCCCTTCAATACTAATTCTTTCCTATCCATTCCCTTATGTCATCAATCAATCTTTGTGGTCGTCTGATGCTTCTCTTGGATAATCTGGGTCTCCATTGCAGTAGTAGCTTTGACCATCTCGTGTTATGTTGTTGAGCGATTTGTCCCGCCCAAGACCATTTAAGAGCGTCAATATACTTCACTACGTGCTCTACTTTTGGTTGAAGTCGTATAAATTCGTTTCTTAGGTGGTCTCGAAGTGATACTCCCAACATAATCAGAGTTTGTTAGCTACTCTTGCGCTTAATGTCCAATCCAATAGGCGTCCAATACGCCAAAACAGGGAGAATGCAGGTGTTAAAGACTTTCGTTTTAAGATTTATGGAAAATATCAGGGGTTTTAAGAGTGTTTTCAGACGTCCGAAGGCCATCCATGCCAGTTTAATTCGTCGACTTCCGTCTGCTGGTTTTCCTTTCCGAGTTTTATTTGGTATAACTTTTTCAATTGAGTTACCGTCAACATATACCGTTGCTTCATCCGGGGAAAGTATTTTAGTTTTACATAGGCTCATGCTTAGTCCAACCTTTTCTGAAGTTTCTTTCAGCTCAGCTAACATTTCCTGTAGTTCTTCTAGATCTGTGATTATGGGAACTATATAGTCTGCAAAGCGTAATAGATGATTAAGATATCTGCCATCTATACTGATTCCCTTTTGATCCCAATTTAGCAGTTTAAAGATGTCCTACATGGCCATTGTAAAGAGAGACGCACTCGAATTGCGTTACGGGCTCAAACAAAATAAACAGGTAAAAAGGATCGCTTAATTTTCTGCCTGAACTGCGTTACTAACGTGCGCGGTCGAATAAGAAGATTATCGAAACACTAATTCCTAATTTGGTATATGGCTACACCACATATTCGGCCTGATGTTTGTTGGAGATGCATTTTGTGGAAGATTTTATGTCCATTTTACCGCCTGATGGCTGGATGGAAAAATTCGCAAATTATTTGATAGATAACTATATCATTTGGGAATCCTTATTTCCACCAAGGCAGCTTTGACAGAGTTTTGAGGATATTGTGAAACAGCTCATCCCAATATTTATAAGTTTGTCAAAGCTCTTACTGGAATGCAAACCAACAGATACTTTAAAATAAACAATTCCAAATCCAATAAGACGCCGTCTACTGGCAAAAATGTTATAAGAAGAAAAAACTTTAGGTATAGCCGAGAAGATTCAACAGTATAATAATAAGCAGATCTTAAGGATATATTTCATCAAATGGTTATCCTACAAGTTTAATAAATTACTATTGACTGTTGATTTTTTCTTAATTATATTTCATTTGTATCTTTGAATATTTGTAAATATTAAAAATAAATTGCCATTTCAGTGTACATAAATTATTTGTCTAGTATGAATAAAACTGTGTGTTTTAATTTTATGACCTGCTGCTGTCAGAAGTCATAACGCAATTCAGGAGAAGATAAGTAGGACTCAGGTAGTCTTTGAAAATGGTAACGCTGTTTAGACTTCGAATGCAGGTAATAACCCTTCCGTAACGCAATTCGGGTGCACCGGTAAAGAGTTTCTGAGTTATGGTGTCTCCATGTCAGACGCCCCTTTTAATAGATATTTTTTGGGTTTCCAAATCACCCATTTTGACTTGAGTGCTGCTTTCTCGTATATGCTTCAGAAGATCCCTGTATCTTGAATCAATTCTCGCGTTGTTCATAGCGTGAAATACAGCCCACAACTCAATGGAGTCGAATACCTTGTAATCCACGAATGTCATATGAATTTCAATGTTATATTCCTTACACTTTTCGATTAACGTTTCTATATTTTATTTTTGTCCGATAGTGCTAAAGTACCTACGAAATCCTACCTGCTCTGGCGGTAGGTAGTCGTCGAACTTGTCAGTTGGTGATACTTTTATACGGTTGAGGTAGGAGACGTATTGGACGATAGTTTGCAATATTTAATTTGTCACCTTTTTTAAACAAAAGGATAATGCGGGCATATTGTCAGTTCTCGGGGCTCTTGCCATTGTGTAGACATTTTTTCATGAGGTTGTTTATTGACTGGAGTGTTGTTTTTCCGCCGAGCTGTACAATTTCTTTTGTTATTCCGTCTCTGCAAGGCACGGCTATTTTTCCATTCGTAATCTCCTCAACATAGGGGATTTCCTCCGAACCTACGTTTGTAATAATTTGCACTGTAGTATTTGGTGCTTGATTTGTTGACGTGTAGAGGTCGGTATAGAAGTCCTCTATAATTTGATTTATCTCATTCCTTTCCCTTTCAGTTCACCTTGCTTATCTTTCAGTTGATGTACCTATAGTTGATTTGCCTATGGCATTATCAGACCTAATCACGTTTAGATTTTTGTTGTTTTCTATTACCGTTTTTATGAGATGAGTGCTTTCGTTTGTCGCATCTAACTTTCTTTTTGATCTCTTTATTTATTTTAGTATGTACTGGCATTCCTTTCTCTAGAGTTCTTCGTCTATTCATCATGTTTCTGGTGACTTGAAATATTTTGTTGTTTTGTGGTATTTTATCTTTTTCCTGCTATAAATTGTCAAATTGAGAATAGAAATCGGCCTGTTTCAGATTTTTTCGAACAAATACATAATAATTAATTTATTCCATAACTATGGACCGCACTGAATACGGGATCTATAGTCTATCGCTGTGACCAAACGATAATTTTTGATAGGCTTACTCTTGATAGGTTGGCGGTTCTTTTTATTCACGGAATCGAACATGGATCTGACGCGTACACCACCATACCTTCGGGATCATAGGAAGTTATCAGAATATCCAGAATTCATGATTTAGCTATTTTAGAATAATAAACATCAAGTGTCTTAATTTTACATCTATATACTTCGAGAGCTACGAATGTGTATTATACATGGCTGCAAATTTTGCATTTTGGTTGGAGCGAATCTATAGATTGTTCTCAGAAAATAAAACCTAGCATTTTAGAATTTTTCTCAAACTGTTATTTATTGAAACGAAGGTAACATTAAAATATAATATGTAAAGTCATTAGGATACTAATAACTAATTTTGTTAGAAAGAGCCATTCTTTAATTTATATTTAAATATTTAATTTTTAATTAAAAATTGATTGTTGGTAGATATCTGTATACTCAGACCAATATCCATGAAAATCTGCAAATTTATGTAATGTTTCTTGGAGAAGGTTTATATGCTATCCATATGGTTGTAACTTAACCGATCGCCGTTAAAATTTGTACAAATAGGTGTTTTATGTAATTCACTTTGTTGTGCCTGCCGCTAGATGGCGCGCTACAGTACATCAACTTTTACAACATTTCACCGATCACCAAGGAAATTGATATAAATATATCTTTGAGTATTGAAAATGTTTAATGCTATTCATTTTGTTGTTAATGACAGGTAGATGGCGCTACAGTGCCTCATCTTATACACTGTTCTAACGATCAGAATTATTTGTATACGTAGGTGATTAAGGCAGGACAACATTGGCCGGGCTCCACTACTATTGTTGTACGTGTTTGTTCACTTCGAATTTATTAAAATTATGTTTTAAATCCTATTACCTTGAAATAATATTTTTTTTATTTTATATTAGATACGCGAGCTCAGCTCAAATCACGTTCAATGTTCTCAACGCAGCGTAGTGATTTTCTGAAACAGCTCGGATAATTTCTTCTTCCTCTGAGGTAAAATATAATCTATATTCATGTTCATACCTGCTGAGAAATAAGATGTACTCCTGATAATTCTTTTCTTGGAGGAAACTCATTCTATGGAAGTATTCTTTGAAAAAAGGAGCAACTGCTCTCACAAAGCTGCATCTTAAATCCTAGAATGCGGCCGTCCATCAAAGTGAGGCGTGACCCGTCTCGAAGTAAGAAATAAAATTACAATTTTTACGATCATCTCGGGCATTTTACGAGCTACGTCCGATGAGGCACATCGACAAAAAAGCACGATGAAAATATATATTTTGCCAATCGGAAAATCAAAATTCCCATCGAGTTGGCAGTTAGTGGCGTTACTTTGTGAACGTCAATTTATGGTTATGGGTTTAGAAAAAGACATCTTCCGAAGCTCTTTTGTCTGTTCGCTAGACTTTCTGCCGGTCACAGAGGTTCATTTCATAAAATTAATTAGCCAATTATGGGATAGACGTGAGCTAAGGAGTGTGTTGGAGAAGGGCACAGGGTCGGCTTTGAATTTATTGCTTTGAAGTGCATGAATGATTTTACTGTTATGGAATCCTTTTAAATACGGCTGTTGGGCAGTAACCTGAAACTTCTATGATATATGACAATGTCCAAAATAGCGAGCGCTTGGTAGCTCAAGAAGTATAGGAACCGTTTCACTGGTTAATAGTTGAGTACTTAGGTGACCGAATTTAGCCCGCGTAACGATTGTTTTCGGAATATGAGAATATCACAAATCGACTTTTCGACCCCATTCTGCATTTGTTTCAAATCAGCCGAGGCATTCTAGAGAATAATTGTGGATGTCGAAGATAGCACCCTCGCGTTTTTTTTAGGAAAGCCAGTGTATATTATTGACTAAAAATGTAAAAACTTTTTAAATATCAAATTTGATCAATATCTTTAGAACACTTTTCAAATAGCTTAAATATATTAATTAGATTGGTACCTATACATACAGTTTATTAGATAGAGTACATTAGTAATAATAATGGCACTAAATAACATCTGAATAGACGCTAAATAAAACAAATGATAGGATGTGACTATAATATATTTTAAGCATGTATATTTTTTCTTATCAAATTTCAATTTTTAATCTTTTAACGGTTTATATTTTTCCTGATTTAACTCCAAATTCCAATTCTTTCCTCTATGAACCACGTCATGTAATATTTTAATATAATTTATTCGCGGACAAACACAATTGCGATATGTACAGGGAGGACCAGTAAGCCGATCCTTTCGGCTAATATCTCAGGAAATATTGGAAAATGGAAAAAATAGCGCGTAATCCTTGAGGAAAAATTTTATGACATTTTATGAAGAAATGCTTTTACAACTTTTTTTGGTTAAACTAATTTCAATTAGTTTCCTGTGGAAGAGCGTAGATCAGCCAATGATACCTAAACGTGGTTAACTAGTAGGTATTTGCTCAGACTTTATTATAAATAAAACCAGAAGAAATGTAATATTTCAGCTTAGAGATCATTTAAATTTGAGATATATTAATAAATAGATTGGAAGGAAGTATATTTTCATGGCCACGGTGCCTATAAGTACCTAACTACAACGGTACAACTTCAAAAGTACCAGCACCAATAGAATTAATATTATTTTTTATTTTTCAACTAATAAAGTCGGTCCTATTTTTTGTAGAAAACATTTTGTATATAATTTATTCTGTTTTCATACTAACTCACTATAATTGGTTGTTTCCATTTGACATTCACAAGAATTGTTCTATATCATATATGATTGGCTAATTTACGCTCTGTCGCAAGAAACTAATCTCGTTGAAATCGCTTGAGCCAAACCAAAATTGTAGGAATTTCTTCATACACTTTCCAACTCTTCCGCACCCTTTATTTGGAAAATATTGTAATATTTAGGCCTTATTCCAATTTACTTATCAAGGAACAACTAAAATTGGGCATATTTTAGAGAAAAATGCTTTTTCAACTTTTCCTCACGGATTTCTCTTGGAAATTTTTGTCAACGATTTTTTCCCTAATGTTATACTATGAGATACCTACAGTCGCAACATCGACTGATTGGTCGACCCTGTACAGTCGTATGATCTACGTTTCAAAAAATTGTTGTTTTATGTAGGTGTCTTGTTATGGAAAATACACTAGAAAACGAAAAATTTCTTGCATACAAGGATTCTACCTTTCTATGATTTCAATATTTGTGTTCGTTTTTAGTTTTCAATTAATTTATGAAATTGATATTTGCTTATGTATATGTTTCTTATCATAAACTTTATTCCTCCGAATTCAATACAAACTTTAATATGATAATTTGTGCAGCTATTATTTACTTCTTTAAAAAGTATTCTAGTTCCAAAAATGTAAGTTTACCGTCAGCTGTATTGTTCAGAGTATTTTTTGCGTTATTGAATTCCAGGCACATTGACAAAACCTCTAGATGTTGTAAGTAGATGTTGGTATAATGTTGTTTTCATAATAGTTATAATCTAATAATTAAGTTATGATGCTACAAAATTTATTGAAAATCAATGGATCTAAATTCATATAAGATTCTTGAATATTAAAGTATTAAAAATTATGGGTTAATCCGCCACATGCATATTGATGCAGCTCTGGAGTCAATCCACGTTATATTTGATTTAAAAAAACAATATCAAGTTACATGCTGCAGAACCCCTGGTATGACGTAATTACAAAGGGATAAACAACAGTCAGCATTATTTTAGTATAAATATAAGGAAAGATTGTAAACGTAGAATTCACAGTTAACTTGTACTTCCAGTGAGTCGTTCCAAATAATAATTTTCAAATTATATTGTAAAAAGTGTATTTTGAAAATAAAACTTGTTTTTAAAAATCTGCTTATAACAAGAAGACATCTAACTATCAGAAAGGTGAGCTATATTATACAGTCTTCAAGATAGATTATGCACTTAAAAACAAGTGGTCTGGTGATGTCATAATTACAACTCCTAGAAGTAATTGTCTAACACACCAATATTAATGATGACCACAATGATATGAGTTCAATCAAGCTCAAGTTCATTGTTTATAAACAAGTTCTCGGACGGTACTTCCACTCAATAAAACCCATAGCCGGCTACACAACTCAAAACTTTAATGGGAGTATCTCGTCCGTTTGTCAGGATTTTCCACCCCCGTAATTACATCTCGTCCCGGACCGCCGATTCATATCCTCATGACGTTCTGGTTTTCCGAACGACTAACTCCCCAAAGGCTCTATATGTCCTTAGATGTGGATCGCGATTTAATTACGATCTATATGTTATAATTACGGGAATTCATAAGGATTTATTCGGACGTACATCGGTTATTAGGGCTGCTTCCATTTCCGAACAACTTTCTTCAACTACCGGATGGATCTTTATTTGATGAACCCTCCCGTATTCAATACAATTTCTATACTATCCGTACTGATTAATGGATGGCTAGTGAAGATAATGACAATATGGATACTACATCATTGTATATCCATTGGTTTGGAGTGGCACATAAATCTAGAGCAATAGATATTACAAATATTAGGGTATCATATCAAATTTATGCCTTTGAAATGATTTCAATGAAATTTGGTATGATTTAGAAACAAAATTCAAAATACACCAGGGGATGCTCTGACCTTACATAATGCCTACGTTCACGAATAGTTTTTAGTGATAGAAAATAAAAGTCGATAGCAAGCACTAGGCTTGTCAGTCTTTACTGCAATTGAAGCTGTTTTTCGTTAATTAAGAGATTATTTTTCTACTTTTTAGTTGAAACAAAACCATTTTTTTTCGAACTATACTTTTATTTTACTCGTTTTAGTCTGACTCGGAAAAACATATTCTGTCCCATTCATTATATGTCTAAATGCATGCCTCTATTTCTTGGATCAATCTTTAGGTATATCACACACATTCATTTCGCTAGATTATTTTCTGATATGAGAAAATGATTAATTTGGCATAATTGAGGTAGGTATGTCATGAATTTATAGTATCGTAAAAGGTTAGATTAGTTTAGATTGGAGTGGCCGTATCTAACCTAACCCACTCCGGTTTATTTAGGTCTATTGAGGTTCTCCATCGGCTTACTGCTCAGTATCTAGTTTTATCCTTTTTATGAGGCATGAAATTTAGACCGAGTTCTTCGCGTAGCTCTCTGCCTTCGGTTTTCCTTCTCCAAATAGTTAAAATCACACCTCTACTAAGCCTTCATACTTGCAAAGTATGTGAACCGCGGTTTCCTCTTCTTCTTAACTGATCCTACATAAATTGTTTTAGTCTAGGTAGATATTGTTCATATGCTTTTTAAGCCTACAGTGTCCTGTCAGCATCCCTTTCAGGATTTGTTGTCGTTTTACGACTCTGAGTTAGTAGTTCGTCTCACATTTTGGATAAAGTACTCATAAGGACTATTTTAGCTTGTATCAGTCTTGGAGTTTCTTATCACCAGTTCCACGTTGGTTCTTGACCTACTGTTGAGTATGCCCTTTAATGTGTAATTTCGCAATTCCAAAGTAAGGCGCTGGTCTAACCATGTGCTAATTGCTTTAATTCACAGATGCCGTGGATCAAGGCTAGGGTTAGTCTATTGTGATTACCTAGTTTGATTAGGACAATGCTGCATTTCCAATCAGTCTACTCTCAAAGAGATCATAATCCTTTTTTGTACCCCGTAGATACCGGCTCCTGTTACCGAGTCAGTTTTGGAGCCGTCAGGGTAACATTTAAGATTTGCTTAGTTCTGACACACAGTCCTTTCTATTTGGTACTACTACTGCATATTCTTTAGTTTTATTCTAGGGGACATTGTAATCGGTTCTCAACACGTGTTGAAAATTTGAATCTACTCAGGCCTCTGCAAGTGAATTACATTTATACAGACATACCTACAGCTAAGACGAATGAAAACGAGTTATTAGCAATATTTTCTTTTCTAAAATAAATTCACTTCAGTAATCACAGTACAGATTTATTTCTTGTGACAATCACTGATTTGTTTTGGATATGAGGAAAATTAAGTAGGTATTAAATCAATGTCTCTTGTCCTAAACTTAGTTTTTCAGTAATATAATATATCTAGAATAAAAAAAAGCATTGTCTATTTTTTACCTACTTTTAAAGCTTCAAAATTATTTCAATAAATAAATGAAGAAGTAAAACAGGTATTAGGTATTGAGGAATAAATTTATAAATATTAGTAATTGGTTTACTGAGACCACTACTACAGCTCTTTAATCTTTTCAGAAATTTAAGATAAAATTTTTTTGAAAGCTCCTAAGAGGAGATAAATTGTTGAAGATTCAAGCAAATTTTGTCATAATATTCTTGACTATGCAACTGTAATTATTTACGTAAATTTTAATTGAATCTTTGTATTTGAATCCTCTTCATTTAATTGTAAACGTTTCAACTATAGATATTTGCAGAAACTTTCCAATAGATATTTTTTACAAAAAATGGACGACTTTATTAGTTGGTGCACTGAAAAATACAAAATAATATTAATTCTGTGCTGTTACTTTTGAATTTGTGCAGTTGCAGTTAGATTGAAAACTTTTGGCACCAACTCCAATAGTACCAGCACTAAAAGAATTAATATTATTTTGTATTTTTCAGTGCAATAAATAATAAAGTTGGTTCAATTTTTTGTGAAAAATATTTATTTCCCAATTTTGAGTGTAAAATTAGTCATGATAATTGTTGAATGTTAATTAATACCAAAGAAGATAGTACTTATAGTATTACCATGTATAAGTTTTGTTACTTGTTATTATATAGAGATCTCAAAACACCGCAGCGCATATATATACATATTTCCGCCTTTACAACTGCAACTCTAAAACCGTAAATCTTTTGAAAAATGTTCAATTTAAATATTTCGAGATATGGTTCCATCTCTAACTTTCAAATCTCGAATTTTAGATTCTAAAAAATATTTGCTCCTTCCACATAGCTGAAACTGTAACGCGGAAACCTGCGATTATTTTGAAAAAATTCAAATTTTAACGTCTGCGGATATAGAATTTTCATTGATTTTGCCGTCTCGGATTTTCAATTTTCTGGAAAGATCGACCACCCACCTTTGGGGGATGTTTTTGCGGAGATGGGCATATTTAATATTGATTTTCATTGGGATCAATTTTCAATGATTCTCTCTCAAATGAAAAAAAAATCATCAAAATTGGAGCACGTTTACTATGCAAAAGTCATGAACAAAGATAAAAAACCATGCAGACATACAGTCGAATTGTATACCTCCTCCGTTTGGTTCGTAGGTCAAAAATAAATGGAATTACCTTTGAATGTAAAACATTTATCAGATTATGCAGCAGTTACTTAGACATTACAGGGCAGATAATAACAAAATTTGTAGGTATATCATAAATATATTATATCTCACTTAATACTTTATCAAAGTTATTCATTGAGACGTCATTTTTAACATTTCGTCCCTGCTAAAGATAAAAATTATAGTAAAGGTTTAAAAAAATTCTCACTGAAAGAATAATAATAAACACTTTTGAGACAACAAAGATGTCGCTCTCTGAGCTTGAATTTTCGCAAGCGTTTGAAATATAAGCAAAATATTAAATTCTACAGAGAACAAAAATATAAATAGGTATGTTCAGGAGGTTGGCAAATCCAGATGCCAATTTAGAGAGAGAGACTGAAATTACCTTTCAATTGAAACCGTATTAATTTATTGAATTCCATTTGAAATTACAAGACTTATCAGTTGCTCTTTAAAAAAATACTTGCTAGATGTAGTCATAACTTATGTTTTCGATGTTAAATTTAAAAAGACAAGTTTCCCTCATGCTTACATTCTATTCATTCTGTAAAATAAAGATAAACTACGATCAGGTGGAATAGACTGCTTAATTTGTTCAGAAAGTCCTTTCAAGGAAAACAGATCCTCAACTTTTAAGATTATTCAAAAACGCCTCAACAAACCATGAATGTAAGATCAAAAATTAGCCAAACATTTCTTATGAGTTTACGGGTCCTTTCTCACTGCCCACTGTAGGGGGATTTTCACAATATCAAAGACTGAAAATAAGTATACCTCTAAGAATTGTTTTAATATAAATAATATTGTTTTTGAAAAATAAAAATAAGAGATGTTTCTTCAAGTTGTCGCAATAAATCTTATGTCTTAATAGCAAAATATCTAAAAACAGCGAATTCTAATGCCTTTGCTAATGTGGGGGGCGATATATGTAGTTTGAAAAGACACGCAGGATGGAAATGACCGAAGGATACGTGGAAGATTCTATCAATAATAAAATTCAAATGTCAAATAAATTTTTAGACTGTGTAATTTCAGGATCAAGTGCTGGGTATCAGCTCTACGACAATTGCCTCCACATCGAAAATGGATAGTCTTCCAACCCAAAAAAATTCAATATCATGAGCTGAATCTTTATTATCTGGTTTAGGAATAAATATTGGTTCGCACACTGGCGTGTTAACATTGTAAATAATAAATAAAATCAGGTAGTGTAAAATTTCGACATAATTTGAAGTGTTAAAAAAGTGTTAATTATTTTTAAACGTTTAGAAATAAATGATTTCTTGGATTTTTGCATCATTAACACAAAGGTTAAAATACAAAAATTTCATATGGTTTACATGTAGTGCGTGAAATATTTATTTCGCACACTATTTCGCGTAGTGTAGGTAAATTAAAAAAGGTCACTTTGCATACTGTTAGATACCAATGCGCGAACCTTGCCATTTTTTGACATTAAATGGAAAAAAAAAATCATAGACGAATACTTACATTTTATTATAACCACATTATTATCCTTTTATTTAACTGACCATGTTAATGTGTGGAAATTTAATACCAAAGTCGACACATTAAATTTGAATATTTTTCCCATTATTTTTTTTATTGTAAGTTTTTTGTACTTACATAAATATCTATTATTTTTTTAATTATCAACGACTTTATATATTAGATAGGCCACTGAAAAATACGAAAAAATATTTATTATATATATTTGTAGTTCTTGCCAAGAGTTTTCTATAAACCTATAAAACAACTTAAAATTTGGCACCAATGCTATAAATAATATTAATTAAGTCGGCGGGTCCTAGTTTTTGTAAAACATTTATAAAAGCTATAGCCAAAAGCTTAAAACTAATAGTTGTAATCAACTGAAAAGAACAAGAAAAGAAGCAAATGCTGTGCTCTATTCGTGAAAGAGAGATACAAATCACTGATTTCAATCAAGCAAAGATAGAAGTTTATAGAGCACAGCCTTAGGGCGACAGCCCTGTATGTCCTCATCCTCATCCGTTCTACTTTACGACTCCTCTTTTGATGTTTATTGCGGTAATATGACTTCCACTAATTTCAACCGGAAGCTGAAGATTATTTATGACCTTATAATTATTTGTAAATAAGAAAATGGGGTGGAATTTTACTTAGTAGAAATTAATAAGGGAGCGTGTGAAATCAGCCGTAAAGGCAAGGGAATTTACGCACGCTCGAACTACAGAAGCTCGGTAGGTACCAAGAATGATGTTGGGCTATATTCAATATCTTGGATTAATTAAACAAGAAGGACTTGTCCTCATTATTCATGTGAAATTGTATGCTACTGATGCGACTAATAAGATTATGTTCAATAAATAAAATAAAGATGTAATGTAATCTGGAATTCTAAATCTGTTTAGAAATCTAGTTCATATGTTTTTGATTCAAGAGTATATTGTATGGAAAAAATGTATTTGACCTCAAATTTGCAAGACTTACAAACATTTAGAAAAGGTTTTGGAAGCAATCAGCATCCAAAAAAAGTGATGGGCATAAAAACTAACACGCCTTCATCTAGTATCCATTTCTGAGTGTTTAGTGGAGTGGAGTAAACTAATATATCTACAATCTAGTGTAATAAAATTGTAAGTTATCATCAAGGCTGCGGATATCGCGTACTTTTGATCCAAACTTTCAAGGCAGGTGTTGCAGAAAATGCTCTATTTACTATACGGATGAATAATATTGTTTTGTTTCAGAGATGAGTTGGTGGAAAATTTTCTTCGCTTATTCTTTTAAGTGTTACGTGGATAGTTTATCGCTTATTTTTGGTTAAGTACTATTCGTTTTAGTATCTATTGATTCTACTGCCTTGGTTGCTATAGTTGTTGCTTATGTATTTCATTGATTATTTACATACATAGAATCAGTGAGCTTATTCTCAAATCTTCCATAAATTATATGAACCATCTCAATGGATGTCATACTCAAATGGGTGAACCGATTTTGGTTTAGCTTTGTTTGAAAGGTGACTTGATTGGGACTGTTTTTTAGCTTTTATCCCTGTCCAAAAGAGCGAACAGCGAGGCATGTTCGCAAACGCGGGTGTAGACTTGCCGGAAGGGAATTCAATTCATAACGTTTCTTGCATTATACGATTGCATCATTGCACGTTATTTTGGGTACGGAGTATGGCATAATATTTCTTTTATTAAGTTTAACATGAGTATCTACCTATCTGAGCCAAACGGATGAACAAATTCTCATTCAGATTCATAGTTTATAAATTCAACTGATTTTGTTTTTTTGTTTTGTTTGAAAGTTCACTTGATTGAGAGTTTTCTTTGTTAATTTTTTTTTTGAGTCTATTGCAATTCGTTTCTGTCTTTCATCATTTCTGTTTGTTCACTTACTTTTTCAACGGATTTTGATGTGGTGTCGATAATTTAGAGATTTTTGTTCATTGGCACAATACCTCTTATATTACATTCTAATAACACACATTTATGAATGACAGAGAAAATTCTGTTTTTCAATCATCATAGTCACTGGCAAAACCTTGAAAATATATGATACTAGCTGTTTTACCCGCCACTTCCCGGGCAAACACTTTAGTAGATTGTGGTACAATAACATAAAGTTATAAAAAGTCTTAAGTATGGATCCTTCTACCTCGGAGTCCTACTCGCAGGTAGAACCAGTCCGAACACCAAACCAGATCCATCTACCAAGAGAGAACAGCATGAGAATGTCTCTTACATATGTCTTAGGGATTTTCCGGAATGGAACCCTCCACCTTTAAGTCTCAATTTCAGTGGCAGACTCCCGCAAAACAGTCCAGTGACATACTACACACAAACATAGCGAAACAACCGCGAAAATTCAGTCATAGGTCTGAGAGATATTTCTTTGGGTATTACAGGTATAGAACCGTCCACCTAGGAGGCCGAGTTACACTTACAGCCACTACCAAATCATTCCAACAAATTCTACATACATACATGATAGATTTAGATTTAAGAGGGGGTTACATTGCACTGCGACCATAAGGTCTATTGTGCCCCCACATACATGATAAAAAGACCATTAAAATCCTGCCATAGAGTCCAGAAATAGACAACTTTCAGGTACAGAACCCATCACATAGAGTCCCACGGGCACTAAAAGATAGCCTTTGTTCTTTCCCAAGGGCTAGTCTATCTCTCTTCCAAATTTCAGTTCAGTGGTTTAGGCAAGAAAGCGTAACAAACAAAATTACTTTCGCATTTATATTAGTTAGAATTGTCCTAAATAGTTGTAGTTCTTCAAAAACCCTAGAGAAAAGTCCATCTCCTCAAGATAACCCATAGTAACCATTTCTATACCTTTCCTATCCTATATAATGAAACCTATTGCATTTTTACACTGTCTGCTGCATTTTCACCTAGATACCAAAATATACGTAGGATATCCATCTGATTTTCCGGAAGCGAAGTAGCGGGCAAAAGCTAGTATAATGGACTCATAGCTAGAGACAAAAACAAAATTCATTTAATATATAAAATGAACACAATTATATCATACTGATTCAGTTGATTTGAATGTGACAATTATATCATACTGATTCAGATGACTTGAGTGTGATAAGAGATTAGAAACACTACAATAAAATAATTAAAACTTCAAGAAAACTTGAAATTATTATTTACCACTAGAGAGATATTGCAATGGAGAAGTTTCATGATGTTGGTCATATTATATTCAACGTAATGATATTTAAATAGACCAAAACTAATCAATCACTGAAAAAATTTTGAAATCCGCCAATAAATGACTTAAACAGATTATTGAAGTATACGTAATCTAGTAGGGAACGTTTCGCCTGTGACGTCATCTGACCTACCGAGATCGCCATACCACGGAGTCGCGCCAGGGCTCTTGCTCCGTTTGTGTTTATTTAAGTAAAGTCGTTCGTTTCTTTTTTATTTTATTTACGAGTGTAGTTTTTAGTTCACTATAATGGAAGGAGGCTAAGGCAGAAGATATAGTGATAATTTGCCTAATATTGATATTTACATAGTGATGGACTTTTTTTCTTCAAATCCGTATTATGTTCGTACTGAAGTAAAAGGAGTTAAACTTTTTAAGTAAGCATATACTTATAAGTTCATTTCATCAGCCAAATGGACTAAGTTACAACTGTGATTTCTATATAAAAATCGTTTCATAAAAATATCGTCATGTTTGTCTATTACCCACCGTGTACGGACAAGATATCAAATGTATTGATATCAAAGTCAAGATCCTAGATAGACTTTGTTGATATGTTTTCAGGGAAGAAGCTATTGGATACGTTCAAGTGAAATGTGAGGGCTCTAAAAGCACAGTTAAATACAGAATTCCACCTGAACATAATGGTGGAAAGTGTAGGCGATCAAATCAAATTACGCTTCATTAGTTTGCACCACTTTTTCTTTGTTATTATATTATTTGGTACACGAAAAAACAATTTATTGGGATTTTAAATTATCATGCTTTGACACATGGGAACAATACAATATTTGTAGGATTTTCTTATGATTTAGCCATCGTATAATAACCAAAATACGACTTGAACGGCACACAATTAATAAATCTGTACGTACTCGGCGAATGGGCGCTGCATCTTTTAGGTCAAATGACGTCACATGATAGAGCGCAACGAGTAATAAAATTATTTTTGCAAGGGCAACTTGAAAGACCCATAACTTTTTAATTTTTAGAGATATTTTAATAATTCTTTCACATTTTTGTTTAATTGTGCTTACTTAAATTTGTATAATCAATCGATAAGAAATAAATGGAAACTTCCTCATTACTTTTTGTGGAATTATCTTGAAATTGCCGAAATTCAGAGAAGATTCAAGGTTTTTTCACACACATATATCAATTGAGGTTTTCATTTCAAAATGCAATTATTGATATCGTACCCAAAAGAGATTTTCATGAGAATTATTCCTTTTTTTGTCAAAATTTGTTTTATATATTTGCCCCTCACGTTTACCTATTATCACAGTTGTAGTTCTCTTTATTCTATGCTCAAAAATATAAATTTTAGGTAAATTTCTTATAGAAATGTACCTACCTATTGCGAAAAAATTTCAATGGCATGTTGTTATATGTCTATAAGTTAGTCCAAAAAACATTTGGTTCAAAAGTTTATATATATATATATATATATATATATATATATATATATAGATATATATATATATATATAAATATGTAAATTCACGATTTTTGCCCTGAAGAAGAGAATAAACATTCTCGAAAGCTGGGCTTCAATCAAAGAATTTTATTGAATATATGACTGCATCCCTAAGAACATCTTTATATATATATATATATATATATATATATATATATATATATATATATATATATATATATATATATATATATATATATATATATATATATATATATATATATGGGATATTACGAAGTTTGTTAACACGATAGAGGTCGCAGTTTTGGAGGTATCAAGTTCAAATTTGCTAAAAAAATCAATCTCTCGAATATCTCGGTCGAGTTCGTTATTGGCCAATGTCGGGTAAGTAGTTTCAAAATGGCGACCGTTCAAACATTTAAAAAAATTATCAAAAAAGAGCCGTAGTGTAAATATCATCAAAAATAATTTTAGGTTATTGATATAGTCAGTATCTAAAACTTTTATTCAAAGCAATTTTTCATAAAATGCACAGATAAAAAAATAAAAATTAATAAAGAAAAATAAGAAATATTGATAAAACATGAACACTCAATATAAATTTGATGTAATTGTACATTTTCTGGAGATCTTAATATAGACCCTGATTAAAAAAATGGAAAGTGGAACGCGAACCCTGTCTGCTTTATATTTTACAGCCAAAACAAAAACCTCTAATCGCAAGGCTATGACACATACGACAATTATATGTAATAGCATGTAGGTATACCAATGAAAAGGTGGTTCAAATTTCAATTCAATGAATTTAGAAAAAATTACCTTTCCGCTGACTATAGGCCATCGGGATTTTTTACAATTAAGATTGCATGAGCAAAAGTTTTTGGACGTTGGTTTAATGAGATTCATTTTCATAAGTCTTCTTATGACAAATTCATACCAAAAATAAATATGTGAACAATTTATATTGCCTATTATATTCGCTTCATATGGTTTATGAGGTAAAATTGTTTCGAGGCACGAATGCATTCAGAAGTTCTTGTTACTACGCAGAAAGGTGTGTCCTTGACCAATCTTTCTCCCCTTGCACATCCCCCATAATAGCTCTCAGGAACCCCTCTCTGACCCCAATAAATGAAATACGGACAACATCCTTCATTCGATAGAAGAGGATGCAATGTTCGAGAAGTCTTCTGCAAACTTTTGAGAGTTTCTTTTATATAATAGGGGATGTTTCTTAACATTTCATTAATGAATACATAAACTTATACTACTCGTGGACTGTTACAACGAGTATAATTCAGTTACCTATTTAAAAATGGTTGCTCACTATTGCTTTCACACATAAAATTGCCGTATTCAAAAATCAATCTTAATTCGGTATTAGGTTAGTCTGATACCAAAACTGCCACCTATGATAGTTATAGTTACTATACTAACTAACAAACAAACTAAACTAGATCTATTAATGAACATGGCTTTTAAATATTCCAACAAAACACGCTCACAGAAATATATTACACTTGCTGCTATTCATTTTCAAAGTTCGCATGTTTGTGTTATATTTTTCGCAATATTTTATATAACAATATAACGCTGTAGCTAATGAGGAAGGAACTGGGGTAGATATTTTTATTACGTAATTCCAGCCCCAAAAATTAGCCGTGATGTCATCTACATCGCAGATTTCTGAGGGAGAATGAAAATGAAACGTGTCAAGCCGTTGTTGGATACAACGTTGTTTCTTGATGGTAGCTACAAATGAATATGCTTATTGTTATAATTAAATCTGTTATTTTGGTATACAAACGGGCTAGCGTTATGGTAATGTAACGAAAATATCAAGTTAATGCTCTCGTTTCCTTAAGCATGGCTGTAACAAGACCGCCGCCGTTATATTCCACCTTTCGAGGGTGGCTCCTTGAGTGTTCCTCTCTTTAGAGGACGACGGATGAAACAACAGTCAAATATAATCCCTGACTACCAGGGTTGAAATGGAAGCAAGACCTTCGACTAAAATTATTTGAATTCAGAATTCTCCATTCAGGGATCACAATCTTATATCGGTGGGTTCATATTGTTAACATCCCAGTATCTCAGAAGAAAATAATGTAGTAAGTAGGTATTTATTGAGTAAGGTTTTCCAACAAGTCCAATCTTGTTTCAAGGTACCTAGAGGGACATTTGTACTCTTCTATAGTTACCCGAAGTACATAAGGCAAGTATTATTGTAATCGAGAGAAATTTTCGCTATCTGGTTCCTAACAAATATTTACAATTTAGGCCCCTCAGAATTAAATGGACACATAATTGTGTTCAAAGGATTTTGATTAAACTTGTCTAAATATAAACCTGGAAGTCTATGACCATCGCTTCAACATGCATCACTGGAAAAGCAGGGAATCATTGCTGAATAAAATGTAGATATAGTTGTCTAAGTCGATCGGGATAGAACCAAATATGTACAACTGTTTTGCAGTTTACAAAATTTTAAGACAATGAATAAATTGGTGTGAAATCTGCAGGAAAGTACTAAAACAATTTATTGTGGATGGAAGTAGTACACAGCAGATATTTTATTTTTAACAATTGCAAGTTCCCATTTTTTAGGCAGATTACCTTAATTAACTGGACGAAATATCTCTCCGGATTTAGATGAGCGTTTTGCATAACATTTCAGGTGATTTTTCTGATAAACTACAAATTCATTTATATTATAGTATAGTTATATAGGCAGATGTACGAGATACCGCTCTCACCTCTGCAAACTACAGTTTGCATTGCTTTATCCTTCAAAATCAGCTGAATTATCTTTTTTTCTTCAACGTTTGACCAAAGATTTTTCGTATAATTTCCTTTCAATCATTCTAAGAGGTTGCGTAAATATGAATGAATATTTTTTACAAAAATTGGACCGACTTTATTATTTGGTGCACTGAAAAATACAAAATAATACATTTGGCACCAATTTCAAAAGTACCAGCTCCAATAGAATTAATTTTATTGTGTATTTTACAGTGCACCAGCTTGAACAGTCGGTCCAATTTTTTGAAAAATATTTATTCCACACTATTTAGTGTTACATTATTCTCAAAATCATTCAACGTAGGAAAAGAAGATTATACATATTCAGGGATTTCAAAACATCGCGGATACAGGTACACATATTTCAGACTTTAACACTGTTGCTACATATAATCTCTTCTTTAATTTGGCCGTCTCATATCTTCAAGTATCCAAAATAATTGCCCCCCATCATAGAAAATAAAATAATATTATTGGCAGGAGACTTTAACATAGAATTAAAACATGATAATTTTCATAAATCTGAATTACTTTCCATAGCACAGTCATTTTTACTTCAGCAGTGTATTTTTGATTATACAAGGATCACAGATAGAAACAGAAGTTGTATAGATAATATTTTCACCAATTTAGATATGCAATTAGAAAGTGAAATTTATGAAAACTATGTGTCTGATCACACTGCACAAAAAATATATTTTAAAATAGGTAAAGCGAGACAAGAAAAATGTCAAAAATATGTTAGATTTTTTACGGAACATTCTAAAAAGAATTTTCTAGCTACTTTAGATGACCAGGATTGGAGGGAGATATATAAGGTTAATGGGTCTGATGTAAATAAGCAATGGGATTTGTTTATAAATAGTTATCTTTTAATTTTTAATGAAAGCTTTTCGTTAATACTTCTTAACAATAAGAGACAGCAAGGCAGTAGCATTTATAACGATCCAAAAATCAAACTTTGTAAAAATAAACTAGATTTACTTTTAGTGTTGAGTAGATTTAGCAATGAATACAAAGATCAATATAAAACAGCAAAAAAAGAGTATGATTCTGCGCTAAATCTTGCCAGATGAGAATATTACGCAAACAAAATAATATGTTCTGATAATAAAATGAAAACAATGTGGTCAATTGTAACAAATTAAAAAATAAAACTAGCAATAAAGAAGAATGTCAAATTAAAGGAGAGCCATTACATATTGCCAAAAACTATAATAATTTTCTTATTGAAGTAGTTCCCAAATTAATGAAAAATATAAAAACCTATCCATTCAAATGTAATATTCCTGAAAATGATAAGTCACTATTTCTTAAACCAGTCTCTACAGATGAGCTACGTCAGATATCTCAAAAATTAAAAAATAAATGTAGCAGTGGAGAGGATGAAGTTCCAACTTGTATAGTCAAACTAAGTATTGAAAAGGTCATGACTGTATTATGTCACATAATAAATAATTCTTTCAAATTTGGTATTTTTCCGCAACAATTAAAGATGTCACTAATTAAACCGCTATATAAAAATGGCGATCATGATTTATTAGAAAATTATAGACCAATAAGTTTATTACCTAGTTTCTCTAAAATTTTTGAATTAGCAATGTGTAATAGGTTGTTATATTTTTTTAACGAATGTGATTTGTTTAACCATACTCAGCACGGTTATCTGGAAGGTAGGTCTACCCACACGGCGATCTTCCAGTTCACGAAAACTATACTCGAGTTTTTGGAAGATAGTAAACTCGGGGGAATGCAGTGGGGTGGATCAAATCATACCTCTCGGATCGTAGGCAGAAGGTAGTAATTAAGAAAGAAGGTAGATGTTTTGAGTCAGAGCCTTTAACAAATACTGTGGGTATTCCGCAAGGCAGTATTATGGGTCCAATTTTATTTTTAATATACATCAACGATATAAACTCCATAATTGATAAACATGATATTGCAATTACCAGCTTTGCGGATGACACAAATCTGCTAATAGGAAAGAAAAAGATTCAAGAATTGATCGAGGATAGTATCTATTTATAAAAGCAAAACGGTGGTTTGAAATAAATAAAATTGTAGTAAATGATGAAAAAACAAACATTATTACATTCAGTACCGACAGAACAACAAAAGAAAAACCATCTATATTCTCCATTAACGGTAAAGATGTCAAAACTGTAGGAGAGACTAAATTTCTAGGTATTACTATCGATGAATTCTTGAAGTGGTCTCCACATATTGAAAAATTGACAAAAAACTTGAATCAAGTATGCTATGCAATTAGGATTACTAGTAAATATTTAGAAGAAAAGATTCTTAAGATGTTGTACCATGCCAATTGCGAGTCTCTGATGAGATATGGAATTATTTTTTGGGGAAATAGTTCTACTGCGCAAATAATATTTAAGGTTCAAAAAAGAATTCTACGTATTATTTTCAAAATAGGTTACAGGGAGAGTTGTAGAGGGATTTTCAAGTCGAAGGGTATCTTAACTCTTTATGGCTTATACCTACACGAATGCCTAATGTACTTATTTAAAAACAAAGAATCTTTTCTAATAAATAACACAAATATTAAGTATAATACTAGAACTCTAGATATAAACTATCCTATTCATAGATTGGCAATGACAGAAAAACACCCGTCCTATATGTGTATCAAAATATTCAATAAGCTACCTCACAAACTGAAAAATATACAAGATTTTAATCAATTCAAAACAAAATCAAAGCAATTTTTATTAGATTTAGAACCTTATTGTTTAGAAGATTTCTTCAGTTTGTAGTTTACTGCTGTTCGGACGCCATTTCATTTGTTGTTTTTGTGATACTTTGTTAATATGTATTGTAAAGACTTTATATGAAATATAGCTATATTCTATTCTATTCTATTCTATTCTATTCTATTCTATTCTATTCTATTCTATTCTATTCTATTCTATTCTATTCTATTCTATTCTATTCTATTCTATTCTATTCTATTCTATTCTATTCTATTCTATTCTATTCTATTCTATTCTATTCTATTCTATTCTATTCTATTCTATTCTATTCTATTCTATTCTATTCTATTCTATTCTATTCTATTCTATTCTATTCTATTCTATTCTATTCTATTCTATTCTATTCTATTCTATTCTATTCTATTCTATTCTATTCTATTCTATTCTATTCTATTCTATTCTATTCTATTCTATTCTATTCTATTCTATTCTATTCTATTCTATTCTATTCTATTCTATTCTATTCTATTCTATTCTATTCTATTCTATTCTATTCTATTCTATTCTATTCTATTCTATTCTATTCTATTCTATTCTATTCTATTCTATTCTATTCTATTCTATTCTATTCTATTCTATTCTATTCTATTCTATTCTATTCTATTCTATTCTATTCTATTCTATTCTATTCTATTCTATTCTATTCTATTCTATTCTATTCTATTCTATTCTATTCTATTCTATTCTATTCTATTCTATTCTATTCTATTCTATTCTATTCTATTCTATTCTATTCTATTCTATTCTATTCTATTCTATTCTATTCTATTCTATTCTATTCTATTCTATTCTATTCTATTCTATTCTATTCTATTCTATTCTATTCTATTCTATTCTATTCTATTCTATTCTATTCTATTCTATTCTATTCTATTCACATAGTGGAAAGACATATTTCAGACATTAGCACTGCTGTAAATCGGAAACCGGAGTTTTTTGGAAAATGCCCAATTTAAACGTTGTCGGATATTGTCTCTTCTTTAATTTTGTAGTCTCAAATTTTTCAATTTCGAAAAAAGGCCCTCTCCACCCCCTTCGGTAGAAGTTTTTGGAGGGAAGGACATGTTGATTATCGATTTTTTTTTCAAATGAAACCAATTCTCAATAGTGATCTTTCAAATAAAAAATGAATCATGAAAACCGGAGCACGTTTAATATCTATTTCAAAGGCGCGAACATCCGTAAAAAAATCATGCAGACAAACAGTCCAATTGTATACATCCTCCGTTTGGGTCGTCGGTCAATAAAAAGTATTCAATTGCAAGTCGGTCTCACTCCGTACTTGGGATTTCCTTAAGGTTTTTCTGTAAATTTTGAGTGAAGACCTATATTTTTCAAAACTCTACGCTCCATACTTTCGGAGATTAGAGGGAATACGGTGATTCTCGTAAATTTTGCTTTTGAATAGAAAATAGATTCAATTCACCTTTAGTGGGGCCTTTCATTTGATATGTCAAAGATGCACTCACAATTTTTCTTAACAATTTCTTCAACAAAATTTACTTCCAGAATGAAACTTAGTTTATTAACGCTTTATCTACCTACGTCCATGTTGCGGTCACCAAACTCTGTGTAATTTCAACTTTTTCTGTTTAGTGGATTGGGAAAAAAATACGCTGTGACAGAAAATAGGGAAAAAGTGATCCATTTTTTCATCGTATATACGGAATTCTATAAAAGTGACCGTGTGAGTGAGGCAGTCTGTAGCGATTCTCTTAATCAAAAATCATATAGATAATAGATAAATTTTGGTTTATCTTTATTATGTAACAACGAACTAATGAATTTTTTGTCATAATTTGTAAAATTGATTTTGCAATAATTGAAAATATGTGCAAATTTTCAAATTGATAGTCTGTACTATAGTAAACAGTCTGTAGTACGTGGTTATGTAATAATGATCTACGTAGAATATTAATAGATATCATCTTCAAACTATATAGTTTCGGAATTGCTTAAAATTTTTTTGTTGATTAAAAAAACTAATAATATGACGGAATCCTCGTGATAAAAATTTGATTTGTATTGTTTGTGTATTCTAAACTGAATATTGAAAAGAATACGTTTAATCTTCTTGAATACGACTATAAAAGTCAATTCTTGCAATGTACTCATATACCTAAATATTTTTGCTTCCTTTTCGTTTCTTGTACCTATCTTAGAAAATTATAAACATTATTAAACTTAATCATTCGGCGGTTTCAAGAAAGTTGTGAATGGTGAAAAACTGATCACTCCGGCAGCAAAGCTAGGGTTTCGATATCTATTTTGTTAGATTTCTCCTCTTTCCGTACTATTCAAGATCGAGTATACGTATGCAGGTATATCAATAATTGTAGATTTACTGCGAATAACAAATTATAGTGAGTACTTTGCTCCCTTTTATAGCTGGTTTTCTTCTAAAACATATTGAAAATTGAATGTAATTCAAATTTGTTTTGTCACTACGTGCATTTAACTTATTTTAAAATATAATAATTTGTAAATTATTCAAGAAGCTTGCCGAGTATGCTTTCAATTTTTCAAAACTATAAACAGTTGATAAACGTAGAACTTGTTTTTATCACAATATTTTTCCTTTTTCCTGCCTTTATGTTTTTCAATTCCTTAACCATCTTCGCCTTCTGGTGTAATCCAGTTGTTATTTATATTTCTTATAAAATAAACACAACTTCTGACAACCCTCCTCATACTATTTTCGTGATGATAATGTGAAAAATAGCGCCACGGCTTATATTAATATTCCTGTCACGCTTCAATCAAGGATGATTTGATTTTTCCCGCCCCTCATATGAAAATAAAATTGCTTATTCAGTATCGAATCTATTTCGCCATCCTTATTGAATGCGAACTATAACAGTGATAAAAGAAAAGACGGCCGAATCACGTTCGAAAGCGCGAAGTGTTATGACTCAATTTGGAACACTTGTAGACCCTCTGAGTGCCGATAAAGTCCATGTGAGCAATGTAATAATACTGATATATATTCAAAAAGTGTTGATCTTTCAAGTTTTTATATCTATTTTCGCATATAGCCAAGTTCTTTTGTTTTGAATTGTCATAATATATATGAGAGTACTACTGCCTTGTCTTCACTGCATTACTAAACGGTTATGCTTTAGTTCAATGACGAAACTTCACTAGATTGATGAAGTTTAATAATCCAGTGCTAATCTGTGTACTTATTTGAAACTTGTCATAACTTTTGTTTATTTGACTTTTCATATGCTCTTGGTGTTTTAAGGATTCCGTACTTAAAAGGTAGAAAATATAGACTTATGACGGTGTCACTCTTATCCTTATAACCCTTCTCCCCTAATGTCCTAAATTTGTAATGTAATATATATTTTAAATGACTTTAAATTTAGTTGGATTTATCCGACGTACCAAAAGTCGTCCCCAGAAATAAAATGAAGTAATTAATTAATCTCTTACCTGAAAAAATATCCCTAAACTTGTCCCCAAGAAGAGTAGGTCCTCAAAAATAGATCCTTGAATTTGTCCCCGACTTTATCGCAGTATGAATCACCAATATAGCTACTTATCAAAATCTATAGATTAACTTTTTCATAAAATATTTTTTCATATATTTATTAGAAATTAAATACTCAGTAAGTACCACAAAACACATTTAATTTAAGAATCTGTATACATTTATTTATATAAGAATGTGTAAAGTAACAGAAATGTCTGCTTGTATTGTATACAAGCACTAATACATATGTACATTCAACTTTAATTCAAATAAGCATAAGCTAAACATTTTACAAAATCAAATCTTGAAACAGATTCATTTTTATACTTGTCGATTTTCCTAGTAACGCACTGCTTACGTCTGAGCACGACTGGATTGCATACTCTTGCACATTCGAAAATGTTTGGTAAATTTTACAATTAGACAATTAGTATATGACTTCCACTTTCATTCAAACTGACAAATGGACAAAGCTTTCCATGTTTCATATGAATGAAAAATAATTTACATTTTTGGTAGAATTTCTATTTAATATGCAACTACCTATTTATATTTCAAAGGAACAAATTCTGGTGGATTAAAAGACCGTAATTAGTACGGGGATGAATTATGGTTGTAGAAATTAGGTACTGCCTGTTCGGGGACGAATTTATCTTATTTCTATAAGATTTCAACTACCATGCATATCTGTTTTGTCATAGATTTCACTTTCCAGAATCCACGTAGGAACTTGTTCCGGTCGTCTTTAATCGGTAATTCCTTGAACATGACCATACCAGATTAATTAATTTTTGATTTGTTTTTATATAGTCAGTTACAGTGTGTCTGGTTCCTATTATTTCTCTTATTCTGTCGTTACGTAATCTATTACTTTTGGATTTTCCACACTTCGCTACCATATGTTACAATAATTATAATATGATAAAAAAATACAAAAAATAGTATAATAGGTATAAATATTTTTTACAAAAAATTGGACCGACTTTATTAGCTGTTGCACTGAAAAATACAAAATTGTATTAATTTTATTGGTGCTGGTACTTTTGGAGTTTGTGCCTACAACAACAAACTACAACGGCACATTTTCAAAATTACCAACACCAATAGAATTAATATTATTTTGTATTTTTCAGTGCTATAACTAATAATGTCGGTCCATTTTTTTTATTTATCTCACATTTTTGAGTGTCATGAAAATTGTTGAACGTTCACTAATACCCAAGAAGATAGAGGCTTGGCTTGTACTTGTTATTTATTAATAAGAGATCTCAAAACATCGCGGCGCAAATATACATATTTCAAAGTTTACTGCTGTAACTCGAAAACCGTAATTTGATTTAAATGTTGCTGCATATACTCTTTTCTTTAATTTGGCCGTCTCAAATTGCTGTTCTACATTGCGGAAATAGGTACGCATATCACATATTTCAGAGTTCACCATTGCGAAATTCTGAAACCGTAGCTCTTTTGAGAAAATGTTTAATTTAAACGTTTCCGGATATGGTCCCATCTTTAAGTCTGCTTTATCAGATTTTCGATTTTCGACAAAAATTGTCCCTTCACCCCCTTTGGGGCGGTTTTTGGAGGGAAGGAGATTTTGGATTTGAGATTTTCTAAATATGTGACCATTTCTCAACTCTCCTCTTTCAAATGAAACAAAAATCTTCTAAGCCGGAGTACATTTATTATGCAAAACACCCGAAAAGCCATAAAAAAACATAAAACCGAATTGTATTCCTTCTCCTTTTTTTGAAGTCGGTCAAAAATGCGAGTCAAGCTCGCAACGAAAGAAATAGTTCCGTACGCAGGAACTATGTGTGAAGGCCTATTTTATGAATTATTTTCCAAAGTTTCATACTCAGTATTTTCGGAAATAAGGGGGAAACGGTCTGTTCCCGTATATTTTTGTGATAAAGTCGTTCAGATCGTTAATGTTGACCAATTGATCAATCCAATACAATGCTATGTTAGTAACTGCGCTGAAACTCTATCGAGACTATGAAAATGTCTGATATGAAACCTGATGATCAATAACATACTTCTCTTGTTTCTGCAGGACATGATTGATAAATAGAATTAATATTATTTTGTATTTTTCAGTGCACAACTAATAACGTCGGTCTATTTTCTTAAATATTTACATTAGTCACGGAAATATTTGAACTTTCACTAATACCAAAGAAGATAGTACTTATCCTATTACCACGGTATATTATATGCTTGTACTTGTTATTGATTAGAGATCTCAAAACATCTTGGCGGAAATATGCATAAGTATTTTAGATTTTACCATTTTACCACTGCTGTAACACTAATAAATGTTACTATAAAAATACAAATAATCTGGTCTCTCATGTAGTTGTCTCAAATTTTCAATTTTCGAATGAAATTGCCCCGTCAACATACCGAAAATACACATATATTAGATTTTAACATCACTATAACTCGAAAACCGTATATTCTTTTGACAAAATGTTTAATTTAAACGTTCTCGGATATTGTCCTATCTTTATTTCTTCAACCTCAGATTTTCGATTTTCGAGAAAAATTGCCCCCTTCAAGGGAAGGAAATTTGAAATTTGACTATTTCTCAAGCCACCTCTTTCAAATGAATCAAAAATCATCAAAATCGGAATAGGTTTACTAAATACAATGAGCGCACGAAAAAAAAAGCAGACGGTCGAATCGTATACCTCCTCCGTTTGGGATCGTCGGTCAAAAAAAGAGAAAGAGAACAACTATTTTGTCTTAGATATTCCAGCACCGCAACTGGCTTCGAAATTTTGGCAATTACACATGTCAAATTTACCATATGAGGGCAAACAGTTGCCACATTTGTATATTTTTGACCGACGAACCCCAAACGGAGGAGGTATACAATTCGACTGTGTGCTTTTTTTTGTTTTGTGCGCGCCTTTCATATAGTAATCGTACTCCGATTTTCATGATTTTTGATTAATTTGAAAGAGGAGGCTTGAGAAATGGTCCCATGTTCATAAAAACGGGAATCCGACATCTCGTTCCCTCCGAAAACCGCCCCCGAAGGGGGTGGAGCGTGCAAATTTTCTGGAAAATTGAAAATCTGCGTTGGTATAATTACAGATAGGGCAATATCCGGAAACGTTTAAATCGAACCTTTTTTTCAAAAGAGTAACGGTTTTCGAGATAGAGACATTTTAAATTCTCAAATATACCTATTTTCGCTATGTGGAGAGGGCGATTTCTGTCGAAAATTGAAAATCTGTTTGCAATATATATTAAAGACATAATTATTTGTAGCAACATTTATAATGAACATTTTTCCCTTAGAGTTACGGTTTTCGAGTAAAATCGGTGTTAAAATGGTAACAACTAAAATATTCAAGCGTATTTCCGCAGCGATGTTCTGAGATCTCAATAATAACTACAAGCAAGGAATATACGTGGATAATAGGATAAGTCTATCTTGATTGGTATTAGTGAACGTTCAACGATTTTCGTGACTAATGTTACACTCAAAAGTGTGAAATAAATATTTTTTACAAAAAATTGGACCGACGTTATTAGTTGCAGTTAGGTGCACTGAAAAGTATAAAATAATATTAATTCTATTGGTGGTGGTACTTGTGAAGTTGGTGCCAAAAGTTATCAATCCACCTGCAACTACACAACTTCGAAAGTAACAGTACCAATAGAATTAATATTATTTTATACTTTTCAGTGCACCAACTAATAACGTCGGTCCAATTTTTTGTAAAAAATATTTTGGTTATGCTATTGTTCAGTGTCGATGGCGATCTATTTCTCTCATAGTGAGCTAAATGTATTTTATGATTAAGGCATACAAATTCTGTTCAATGTGTTCAGGATTGTGTTTGAGTTCAAGCGATACATACTTCAAAACCACCAAGTTGATACCTATGTGTATTTAACTAATAATAAACTCTTTTATGAACATCTCTTACTAGGTGTATTAAAAAGTAAATGGTAAAAATTCAAATTTAGCTGAACTTGTATCGTACTTTATTATGAAGAGTTATTGTAAAGCGATTAAATGGCGAGTTATGATCCAAATACTTGAATCTTCGCGTTCACTTTTCAATAGTTTGAGAACCAATTCTTTTTTTTGAATTTCAGTAGTGAATGTCAATCAACTAATTCTTGAAGAATCATAGATTTTAATTTTCACTAGTAAATGTAATGACTCTATTTTCTTATTATCTAATATTTTCTGAAGAATTTTCGGTTATAATTAACATTCTGCATACCAGAACTGAATCTGTTGAGCCATGAAAAACTAGTCCTATTATATGTATTCAACATAACAGACTATTGTTATCCCTGAATGCGAGTATTGTAAATGGAGTATTTTCCACTTATAGCTGAAAACACCTCATTTTGGAGTGTGTCCAAGAATTGTTATTCTACGTTGGCTCGAGTCAGCATAGATGGTTCAAGAACATTCAGTGTCATTTTCATTTCGCATGGATGGTGTATAACACTGCAAAGTATCCCTTCCATTGTGATGCGGCATCTGCAACGTTACTGCAGAACTTCCCACTGCAATTTGGCAATATATATATATATATATATATATATATATATAAATTGTTTCTTTGCAGAATTCATAAGACTTTGATATTGATTCGAAGTGAACGTGAGGTAGAAATGGTTTTAGGAACAATAGATGAGAAAACTGATATTATTTTCGGATATAGATATATACATATTTATAAATAACTTCAAACAATATGACCGACTTCATTATTCATGCACTGGAAATATATAATAACAACATATCATGTAAGAATCATAAAGATTTTGAAGTTGGTGGCAAGAGATGATGTATCTATCAGCTAATGAATACTATTTTCACCAACTTTTATACTCTTTAGACTTTAGATGTTCTTCATTCATCGATATACCTATATTACCTATAAGAACAAAGTTTGAAAAAAACATTTAGCTAACAAAGTGATTTCGATGGAGAAAAACGTTGTTGGTGCCTAGCGGGATTGGATCCATAGATTTGGAATCTGAAGGCACTGAATTCCCAGATATGATCGTGATATTTCATTGTACTTCCTCTGACTATAGTTTGTTTCACGAATAATGGCGTTTGCGTGTAATAATTCACGAGCTACATAAATCACGCTATACTTCTCTGAAGCTTATCTCCTTTAATACCATGATAGGGCGCTGCTCGTATGTCCAAAGGCAACGCAATCTTTATTAACCGAAGAACCCCGAACGGAAGAGGTATACAATTCGACTGTACTTTTTTAAATTTTTGCGCGCGTTGTATATGTATAGTAAACGTAGGTACTCCGATTTTGATGATTATTGATTCATTTAAGGAGGAACCTTGAGAAATGGTCCCATATTCGTAAAAACTCAAATCCAAGGGTGGAGGGGGCAAATTTTTTCGAAAATCGAAAATTCGAGATGCCAGAATTAATGATAGATGAAAGAGTTACGGTTTTCGAGTTACATTCATGTTAAAATCTTTCATATGTGTATTTTCGCTATGTGACGGGAGCGATATCTTTCGAAAAATAAAAATCTCTGGGTACCGCATGAAAGACTTGATTACACAGGTATCTCTAACGGCCGAATTCATAGTCTGTCCTCATCTTAAGTGCTGAGGAAGCCTTCATTGAGGGTTCCCCAGATTATAAAGGGAGCCTCATTTCAGAGTCAAATCTCAACGCTTCCTTTCAAAAGTAAGGTATTTACTAGGGATTTTTGTAACTTTCTGATGGCAACATCGTTAATCACTAAATAAACTAGGCCCCGTGTCCCGTTAATTTCTCATTTGTGAGGGTAGTTTTTCGTTATTGGTAACAAAATTATCTCTTATAATTGAACGAATTGGTTCTGTAAAAAATATATATGGACAGATGAGTATGAAATTTTGGAAACTCGAGTGACATTTTTTGACCCTGATGCTTGGCTGTATCTATACAACACGCAAATCACCACTAACCACTTATGAGAATGGATTACCTACCCATGATGTGATAAAAATTTAATTTTGAAAATTTGAAAACTTACAAACCTGAGAACTGCCTGTTGCATAGACCGGTGAAGTTATTAATAACTGCATTAAGGGAGAAACAGGCAGTACTCGACGGTTTAATTTCCTTAATTGACCATTTATAAGAATAGATCTTCCATGTTGCGTATGTATTGTTTAATAAATAGTCACCGAATATCTTCCTCCTTAAATTCATAGTCGGATTCAAAAAATCATTGTCCATCAAGCTCCGTAGAGAAATTTGAACGTTTGTTTTTCCACAAGTTCAAAACGGTCTATTTAGAGGTTGTAACCAGAGAGAATTTGCTTTGTTATTATATCTTCTCTCAAGTTTGTGATTAGGAGGGTTCCCTCAAAGAACCTCGATAGCTTCCTTGAGATAAGGAGCCAATAAGGTTCCTTATTTGATGAAGGAATGATTATGAAACGAGAAATAAGGAACAAGGAATCCTCATTCCTCAAGGAAGCTCTATGAATACGGCTGTATAAATCTCTAAACCTGTATTTGTAGCAACATTTATAATGAACATTATTTCCTTACAGTTACGGTTTTCTAGTTAAAGCGGTGGTAAAATGGTACATAATAATAACAAGGACAAGCAGAGAATATACGTGGGTCATAGGATATCAGTGGTATTAGTGAACGTTCAACAATTTTCGTGATTAATGTTAGGTACACTCAAAAGTGTGAAATAAATATTTTCTTACAAAAAATTGAACCGACGTTATTAGTTGGTGCACCGAAAAATACGAAATAATATTAATTCTATTGTTGCTGGTACTTGTGAAGTTGGTGCCAAAAGTTATCAATCTAACTGCAACTGCACAATTTCAAAAGTAACAGCACCAATAGAATTCATATTATTTTCTATTTTTCCGTGCACCAACAAATAAAGTTGATCCAATTTTGTAATAAAAATATTTTTTCACAATTTTGAGTGTAGCATTAGTCATGAAAATTATTGAACGTTCTCTTATATCAAAGAAGATAGTGCTTATAGTATTAGATACTAGCTATAAGGCCTACTTGTTACTTGTTATTATACAGAGATCTCAAAACATTGCTGCGCAGATATACATATTGCCGACTTTACTGCTGTAACTCTAAAACCGTAACTCTTTTGAAAAATGTTCATTCTAAATCTTGATAACTACATATAATCTTTTCTTTAATTTGGCCGTCTCACTTAGACTGTAACGCGGAAACCCGAGATTATTTTTAAAAATGTCCAATTCAAACGTCTCCGGATATGGATTTTCCCTTAATTCTGCCGTCTCAGATTTTCTATTTTCTCAAAAAATTGCCCCCACCACCCCCTTTGGGGAATGTTTTTGTGGGGAAGGGTATGTCTAATATTGATTTTTTTCAATGGGACCAATTCTCAATGCTCCTCTCTCAAACGAAAAAAAAAATCAAAATCGGAGCTCGTTTATTATGCAAAACTTGCGAACAAAGATAGAAAAAAACATGCAGACATACAGTCGAATTGTATACCTCCTCCGTTTGGTCCGTCAGTCAAAAACAACTACTTGCTACAGATCCATAGCTTTCATAAAAAAATCGAATTGAACAGGAAGGTTGTTTTTGACCTTCTCATAGCCCAAGACATTTAAAGTAAACCAACCGACGATATCATGGAATATTTGAAGAACAAAGATATATATTTTTTTTATAACACTAACGACTCTTTAGTAAGATGATCAAAAATAAGAAAGACAAAATCAATAAAACTAATAAAATAGAATTGAAGATCCTACGGATCCTTTCATGAATAATAACAAACATTCAACATATGCAAAACACCTAAAAACAGAGAAACATATACCTCTTCAATCCATATTTTGAAATTTTATCTTAATATATATAAATCTTGCGTGCGTGTGTGTGAATGTGACTAAACTCCTCCTAAACAGCTGAACCAATTTTTATGAAATTTCTTGTGAATATTCAAGGGGATTCGAGAATGGTTTGGATTCATAATTGTATCTGATAGATGGCGCTGTTGTCGGTATGTCAATCGGCTGGACCAATTGGGATGAAATTTTCTATTTATATTCCAATGGGTCCCTGGATGATTTAAAAACATAAATGAACCCGGTAGGTGGCGCTGCTATCAGCATATCGCTTAAAGCTTTTCCGGGCACGACGACGTCTGCTGGCACAGCTAGTATTTCTATATATCTATAAACTCTAAGAACATTATGAATGAACAGTTAAATCTTAACAAAACTGTATTAATTTAGTCCCTAATTCATTTAATTTACCTTTATCTTCCTATATAATGACCACCATTAATATTGTAATACCATATCTGAAGAAGCCGCTGTGTCGGAGAAATACGTGTCATGTTGACAATATAGCAATGAAAATCCAATACCAATGTATTTTATTCATAACTTAAACATGGTTTTCATCACGTAAAAGCCGAAAACATCAAATTTATTAATATAATAGATTTTGTTGATCGGTGTACATAAACAAAAAATAACAAACAAATAAAATTATTATTGTAATAGATGGTCGTCACGACATTGACTACGACTGTACACAATCGGAATGGAAATTCGAGTAGGGACTAGGCTGTCGAGGTATCGGGAAATCGAAATATATCGTTTTCATTAATTCGCTCCTCATATTTTTCATGACATGGCGAGCCGTATAAAAAAAACAAGCACACAAACGATCTGAGTAGCTCCTTCTTTTGAAAGTCGGTCAAAAATGAAATATATAATAATGTCTGCATTCTTGAAGCTAAATACGTTTAATAATTATTGAGGTTTTATTTCACAGCATTCATGAGGATAATGAAAGAATAAATTCACTATAATTTATACTAAAACTTGAGAGACACTTTCTACACAGAAACATTCCTTATGTTACTTTGCTAATCACTAACCATACCATAAATCTCAGTGCTATATCCCTAGATTTATATCGACAAAGAAGCTGGTAGTCTCTGCTCTAATCAAGGAGGCCGAGAAAACGGTGTCAAGTACCGCCCCTTAAGACCACGATTCTAATTAATAGCCTGACAAGCGGGAATAAGTCCCCATGATTATTTCTTTTCGTTTTCGGCGTATTAACTAATCGCCTTACGCTTTGACTCGGCTCTACCGTTCACGCACTTTTCTTTTGACTGATGTCGTATTTCATTCATTCTTTTGTATTGACTGATGATTTCTCGCTGGAGTTCTTTATTATATCGTGAAAAGGTACCTACGTCCTTATCTTCCTGAAGGCATGTGGCAAGCATTAATGGCTTTGATTCGTATTTGATGCATCCATACGCAAGTGAAAATTACAACTCAATTCTGTTTATTTGCAAATTTGAAATATCGATAAATAAATATGAATATAAGATTTACAAAATGACCGTAGAATAAAATAAATTTTGATATGGAACTGCTAGAGCTGCATGGTACCAGTGTTGATTTTTAATCATTTCTATATCTTTTCATTAGTAATTACGACAATAATTAATGTCACAAGCTTAATATCCATAAATATTGAATATATCTACCTGATGAATAGAGAATTAGTTTATTCTTATGTTAATGGTCGTTTGGCTCAATATTTTGATCATATTCTGCTCCACATGCAAAAACAAAAGAAATACACAATTAAGGCCAGATGAGAAAAGTACATCCCCATAGGCGGTACTCTGTTACTAGAGGAAAGATTCTCTTCTCTTGGTACTCTTGAAACATTTCTCTAATAGTCCCGGCATGCTTCGTAGCAGAGCAGATCTTCAGAAACCTCAAAAAAGGTGTTCTGTGGACAAAGCAGTCAAAATTGGTTGATGGTCGGAAGCGACGAACACAAAGTTGTTACAAGATCCCAAAATGAGAGCAAAACGAAGGGAACCTCTACCTTCTTAATTTTTCGAATTCCAGGGTACCAGGGCGATCAAAGCTATGTGCAGAAGGAATTTGACTATCAATAGTGGAGGTGTTTAAAATTAACAAGATTATTTAATTTATTATAAACTGGAATAACAGCTGCTTTGCTAACTGATCTGAACTAAAGATCATAGACATGAGATAGGTACTATAAAAAACAATAATTTAATGATTCTATTCCTTATTGGCAGTTTATAAAAAAATATGAAAAACAAAGCATATTATGATTATCTACCGAAAAATGATTTTACATTAATGTTCATTAATTTGTTAACCTCCTGGCTACCCTCAGAAGCTGTTTTCGGAAATGACTTTATATTGAGTGTTCTTTCCGACAAAAGCTCCCCATCAAAGTGCTCTAGGTGTTCATGATTCTCCTTTTTTCAGATTTTTGTTGCGTTATTCCACCTTTGACCGACTTCAAAAACTGAAAGTTTTGCTTTAAAAGAGGAGTGCTGAGGAATTTCCCCCTATTAAACTTTTTGAAAAATCCAACATGCCTTTCCTTCCACTAGATTATGAATAAACAGCCTTATATAACATTAAAACGACCAACAAAGAACTAACTAAGAACACTCAATTTGGAAGGAAACTATCACAAGAAATCTAAATCTAAACCATTTCATCTTTTTGAGAGCTGCCTCAGATAGACAAAACCATAGAACTTAATTAAAAGAAAACTAGTTAAGATCACTCTGTCATACATAAAAATTTAAATGAAAACTGGTAAATCTGTTTAAAAGCTACGTTGCTACAGACACAGAGATACATAGGTACATTGTACATTAATCTTAACGAAAGCAAAACTAGCTAAGTACACTATGGACCAGCTCATCTTTCAAACAATAAAAAAAATCAAAATTGTTTCATCCGTTTGGGAGCTACAACATTCGACAGATAGACAGATACCCATGATAAACAAAACTAACTAGAGAACGCTCTCGATCAAGTCACTATTCAAGCAATAGAAAAGCAATATCAAAATCGATTCATATAACACTTTCTGTTTGTGTCGGTGGTTAAAAATTCAAAATAATATTTATTCTATACTATAGAAAATGTAGCTAAGCAATAGAATAATAAATAATGTCAAATATTAGATATTCTATTAATTAGTAGCAATGTACTATCTTCTTTGGTATTAGTGAATGTTCAACGATTTTCTTGACTAATGTTACACTCAAAAGTGTGAAATAAATATTTTTTACAAAGAATTGGACCGACGTCATTAGTTGCTACACTGAAAAATACGAAATAATAATAATTCTATTGGTGCTGGTACTTGTGAAGAGAAGTGTCAAAAGTTTTAAATCAAAATGCAACTGCACAACTTCAAAAGTAACAGCATTGTTCTGGGTTATTCATACGACATATCCCAAAAAATTGTAGATACCTGAATTTAGCTTAGATGTGACTTGAAATGAAGCATGTGAAACAACACTATTTAATTACGTATGTAATTTAATTGTGATAATCACAAACATTACAATCAATTGCGTTTTCATACAAAATAATATGATACGGTTTTCCTAATATGTTCTGAATTGAAATTTCATATCGCACAAAATGCCAAAGACCTTTTGGCAGCCCTACATTACATTTCATATTCGACGTCTTATGCACTACAAATACAACCAGAATAACTTCAGCGCACATTTCAGTCATCCAGAAATAATTTCCGGGCTGTTTGTGATATTCCTGCGATGACTGATGTCGGTGGAGGAGCAAACATGAAAAATAAATACAGCTTCCCTTCCAAGAAGTGGATTACCTACTACATTCATGTGTGCCCGCGACTCGAGAATCTCTTAACAGATTGGAGTATAATCCTCCAGGAAAAACGCAGTTTTACTCTAATTCTACCATATGGGAAATGGAAATGTCGCTAACAGATTATTGGAAGTATTACATGCTACAGACTGAAAAAGTATTATGATCAGTTGGGATTACATACCTGAATGCAATTTTAGTTATGTTGAGATATATTATTTATATTGAAGATGTAACTTATCATCACTTGTATCTCCAGTACTTCGGAAAAACAATAAAATTCTTGATATGAAAATTTATAGAATTAAAAAAAAATCTGGATGTGACTCAATATCTATTGTACTTAGTATACTCATAAAACCTGTATAAAATAAATTTATATTTATAAACAAGGAAAATTTATGAAATAGAAATTACAATTTACAATTACAAGTTTTTTAAGGAACGACTATAAATTATTAATTCGTTGTTATTCACGGTGAGTGAACTATTAGAAGTGTTGATAAAACTACTTTTATTTTAGGTCTGAAAATAGTGACTTTATTTGAAGGTTGCATCTAACTAAAATTATGGGGATTACAGCATTTCTGGTTATAGCGGAAGTTGGTACCATCTTGCTTATTTTAAATGGAATAAGATAATTTTCATACAACATTGTGATTCTACACCTTTTTCCAAGGTAACTTTTATCGGCATTGTCTTCTAAAAAATCTGTAATTTTTGAGATATTTTTATTTTAAAGAATTTTAACAGAAACATATATATGATAAATTTCACTGTGATAGATTGCAGATGATATATTTTCTTACACAACAGACTAATAAGTCTTATGTTTTGGCTAGATAGAAGCTCGGTCAAATGTATATACAAGGTGTTAAGAAAATTGGGTCAAACTGGAGCACTTTCGATATCAAATGAATGGATTATTTCAAATCACTCAATCAATCAATTCCTTATTTGCTTACAGAACATTTACAGTCTTAGCATTGTCAAAATGGAAAATAAAAACTAAGAACCAAGTCATTATCTAAAAATCAAAAATTAACTAGTTATGAATGTACAGGGTAGGCCAACGAAAACTTTACATACCGATTTAACGAATGTAAATCAAAAGATGGGAAAATGCTCGTACCCGTCGATTTTTTATTCGAGGGGGGGCAACTTTGGTACTTTTTTCAGTCCCGTAACTCCTACCCCTAACGGGACTAAGCCAACCCCCTGATTTTAAATAGGGATGAGGGGTATTGCTTTACCTTATTTCAAAGATATCATCCAATTCTGAAGTTTGGCTTGACAACTTTCATCGATAATAAAATGACATCTGAAATTGCAAAAGAGACAATGAGAATACTAAATGCTGGAAATTACCACCATTCAATTCCATACAGTAAAATAAGTTCTATTCAAAACGTTCCAGTTCATTACACAACATGTCGGCTGTAATTTGACGACATTAATTTATTATATGATTTCGCAAATTTTCCAGTGAATCGGGCAGGTTGGCATAAATCCTAGATTTCAGATGACCCCAAAGAAAAAAGTCCGGAGGAGACAGATCAGGTGACCTGGGTGGCCACTCAATATGCCCCCTTCTTCCAATCCAATTTTGAGGAAAAGTTTCGTCCAAAAATTGACGTACAGGTTGTACAAAATGAGGTGGTGCGCCATCTTGCAAAATGATCGTATCATGGACTTCTTCATTCTCTTATAAATGGTGTTTTCTAATTGGCGATTATGTTATTTCCATAAATACCCGCCCAAACATTTACTTTTTGTACATGTTGAGTATGCACTTCCTGAAATAGTCTAGAATTTTCGTCTGACCAATACCGACATCTATGCCTATTTACAGTTCCGTTAAGGTAAAATGAACACTCATCCGAAAAACAGATATCGAACATGTAATATTGATTATAGTTAATATTTTCACTGATCACTTCGCAGAACTGGAGTTGGCGATCAAAATCATCCTCATGCAGTTCCTGAACCAATCGTATCTTGAAAGGATGAAATTTATGTTGTTTAAGGATTCTCCTTATTGTTGTGTGTGATACACAAGATGCGTCAGACAATTTCCTAGTACTGAAGTTCGGATCCAATACTACATGACCTAAAATAGCTACTTCCATCGCTTCATCTCCTTCATGCACCCTCTTTTTATTTTCGACTGAACTGTAGCCGAGTAGCTTCAAATTTGGAAACATATCTTTCAGGATAAACTTTCAATAAAAAACAAAATTATACGGGTCCGAGCAATTTTCCCTATTTTCATTTTAAATTCAATACATCGGGGTGTCAAGTTTTCATTGGCCCACCCTGTATATAAGTTTAAATTATTATAATACTGGTTGCCTGATCAATGTACCTACAATATGGTGAAAATCTTAAAGTCCAGTTGCTTAGTACATATTAAAATTTGCGACATAATATTCGGATATATAGCATAAAAAATAAAACATAAAGTAGATACGTTAACTAACAGCAATCATACGTTTACATAAGATTCAAAATATCTAAGTTAACAAGTCGAATTTTTGAAAAAAAAAGAAAAAAAAATAGTTTTTATTAGGCATTTAAGATTTGAACCGTAGCGATGAGTACAACTGATATCTACCCTATTCTTGATTTGAACTATACTTATGTATATCTGTTTGCCAGCTATTCATATTACTGTTTATCTACCACAATACAAAATTAATCTGTAAAGTGTATACAAAGGTTAGGTGTTCCAGGCCTGTGTGTAATTCCAGTGACGTCCGCCATTGTCATTCCATTTTGAAGAAATAAATTGATCTTGCTTGAATCAGGTAATATAATTAATCATTATTGAATCACACTTCTTGGATCAGTGTTAAGCTTAACAGGCGGCGAGATGCCTCCGATCTAAGTACGAATTCGAAGTTTTAAGTCTCTAAACCCTATGGGGCCTGAGAAATCGCTGCGGAGTCCATCTATAGAAAGAACCGAAATTAATAAAAACTATTTAAAAATTATTCGAAAATATATGGACAAATTTTAATTAATATTGATTTGATTGATTTCTTATTCTGCAACATTCTTGAATGTTTAAAAGCAGCTTAATCAAACAATCGATTGACATATTGATGAAGCTCTTTTCTGTTAAAGTTAATTTATACCTTGGAACATTTATTTTTTGTCTTTGCCCCTTCTCATGTTCATATAAATGTTTGTGGCGAACAGGGGTTCTTTGCCTTTCTTTTGCAGATAAGATGCAATTATAGATAAATAGTACTGTCATTACCTTTAATTCTCTGAAATGGAGTCTACATGGTTCAAAATACATTATTCTGACCATAGTCCTTATTGCATATTTTTGAATAATGAAGAACAATGGAACAATGTATTTTATGTTTATTCAGTTTTTTCACTCTATCGATCCATGTTAGTACCTATCTCCTATAACTAAAACTCAAGATATCTTAGAATAAAAAATATAAAAAAGCAAAAACCGAAATGTATTTTTCTCCTTTTTTGAAGTCGATCAAAAATAGGGAAAATTTTATACAAATTGCATTGTAAATAATATGCTATGAGAATAACATCGAAACCATTTTGTTGTGTATTTCAAATGGATTATTTATATTCAATTAATGTAGGATGTCAATATTTGTATTATTTATGTAATACTTCTTAAACTTACTACAAACTGAAGTTTTCCAATGAAATCTGGCATCAATCCACATTTATATTTTTTTAGTTGAAATCTTGTTCAACATAATAGTAATACAGAAGTGAGGTTTGGATGTTATTTGTCAAAACCAAACTAATTACGAAATTATATCTAAGTAATATTATTTTAATTTATGTCAAATATTTTTTAAGGATAAAAAACATAACGGACTTGCTATTCTGTAAGCTCAACATTTAAGGCATACAATAAAATCTAATATTTTAAGGCCTCCAAGGTTACGTGGAATACGAGGCTTTATATGAAAAGTGATCACAATTGTCCAGTATTGTGTTGATTTTAAGGTTATGTTGGAATAATCTGTGGTTACGATCTACTTGCTGTTTCCTATTATATATTTGATAGTATTTGTAAAGTATAGATAATGAACCTTGAAAATAATAGATCTCAGAATTGGTTCTTTTAGGAATATGTCTGAGGTTGTTTCATTAAATGAATGATCTGAGGCGATGACAGAAAGTAATAGGTATATTTTGTAAATGGATCTGAGACTGGTATTGTAATCAGACTTCAACTTAGAATTTCAGAAGTCTGAACTAGTTTCTTTTGATATTTGGTTACTGCTGGTTAATAAAATGAATAATCAAAAGCGATTAAAAAAAAGAATGAGTATATTTATTATTTAGAGAAAAAATCTGTTTACTGAATATTTGTCCATCTTCTCTATTCTTTATACTTTTAATTTATAATGACTAGACACCTACCTTATACATTAAGGACTCTCGCTTTAAGAAGCAATTCTCTAGGACACATCAGTGATGCAAAGCTGTTATTATGTTTTTTATGAATAGGTAATTTTTTTTAATTTTTCAGCCAATTTTCAATTTCTTAACTGGTTAACTAAGTTTTATACATAAAGTTCAATTATATTCATCTAACACGATAATTTGTATTCTAATGCGAAGAAAACAATCTCTAAATGCCCATAGAAAATTTTAAGATTATTAGATTGACGTTTAATTGAACGCCTGATTTTGGCTTACAGAATACCAATTAACGTTGTGGATTTTGAAGTCTTTAGATTTAAAGTCCGTTATTCTTAAACACGTTGAGCGCCTCCATACAATCAGAAAATCAGGTCCCCTAGGCCAATTTTTTTCTCTTCTACTACTATTTTGGCTTGACATTATTGTTATTGTATTACATATATGGTATGAGTCACGTGGCTTGGAGAACTATACCTTTTGGCTGGGGCCGCGTGGCACAGTCAGCGAGACTTAAGAATTTTTAATTTTTTTTATTATTATTATATCTTAAATCTGCGTTTGAAGAATATACATTCTATTTCTTATTATTATTATCAAATTAACAAAATAAAGAGTGAAGCTATATACGCCAGCAAGTAAGATAGGACATATATTATATGCCCCCCAATCAATTATCCAAAATATAAAAAAATAAAAACCCAACGGACCATTGCTAGTGGCTATCTCATTGGGCTAATCTTTTTCAATTTACCTGAAGAAGCTAGGAAAATGAATCAAATTCGCTATGTTCCAAATTCAAATTGAACCGACTGCAACGTAGCACGTGCCACTCAACGTGTAAACAGGGCATTAAAAATTAACGGTTTGCTAATAGAATAGGCCCTAATGTGATAGAAGATATTAAACAGATAATTAACTGATATCAATCAATTTATTATTTCAAGGAAGCAGTCAGTAAATATTTTACTGGTCGACTGGCCTGATCTGATTTCCGCTCTTTATGGGTCTATGCGGAGCCATCGATGAGAGTCTATCGATGGCTCCGGTCTAAGAGGTTTCAGCGTGGCTAGTTCATCTTCGGGACCTTTAATCGGCAGAAAATTCATCGTAACTAGTTATTTTCTATACTATTAGGAGCATATAATTTGGTTCAAAGATAAGAAATACAAAAATAAAAAAGGAAGGGCAATAGACTCCTATTCTATTATTTTTATAAAAGAATCATCGAATTCACATTATTCTTTAGATAATGGGGTCAAATTATGATATACTAGACATATTTTGGTAAAACCCTGCTATTGAGCTAGTAAGAGGTTAATGACAAATTTAATATGTATAAAACTCATTCAAATAAGAATGACTATCCCATATTAATTATTATAAAAACTCCAGTATAGATGATGGCTAATGAACGGATCATGCGAATAATCAATGACTACAACAGATAAAATAGAATATCTACGGGGCTTAGCCCAACATTAACAATTTTGATTGTAATTTTGATTTTGTTAAATATAATATCCAAGACTATTTCTTGTATTGTTAATAATAATGATAATTTATTCACTAAGAAATTTATAAGGGTTATTATCAATACAATAAGATGAATCCACTAGTGAACTAGTTCAGTGATGAACTAGGACGGCGATGAACCTGTCAGGATGAACAGTCCGCAATGAAACGTTCCTTCCCCCTCTATATATCACATTGTAAAATCCATTTTGCTAAAATTTCTATCTTGAATCTGTAGAGCCATTACCGAGGATGGATTGTCATCTTAAATGTATAGGCCTCTTGGGAAGTTCAAATGGTGTACCTTAAGGGTCGCACTAAAACATGTGACCTAAAATTCTTAATAAAATATCACTATGCTTATTTTCTTAGTTATTTGAATAGAGTCTCGATATCGCTCTTATAAAAAATATTCTTTACAAATGTATCCGAATAACCAACGTAATCCAAAATAAAAGCCCTATTCTTGTTGTCGAAGTTGGAGATGAGAATGTCCAAGTACTTCCAACCCCTCACCATCATCACTTCCTTAATTAAGGTATAAAAGCTGGGATGTTTAATCCGCTCAACAACTTTCCAGACCTCGTATAAAAATATTTGAGGAGTGTTTTCACTTCTTTTTATTGAAGCATTTCATGCTTCACAAATGATTGTGTAATAATACAAAGTATGTGAGAAAGCATATACCTAGACCAGCGAACTATATATATATTTATGTGGATGGGGGAAGCTGCTCTACGAAATTGTTGTAATAATTTGTTTTATATTTGTGAGCGGAATAACTCTCATAAGATGGTGAATTAAGAATTTACGAAGAAAATCTTGTATACTTAAGACAGTTTGTAAAATTTAATTTATGATTGATTATAAATCTTCCTATGTATGTGAATATTATTCTGAGTAATTTTGTTAAGTTTGAATAATTTTTAAGCGACTTTATTACTTCATTCAGTGAAAAATATAAAATAAGATTCATTTACATTGGTAGGTACTGGCAATTCTGAAGTTGTGCAAGAAATGATCACTTAATCATATAGAAAACACAAATTTTTCATTACCATCCAAATCATAAAAGAATCAATAAATATGAATATGATTTACAAATTTTTCCATATATCCCCCTTGTATATGTTAGATTCCGGAAACAATTCAATTCGAAAAATGTCCACTTTAAAGATTCATAAAATGACCTCTTCTTCAATTTTGGCATAAATAATACATACTCAATTTTGAAATGCCATTTTGAGGGATAAATTAATGATGGATTTTTGTGGAGTAATTTTTTTAGCAGTCTTCTTTCAAATAAAATAAACATTAAATTCTAAGCACGTATGGTTCTCGAAACCTAATCTAGAAAGATGAAGAAATAATGAAATATGTGTACAATTGGGTAGATGTCTCTAATGAATATACTTGAAATAAATTAATTTTCATAATGTGGAAGGCATATTAAATAATATTTATTTCACTGGTACTGGCACTTTTAAAGTTGATGAGATGTAGATAGAATACTCTTGGCACTTACTTCAAAAGTATCAGTACCAATTAATATAATATATATTATTTCTTATTTTCCGGTGCCTCTTCTAATAAAGTCGGTCCTAGTTTAAGTTATTTAACAATAGAAGGGTCAACAATGAATTCAATAATTAAATAAAATACCACTTTCAATGGTTCTAACTTGGAAACTAGTTATTAACTTTTTTTTAAAAAAACTGCTTAGTTTTGCCGTCTCAAATTTTTGACGTTCGAAAAGAATTGTCCCCTCTACACTCTTTTGGATTTTTGGGGAGAAATAATTGTTGAATTTCTCTTTTTAATGGTAACGTTTTTCATACTCTTAATAATCCAATAAAAAAATACAAAGCATTTTTTAAAATAAGCTTTATATTTAAATGCTCTAAAAAGAAGAAATTAATCTTAAACTTCAATCAATCCTTTCAGTTTGTCACGTTATACAATTTATATGATATAAAAACTTGTCGCCACATTAGTTGGGTAAATTTATGTTATGAAATACATTTTTTTTTTCATAGAATTACTTGGGTCAATATAGAGTCACGATTGTATTCTTGTTTATACATACATTATTTAATTTCTTTTTGGAGCGATTAAATAAAAAATTGTTAAAAAAACTATATATTTTTTTTTGTTTTTAGTTCGTATTCTTCTCAGCAAACCCTTTTATTTGTTACCTCCATCATGATGGTAGATAACAAAATTTTGTCCGTCATCTTGGGAGGTCATTTTATTTTTCGTCTTGTACCTCCTTCGTTTGGGAAGTCGGTCAGAAAAGCAAAAGTACAGTCGACTAGTATACCTCTGCTCCTGTTTTCATGTTTGGTGATGACTTTCCATATAGCATTTTTGTAATATCTACGGCGTTTGAGTAGTAATTTCGAGATCCTAAGTAAGAATCTTGGCTACGCGTCTTAAAATACAATTTTTCACTAAGAAAAATATGATAATAATATAAAATAAGGATAAGTAAAATAAAAATATATATTATAGGTAAGTTAATGATAGAAATATTTAAAAATTAAGCATTTACATTAGACCTGTTTTTCAATGAAATTTCTAGAAAATTGATATGTCCAAGATTCCAATCCATATATCCATCCATCCATATATAATTCCGTTTTCATTTGCTGAAAATAGCTTCTTATGCATTATCAGTAGATTGAGCGACACCATTGATGGAATGTAATATCCTTGAGAAACTATTTATATGTTTATATAAGACTTGTTTGAATTTTGTTGACACTTGTGATTATTTTCTAATCAATTCATGGCTCACATCTATCACAACATAAAATTTATGTAGAGTTCTTCCATAGAAAATGTTAAACTGCCAATTATTTCGAAAAATACTAGGCCTTTTTCTATTTCATTTTTCTTCCATTATTTTGATCACCCTGTATTAATAATTATACAGGGTTAGCCCCTATCAACATCTGTTTAGATCTCAATTTTCAAATTCGGTTCATTTATAGTTTTTTTATATATCCATCGATGCATTTCCCGAAGGGTCACCATGTATAAATGTTGATTTAAATCGTACCTGTGGCGTTATTACCTACCATATAAATCCAGAAATATGAAGACATTAGCTCTCTCCCTGTTTTTCAGGAGGTCGAAGGGAGAGAAAGAATGAGTAGGTATCCAGGCAGCCCCAATTACTTAACTGATGACCGTCTGCGTTGTTTACCCACCTCTTCGTTTTCTCTTATAATATTCGCTAGTGGCGTTTCCGTCCGCCTTCTATTTATTTTATTCCCAATCTTACTCTCGTTTCAGGATCTTTAAACAAACAACTCCAGATGTTCTTCGGTGGTCCTTCTGTGTATATAAATCTTCCGGTAAGCTACTTTAATTGTTATATTACAGCAAAAATGGGGATGGTATGGATGAAGGATGCGCTGCTAGCTTTGCCCTTATACGAGGGAGAATTAGATACAATGCTATAGTCCGGCTTTTGCTCGTAATATACGTAGTATGATAGTGAATCTTTCTAAAATATTAGTTTTAATTAGATGCATATTGTAAAAGCAAATTTAGCCTGCTAAACACACTCCCGGAATATTTTTTAGCGTTATACTGGCCATAGGCCTTCATAAACATGACTGAAAAAACTATGTTTCAAAAATATGAAATGGAATAATGGCGATTGACAGTCATTGTCCGATAAATTGTGATTTTAATTTATTCCAAACAACTTGTATCAGGATATCCCTATATAAAAACTCTATGCTTACGGAGATACCTATTAGGTGAATTTCTTATTCGTAACTCGTTAATGATTTCAGAACAATGCCTCTATTTCTCATATATATATAGTTTGGTATACCTATTGAAATAGTTCACACTTTCTAAACTCGAACAAAAAAACAATTTGTATAAAGATACTTCAATCCGTAATGATTTTGATTTAGTTTATTTATTGTTATTATATGTTTATTGCAGTATTAATAAAATTGTTATACTAGAATCATTGATCGATTGATCGATATGACCGCACAAGTAAATTCAAAATGGGATCCCGAAAATGTGGCCGTAGGTTCATTGGCAATAAAAATATTTTTGATTGCTACCTACATTTACGCGTGATAATTTCTCTCAAAAGAATTTACCGAAAATAAGGATGAGCAAATAGATAAAAATATTGGTTTTATTTTTGCCCTTCATATACAGAGGATCAATTACCCTTAATGTTATATTGGCTTTAGTATTGTCTTTTCTAAACAACTTGTGTGCGACCAGAAATCTAAGAAGGTTGTGAATCACCAAACAATGGGGTCGTTGCATGCATTCGATTTTTTATGTTTTATTAGTTTCAAACAATACAGTTTATACCGCAAACAAGCAATTCACCTTTAAAATTAAATTCAGACATATTTTAATTATCGAAATGTTAGGTAATTTCAGTTTGTCCACGTATTTAAAAACTAGCTTAGATTTCCGCTTAAAACGTCACACTTCTCGGCTCAAACCATGAATAAGTAGTTTGTTCGGGTGTGCAACACTTCATAATAGTCACTTGATTTGCAAATTTCATTGTCTAATATGCGTCCACCATAACCACCAGATATAAAATTTACAATCCCGCTTGGTGTTCATAAAACCAAATATAAGACGATATTTTTTTCTCACAACGTATTGACAATTAATTGTCACTGTCATAATGATTACCGACATAATACATAAGATCAGCCAATGCCAATGAGCAAGAACTGTGACGTCACAGGGCGCTAAATCGCACACGTTTTGAACCAATATAATTTTTAGTGTTTTGAACTTTTTTCTTTTGTTTAATTAAGATTTCGAAAAAAATAAAAACACGGGCAAATTTTTTTTAATAAAGTTTCAGAATCATAAATTAAAAAAATATGTGCAATGACCGAATTGAGATATCAGCCGGCAGTCTACGCAGAGTTGTACCTGCCCTAGCGATTACATTTTGTTTCAGTCTACGCAGATTTGTAGCTGCCCTAGCGATTACTTTTTGTTTTGTAGGTAGGTATAATGGGTTAAGATAATTATTAAGAAAATTAGCATGAATATACTTGAGATTTTTTTATGTACATACGATATATTATGATATATAAAACAAAAACATTTATAAACATCAAGATAATGGATGCGATTATGCCAAATGCCAAACTATTTCATGAGATATCTTAATACGGACCTGGGAATGTATCAAGGGACACTTTTATTGCTTATCTATATTTCCAACAATAGGTAGTAATAAGGATCTTCGGCTAATATGAATTTACGACCTTCTTAGATTTCTGGTTCTAATATACATTATTCTTCAAATTGCCTATAAACATAAGACCTATATTTCTTTATAGATTTTAAGATATTACCGCTTAAGAATAATTAGTGGCAGTTATATAATGTCTGGGTCTCATTTTTGTACATCTTTTTTAATTAAAATACCTCAAAAGACTAAAGAGTTCTAAGATAAGGCATCCCCAGAAAAGTTGCCTAAAATAGGAGATTAAATTTTTTATTCCATCTTTTACATTATCACCAGGTACAGAAAGTCGCTTCTGTAGGTATATCAAACGGGTAGGTATGCTTATTTGGATTAGAATTCAGAATATTTCTAAGACTGAGAATCGTATGTGAAATGAAGCATACCAAATCCGTCATAAATATTTCATTCGTTCATTTGCAAGGTGTTGAACTTTTTCTTTGTTTGAGCAATACGGTGCAAATAGAACAAAAAAACGTTGATTATATTTCTTTAGCTGGATATTTCCGATGATATTCTTTGACATTATGAATTATGCATGAGGGGTGGAAGGGGCTCATTGTTTTTGTTTCAGATGAACTCACTTCGTAGAAGTTTCAGCAGCGGATAGATATATTTGGTTAAATATAATAAGAATTAGTTTCAAGTTTTTGGCTATTGGGATAATCTTTTTATCGTCTTTAATATAAAATTAAACAGCCAATACATATGTACATACATACATATAACCAAAGTTCTAATCCAATTTTGTGAATTTAGTAAGATGCTCTGAGATAAGAATTGATTAAAAATGAGTTAATTAGCTATTTTTGAAGAAATTTCTAAGAAAAGAAAGTAAAAATTCAGTTGTTTGTATTTTGATAACCCTTTTTTATTGTAATTGCAACTCTAAATATTTGTACTTTATATAACTACAACATTTTTCGACGAAAAAAAAAACAACATTTCAATTGCTTTGTAAGTACATATGTGTAATACAGAATTTTTAATACTAAAAATTGTAATGGAAAATTTAAAAAATAAAAATAGGATCGGTTTGATACGATGAAAACAAAATAATAAGGCTGTTCGAGCAGTAGTTTGGGACGGTTTGATAACTGTTTAAAATGCGCATGTGCGGTTTGAAATAGTTTCCAAGTGGTTTGGGATTTTGTTGCTCGAACACCAAACTGCAGTTTGCAAACTACCCCTTCCACTTTCTTACAATTTCGTTGTCATAGAACAAATGACTATGCCGATAGATATGTTTTATGACCAAAGATAAGAGAGAACATCAATGAAAGACATGGACAAAACACAAAACCAGAGTTTATTTTAGGACTGTGGTAGTGCTCTCTGAAAGGGATTTCTCCAACAACAGAGAACACTATACTCTAAGAAGAAGAAGACGCTTCAACTGCGCGTGTCTCAAACTGAGTCCGGACTAGTTTGGAAATCGTCAAACTACTGCTCGAACATCTAACTAGTAGTTAGGAATAAATTATTTCATCGTAAATTGAAGTGCGCAGGCGTCTGACGGTTTGGGACTAGTTTGAACCACTGCTCGAACACCCTTAATATTGATTCTATTGGCACAGGAATTGAAAGAAACCAAAATTTCATATTCAACGTTGAGTTTAGTTTTGTAATTATTATATAGCTGTCGGCTGTCACCGAGAAGAAGATGTTTTAAAGAAAAGTTTGTTGTGATTGAATATTTATTAGGAGTTGATTAGTTTATCTGAGTATAGTTGCAATAATAGAATAAATTATTATATTTTATTATGTGACGAGTTTTGTTAATTCGATTTCTTGATGTAGAAAATATTCTAGAGTGAACTTGTGCTTAAATATTTATAAAGAAATGATTGTTTTAATTATTTTATATGATTAGAGATGAGATACATGAATATTTACCGATCATATATAGTTAAGTATGAATAAATTGCTCTATTTTGGTATGCTATGGGTTTTGTAAAATTATTTTCGTTACGTTGATTCAGTACCTATAATTTAGAAGGGTGTGGATCAGTAGCGAGACGGGAAAGGGATCGGGCGCAGGTACAAATTTTGTTAACTTTGGTGACCCGAAAATAAATAGATGAGTTGCGAGACGGTCCACTTATCGGATTAACTGAAGACGACACGGATTAAGGATCAGGTACTCATAGAAAAAAATATAGAGAAATTAAAAGACAAACTAGGGCTTCATTTAGCTTTAACATATTATGTATTAAACATGTCAAGTGTATTGCGTACTTACTAAACAAACAATAACAAAAAAGTAATACTTATATATCTACTTAAATCTACATCTACCTTTTGCATTTAGGTCTGTTGTGGCACGAGACCGATTTTACAAAATCATACAATTTTTCTGAACTTAAATTATCATTTTCTAATAAAGAAATTTGTTCAGAGATAAAACCCATTTTCTTTACAGACTTTGTTTTGCAACGTGGTACGACATTTCTTTCTGCAGTACGAATTTCAATTGCAAATATCTCACCAACTTCGGCGGGTCTAAGATATGACAGGCCAAACAAATGTGTCAACCACTTTCCTGTATCGCACTTTGCATCTCGGTAATTGGTACTGAGACCAGTCTCTTGGATCTTACGGAACCAGGCTTGGCCTAAATGAAAACGACACCAAGATATAATTGCAGATATCCAAATTTTTAATACTGCTGAATGTATAGCGAAAATCTGCAGTGACACTTTTGTCCTTCAGCAAACAAAAACCCAATGGCATATATGTGCCGTTATATACAACGTGAATCGTAAAAAGTTGTGTAAAATATTTTGTGCAGTATTCAAATGTATCTACATATACAGAGTCACATTTACATAAAAAGTTAAGATTGGTTACACAAGAAAATATGATAATATTATTTTGCCTATCATTTTTGAACAAAAAATTCTTTCCTCTATTTGTTTTTATTTCGATAGAATCCAAAGTATCATGAACATCGCTGATTGATCCTGGAAGTTTTGGAAGCATTTCCCTCCTACCCTTATAGATATTTTTTCTAACACAGTTGATATCTGCAGACGAGAGTTCTGCTTCATTTTCTTTATTCACCAACTCTTGCCGAATTACTTTCATTGGCTTTTCAGAAATGTCGTCTCGGGCCTTCCGCTTGCAGGAGTCGCTAATAATCCATACAAAAAGAAAAAGTAACAGTTAATAATAATAATTAATTTTTAATGCAACAATTATTCTTACCTGTCGGTTCAAAGTAGAATCAGGTTCATGGAGCTGATCATTGATTTCATGTAACATGTTCATGTCTTCTTAGCGAATTAGAACATCTTCACAATTTGTATAAAATTTTGCCCGACAATTTTTCTTGTAGCACCGCCAAGATTTTTTTTGAGATTTCTTTGCAATGTGTTCACAATAGAACTTATAATTATTTACAATGAAAAGCTTTTTACCCTTTTCACTAAACATTTCACTGAACAATATTTCCATATTAACTATTGCACTAACACTTGTCAAAACACAAAAACTAGCATTAAAAGTTCGTTCAAAGACGTTTCATCAAAGACTAAACTCTCGTCACTAAATAAAAGGTTACATTTAAAAAATGTAAAATCAATAAGAGGGTTTGCTTCCTTATCATAATGAAAATGATCATCTACATCGGCTTAATCCTAATCACCGGACAGCAGCGAAATAGTTTTGTACCTGTTAATTTCGTCTGGCAACTAACCCCTAGGTATGGGGTAAGAAAGGGGCTCGTCTCGCAACTGAGAAACACCGATTTAGAAGACAGCTTTCTTATTTTAGCTCAACAGCGTTTTGACAAAATATCTTTTACAAAAAAATTGGACCGACTTTATTAGTTGTTGTACTACATAAAATACAAAATAATATTAATTCTATTGGTACTGGTATAGTTGTAGTCTGTTGTTGTAGTCACCAACTTCAGCACCAAGAGAATTAATATTATTTTGTATTTTTCAGTGCAACAACTCATAAAGTCGGTTCAATTTTTTGTAAAAAATATTTATTTCACATTTTTGAGTGTAACATTAGTCATGAATAATGTTCACTAATACCAAAAAGATATAGGCTTAGGCTATTTATTATTCAGAAATCTCAAAACATCGCGGGGCAAATATTTCAGACTTTACTGTTGTAACTCGAAAACCGTAACTCAATTTGAATGTTGCTACATATAATCTTTTCTCTAATTAGGAAGTCTCATATTTTTAATTTTCGAAAAAAATTGCTCTCCCACCTAGCGGAAATACGGATATCACACATTTAAGACTTTATCATTGCAAAACTCAGAAGCCGTAACTCTTTTCAAAAAATGTTCAATTTAAAGGTTTCCGGATATGGTCTCCTTTCCAATTTTCAAATTTTCGATTCTCAGACAAATTTGCCCTTCCACATAGCTGAAACACATTTTTCAGACTGTAACGCAGAAACCTATGATTCTTTTATTAAATTTATAATTTAACCCTTTCCGAATATGGAGTTTTCTTTGATTCTGCCGTTTCGGATATTCAATTTTGGAGAAAAAATCCATTCCCTTTGGGGGTGGTTTTTGGATGGAAGGAGATTTCGGATTTAAGTTTTTCTAAATTTGGGACAATTTCTCAACCCTCCCCTTTCAAATGAAATAAAAAACATACAACCTAATTGTATAAGTTCTCCTTTTTTGAAGTCGGTCAAAAATGAATGAGCTCAGAGGAAGTGGAAGATTAGATCGGTGAATGAGAAAATGTGTTATTCTACAAAGCGTTCTAGGTATTTCATTTCGGACAGCGGCTGAACTCGGTCTTTGAGCTTAAAATACATAATTTCAATTCCCAAATTAACAAAATCGTTTAGGAATGAGTAGGGCTTGCCTGGTTTAATATTTAATATTTTTCTTTAGGTTTTTATGTTGTATAAGGGAGGCAACAACATTCTAAAAGAAACCGTACTTACACAAAACTAATCGTTTTGTTTGAAGTGCATCCAGTGCCTATGAGTTCTTGAAAGATATTTTTCTTTGAATTTCCTGATTAAACACATAAAATTGACTTTGCGTCAAATTTATTTGTTATACGTTTGTGAATGTGTTTGTCGTTCAGTAAAATAGGCTGTGAAAGCCGGACGAACAGACATATAGCAGAGTGATTTTACATTTCAAATAAATATAGGGAACCTAGAAATGAAAGGGAGTATATGTGTCGTAAATACATTGGGATTATAGGTTGGTAAGAGACTAGAAACTGGAAGCAGTAAATTATTCCTGAGCAGATTCTAATTCTGACATGACCTTCGATATGTAGACACTTACTTTCAGCCAATTACTCGAGAACCTCACAATAATATAAGATATATCAAATTTAAGTGTATGGATAGGTACTTTAAATAGCCAATTCAGACTATTTAATTTTGCCCATCCAGATTACATATAGGTAGGTAAGCTGAGTACAATTCAAGCTTCTCAAGTGGCTCTCTTGGCCCTGTTTCGTTTCATAATTGCTCCCTATTAATATCTTAAGATGTAGCAGCAGATAAGATAATATGTATTCTGTAGGGAATGACGACCGTTCAACTCTACAACTTTAATTATGTTCTAGGGATGCCAAATCCATATTAATTAATGTTTGTAATTATGCTCTCGAGTTTTACTCTTAATTCTAAAATAATTATTATTAAATATATAGCACTAGCTGATATGATGCTTGAATACGAGCTAAGAATTATTTGAGTGTTGATATTTGAATGTTTATTATTAATTTGTTCAAGAGCATTGGGATTTTTCAAATGGGCATTCATTACCTAGTGAAAAAAAAAGTTACTATGACGAGCGAAATTAATGTTGATTTCGAGATACAAAACACAACACGCGTTTGTATTTATTTGAACCTATCGAAACTTGCCGAAATTCCAAACGCACCAATCATGTATCAGAACTTTTGATCAGACATTTGATCAACGTTTTCTTGTGTTTCTATGTCGAAATCATCATAATGCGATTGATAGACATATATGCCTCTTGTCATATTTCTGGCTGTAATTCGCATTTGTTTTTTATCATTGAACGTCATTACCGGAGTTAATCGCAATACAAGTTCTCAATATTCTTTTTATTTCTGTCAATATTTGGAAGGATGAACATGCTGATTTTCATCATAAAATGAGCTTCAAACGTCGATATCTTTTTGAATATTACCCTTAGATCCACCATGTTTTTAAAGCGTCTCATATTTGACAGATCCCAATATGATGATTAAAATATTATAGATAAGAATTGAATAGTTTATACTCACATTTGATAAAGGTACAGTGTGCCGAAACAATTGTTATGTGTTTTTAAAATATATAATAGTGGTAATTTAATATATGTTTCAATTCCTATCTAATATGGATTACCATCAAGTATCAGCCAATATAGTTGAATCTTAAAGATATTATATATGTTTTGGCCATCTTGATTGAATGTCTGGAAAAATCAATATCAAACTTAGGCAGTATAATAAATTTATGGCAGCTAGCCGCAGTTTCCCATAGGAATCATTCTAAATTCGGTATCTCGACAATATCAGGAAATGATTGAGTAAATTTGCTGTGACCCACTTCCGCTTTTGGAATGTAATTTCCAAAAACAATCTTGATGTGTCCACCCTGAAAAAGTGAATTATCCTATGCCATCGTCCAATAGCAATTTTCGAACATTTACTTTGAGGGTGCCCCAACACATAATTCACACAGTGTGTATCCCATGACGCTCCCTTCTGTCGGATGCTGACCATAGAAAGTAATTGATAATAGTTTATTCAAGTTGGTAATCCCGGTTCTCCTTTGTGGCGACCGAGGACCGCTGATCCTTCTTGTAAACCTACGTCGATTGTCTTATCCCGCTTGCGATCCTAGTCCTCGGCTCCTTGAAATAAGTCAAGGTGTCCGGCGCCGCCACCGACGTGAAAGGGGACTCGCCACTGTCTATGAATTATAGATACTACTTGTTGAAGTTGTAAGTTTGTAAATAATGAAGTATTCAGCAAGGAGATGTTTTAGATGTTGTCACCCTTTAATGTAATTAGTTATAAGCCGAACATCAAACAGAGAATAATAATGAAATGTATTGTAATTTCTCGTAGTAGTACAAGTACCTATTGCATTCATTTAATATTATGATATAAGTATCTAGTATTATAGTTTATATAGTTTGTTTCACGAATCATGGCTATTGCCTGTAATCATTTACGAACACGTACTTCACGCTATATTTCACATCGCATCTCATTATCATGAAATTTTCTACTACCTTTTTCGTTCTAAGCTACGACATCAGTATTTTTATACCTAGATAAGGCGCTATTTCATAGGCGTCACTAAATCAAAGTGAAGTTTCACAGAATTCAGATGAATAAATTTATATTTTGTAACTCAAGCAAAACATTTCTATTTTATGTTTATGCATTATTCTTAAAAATAAATCTTTAATATAATTGCTTATTTAATCAATCGATACTTTTTTCTACCTAATGATATGAATTTCCTTAAAGCGTGTAAAAAATTGAAATACCAGATCTTATATCAAAATCGTCACGCCACTGATTCACTCCCCTCGGTTGAATTGATCCATTTATCGGGTTTTCAGGACAGGAGCTAACGGAAAAAACTATATCTACGTTCTATCGACACTCACGTACAACTAGATTCCATAATAACTTTTCACTCACTAAGGTCTAAAGGCCGATTTCATAATGAATCCCTAATGGGAGATTAGTTAATTCTTCAATTTGTGTAACTTATATCTTGATGACGGAATAAAACTAGATGAAACTCAAGTGAGTTGCATCTGTTACAAAAATTGAGTGTTGTTGACATTTTCCGACTACACGAGCAGGTTATCCAGATACTACTGGTGAAATTTAGCTGAATTTAAGAAACAATTTCAATGCCTATTCAGTTCAATTTACAGTAGGTATGTAATTTCGCAAGAATATTTAAACTCAATCATGGACATGTTTCTTCGCAAGCATGTAGGTACCTACTTGTCTATCTAAGATGACGAAGCCTTTAGGTTAAATACTATATTTTGAAGGATCTACTCCTATTACATCTAATATTTGAAGCTTTGTCACTTCACTCAAGACAGTTTTGAATTTAATATATGTACCAATTTTGGAAACTATAATGAATGATATTTTTCAAAGTGATTCTTCATATTTTTGATTACTACTTTCCTCATGGTTCATTATAACTAAGCTTTCTTTATTTGTATGAACGAACAAACTTCAGACTCAGACCTTGCATATGGTGCAGCCCGAAACATTGCCAAAATTATAGCAATTTATCCTGTGCACAACAATTACCAGAATATTTTCACATTCCCATTCGTTTTATGAACACGGTTGTTTTTTGGTAAAAAGGCTCTTTTCTACTAATATCCACACCGTTGTTGCACAGCCTGCATTTAGACGGTTTTTACACGATATTAGGAAGGTAATATAGCTGGATTAGTTCGTGGTGTAGCTTTTAATTAAAGTCTCAAAAATAACAACGGTTCAAATTGGGTAATACTATATGAATACAGAATGGTTCAAATGAAATGGACATAGTCGTAGATCTTGTTGATTTTCAAAAGGATACCAAAATTGATTGGATTTTTATAAGTCTAATAAATTCATAAGTAACAAAGTTATTATTGGGACATGATTAAGATAGACTTTGGTTGTCTAGATATATTAAATGATACAATTTCTGAAGTGAAGTGTCTTTCATGTTTAGTTTTGTGTTCTAAATCGTATGTTTGATATACAAGCCCTTATCTTGGAATCTACAACTGTTCATAGCGCTTTTTTGTTTGAGCAAAACCCACAGGGGCAACTAATTGCGTTCAATTAGTTTACTTTTGTGGCTAAACTGAAAACCCATTTGTGAAAATCTTTTTTCGTTAATATGTCTTTAGCTAATTAATATTTCCAAAATTAATTTACAGAACCTTCGTATACAAAATTCTAGGCTTATTGTTTTTCAATTTGCGCGTCATTTTTATGGGGAGGGTGCTGGCCTAGCACCTTCATTATCGTTTTCTCTTGAAATTCTAGGGGCACAAAATTCGCGATTAGAGTAAAAAATTAGCAGATTATTCTCCAATATATCCCAACTTGATTTTCTATGGTGGAAATTTTGGAACTTTGTTGAAGAAATATCAATAGAACAAGCTATTTTAAACTTCTTGTTGGAATCTTATTATCGATAACAATCCCGCCTTATATAAACAATGATTCCGCCACTGATTCTCGAAGAGGTCGCCAATGGTTATCGTTTCTTTTTCATTGTAATTACAAAACCAGAGAGTGTTTGGAATGCTTAAACGAATAAATTAACAAAAATAATTGAGTTTCGTCTATGTGGTGGCCGCGCCGCGCTACCATATGAAAATTTTATGAATTCGGTTAGAAACTTTCGAAATTCCAGACTGAAGTTGTAATTTTATCAGTGTCGGTCGAGATTTTAACACAGGAATTATGTGGATAATTTAGTCTCCCGCTACACAAATCAGTTCAACTTCATTTTGTAATTTGATAAAAAGGAATTGGATGTTATACAGCGCGACATCTACTTATAGGGACGACATGATACCATATCTGATTTATAGAAAAACAATAATGATTTTAAGAAATAATAACGTATGTAAAGCATCGACACATTATCAGAATTGATTCATACCGACATATACCTAGTTAATTGCTAATTATTATTACCAATTTAATTGCTCTTGACCTTTTGCTAAAATCGCGCTTGATGCCACTTAATTACCTGCATATTAAGTTAGCATCAACATGTGCAAAACGAACAGTAGTGGTTTTTGAAAATATAATTTTCTCTTATTCTTGACCAACGGAGGAGTTATACAATTCGACTGTATGTCTGCATGTTTTTTTTTATATTTGTTCGCGACTTTTTTCGTAGTAAACGTGCTCTGATTTTGATGATTTTATTTTTCATTTGAGAGAGGAGCATTGAGAATTGTTCCCAAAAAAATCCATATTAGATATGCCCCTCCCCTCAAAAACATCCCCCAAAGAGGGTGGTGGGGGTAATTTTTCCAGAAAATTTAAAATCCGAGACGGCAGAATTAAACAAAATTTGACATTTTAAAAAATAATCACAGGTTTCCGCTTTACAGTCTGAAATATGTACTTCAGCCATGTGGAAAGGGCCAATTTTTCCGATAATCGAAAATATAAGATTTGAAAGAGGGGGCACCATATCCTGAAATGTTTAAATTGAACATTTCTTGTAAAGACTTACGGTTTTAGAATTACAGCAATGGTAAAACCTGAAATATGTGATAGGTGTATAGGCAATTTTTTTCAAAAATTTAAAATATCTACGCCGCAATGTTTTGAGATCTCTGCATAATAACAAGCAACTAGTAGGCCATATACATGGTAATACCAAAGACTAAATACAATCTTTGGTAATACTATAAGTACTATATTCTTTTGTATTAGTGAACGTCAGCAATTTTCATGACTAATGTTACACTCAAAATTGTCAAATAAATATTTGTTACAATAAATTGGACCGACTTCATTAGTTGTAGTTTATTGTTGTTGGCACCAACTCCAAAAGTACCAGCACCAATAGAATTAATATTATTTTATATTTTTCAGTGAACCAACTAACAAAGTGGGTAGAATTTTTTATAAAAAATATTCATTTAATTGCTAATTATCTGTTTAGTTCATTATATGAATAATTGTTTGAATATTTTCCAAAAGATTGTTGTTGGTTCATTAGTTAAGCCCTTCGAAGCGAAGAAACGCTGCATCAATCATGAAAGCAAAATGCCCCCTTTGTGGACGGAAAAGATGTTTAGTGATAAATGGCGTTATTTTTGAATATTTAGTAAAATATTTCTATATAAAATTTTATTTATCTATAATTATCTACGCTATAACATGAAAGCAAAGGAATAGTAATATATGATTTTTTAAAAATTATTTTCAAGTGTTTCAACTCCTGGGGTTTGTTCCATTCCTCCAGATTCAAACTGTATAATATTTTTATTACTCTTTTTGTTAATAATATTGTAAATCCCAATACTTATATGAAAACAGATCTTACTTTTAGTTGGTAGATCATTCAACATATCCAGAAAATAACATTTGACATGTTCATAGGTTTAAACCCATAGAATATCCTAAGTAGTCTCTGGACTTAATATTAACAATAGATGATCTGAATTTGGACGGTTTACTTGTACAATTAAAGCATCTGTGATTTTAACTCCGAGGCGATGTCTATGTTCTCAATATCGTTTGTTTGTACTTTACGTAGTCGTACCTATTGCTTTTCTGACCTCAAATACGACCTCCTACTTTTATTGGCGCATTGCTTGAGTATGTTATGTTCTATGAATATATTGATGGAAGGGTGATTGGAAATGACAACCTTTCTATGACTAAAATGTTCAAAGTACAGTATTTTTGTACTAAATATAAAAAAGAAAATATGATGCAAATTAGAGTAAGAAGAGGTATCAAATAATATTCCAATTTTCTTTGTTGAGGAGAAAGTCTTCATTCCTGCAGCTCTATTTTAAATTGGAGGGATTTATTTTTTGGGATTGCACTTATTTCCGCGTGCGAAGTGGCGGGCAAATGATAGAATTTATAAATATAATAAGTAATAACCATCCTAGAGTAAATAATTACATTAACAATGAAGCAAATAATTAGCAATAAAAAAATAAGTCTTTATTTTTAAGAACTCATTCTGTCCAGTTTTACATATATTGATGCTAGGTTAAAATGAAGCTGGCATCAATTTAACAAAAGTGCAAGAGCAATTAAATTGGTAATACAGAAAATATTAATTGAATTTATCCTGAAATTGTGTTGATATCAGCTTTACGTACATGAAATAACATGTTATCAGGATCGCTTCTACAGATTCCAAAATATGAAATTACTATTTCAGTCTTATTATTAACAGATTGAAATTTTCATGTTTTCATAAATTCAGTGCCATTTATTTCAAAAAATGTTCTTCGCCAGCTATTCACTTTTTTATATCATAGCTTATTTGATGGTTTCGTTCCAAGTCCCATGAGAAACTGTTTCTTACAGTCAGGATTCTCGGCAGTGGCTCAACCGCGTTTCAACGTTCCAAGTCAAGAATATGATGATAAGTTGCTAGTTTGCTGTTTCAAGATTTCTGACAGCTAATAGCACACAAGATATCAGATGGTTTGCAAATTTTCTTATCTATCGGCAATTTTTCCAACATATTCTTCTTTTCTTTTTTTTCATAAACTGGGTACTAATACTTACAAATCATTCCACCACAACCAAGGGTCTGACAGGATTCGAACCCACGTCCACGGTGTGCCTTCGCAAGCAAAGACCGCATTTCCAGTGCTCGAAAATAGACATATACCACCTACCTATGATTTTATACTGCGTGTCCCTAAAAATAGTATGGTTCATCATTTTAGTAACTAGTGACTATCTGAGCAAGTAGATAAATGAAAAGCGTTCATTAGATAGAGACAAAAAAATAAATTACTGGATCACCGTAAATGTAACACGCACTCTACTAATTACTATATCTATGGTTCCAACAACTGTCAAGATTCACCAGATATACAATTATCTGACTAACATGCAAATTGAGGACTATTAGCAAACTGTTGAAAATCGGCTCCGGATTTCTAGTTGGAACGATGCCAATGTAAAATGTCTTGGACTATGAAGATTTGATGAGACGTTTCTGTCATTTTTTCTTAATACACATTTTTAGTTTTCTTCGCTAATTATGGTAGAAATCTATCCTCTATAAATATATATAAAAATTTATGTCGGTACATTTGTGCTCAGATATCTCCCACACCGTTAAACCGATTAAGATCTGTCTTCTCAAGAGATCGTCGCTACAGAGCCCCAATCCTACACCATTTAACCGATCATCATAAAAATTAATATGCTAAGGTCTATTTTAATACCATCCATTTTGGTGTAATTCGCTGCAAGATGGCGCTACATTAGAAAAACTTCTACACCTTTTTACAGATAGCTATGAAAATTTGAATACATAGGTATTTGATCATTGAAAATATTTATATCCAATTGGTTTCAACTAGCCGCTAGATGCCGCTTTAGTACAACAACTTCTAAACGTAGGTGACTGAGGCAGGACAACGTTTCTCGGGTTTCACTAGTAATAGTATAAAAGCAATATGTAAAGCTCAAAATATTCTTTCTTACTCTTAAATTTTGGTTTATTACAAATTTATAAAAAAATTAATTAGAAGATGTAAACGGTAATGAAGATCTTAAATATCAGCAGAAGTTACCTGGATCCGGGTCTGGATTGTTATTATGTCTCGTACCAAATATTTTGTTTGATTAAATCAACATTTTAACATTTTTTCAATTTGTTCCTTACATTCATTGCAATCCTCAGTTATTGATTATATTACCATCCAGCTTTAATTGAACAAATGTATGTTAACGAGTTACCTACACTTTTTTGTATCCCTCAACTTCTAAAACAGCATTTTTAACGCAACTTAATATGTCAGCCACTTCTAATCTGGAATTGACATAACACACCTACCAATTAGAAATTAGGGCAACTCATCAATGCTGAAAAAGTATCACCCCTTTTTATCACAGCTTGGGGGGTGGCACTTCATCTCCTGCAAATTCCCCCCATTCGATATATCTACTAAATTACCAAGTCGAGCTTTGCGTTTACATTAGCAATCGTGTAATGATGTCCTGTTTTAGTTAAATTTGTGACTGTAAACGGACACATATTAATCAAATAATCGATGGGTCTAATTTAGCGCTTGGTTGACTGCCAGCTTCGAATTGACAAAACAATCAACAATCCTTTTTGTTTTTTTGCGAAGCTTGAAAGGGGTCACAGTTTTTGCCGTTTGCTTGTCGATCTATTAGATTATTTTTTGCTGTATAACAGGTTAACTGAAGTTTCCCATATAGGGAATGATACAAATTAGTTATCCTAATGTCTTGTGTTTTTTATTACTTATGAAATAATAAAAGTTTCGGAAAACCACATTTGAACTTTCTTTAAAAGATAATCTTGTAATCGTCGTCGCTTCAATTGAGAAATTATATCTTTATCCCATATAACGCCTTTCATCCCTACTAAAAATGTGTCCCACTAATGATTATACTGTTAACCAATCAAAAGTGCTGACTTTTCTAGATCTGTACAATAGAACATCATCGAAACTAACGTTTGGTCCTCATATTCTCGGATTTTCTTAATAATATTGTAACTGGAATTTATATTAAAACTGGGTTCGATTTATTTTCACTTATTTATTTACACCAATAAGTACACGACTATATACACATTTATATTCACAGCATTACTTAGCGCTAGTGCTCTATGAACACACTAATTTCTCTAACTATGACTATCTATGACTAACTGAGTTCCATGTCATTGCCGTCGGCATTATATTTCTAACCTAAAAAGCTCTGCAACATTCGAGTTGACATCAGTCCTCGACCCTCCCGTGTGCTAGCGTCAGGGCCCCACATTCTCGGTGCTTCTAGATTTCCAGGATGTTGTTACCAACATTCTCCTTCAAGAGCAATCAAGACGCTTCCAGGGCTTCAGATATTTGTGTGTGTGTGTGAGTGTCTTTTATTATTTGGGTGAGTTCTCACGTTACAATATACATATACAATTCGTACATAAAATAAAGTATAAACCCATTATTAGCTAAATAAACAATAATATTAGAAGCTCCGAAACAGGTCGATTTTTCATTTTAATTTACTACAATTTCAAATTTTAATCTAACATACAGGGTCAACCACCCTCTTGTAATGACGTCATCACCAATTTTTTAAATGGAATGCTCCATTTTTTTCAGTTTTCGTGTTTCCCTTGATGAGCTGATTCCAAAAATGTGTAACACGTTGCTTCAAATTGATACAATATGGGCAAAAATACAAAAATTTCAAGTTATTTACAAAATATTAAATAAAAGAGTAAACATAATAGTACGCACTTTAAATGAAATTACGTATTGTTATTCAAATACTCCGATAAACTATTCAAAACAAACAGAGAAAATTCACAATAAATATTCAAATTGTTCTCCATTGAACACTATACAATGATTAAACCGGGCATTATATTCTTCTCTAACATTCTGTAGCATAGCGGGTAATATGTTCAGCATTTCTTGCCTTATACGGTCTTTTAGCTGAAGAATATTTCCAGATCTGTTAGTGTAGACTTTAGATTTTAAATAACCCCATAAAAAGAAGTCTAATGGGCTCAGGTAGGTGATTTGGCGGGCCATTCTACTGTACCTTTCTTCCGATCCACCGTTGTGGAAAGGTTCTATTTAAATAATCGTTCACAGTTACAGCGAAATGTGGCGGTGCACCATCCTATTGAAACCAGATTCTGCGGTTTAGTGGGTATTTGAATATCAGGAAAAAGCTAGATAGGATCAGGAATCATTCTATTTTGTAGAAAATCCAGATATAATACTCCTGTTTAATTTTTGTCACTAAAATATGGACCAAAAATTGTATTTTTCGCAATACCAGACTATACGTTTTTGCTTACGGCATTCTTGCATTCAGTGTGGATTTTCATCAGACCAATAACGGGTATTTTGCCGGTTAACATGCCCGTTCAAATAAAACATTGCCTCGTCCGAAAATAAAACGTTATCAATGAAATGGTTATTTTGGTACACCACACACTCACAGAATTTAGTTCTTCGGTCAAAGTCGGCTTGAGCCGATTCATGGATAAGTTGTAGTTTATAAGGATGTTATTTTACCTTTTTAAAAATGTTTGAATACTTTCCAATACCATAATCCTCGCACTGTACATTGTGGATTTTCTATTGCCGACAAAATTATGTCTTTTTGGATATTTTCATTAATTTTTGGTCTACCTTGCTTTGCTGCATCCCTCACATGTCCTAATTCTCTGTATTTTTGCTCTATTCTGCTTATCGTAGACTTTGAAATAGGTGAATTTCTCTATTGAGTCCGCACCCTGTCGCAAGTACCGATTATCATTAATATTTCAATCCTCTGACTTTCGGTTAAAGGCATTTTGTAAAAAATATTGCAAAATATGATAATGATAAATTACTTAGATAGTTTCTACCTAAACGTACTTTCTTTAAAGCGTTAAAAATAATGGATTTTAGGTAATGTTTCTGACAGTTTTTAACGTCAAATATAAAAAATGCAAAAAATACTTCCAAAAAAAATATTGATCACTAAACTAATAAAAGCTGTTAGATGCAATGTTAAAAATTATTCAGGGTATTTTTTAATAGTTGTATAACAATACGTAATTACATTTAATGTTCGTACTATTATGTTTAATATCTGGGCGACCGAGCTTTGCTCGGGTAACACAGGATTTAGAGTGGCTCTATAAAAGTTACTAAGTATGTTTAATCTTAGTTCAAAAATGTGCATATTTCTAGTTATAATGTATTGCGATAGGTACATCGGTAGATATTTCTTTATCGTTCACATAGGTCATAATTTACAGAATTCAAAATAAATATGAATGTGAAACATACCAGAACTCAGCTGTATTACCAATCGCCTTCTCGACTCCCAAATCCCATACTGAAATTTATATCGAAATCTGCTACAGACAGACAGACAGACCGGCGGACTTGAGATACCATGATTTTCGTGATCTAGGAACCCCAAAACGTAAATATCAGCAAAAATTGATTTTTTACGTGAATACAATACGTCCCTTATTGAGGGAAGTAAAAAAAATGGTGATGACATTATAACACGAAGGTGGTTCACATTGTATATTACATTATAATACGAAAAACAGTAAATTGAAATCAAAAATCGACTTGTTTCGGGAATTTCTAATATTATTGTATATTTAGCTAATAATGAATTTATGAGTTATTTTATGGACGCACGCAACGTACATTAACTACAATATTACACCTCAGACATAACATACCATATTCGTGAATATAAAAATCATGAATATATGCTAAGATTGTAATAGTATACATGAAATGTGTTTACGAAGCAATCACATAATCCTATTAGATATATGATGATAAGTTCCATCTACTTTAGTAACTCCAAATTTTCAGTATTGTTTGAATAACAACTGCAATCCTTCAACCCAATCTGTTAAAGCTTCGTTTTCCTCAAAAATATAAATCTGTTATTCACCATATCAGCAAACTTTAATCGTGGAGACTCCTTGAATATATCGTAAATGCGTTCATATAATCTTGAATAATAATTAATACTAGGCTAGAATCGTGTCTCTATGAATTCGCTGATATATAAATTAACATACTCACTTAGCACCCTCTTGCGATAATTGATTATTTCCTGCAGATAAGCTCTACTCGCTATAAATACTGTCGAAATCAGCAATGTCTCTGTAAACAGAAAGCAATATCCATCAAAACCCCTTTCGAAAACACTTTCCCATATACATATTATCCCTCGACTGTGAAATATGCTGGTCCAGTTCAGAAGCCCAAGATGTCACTTAGACCACATCCGAATTGAGCTGAACAAGGGGACAAATTGCAATTCTATCCAATTTCGAGTTTTACTTGGACTTCAAAGGGACCCGAATGTAAATTTCAATTACTGGCCAACAACGATTTTGGCAATTGTTTGCTTGAACGAATACCCAAGACATAGAGGGGTGGGGAAGTTCCTGTCCGAAATGGCCTACTGCCCTTTGGTAGTTACTACTCTCACAAATTTAACTTCAGTGATGACAAGGCGGTCCGAGTAAATTGATTGGGTTGATGTTCAAGGTTTGTTCCCGATCCACCTGACATATGCAAATGTTGAGAAGTTGTGTTTAAGGAAAAGATAGCGGAAGTATATTAGGGGTTGCTTGTGCAAATAATCACGTCAATCTCTGTTATTAATTTTATCTAAACAGCACTTTAAAGGTATTCGTGCGAAATAAAAACAGATCTCATATGGGATAATTAAATATGTTGTTTGATAATTATTTGTCATCAAATAATTGAAACAAAAGCTCTAAGAACTATTTCTACATTAATTTTCAGACGGAATTCATTGATTTGACAATAAAATGAAGTATTAGGAGTTTTATTAACCAATCGAACTTATAAATATCCAGATCAACTCCATTCACACATATAATAAACAGTGTTTTCCACATCAGCGAGTACACGATTTTGTTTTTAATTTATTTGGAAAATATTTTCTGTCATCTCTTACAACTATAAATTATATGAATCGATCAAAACTATTTTATCTCTTTTCTATTTTTTTTTATGTTTTTGACAGACGCCATTTTTATCACCACGTGATCGATCATACCCATTCCAGGATCGGACCTAGATCGTCAGATAACAATTTATGTCTGTATTAAAATCAATTCACGATAATACGCCAATATAATCAGCTTAATTAATTTAATTTTTATTACAACCGTTACTGTTATTTCTGGAGTGATATTAATGTCATCATTTAAAATTCAAGTGCGGTCATTATTTTGTTCTAAATAACATTTTCCAAAAAGTAGGACTGATTTTTTTAAAATGAGACACTGTAAAATATAAAATAATATTTGAGGGGGTGAGATCTGTACCAAGTTTAATAAACTCGTCTTCAGTCAGGGTAACAACGAACAAATGCGGAGAGAAAACTTAAAAAAATGTTTATAGCAGCATCACCGAAAACAATAAATTTAATTATTGACTTTGATAAACTGAAAAGGCATTATATAATATCAAGATTGAAATTAAATTTCTGTTATTTAAAAAATATATCTCAATCAATAGTTGGAGGTTAGAGGATTTTCTATGATTAAATTTAATTTTTTTAGTTTATCGGAGTCAATAATTTTAATTTGATCCAATGTTTCTGGTGATGTTGCTATAAAAAATAATTCTCTCACCTTTGTACCTTGTTACCCTGATTGAAGATGAGTTTATATAAACTCCAAACACTCTCGCACCCACAATTTTGACCATAATTTTCAGCACCAAAAGTTTGGAGAAGTCTTTGAACTTAATTTTCCCGCAAATATTTCCACTCCGCAAATGGACTTGTTTCTACAACTTCAAAATGATATTAATTCTATTGTTACTGGTAGTTTTAAAGTAGCACAAGAGTGCAAGGACTTAATAGTTATTTAGAAGACTCTTGGCACCCACTTCAAAAGTGCCAGTATCTACCAATTGAATAAATATTATTTTGTATTTTGTTGTGCCTCAACCAATAGGTAGAGTCGGTTCTAGTGTTACGGATACTATATACATCGCTTTAAAATGCATCACTTTGAATTTTACAGTTTTACAGAGTTGTCTTACCGATTCATCATTTAAGACAAAGTCTCTTGTCATTTTTGAAAGTTATATTTAGTATTTAATTCTTATAGATATTTTCGGCATACTAATCTACCAGTTACGTAATACTCTTGGTTACCTAAATGGGTGATGAAGTGGAAAATGGAAAAGTGCCTTAGTGTGTTATTCTAATTCTATATTATTTGCTATAATTATTTCAAAAAATTGAAGCAGCAGGCATTCTTAGTTTTCAATCACGGTAATAGTTTACTTTTCAAAAGCTTTTATTTAACTTGTTTCGCATAATATATCTCTTAGATTGCAATAAAAACTTGACTAAAGCTGCTATTTTTTATTTTATTTCCATTTTTGCATCACTAGATCCTATCAGCTATATTGACCTAATATTTATTTGTATGTCTTGTATCTACATCCAAATATAGCTAACAGGCATTATTTCGCGTTATATTTGATGTCTGGTGAAATAGAAAGCACCTCTCCCATCGCATCAGCTGTCTACAGCGTCTACATTTCACATAGTAGGTCCAATTTCACAACGGCGATTATGCCAGTGCAATCATTGTTAAAATGAATAGAACACAAAATCAATCTAAGAAAATGTAGGGAGAGATATTCCCTCTGTTTAATGAGCGCAAGACCACGAAAAGTGACTTGTGATCTCACTCGGAATAACACAAAAAACGTCCCGTTTATACAAATGGATTGCCCGGAGGTATCAGATGAGATGTATTATTCTTTTTTTTTTCGGTCTTACGCCATGAGAGCGCCCTATTATCTTTGCATTCGGACCACCTTCCTTCCGATCTGTTTTGTAATATGGGAAATCTTTTCATACAAAAATCTCCATTGTTGAAGCTGAAAGGGATTATTTCGTGGAGAACTTTCTTTTTTCTAGAGCAAGGTACTTATTAATTCATGTTATTTCTCTTTCGGAAAGTGCAAGGGGAAAAAGTCACAGATGGGGATAATGATTAGAAAGCCAAAGACATAGATTTGTCTAAGTCAGCATAATCATTTGGTGCCTTTTTAAGAGTTTAGAAGTATAGAATAGAGAATTTGTTAGAGAATATTTTTCGAAAGACGTTACAACAATATTGTATTATCGTTTCCACATATTCTATTTTATGAACACATAAACCAAAAAAAAAAAATATATGTAGATTTTGTATGATCCTATTCACTATCGTCCTATATTATTTCTACAGCTATTAGCCTTGTCCAATATTGCAATCAGGTTGAAAATAAATAATTTCAGAAGAACACTAGGACATCTTCATCAGATATTAGATACAATAAAAAAGTATTAAATATTAGTACAAGCAGAATAAACATATATACATATATACATTGTATATTGAGTAAAAGCTTCTAAAAAGCTGATTTCGAAAAAAAACGTATAGTTTGTTTCACGAATGATTGCAATTGTGTGTAATCATTCACGAGCTACATACATCACGCTATACATCTCATAGCATCTCATTATGAAATATCTTATAACTCAAGCAATAAATTTGTAATTTGTGTTTCTGCGTTATTGTTGATAATAAATCTTTCATTTTATTTGCTTATTTAATCAATCGATATTTATTTCTCCCTAATTATATGAACTTCCTGGAAGCGTATAAAAAACTAAATACCATCTCATATGTCAAAATCTTTACGCCACTGATTTACTCCTGCCAGTTCAATTGATCCAGTTTTCGTCTTTTCAAGGCAGGCGCCAACATTAGTAAAACAAACTATAGGTATAGTGCTTCCAGAAATCTAAGAAGGTTGTAAATCCCCAAACACTTGAATTATCAGCAGGCAGTCTACGCAGAGTTGTACCTGTCCTAGCCATTAAATTTTGTTCTATAGGTATGTATCATGGGTTAAGAAAATTATTAAGAAAAATCGTTTGAATATAATTGAGAATTGTTTATGTATATACAATATATTATGATATATTACACAAAAACATTTATAAACATCACGATAATGAATGCGATTATGCCAAATGCCAAACTATTCCATGAGAAATCTTAATCCGGACCTGGGATTATTTCAAGGGACACACACTTTTATTGCTTATCTATATTTCGAACAATTGGTAATAATGAGGATCACCTGCTAATATGAATTTACGACCTTCTTAGATTTCTGGTTCTACCATACCCAACATCGATTCATGGATTGTTCAGAAATTATAGGCACCAAATTCTTTGAAACGATGTTGATGTTACGTCATGCCCTCATAGGACAGCAAATCATGAAATAGAAAATAATAAAATATTCAACGTTTCATCTAAGGCTTTCAGAATTCATGAAATTTAATGCCTACAATTTCCGAACTCAAGTATAGCTAACTTACCAAGCTAGATCATTATCTCGACAGGTTACGGCCGCTGGGTAAGTTTTATTTTATTCTACATTCTACAATATAAAAATATTTTCAATTAGACCCAGTGTTTCTAAAGACTTGGAACTGTACTCATCTTAGTTTTTTCCTATGGAATGTGTACAATTTTAATTTATTTTTAAGATCAAAATGGAAAAATAATGTCAGTTTATTAATATGACTTTATGTTTATAGCTAATATTTTATGAGATATTAATTATTTTCTGAAAGTTTTATGGATACTATTCACTATCGAGTAATATCTCACGGTTAATTCATATGTCTGTAATATTATACAGGGTGTGCTCAAAACATATTTGTATAAAGTTTTGATAAGATCAGCTATAACTCAGTTTTTTCAATTAGGACGGTATAATTTTGACGCTGCCCATGGAAAGATTGGATAATTTCACTTGGGAATAACTGAAAATTTAACTAGGCCTCATAATGATTTTTCAGAAATATTTACGATTTTGTAATTAACAGCAAGATATGAGCACAGACTCAGTAAGGAAAATTTTAAAATCAAATTCATATCAAGGTTCTCCTCCTATCCTACAGGAATATTTAGGTGCCCATGACTTTTAAGGTAGGGTGGAATTCAGTAACAGGATGGTGCTCCAGCGCATAATTCTAGAGTAGTAAGACAATTTTTAGATTTAGAATTCGGTCAGAGGTGGATTGGTTTAGGAGGACCAGTTCGATTTCCTCCTAGATCTGCTGATCATACACCTTGTTATTTTTTATGGTGGGGCTATGTCAAAGATATTGTATACCAGCAGCCCCCCACTGACCGAGACAATATGAAAATTCGTATTACCAATGCATTCAGGTCAATTATACCTGATATCATGCAAAATACGAAGACATCATTTATTAGACGTCTCAACTTACCTATGTATAAATGTAAATTGTAACCACTCTGAACATTTATAAGGCTAATTTAAAATTGTTAAACATATTCAATTATATTGTTTTTATTTCATTAATTTATCATTGCTTGAGTTCAGTCGTTTAAATTAATAAATAATTTTATGTATACGATAGATTATTACTGATTAATTATCAAAATGACAACCTAATTTTAGTCATGAATCCAAGGCCTACCTGATTTATTTATGAAATTCTTTTAAATAATCACAAAATCGTAAATATTTCTAAAAAATCATTATCAGGCTTAGTTAAATGTTCAGTTATTCCCATATAAAATTATCCGATCTTTCCATTGGCAGCGTAAAAATTATAACGTTCTGTTTGAAAAAAATGTGTTATAGCTGATAATATTATCAAAGCTTTATATAAATAAGTTTTGAACACACCCTGTATAATATCAAGCTCATTTAAATTAACAGTAACATATTACTCGATAGTGAGTAGTGTCCATAAAAATTTCAACTTTTAATCTTAATTATTCTCAGAGATATGCATTTTTAAATTGTGCTTTTTATCTGTCCAAATTTTCAGAAAACAATATCTCATAAAATCTGTGCTATAAAAATATAGTCATATTAATAAACTGAGAAAATTTTGAGTACAGTTTGAAATATTTAGAACCACACGGTATAATTAAAAATATTTTTATATTGTAGAATGTTTAAAATAAGATAGGGTTAATTATAAACATTTTCACCTAATTTTTACAATAAACCCGTAATCGTCCGAATACGCACTAGAATCCCACCTTGTATAGAGCTGGTACTCGAGCGGTAAATTGTGTCAGTCTGTGATCTAAGATATCTATCTATCTATACATACTCAAACTCTAGATCGCTACTACATAATTGAATACACAACAATAATTGAGTAAATATGTGTGTCTGTTTGTGTCAACAAACATGTGATAGCACACCGAGGCGGAGCCATCCATATCGACTTTGTCATAGATTTCATTTTGCCGAAACAAACAAGGCGGCAACAGCAGCTACACGGAGCCACTAACAAGATATTGTTACAAACGATTTCTTAATCATACGAAATGCGTAGTACACATATACATCTATCATCTATCTCTCTATATATATATTTATATGCTGTCTACTTTAGTTGAGCAAATCCATTTACATCAATTTAATTTGCCGTTGTGCAATATTAGTAGTTTATGGGATACGTTTATAGCGAGCGCTCAACGGAAGGGTTGATTCAAGATGAGATGAGAACAAACAATGGTGGCGCATATTGGGGTGTTTGGATTCTTGTTTACAAATCCAATAATAGTAAAGCATAGCAATATACTTTCAGTTGTTCATTTCAATCATATTATGCAGATTCACCAACACTGATTGCTTATATGGACCACTTCACAGTGGGAACTTGCACTGGGTTCGCTATATCAAATTCTTATATGTTATGGAGCCCAAGATTATTTTATCAACGTTTAATTGAAGACTTTCACCTCTTGCCCAACTTAGACATAGGAATTTATAATTATTACTAGCTGTCCCAGGAGACGTCGTCGTGCTCGGAAAAGCTTTAAGGGATATGCTGACAGCAGCGCCACCTACCGGGTTCAATTGTGTTTTCAAATCATCCAGGGACCTATGGGAATATAAATAAAAATTTCATCCCAGTTGGTCCAGCCGTTTGACATTCTGACAACGGCGCCATCTATCAGGTCCAATTGTGAATCTAAACCATTCTCGAATCCTCTTGAATATTCAAAAAAAATCATTAAAATTGGTTCAGACTTTTAGGAAGAGTTTAGTCACATACTCACGCAAAGAAGACTTATATATATATATATATATATATATATATATATATATATATATATATATATATATATATATGCATCGCCACCCAGACAGCTATCATGATTTCAAGTTTGTTGCCTTTCTTCAGTTTGTGGTGTGGTTTTGGTAATCAATCTGATTGAACAGTTATAGGCATATTTTATTATTGTAACAATGTGCAATTTTAGCCATTGACCTAAAAGTTGTTGATGTTATTCATTAGCGGAAGGGGTGTTTGCCCTTGCAGTAGTTGTTGTCTGCAAAGTTACACGTCCTAGCGTAATCTATTTATTTACCAGAAACGGCTTATGTTATAAAATCCTCTTTATTATGTAGCAATTGAATTCATATACAGAAATATCATAATGTGACAGGTACAGGATAATCTTGAATTAACATATATTTATATATAATATATAATACATGTATTGTATTTTCAATGTCATTTGTCAAAGATGAGATATCATCGTATTTTTATATGCTATATATTATATGGTTAAGTTCTCGGTTTCAAAATAGTGGCCATTTAAAATTATGTAAGAATTACGCTGAGGTACTTTTTTTTCTATTAGATTAGGTACTAAATTGGCGGTGGCGCTATATGGAAGAGTAGCTAAGTTATTGTAAAATATTGTGTTCTTGCAATATTAACGAAATCCTCCTCGTCAGTTTGTTATCCAACATAAGGATATGGTAAAATCATAGCGTTTGATTGACTCTCTATTTTGTGATTGGTGAGATGCTTCTGGAAGGGAGTCCTGTGAAACTGTGAAAGTTTTGATTTCATCAGACCACCGTGAAGGACATTGACTTCTTGATCTTCAACCTCCGATTATCAGTCTCTCCATTCTCTTTTTTCTCCTGGTGATATGGCCAAAGTACATGAAGATATTTCTCTTAATTTATATTATCTGGAAACAGGTATATCCCATGGAACTAAAATTGGAATAACGGTATTGTCCAAGAGCCTGCGTTATGATAATCTTATGAATAGAAATACATAGTAGCACAGTTCTTTATATTGTGCTAGTAGATACAACCTTTGCGAATTGTCAATTTTGCCCATAAAATATAGAATGACGTCACTTTCGAAAAGGTTAATGACAATAAAGTATCGGTAATCTAATTTGCTTGATGGTAAGGAAATTCTAACGTTGATTTATAAACCAATGAACAGTAGCATTAGACTTACAAAGAGAACATAAAGAAAGAAAAGTGTGGTAGCCTCGGAATGACATGACGGAATGATTAATTAGACTTGGTACCCATACAAACTATATTCAGTAGTTTCATGAAATCGTTCGCTGGGATGTATTTATTTATTTTATGTATTTCATTTCGTATCCGTATTTGACAGCATACTTCATCAGTTATCATGCGAACAAGATTGGTCATTTCTAAAGGTGGCTCCCTCTAGGTCATAGTATTTATTGCGATTATAGTATTGGAATTATAAGCAATAATTTCCATTGTATAAATATTTTACTTTGAGCTACAGCTATTTTGAAATAACATAATAGAATTATACGCAACTTGAGTCAAAGGACATACTCAATTTACGCAAAAGTTTCAAATAATTTATAATCACATCCATACGACATTCCAAAAAAAGTAATCCATGATGTCACATCCCTATGGATGGAGATAAAAATGTAATAAGTACTTCCAAATGTTTAGTAAATTGGCAAATAAATAGACGGGTTCAAACATATCGGAAAAACAAGACTGAAGATAGTTAAACAAATAGTTCCGCCTTTTATGAATAGGTAATATTTATGCGCAGAGCATTTTTTTAATCTTCTCAAAAGATGAATTCAAGAAATCTTTATAAGCTTATAATCTGAGGCTAAAAATATAAATTTTTCAAAGTTCGCAATAAGCGTAGGAAACTCAGAACTACAATTGTCAAATATATTCTTAGCTTTCACTTTGAAGAAACTCAATTTTCAGACGTCTCTCAAAAAAATATTTTCATACACTAGATGGCGTTCTACAATAAATAATGATACAGATTATACTTCCATATAAATTTATTAAATAAAAATATGTCTGGCATACAGTTTATAACGATATATAACATATACCTATGCCAACTAAAAGTATGACCTACCCTTAAATATATTATTACTTTCACCCTCCAGATCATGATTGTGAAGAATAAAAAAAATATTTAGGCCATGTTGCGAAAGCCCAGAAATGATCCACTTTCGCACCTAAGGTAATTTTTACTGTTTCCTACTACAATTTAATGTCAAAAATCGTAAGGATGGCTAACTGGTTTAAGACAATGTTTCTCTAATATTGTCTGAAACCAGTAAAACATTACCGTTCTTTATGCTTATACTATATTTCGTACGACCGACATATGTATAACAGAAGTCTTAATCAATATTTTTGAATAATAGTTTATTGGAACAAATAACTTTTAATAAACACCTAAGTTCTATCTGACTACAGTATGCAAATATTCAATTGTAGTTAATTGCCTTCGTTTTGATTGTATCTACGACAACGGTTCAATGTTTATGTCCTCGAACATGAGTACCTAACTTACCGAAGAGTTTGACCTACCAACTTGTAAAGCCAACTTACTGGCGTAGAAAAATAATTACTTATATAAGTTTTATTATTATTTATTAATAGATTATCATATTTTTACTGAAATAGGGATGTTGTACCGAGAAGGAAGTCGTGGACACTCTATGGAATTCAGTGCTGGAAATTTGTAATTATTCATTTGTATTATTTTTTCAAACAATCAGAAATATTGTGATTCGGTTGTCTAATATACTAAAAAGTACGCATTCTTTGGAAATATATGTGCGTTCGATCTATATCTCCAACAATCGCTATTTAAATCTCCAAATAATAATCTCGGATATAATATACTACGGCACTGTGGGTACAACATCAGCATTGTGCCATCTTATATCCATAATCGATTACTGTAATAACAAGTGTTTGAGGGGTTGTTATTAAACAAGGGACATTTTGCTTCATCAGCTCCTTTATTAGTTATTACCGAAGTTATTGGGGGATCAGGCGACATTCTAAGTGCTTGTATAAGCAGTTGTCTTTCCTCTATTTCGAGAACCATGAATATTAAGCATTAAACTTTACGTTATAACCCATTAAAAGTTCAAATTGAGAAAATATTGGCTAACTTGAACTAAGAAGTTATTGTTGAATTTTAATATTGTGTCTTTATTAGCTTGACAACCATATTTGAATGTTACGAATAAATTTACAAAATTTTATTATTTTTGTGAATAGATAGATTTGATGATTGATCTTCTTGGAGCAATATTCGATTGGCAAAATATATTTTCAAGGAGATCTATCTATCTATCTATCTATCTATAAAATGATAAAAGTATCAGTCATAGGAAGATGGACGGCTTTTGGCACCTACTTCAGAAGTACCGGTAGGTAGCAATAGAATAAATATTATTCTCCACTTTTCAGTACCTCATCTAATAAAGCCGTTCCTAGTTGTGGTGAAAATATATCTATTCCACATTTCTGGCTTCAACTCGTACTGTTGAAATTTAAGAGAAATGTCTATTCCAAAAGAAAATGGTACTTATTTCCACCTGTCGTCTCAAAATTCCGATTTTCTAAAAAAATACCCCTTCCTCTCCTATTGGAGGGGATTTTTCAGAAGCTATACATTTTGAAATTATTTTTTGTTGAAAGCATTTTGCAAAAACGATAAGAATTTTCTCAAAATTACCTTGTTTATCGATTCTTAAAGTGCCTATCCTTTGTGGATATTGGCTATCACATTGGTCCATGTCCGTAAATTTCGCAGCCAAAATATTCGTCTACGTCCTGCTGGTCTTCGATCCTCTATTTTTTCCTGCAGAATGAGTTGCAGTAGATAGTATTTTTCTTTGCGCAGGATATGTCCGAAGTACACAATTTCCTGTGTTTGACATAGGCTAGGTAGGTTCTCCATTATTGATACGTTGTAAGTCTCAGTTGATACGTGATGTTGCCATGAGATACGTAGCACAGTACATAGCAATAGCACCACATCTCAAATGCATCTATGCGTTTGCATAAGCCTACAGCGTACATCTAGGCTTTTTCCCTGTACAGGAGGGTTGAGAGTACATAGCACTTCAAAACTGTGATCCTAGTACGGATTCATAGTATGTTTCTTATGTACGTAGCTTGTCACATTGTTGGCGGTAACTGCAAATGGACGATTTAGCTTTTACTGATAATCAATGTTTGCAGTCACCACGTAATCTATGAGTCTCTGGTCTCTGAAGTCCGTCAGCAATGTCGGCGAGAAGAATGGTGTCGCATGCATATCGCAGACTGTTCATTATTTCTCTGTTTATTACAGTTCAATCTTCTATGTTGTCTAGCACCTCTTTGAATAGATGTTCAGAGTACTCATTGAATAGAGAGGCGACAGTATAAAACCCTGACGCACTTCTCTCCTTATTCTTCCAATAGCTCTTTGTTGTAGGCATAGTTCTGATATCACCTCTGTGTCCCTTACATCGATTCCCGATTCACGCAGTATTGAGATGAGTTCGCTGAACTTTATCCAAGGACTTTTTGAAGTCTATAAAGCATGCAAAGACGTCTGCGTTGGCGGCACGTGCTCTTTGGATAAGAACTTATCGTATGGAGAACAAGGCTTATCTGGTGCCAAGTCCCTTCGAAGCCGATCTGAGTGTCACTAATATTCTCGTATATATATATATATATATATTTGCGCCTTTGGAAAATCCTTAAAGCGTGAGTCATCAGGCTGATTATTCTATGGTCAGAACATTAAGTTGCGCTCACTTTATTGGGGAGTGACATAAATGTTGACAGCAAACAATCCTTTGGCAGTTTACAGCCTATGTAAATTTTATTCAAGAGGGTGGTCAGCAGTTTTAGAAGTTTTCCATGTATCTGGTCTGGACCGGAAGTTTTATTATTTTTCAGTCATTTGATAGCTGATTCCACTTCTTCCTGTGTGATAATAGGACCTACCTCGCCAACTACAGCAGGCATAACATCATTGTTGTCGTCTTCGAAAAGTTCCTCCAGGTATTGATTTCATCTTGTCAGTTTTTTATTAGTTTCAGTAATGACGCTACTGTCAGAATCTAGGACTGCTTCCACATCACGTTAAAACTTCCTGTTGCACCCTTGATTTTCTTAACGAGGTTAAAGCTGTCATGTTTTGCTTGTAAATCCTCATTTTCATCGCATTTTTACTGTAGCCACTGTTCCTTAGCTGCTTTTATTGTTTTCAGGAATCTTCTGTGCATCATTTGTAATTTTCCGTCATTCCTGTTTCATTGTTTTCTTGTTTTATCCATTTATCTACATTTTTGTTATGGGCTTATTTTCCCTATCTCACAATGCCACCTTAGCAAATTTCAGCGGCATCCATTTAACTATTCTACTATAACTTCAGTATCGCATTATGCCCAGAATACCCAACTTCGTCTTCTACTAATTTTATTTAATTAATCTTAATTTGATCTCAAGAATATTTGCTATCATTTTTTAAAGACTTTCTAAATTCTAGAGGAACCACGTATATCAACTAGTAGGTTTAAGAGCTTACGGTATGGTAATCCATTATAGATCGTCAATACACCTTGAAAACTGGACATTTTCAAGAGAATAATATATGACGTCAGGAAATCAGCTGATTTAAATCATTTCTAAAATCAAAACTTGTCAGTATTTGCTTGCTGCAGTCATACCAACTGACTGAGGTAGATCAACTGGTTTTTAGGATACAGCTATTCTATTTATTATTTGGTGATATTTTGGGCGTTCTTCTCGATGTAGTGATTCCAAAGCAAGCAATTTAATTATATAAACTTGTGGTAGGCATGCATTGCCGTCCACTAAATCATAAACACCCTTCGTAGGCCGCAACCGAACATAACTTTATTTAATCTGCAGAGCTTTCATTCGTAGAAAGACACACTCTACGGACGTTACCAGCCCTCACCCAGCAAAATCCTCTCGTTATTACTCTCTCCCTACGAATGAAGGTAAAGTATTCTAATTGCTCTAATAAGAATGCAAAGCTTAAATTATTATAAAAGTTTAGATTGAGGCTTGTTTTTAATAGGATTGCCGCCTGTACTTTAGGTACTGCTAATTGGAGGTTATTATTTTCATAATTCTCATTCTTTTGTTGTAATTGCCCCCACAATTAGGAGAAGATAAAACTTATAGCCTGGATAAAAAATACATCCTGTAAACTTAGGATGGTTTTAATGAGGTCCTTCAAATTTGAAAATAATCTATTAGGCTATAATTGAAGTCTCAAATAAAAGTTATGTAATATCAAATAAATATGAAAACCTGTTTCTGGCAGTAATGAGATTAACTAGAGTGGGTCAGAAATGCACAAGAATGATGAAAAACTGCATGGAACATGACATGGGCCGATAAGGTCTGGCCAAAACAAAGATCGGAGAAATATATGGTGGGATTCAACATTGGAAACAAAAGACAGAGCAAAGGAAATTAACTGTACAAAAAGCCATTAGCCATTTAAGCGAGTAGTCTATGTGGTCATTAGCTGATACCTAGGACTTAGTCCTCAACAATATATAACTAACTCTATCTTCAAGCTGCTGATGAAAGTCCCATCAAAATCTTCCAATTACGCAAAGAAACACATAGCATACCTAAGAAAGTGATTTAGTAACGTTCAAATATAAGCTTAAGAAAATGCCTCTATTTTGTAATCACAAATACGTCAGTATAATTAGTTTGTATTCAGTAATCATCTGAGATTACATCATCTCTCTTTTAGGATCCGAATTTTTCTATAGAGCAATATTGAAAGATATAAACATATGAGCATTAAAATGTTGGTTGTATTCATTTTCATATTAAAAACCTAGTTGTCAATTAAAATACTAGATGTCAATCCACAGATAATATTCTCCTATTCTCAATTTTATTTTGGTTGAATTCTTTGTCTAATAGTTTCAGTTAAAGCGTAATCTCTTATTTAACATGTCAAATGAATGTTCTTCAATATGTTTATAAGAGCATTTAAAAAATGAACGTATTCACTTTTTGACCGACTTCAAAAAAAGTAGGAGGTTTACAATTCGGTTGTATGTATGCTTTTTTATTAATATAAAACATTTCCCTGAATACTATGAAAATGAAACGCAAAATGACCGAGGAAACCTTAACACAGCTTATACACTATAAAGCTTTGACCTTAACATGACAGATAAAAAACTCGAAAGAAAGGGCACCTAACAAGGCATATGGATAAAATTTAAAAAAATATATTATCACTACCTATATGTGTATTGTATATGTGCCAAAAAAGGGTTTTGTACGGTCACTGACCTATTGGAAATATCGAGAAAACGACTCAAATTTTAGTTAAGCCAGGTTTGAAACCGCTTGGCTGAACATTTTTTTATTTTACTTTTCTTGCTTATTTCCTAAAATATCCTTTTTTAATAAAATTTTCAAGACCAAAGTCTACATTACCAACCCTAGGAAATATACAATTATTACTAAATTCATATTGAGCTTCCATGTTGCTAACAATATTAAAAATAATTTCTGATTATTAATTTTAGGAGAAAATACTTCAAGTAAAAGTTGCAGGTTCAGATTAAATCTATAGTTTTAAAAGTTTGACCGGTCGCCATTTTGAAACTATTTGTTCGATCATAGCCAATAACGAGCTCGACCGCGATATAAGTTTATATATATAAGCTTTTCAACAAAAAGTTGAAATTTACCTAAAAATGGCTAAAACTAGAACATTTTGAACATGAGAAAAATCAATTATTTCAAATGAGACACACTGTTTTTACGTTTGAGTTGCAGTTTTTTTCGTAATGTTTTCCATTTGTATGAGACATTTTTAACAAATTCACATGTTTAATTTGTAACAGTGTTTCTTAGAACAGAAACCAAATTACACTACTTGAGTCCGAATTGGTACCATGAATAGTATAAGATAAAGAAGGAATTAGTTTAATTTTTTTCTCGCTTTGGGAATACTTAATAAGCAAGAACGCGAAATACCAACAAAGACACAGATACTAAGGTAAGAGAAAGAAATGCTTTACCAAAGGGGACATACCCTTATTAGAACTAAAGAAATTAAATAAAAAATAAAATACATTAGCATTGTATAATAGGTTAAAAAACAAATATGTATATTTTGAATTCAATTGCAAATTTCCTGATCTATTTGAAATGTTATTCACAAACCTTAATTTATAAGGCAATTAACGGTATAGCTTAATTATACATTAATTGAATTATCTTATCGAAAACATCAAATACATAAATTTATATTCTCTACTCTGCAAGATCTGCATCCTGGACATATTAGATATCGCACTCACTTTTTTGGATTTTAAAATTACGTTGAACAAGATTTCGACTTAATAATTATTAATCACTTTTGATTTAGGTAAGTATAAAAAGTACCAATTATATTTATTAATGGAGAATAAAAATATTGACACTTTATATATATTGAAAATATACCACTATTAATACTGAAATTTTTGAACATTCTTCCAAATTTCTCATTAAATTTGAATTACGATTTAGGTGAAGAAAATATTAATAATAATCACTAGAGTGAAAAACTGAATGCGATACTAACAAAAAAAACAGTGTGTACCAATTAGAAAGTGCTCTAGTTTGGCCCCATTTTCTTAACACCTTGTACATTTATTTGACCGGGCTTCTATCTAACCTAATCTGAAGACTTATTACGTGTAAGAAAACTTTTCATCTGCAATTCATCACCATGAAATTTATCCTTTCAATAAGACAAGCCTATTTTTGCACAAATTTTTAATAAATCAAAATATCTTAAAAAGTTTGGATTTGTGAGACAAGAAAATTCGAGAATTTCAGATAAAAAATGTAGTATTCGGAAGAAGACATTTAGAATCTATCGCCGATATAGTTAGAAGTGTCTTCAGAACTAAAATATAAGTAGTTCTCTTACACTTATCGGGAATAACCCATTATATTATAATTATTTTATATTCTATGTGGTATCATAGCAAATTAGCAATATAAAAAATATGCAACACGTTTAGATATATGTATTTCTGACTAATGCTCATATTATCCCTTAGCATAGCAATACTGGCTTTCTTATTCTTATTATTCTTTTTATTTATATTTTTTAGTAATGGAAAGCCAACGTATTTGTTCCGTGCAGAAGCTATTTGTAAAGTATTCATTCACTCAAAGTAGGTATATTATGTTGACCAGTATTGACATAAAAAAATTACCCTAACACTCTCGTAAATATTAGATATAAAACGAAATATAACATCCTATCAAGTAAAAGAAAATCACAAATTTAACATTCGCATAGAACGGATAGCGGCAATTTAACTAACTCATAGTCAAAAGATTTCCTAATTGGACGGTCCATCACATTTCATTCCATGACAAGGTCCGATTTAGAAAGGGTCATCTGTGCTACCTACCCCATGAAAGAACGTTAATATTTGATAAAACTAAACCGATTTTGTTGCGAAGCTTTTAGCTCGGATTATTATTGATGAGGTACAGGGATTAATTGTGAGCTACTACGTTTTTTCCCAGACAAGTCCATTAGCACTTTTGTTCCTATTTCAGCCATTAATTTTTCATGATGAGTTCATTATCGCTTAAGGTGCTCTTGAGTGTGATACGAGATGAATTCTCACGGCATATCAGATTATAGATAATACTTCTGGAGCTATATTCTTATCAGAAAATATTTTATATTTTTATAAAAACGGATCGACTTTAATAAAAAAAGAAAAATGGTGTTGCGGTGGTAGGTAATGTCTGAAATATGTATGTTTCCACTATGTTTTGAGATCTCTGAATATATGGTAACGTTAAAAAAAATGATGATTTTTTTTTATTTGAAAGAGAGTTGAAAATTTTTCCCATATTGAACATATATGAAATTCAAAATTTCTTTTCCTCCAAAAGCATGTGCCCAAAGTGGAGTGAAGGGGGCATTTTTTTTTTCGAAAATCAAAAATTTGAGACGACGAAATCAAAGAAGATACCATTTAAAAAAATATTTTTGAGTCACAACAGTGGTAAAGTCTGAAAAATGTCTTTCCACTGTTTTGAAATATCTGAAAATATTGGTGAACGAAGTTGATGACTAATGATACTCACAAAAATAAACAAAACTTTATTACGAAATTAGGACCGTCTTTATAAATTTATGCTCTGCAAAAATACAAAATAATATTAATGTAGCTGCTGGTATTTTTGTTGGTGTCAAAAGTCTTCCATCTACCTATAACTGCACAACCTTGAAATTACCAGCACCAGAGAGATTAATATTATTTTTCACTGCACCAATTAATAAATCAGTCCTACATTTTGTAAAACAATTTTTGTAAAAAAAACTTGATTTTTTGATAAATGTTCGATTCAAATATTGCTGGATGTGAAGTTTTCTTTCATTTTCTCAAATAACCCTTTCAATTTTGGAAAAAAATTCTCCTTTCCACTTTTAAGGATATTTCTGGGAAGAAATGACATATTAGATTTTGAGAAGAAAATAGTACCTAATTTCTACAACCCTTTCATCCCGATACTAATCACGCACCTTCAATCTCCTACTAGAATTCGTCCCCGGGCAAGAAATTAAGAGATTTATACTTTCTTGGAAATATAAATAGAAAATGCTTTTCATTTAGATGTGAGAAAACATGAAAAGCTTTGTCAGTTTGAGTGAACGTGGAAGTCATGTGCTAATTTTAGTCCTTGTAAAATTTACCAAACACAAATTCTTAAAAGGTGGTGAATGTGCAAGAGTACGCGATCACGTTTTCCCTTCTCATTCTGGCCGTATCTACTATACGTAGACGTAAGCAGTGCGTTACTAAAATAATCGATGAGTATAAAAATGGATCTGTTTCAAGATTTGATTTTGTAAAATTTATGGCTTATTTTAATAAAAGTTATCATAAAACACAAATCCAAAATCTCCTACCCTCCGAAAACCGCCCCGAAGAGGGTGGAGGTGTCAAATGAATAATTAAAGATAGGACAATATCCGGAAATGTTTGAATTGAAATTTTTTTCAAAAGAGTTACGGTTTTCGATATAGAGGCATGTTAAATTCTCAAATAAATTTTGGCTATGTGGATATTACTTTGTATTTTTCAGTGCACCAACTAATAACGTCGGTCCAATTTATTGTAAAAAAAATTATACTCATCGATTTTCTTAGCAACGTACTGCTTACGCCTACTGGATCGCGTATTCTTGCACTTTCACCACATTTTAAAAATTTGTGTTTGGTAAATTTTACAGAGACTACAATTAGCATATAACTTCCATGTTCAATCAAACCGACTAAGCTTTCCATATTTTCTCACACCTTAATAAAATGCAATTCTTAGCCAGGAATATCATTACAGAATGAAATTATAATCTAATATGAATGAAACGTAATTTACATTTTTGGTAGAATTTGTATTTAATAGGTAACTACCTATTTATATTTCCAAGAAAGTATGAATCTCTTGTCCGGGGACTAATTCTGGTAGGAGATTACGACGAATTATGATTGTAAAAATTAGGTACTACCTGCTCGAGGACGAATTCAGGGCCTCCCCTATTTTCGAGTACTTACTCTTCTTGGTGACAAGTTCAGAGATACTTTTTCAAGTAAGAGATTAACTAATTACTTCGTTTTATTTCTGAAGACGAGTTTTGGTACGTTCGTTTTTCAAAACGCTCGAATATACGGCAAACAAACAGATCAATTGTATATCTCCTCCGTTTCTCCGAAGTAGGTCAAAATAAAGGAATAACCAGTACTTGATGTAACTGGTGTATGGTTTCTTGTTTTTTTTCAATGCATCATTATCATTAATAAGATAAAGTTCTCATTATTTTCTCCCGTAGATCTCGGGTATCAAGGTTTCTTAGAATCTTTTTTGAACGACGACGAAAAAAAAAAAAACTTAAACAAACATATTTTTATCAACTAATTATATTGAATCCTATTGAAAATACTTATTATCGTTACTTGATATTATACGTATAATGATGTCATTATTAGATATATAATTGAAATAATATTGCTTTATATTCAATATTTCAAATGTACTGTTATGCCAATTGTATTTCATTGTTATTTCTCTCATGGTAAAAAGGCAATTCACTTTTTATTGAAAAATAATAAAAAAGATATTGGTCTCTTAAAATGAGATTGCTTCTCAAGGACCCTCTAGCTGTAGCTCAATATTTGATTAAAATTAAAATGTAGATGACTTCACGCGTAAATTGGAATTTTATCGGTCAGGTTCCAATCAAAGTTTGAATTTATCGCTCAACGTGCAGAGCATTGGATTAATCAAATTAAATTTATTTTATTGGACTGTTTCGTTAACGACTCTAGAATTGTTAAAACTTTTTAGTCAACGTTTGGTTAACCATCAACAATTTCTGTCAATCCGATTGAAACTCGAACTCTCTGTACGCTTAATTGTTATGATTAAACAGAAATGTAACCTCCTTACATGTTTAGGTTGAATGGAATTTAAGGAAGACAATACTTTGTGATACAGTATCACTAGCCTATTCATGATTTAATTATAGATAAAACAAAACACGTCAAGTGGCAAGGCAAGGTTTAAACGAATTGGAGCGAGAACCTTTGTAACAGTTTTGATAATTCTAATACCAATTATACTTATAGGAATTTTGACAAGAATCAAAAATTATAATTAATGGGCTTTTCGCTTTTGCAATAACTTTTTTTCATAAGAATCAGTACCGACTCTATTTTTTAAAGTGCCTAGTTTGAACGTTGGAGGATATTGAATCGTGTTATTATTAATATGAATTGAAATTTTTGGTATGATTTGTTCTCGTTTAGACAAATACCCAAAAAACATAATCGGCGGCTTTTTGGTTTCAAATTATGAGTAGTCGATACATTAAACAAAGAGCAAAGGTCATATTGATTTTATGTTCTGCATCATCAGCTCTGTCCAATGGAAATTGAAGTATAACTTCATTTGCGTAATGATGTATTTTTGAGTATTGAGTGAATTCATTTAAATCTGATATAAACAGCGTGAATAGAAGTGGTCCCAACACTGATCCTTGCGGAACTCCAAACTCTTTTTCTATCACATCAAACTACGATTCTTTAAATCACCTTGTGTCCTTTCCGTCAAATAACTCCTTAAAAGGTACACGGCATTTCTATAAAAACCAAAAAAATAGTTTATTACAAAGAATTGAGTGGTCTTACATGTCATATGAATATAATCAAGTAGACATATACAATGCTTTTGATCTAACGATTTGTAAATGTAATCAGTAACGTGAGAAAGTGCCGTTGTTGTACGATAATAAGAGCGGAATCCAGATTGAGAAGTGAATATAAGGTTATTTTTATTCACAAATATCATCATTTGAACTTTGAGGATCATCTCTAAGGCTTTTGATACTGTAGGAAATGTGCTTATCGGTCTTATAGGTCAGAGAAGTCCAAAGGAGTTTTGATTTTTGGGAGCGGAAGCACTTTTACTTGTTACCATTTGATTGGAGAAGTGGATGAACATATGCAGTTATTGAATATCCTAAATGTTATATAGCTCTGTAAAAGTTCCTCGATTATATTCATCATTTTCAATCAGATGCCATCCAGACCAACAGCTTGGCTTTTGATACGATATAAATACTTTTAAATTGTTTCAGATGTCACTGATAAAAACTGAAAATATTTAGTACACCACGGTGTTTCATATCTTTGAATATGGTCAAACTGATGTTTGACAAGACAATTTTATGCTAACTTTCAAGGTAACTATATTGTAAAACAATAAACTTTTACCACCACGTGCCTGAATACGTTGGTAATTTTCATTGAAATCCAGCCAGTAAAAATTGATGAGGGAATGGCAGTGCTGACAAAGTATCTTGAAAGTCACATGGTGGTACAATTTTTGCAAATTCATTTCACTCATTCATTTCATGGGCGATTCAGCAAAACAAATCGCTCAGCCTTATGTACACAATAAATCGGTGAACAGACCAAGTGTGGAGCAACTTCAAATGTTTTTCCATCAGACAACGAATTGGTTGTATTATCCAAGACCCATTAAACCGCATGCCATCTGATTACCACAAAATTGTCAGCTTAACCGATAAGATGCCTACACACGCAAGACGCTATAATACGGCAACAATTGATGAAGTTGCTATTGTTGTCATGGCTGAAAATTTAGAAAACCAAGATATTGTTTTTGCTTTTGTTAAGACAGGACAACGTCTGTCGGGTCAGCTAGTGTTATATATTTTACATAAGCTCTACTCTTTGTTCTACGAATAGTTGTTATTATTGCAAAATAATCTGAAATTCCATTTATATCAACAATATATCTTACAGTTACAATTTCGGACGATGTTGTGATTATTACATCAACCAGAGTTTGACTGTTGTCGGATATTCTGGTTCGGGTTTCTACCAGCTGACTTAAATTGAAAGAGGATAAGAAATTAAGTAGGAATTTAGTCGTTTGATCTTGCACCAGCAAATTATTATTTAGATCACCAGTGATCAATTAATTATCTATTTCACTTCTAACGTGTTCTTGTTACCGAACACACACACGTTTTTCAAGACGTCTAGTGAATAAAGATGATTGTCAGTAATTTGAACATAACTGGATTAGCAGAATATATTCTAATGTAACAGGATTGTTTACAGGTAATAATTACGAACGCAATTATTTTGAATGTGAAAGTATTAGATATTATTCAACGAAGTCAAAGAGACACTGGCAAATAAGACGTTTAAATTTGCTTGAATGCATATTGCCCGTCTCTGTGAGCTAGTAAACACCAAAAAAGATTCCGGCTTGTAATTGATAGTGTCCTTGCTTGCAAGCATGGTCTTTCGAATACACATGCTATTTTTATGCTACTTCATAGAAACGTGTTTCTGTGCTTCTTACTTATTAACATGTGTATTTCAGGCTTTAGCGGCCCATACACAGTTCAAAATGTCCTCAACTTATCCCAACACATGACTTCTGTTAGATTCTAGAGAACGACACATCATGGATCAACTATATTCACCCTTTAAATTAATTTGTAAATGTAGTTTGAATCAGTTAGGTTGAGCAACCTGGTTAATGAGCTAATGAACTTTTTCGACTTAATGTGATTGAATTGGTCGATGTTTAGGTCTTACAGGACAGATTAAGATTGGCTTCATTTTATATTTTCATTTTTAACCGACCCTTTGGGTTAGATCTGGATAGAACAGTGAGGACTATTGACGGCTTAAATTAGACTTTTAAATGTATAATCAATGTTAGTCAAAGTTTTAATGGCGTAATTGACCGACGAACCCCGAACGGAGGAGCTATACAATTCGACTGTCTGCTTTTTTTTTGTTTGTTCGGGCCTTGTATATAGTAAACGTACTCCGATTTTGATGATTTTTGATTAATTTGAAAGATGAGGCTAGAAAAATGGTCTCATATTCATAAAAACGCAAATCCGAAATCCCCTTCCCTCCGAAAACCGCCCCCGAAGGGGGTGAATGGGGCAAATTTTCTCGATTAAATATGTATTTTTGCTATGTGGAGAGGGCGATTTCTTTCAAAAATTGAAAATCTTTCGATACTACATGAACGACATAATTATTTGTAGCAACATTTATAATGAACATTTTTTCCTTAGAGTTACGGTTTTCGAGTTAAATCGGTGTTAAAATGGTAACATGTAAAATATTTAAGCGTATTTCCTCCGCGATGCTTTGAGATCTCAATAATAACTACAAGCAAATACCTGGGTAATAGTATAAGTATGGATATTAGTGAACGTTCAACGATTTTCGTGACTAATATTACACTCAAAAGTGTGAAATAAATATTTTTGACAAAAAATTGGACCGACGTTATTAGTTGATGCACTGAAAAGTATAAAATAATATTACTTCTATTGGTGCTGGTACTTGTGAAGTTGGTGCCAAAAGTTACCAAAACTGCAACTGCACAACTTCAAAAGTAACAGCACCAATAAAATTAATATTATTTTATACTTTTCAGAGCATCAACTAATAACGTCGGTCCAATTTTTTGTAAAAAATATTTATAATATAAATTAGACATGTCAAAGTTTCATGAGTGTTATTACGAGTTTTATTGGTGTAATTTTTCTAACACTCGATTCCAATTCCTGTATGGTTAAAATAAAATATTTTCAAGCCTTATCATGCGATATTTAAAAGGGACAAATGAGGAAATCAGCTGGCGAAAAAGTTAAAAAGTTTTCCAACTCTGATTTAACTTTTAATTGGGTTGGTTTCTGAATAACTCTAAACGTCAAAAGGTCAACACGGCGTAGTCTAAACTGCTGGGTAAATAACCATTTAGCTAATAGCTAAAATGCACCAGTGAACAGTTTATTCGCAATTATAAATATAAAAGGGTAGCATGCCTGCGGGGTAGCTACTAAGGTAGTAAGGGTAGGTATATGGAACTTCGCAATCAGCTCTGACGCCTAATATTCGCCTTTACTGTTCATGTGTGTACGGTAGAGAATGGAATATTTATATTATGTGGCTGTTTTGAAGGAAAAATCTACAAAGGGAGAAGGGTTCACACGCTTACAAAGAGCACGCGTCAAACAAAAAATATGTCTGTACCATACAGTAGAAGAGAGAAGTTTATATGTGGGGGTGATGGTTTTCATCCTTCTGCTCAGTGAACTTGTATCTACAGCTAGTGCTAATGAAATATACCGCGTCATGTATATGATGAGTAGCTACATAAAGCATGTAGATACAGGTGGAACTTGTTTTTATGTATTTACCTATATTAGAAAGAAAATCTGAACTGCATTTCTCCAGATTCAGAAAACTGACACAGATATTTAGTTTTTCGATAGATACACTTGATAGTATATAGTATAAAGTTTTTAGGAATTTTCTCTAGTATACATATCGCCGCCATCTGGCCTAATCAGCTCATTTGACTTGTTGCCTAGACATTAAACTGAATGTTGCTATCCATTTAATATTTATTGAACTACTCAAGTTGAAGTTCAAGAGTTATTTTATGATTTAAAATATCTGATATAGATATAGAAATTAGAAACTTTGTATTTCCGTATATTTTTATTTAGGTATTTCAAATATCGTCTTTTTCTTCCTTCTATAATAGGTCTATTACCTGTTTCTTCTTCAATGTTTTCCTCATCTTGGATATACATTGTCACTCCATCTTTTTCGTGGTCGGCCTCAGCTGCGTACCTACCATTGACAGATTCATCACTTATGATTTTTATCAATAACAAAACTTTAGATATCTACCAATCTATTTAATTTTAATTCTTTAAAAGTATAATTATTCAAAACTTTTGGATCAATTGCTTGATTACCTACTAAAAGCTTTATTTAATTTACCTCTTTCTATAACATTCTATCTCTTAGATGTGTTAGGTATATTTTTCTTTGAAAATGTTTATTTGCTTCAAGAATAAACATATGGATATGAATTAAAAACGAAAATGTTAAGAAATGACGAGGCTTGAAAATGTCGCGCAAAGACACAATATTGTGTCCTGGAATTTTTTCACGAAGTGTTTGGGAATCTAGGACGAAATATCTCTTTGGGTTCCTCTCGGGTGCATTCGAAATTATCGTATGCTCCGTATTATATCAAATTGATATCGCTAATATCTTCAGAAACAATTATTATTCATTATTTTTAATGTTATTCAAGCTTGAATTTGAGCCAAATTATATTTGTCCGTCTTTGGTCTTGTAGTGTAGTTAATACTTATAATTGCACATTGTTCTTTAAATTAATCATATAGTGCAAAATATGCTCGGTGCTTACGAAAATTATAATTTATATACCAAGGTATTTTTTTTTTCTTCAGAAGGAACTGCAGCTTGAAACATATGTCAAAGCATTTTCTCGATATAACTCTTTTTTGATCTATTGAATTTATAACAAGTTTAGACTCAGATGTAGGTATGTGACGTTAAATATGTTAAACTTCTCAAGATTTCGATCGATTTCGATATCGAATACCATACTGTCAAATCCGAAATAATATTATTTGTCGATTTTTTGTATTTAGAAGGATTTATATGAATGAAAAAAATCCCGATGGCCTGTAGTCAGCGGAAAGGTAAATTTTTCGAAATTTATTGAATTGAAATTTGAACAACCTTTTCATTGGTATACCTACATGTTATTACATAAAATTGTCATAGCCTTGCGGTTAGAGGTTTTTGTTTTGGCTGTTGAATATAAAGCAGACAGGGTTCGAGTCCACTTCAAGGCAGATTTTTTTTTCGCCTATTTCTTTTCAATAAATATACTATATATTTTTTTAATCAGGGTCTATATTAAGATCTCCAGAAAATGTACAATTACATGAAATTTATATTGAGTGTTCATGTTTTATCAATATTTGTTATTTTTCTTTATTAATTTTTATTTTTTTACCTGTGTATTTTATGAAAAATTGCTTTGAACAAAAGTTGTAGGTACTGATTATATATATAACCTAAAATTATTTTTACTAATATTTACACTACGGCTCTTTTTTGATAATTTTTTTAAATGTTTGAATGGTAGCCATTTTGAAACTACTTACCCGATATTGCCCAATAACGAAGTTGACCGAGATATTTGAGAGATTGATTTTTGTAGCAAATTTGAACTTGATACCTTCAAAACTGCGACCTCTATCGTGTTAACAAATTTCGTTATATATATATATATATATATATATATATATATATATATATATATATATATATATATATATATATATAAACTTTTGAACCAAATGTTTTTTTGGACTAACTTATAGACATATAACAACATGCCGTTGAAATTTTTTCGAAATTCAAAAGTGTGAACGATCGCAATAGGTATATTTCTATAAGAAATTTACCTAAAAGATGTGTTTTTTTCTTGGTTAATGGTTGGAAGTGCAAAATGATATATGTCAAATTTGATAGGTTATAATTAATTTGATAAGGATGGCTCGAAATTTGAACGGATAGTTAACTATTGAGGGGACGTAAATATATGAATAAATGTGGATCTGGAAAATCTTTAATATCGTTTAAAAATATGCCTTATTTCGATTCTTTAATACTTATTTCTAGTTACTCGAGAAGGATTAGCTTGTGGTGATTATTGACATTGTGAATTATTGTGAGATTTCCAATGGAGGTTTTTTGATTTTCATCTGATAAGTGATTGCCGAGGGCAGAAGAGGTTTTACTTTTACAAATGTTCCGAAAATCATTCTCCAGCAGCTCTTGTGGTCCTTCCTATATAAAATGATGAAAAATCATTAGAAGTTATGTTGTAGACTCCAAACTTTTGGTTATTCGTTTTCAAAAATTTATTAATAAGTAAGTTGTATTTTCTATATGAGATATTAACGCCAGAGATGTGGTGTTCATTAACAATTGAATGCATTATTTTATGTTGTAAAATTTCAAAGTAAGGGATGGAAATGTATTTATGTACAGACATAGATCCCCAAATATTTTAATAATTTTAATAGCGTTTCTTTGTTGCTTCTTTCAAGCTTACCACCCAATTCATAAAACAATATTTTCTGAATAAATGAGTCTTCTAGTTTTTCTTCAGAAATATAGGTAGTATGAAATATTATTCTCAAAATATGTTATGAAGTTTAGAAATTGTTATATTTAATCTTTTAGTTAGAGTGATGAGGATCGGTTGGGTTGGCTGTCATCTATTTCTGTTTGATATTTTGTTATTTGAGTCCAGATAATGTGAAATCCCTCGACATCAACGTCATTTTTCAATATGGTCAAGCTAATGACTTTATTAAAGGAGGAAACCCTAATCGGATACAGGACGAACGTCCAGTTCAGTTATTGTTGTTGTCAGTGGTAAGGATAATTTCAAGGGATGTATTTGAGCCACTTGTTAGGTCCCGCCAATTAGGACACTGACAGGCAACAGAGGTGACCTCTGTGGCTCTCACAGAATTATTAGGTCTTACTTTGAGCAAAGGAGGGTTGGAAAATTCGGATCTAAGGAGAAATAGAGAGAGAAAGAGATATATCATTTTATCCTTCAAAATAAAACATGAAAGGTCTGAACCTATTTTTGATTTCTTATAGCGTACCAATCCCATGAACAATATAGACAAGCAGGGTCAAATTAAAGTTCGACAAATGTTAATAATAATTTTGTACCTGTTATAATTATATAAATATTTCATTTTTAGAGGGCTTATATGCTGACATGTTCTTACCAGGATACTCAATTTTGGTCATCCAGTTGGACATTCTTTAACAGGACCGAATTGAAAGAAAAACTCGGTCTTGAATAATATTGAACTAATACATTTTTCCGGTAGCTAAAGTATCGAAAATACTTCCATGAAAGATAAACTGCCGAGCCAAAAACAGCACTGGGTATGAATAGTAAAACATTATCACCAAGAGTCTGTGGGCCAATTGAATGTACGACACTTTCAATCATTGTTTACCTGTTGCAACCTCTAGCTGTTTTTGGAAATGGTGGCGGTCATATTCGCAGAGGCTTCTTAGGGTTCATATCCAAAGGGTGCCAATGGCACACTATTACTATTACCATTGTCCATCCGTCTGTCAGCGAGTTGAATCTCATGAACCGTTTTAGGTAGACAGTTCAAATGTTCACAGACTGTGTATTTCTACTGCCGCTATAACAACAAATGGTAAAAAAATTACATAAAGGGGCCTACATAAGAAAACATTTTTTTTGCTCGATTCTAACAATCGTTGTATCTCCAGAATCTTAATAGGTACCTACGGTTGACACATGAAATTTTCAACAAGTACATAGGTACTGCGATGCCGCTATAATAACAAATTACGAAAATAGAATAAAAATTAAAGTTGGTGTCATAACAATAATCTTTTTGTTTTGGTCGATCTTAACAAAGGCTAGATCTTTGTAACCATAATAGACTGACAGGTTCTGTTACACTTCGAATGCAAAGCCCACTCAAATGTGGCCGGCTTTTGTTATACTATCTACTTTTAATATTGTCTTTTCCTAGTTTTATTTGATTTCATTCCTGGTTGCTACTTAGTGCTTTACCTTCCTTATTTTTAATAAACCAAATTTCCAAATTTCAAAGTTTTGATTCCGAAAATTTCACACAAATTCGTATTTCTTGGCTTCCAAAATTTTGTCAGTTTCTCTTTTATGGCCGTATTTCTGATAGATTAGATAGAAAAAAAATATTTCAATTTTAGATATAACCCAATTTTGTTGTCACAAATATATGCTAAACGCACCGTTTTAGAAAATCCCCTGTAAAGGGAATACTATGTAAAAGTTGTTGACCAAACTCTAAAAGGTATCCTACTGAAAATATCTCAGCAAATAAGCTCTCCTGAATTATGTAGTTGCAACAATTAAAAAAATATTAATGATTAAAAAGTGTGAAGCTTTAATTTGGCCCTCATTGTAAAAGGCTCAACAAGAAATATTTTCTTACATCTTTATCCATGATATTTACGTTCACTGCTTTGTCTGTAAATCCATGTTTCAAATATTATGCCTTGAACTTGAGTAGACAATCGCAAACTTTATACCATAGTAATACCATTAGACCTTTTAAAACAGTTTTCCCTGAAGTCTTCTGTGTGCGGTTTGCTTTTAACACGAGTAGAAACGGTCTTCTTTCTCATTAAAAGTACATTATCGCTTATTGCGGTTAGCTTGAGCCGTAAAATGTGCCGATGTTGGCGCCCAGACCCTTAGTCCTGATTAAAATTCATTCTCGCCGTTTAATATGTAAGCTCTACTTCATCCAAGTTGCTGATATCGATCATAAAATTTATAAATCTCTACATTTTCATTTAATTTACTGCCAGTCTTCTTGAAGCGCCTCGCTCTAGTCTACAAAACAAGGCCGACGAAGCAGGAAAGAGTCTGTCTCAGTGATGAATATTTCTTTTTATAGATAGAACATAAAAATCTTTTAAGATGTTAGGACTTTTCAGAGAGTTAGTTTCTTTTACATTTTCAGAAATAACTGAGACTATGACCAGTAATGACTTTACTGATATACATTGACATTGATTCTTACTCTATACCATAATAGAATGTGGAAAAATAGATTATGAGAATCAGACATTATCAGTCAAAAATGTTCTTTACATCTTCACTACACAAAATTTAGAGGGTACTTAATAGAGTAAAACTAATATTACATAATTACCTGTTCTGTTTTCTTGACAAATAAACACTCCTATGAATACTTAGACCGAATTTGCTACTTATATTAGGTAAAATAATTATATATAAATAATTATAATAATAAAAAAATGTTCTTTCTATATATCTAGAAAGTGTCCAATTTAAAATCGATCCCGAAAGAAGGAATCGGAACAGATTTTCTATGGGCTAATAAATGGTTGCAAAATTGGTTTTTGCTTCTTTCAAAACTGTATATACTCCTTCAAAGTCATTAACAAGCCAGTGAGTACATGGTGTAATAAATGAATATCCACTGCAAAACCTAGTAGTACATACCAAACTATTAATGAAAATATAAGGTCTACGGGATCAGGAAGAAGCAATATCTTAATAAATCTGAATCTTTATTTCGCAACAAAAGATCACTCCCTTTTATTATTCAACAAAAGAATGAAATATATGACATATAGTTTTCCATATTACATGTTGTCTTTCAGTATCTAATAAAAATGAATGGGACAGTTTCATTGTGTTGTATTTCCTTCCATTTAATAACTTATGCTTTAAAGAGGCAATATAAACATAAAACATGAAAATGAAATTTACATGCGACTCCGTTACTATCATATACCTCCAAAATGTCATTTGTAGTTACATTAAAGCAAAATTATATTTCTAAGAGAAGTAGAAGTACTAGAACTAAACCAAAATTATTTTAGAATAAAAAAAACAAGTGACATTTAGGGAAAAAATATTTAAAAAAAAAAAAACAAAGAGTAGGTCTGCTGTTTACAACTTGTCTTGAACTTTACCATACTTATCTTCGGATACTTAATGTAAGACACAGAACCTAATATTTATCAAGCTCGCCCAAGAACATACCCAAAGAATATTATGTACTTACGTTTGAATTATTAGTGATGTTTACATAAATATAAATTAGTCTCTATGGCTCAATGGGAGTTCCTTACATTTATCTGTGGATAATTTTAATTAATCATAATTGGATGAGCAATACAAAATTTCAAGTCTCTAACCTGTATGAGGCCAGAGAAATCGCTCAATCAAATATAAAATAAACTATTTCTGAATGTCTCGTTTTTAAAAAGAAAAAAATAATAAATAAATATTTCTTAAAAAAAAATTGGACCGACTTTATTAGTTATTGCACTGAAAAATACAAAATAATATTAATTCTATTGGTGCTGGTTCTTTTGGAGTTGGTGCCTACAACAAACTACCACGGCCCAATTTCAAAATTACCAGCACCAATAGAATTAATATTATTTTGTATTTTTCAGTACAACCACTAATAAAGTCGGTCCAATTATTTGTAAAAAATATTTATTTCACATTTTTGAGTGTAACATTAGTCATGAAAATTGCTGAACGTTCACTAATACCCAAAAAGTTATAGGCTTAGCTTGTACTTGTTATTTATTATTCAGAGATCTCAAAACATTGCAGCGCAAATATACATATTTCAGACTTTACTGCTGTAACTCGAAAACCGTAACTAAATTTAAATGTTGTGACATATAATCTTTTCTTTAATTTGGCCCTCTCATATTCTCAATTTTCTTATAAAAATTGCTCTTCCACATAGCGGAAAAATTGCCCCCTCCACCCCTTTGCGGCGGTTTTTAGAGGGAACGATATTTTGGATTTGATTTCTCTCAATATGGACCATTTCTCATTGTTCCTCTTTCCAATGAAACAAAAATCGTCTAAATCGGAGTACGTTTACTATAGAAAACGCGCCAACAGCAAACACACAACCGAATTGTATACTTCTCCTTTTTTTTTTGAAGTCGCTCAAAAAACATGGGCATCTTGTTTTAAAATTATTATATTGGTTTTTAATCTCAATCTTAATATGGATATTAAGATCGCTAGTTTCACTGGAAGCAAAATTAGTTCTGGATAGACAAACCAAACAGACAGAAAAGCTATAATATAGTAGTATAATATAGTAGTGCTAACATAAAGTTGAGGGTTCTATCCTCCTTTTCTGGAGACATTAATTAAAAGGGATTTCTGTTTCATTCTATGCACTATAAGCGTCATATTGCAATAGACATGCGTTCATTATAGTAGTATATTTCCTAATGAAAAGAGTCTAAAATAGAATCAATTTATCCCAGGTTCTCCTTCTGATGAAACATATGTGGATTAAATTTTCTTTCATTTTATTATTGCCAGTATAGCTATTGATAGTCCAAGCATGCATGCTGCAAACTATTTTTCTACATCTAAATTTAAGTTGCTGTGATGAGTAAATGTACAGCAAATACAGAATGGAAACTCTCTACCATCATTTTTTTATCCTATGAGTACTTCTTATCATCCTTTGGCAACAACTCTAGCATATTTTGCAGTTACCCTATAAATTCCAGGCTTCAGCAGGGGAATCAAAAAGTTATATAGGTAATCACGCTCGAGGGAATATGAGTTACGTTATCACAAAAATTATCGGCTCTCAGGTCAGGGGAACAATGCATATGTGAGCTTCAGATTAGGGCAGCAATAACTTTTTATTGTTGCGACTGGTTGTCGTGATACTGTCAAAATCTTAGCTATTTGGCGCGAATATTACCCTTGAACAGGATTTTTAAAAACTCCAGCTCAATATGAAGTCGAAATATTTACGTGAATTTTTGAAATCGGATGAATAAGTTTGTTTTTCTCAATGCAGACTGCTTATCAGAGAAATAATATACTCTCGGTATCTTAGTATCCGACGACAATGTTTTTTTATATATTCAGATACCAAAAGGGAAAAAACCAAATTATTAGGTATGCTTAGGAAAATAAAATTGTAAATAGATAAAATACCTACTACCGACTATTCAGCGTTTCACACAGCTAATGCAGTGTGGCAGAGGTATTATACAATGTATTACAAACGGGACAACGGAACACAGTATTGCCGTTCTTTAATTTTAACTGTAATATTTTCTTTTGTAATTTTGAAATTCATTATTTACAATCTATAATGGTTGAACATAAAAATATTAAGATAAAATTCAGCCCGAGTGGCGACATTTGCTTGGGATAGGGCCTGATGGTCGGTCAAACCCAGCAAAACAACGCGCTGGACGGTATTTGTAATACGAAAAAGATAATCACAATAGTTCTTAAATCCATTACAAGTGTAGAGGGTTTTACTTCATGATCACCTGGTCCAAAGGTATTTTAGAGATACAGTTATTTGAAAAAAACAGTCATCTTGCGACATTCGGTAAGTTAAGATGGCATCTCTTTTGACACTTCCATAAATAAAATATATTGAGTTGAGGTAGGAGCCCCTTGCAGATATTCACAAGATTGTTTCAGAGAAGGTTATAATCTGATCGGATTATCTTCCTGGCTCCGTCTCGACAAGTGCAATGCCTGCAGCTCTATAAATTTAGTAAAAAATGAATTAATTGAGAAGAAGTAAAATAGCGCCTGGAGTTATGGCTTAGAGCCAGATATTCCTCAGACACCCCTAATAAGCTGGTCAATTGCGCCTAAAGGAAGTAGAGTCCAAAACAGACCATAAGGAGAAGAGTTCAAGTAGTTATATGAAGTTGGTTAATTAGCTAGGTGATGTTAGGATAAAAACACCATTTCTTCACAAGTTTCGATAATATCACTTGAAAGCGTATTACTACTCCATGTTGATTGAGATAGCAGTATACAAGCCATGATGATATTATGCATCATTCATTTTCAAAAAATAATTGGTTTGCGATTCCAGGATATCCTCGTTATTAGTAGAAATAGAAAATGTCGGTCTACGCAATACTGTGAAACTTATGAAGCTGCAAACAATATTTTCACAGATTTCTTCGATTATTATATTGGAATCTGGTAAAAGGGAGTAGCTTTGATATATCTAATGGGTAATAGCAAAAAATTAATTATTGCTTCATGGTTATTTTATGATTAGTATCAGCTGATTGAATATTCTTCCTTCTAAATATTGACATAAGTTTAAAAAATATTCAGAATTAGTATTGTGATTCGCTTTGTTACGACGTTAACATCCATAACAAATTGTAACCTACAAACATGACAAGAAGTATAAATTTCAATCAATCGTCTTCATTTTGCATGTATCATAGTAATGTTTTGCCAATATATAGCATACGCCCATTTTTTTAAATGATTACCGTAAAGTTCCTTTCTTCTGTCTTCAAATTCTCGAAATTCTACTTGTATTTTAAGTAACTCTAAATTAAAAAAAAATGCATCATTCCTAGTCCTAGTTTATGTGAAAAGTTTATTATTTCTTTGTTGCATTCAGCATTCAAATGCATCGAATAGTGAACTTTTTTCAATTTGTGGCGGGGACTTCTTATGAGGACTTATTTCAGTAAGCCATATACTGATTTGTTTAGTTTAGACAACTAAAGTTATACTTATACTAGTTAATGATTACAGCATTTCAATTCAATTTTGATCTTGAGCTTGTTGCAATTTGAATCGCTGAGGAAATCTACAATAGTTTTTGTCATTTATAGTTTATAGGTCATACAAGAAAATACTGGTTTAATGAAAAAAGTATACCATTATTTTTTGATTTAATTCATAAATGAGTCTTTTCAGGCAAACTTTTTATCTTGCTAGACCTAGACTATGTATATAATTTTAGATGGTCGGTTTCTCTAGAGTGCTTTTACTATCGATAGAGTAATATATTCACTTACAAAAAGTAACGCGATCTATATGTAGTGTAGGATCCGACAATAGGTACATTCATTTGGACTTAATTTTTGAACACCTTAAGGAAATATCTGCTGTGAGTACTCACAGGACTCTCTTGACACTCTCAGGTCGTATAATCATTCATTTTTTTGTGCTAAGACAAACAACAATGGTCATATTCAATTTGACATAGGCGAAACCGATTAAAAAATCAAAAACTCTCATTAAAATTAAAATGAAATAGTACTTATAGCAACAACAAAAAATATGGCGCAAAATTGTGGGTTCACACCACAGATTATTACTCAAGTTCATACTCCACATATATGATATAGGTCAAATGATAGCGGTAAGGTTGCCTTTGTGTACAAGTGACAAGTGCTACAGACAGTATGCATGGACACAGTCACGGTTATCTTCTAGTAGAAAATAATGTTTATCCTATTGGTAAAGGTAGTAATTAGGTACGTACCAATAACTGATAATTCACCTCTTGCCTTTTGCACGACTCTAGTGTATTATCGAATAAAGTTCGTCCTAAATTTTTTTAAAAGTTAATTATATACTTAGTGCATTGAAAGCCATTTTGTAAACAAGGAGTACCTGTTTCTGTTTCGGATTAGTAGAATGACAATCAAACACTTGCTGCTAAAAAAAATCAGTGACACTTTAAGTCTGAGCACCCCTGTATACACGTACTTGCCTATATCTTCTTTCCCATATACGTCAAGGCCCACCTTTGATGTTGCATAGCATCAAATTGAAACGTAACACAGCGACTAAGGCTACATAGTTTTTCTTTTCTTGTTATAATTAGCTTATTTCACTGATTTGCTGCTCTTGAATGAATAAAACAAAAAAAAGATAGCTCTCTTTCATTTATATAGTCAATCCTATATCTCAAAGAAACTTTCATCATCCTTTCTGGACGAATTGAAACACCCCAGCCACCACTACCTACCACCGTGAGCAATTTAATTACGAGAACCTGCATCTCTCCTCCATCCTTATTACTCATTTCCATCGACGTCGATTTCGTTTCTCCACAACGACGACGCCAAAAGTTCTACGTGGAGGCAGTTTGTTTGCTGTTGACCTGACGAAAAAAGCGGGTGGGAGTGTAGAGTAGAGAAAAAAGACGACAGGAGCAGCAGGAGCAGCATTTTCAGCTCTCTCATCAATAAATAATGAACGGCAAGCGCACCACCACAGAATGGTGCGCGCTGCATTCGAACGATCAACTTTTTGAAAGGCTAACGAAAAAAACGATGGCCGTGTAGTAGTAGAGACGTTGCTACCGTATAAAAAAAAAGAGTGCCTGAACAAGAGAAAGCGTCAATTACTTTCTCTTTCTATGGTGCAGGAGATTTATTCATGATACGCAAATTGAAATATGTATAGAGTGGCTGGCTGACATGACCGTAACTAGATATTGGAAATGGAGATCAATCAAGATTATCAGGAAAATAAACAAGACTGCAGTTTACTTTTTTGGTATCTGATATAATAGCAGTGTAAAAGAGTCCAATAAAAGTTGCAATTAACATTTTCTGCATTCTGCACAGTAACCTAGAGAAAGTCTAAGAAATGCATCATGCCCTTCTTTCTAAAATATCCCTCACCGAGGGTATCGGAAAAACTTTTAATCAAAAACTGAAATAAGGAACGACCAGAGGACCACCACAGAATGGCTTCCACTGCATTCAAAGGATCAACTTTTTGAAAGGCTAACGAAAAAACGATGGCTGCTCAGAAGTAGAGACTCTACTCTCTTGTACAAGAAAGAGTGCCTGAACAAGAGAAGGTGTCAAGATTTATTCATGCAACGCAAATTGAAATATGTGTTGAGTAGTTGGCTGAATCAATCGATGAAGATTATTAGGAAAATTATTTCAACCCTTACTGGATTTGTTGCAATTTTAGTTAAAATTTTCACTGTTTCTTAAGAAACTCAAATAATAACTGGGTACCTGATATTGAGGTTTTTAACATGGTGCAAGGATACAAATGTTAAAATAAAGACAATTCAACTATAAAACTATAATTACGATGAATGTATAATTTATGAACTCTCAGATTTATGAAAATGTTATGTTCGCTTTGCATTCCTTCTCGTGGAAAAATGTGAAGATGTTTCTTCCTATGGAACCTTTATTCGTCAAAATTAAAGGACGTTTATTAAATGAAGCAAACAGACTCCTAGGTACATATATGTTAATGTAAAATTAAAGAGATTCTTATTGGGAATGCAGTGACTACTTAATAAAAAAAATTCTTTGGATTCAGTCGAGCTTTCGATAATAATTATTCCATTTGTCAGGGATAACTTCAGATCGTTACAAATTATTTTAACAAAAAATAATACTTAAACTCGTGAGTTTATAATTAGTTAGTTAGTTAGTTATTTTTCATGAAATTGATACTCTCCAGAATGGTTCATTTTAAAGTTATATATCTCGTATTGTGAGAGAATATATTTTAAAATTTTCTGAAAGTTTAAAGCAGCGATAACTAAATATATTTTTTTTTACTGAACTTGTATATCTGTCTTTCAATTTAAATGTGTGACATTTTCAAATAGCTGTAACCACTAAGATCATTTTATAAAATATATTTTCTAAATCCAGATTCTTTCAAACCTAGATAGGTCGTTACCAAAACGAATATAAATAACTAATGACATTTCTTATGGAATATCTCCTATTTACAATTAATTTCCTCTTAATTTACGAATTTAAGTAGTTTGAATGCTAATTTGTTGTTGTTGAAATAATTTGTAATGATAATGATAATTTTCCCCGACTGAATCCAAAGAATTTCATTTATAAAATGACTTCATCCAAAAGAAAAATCTCTTTAATTAAATATTCAACCATACATCAATTCAAAATTAAAAATGCAAACAAATAACCGAATAAAATTCAACTTCTAGTTATGAAGTAATACAAAACTATCACCAAACGAGTTACTTCTGTTTGTTCTTATTTGCCAGATTTTTTTTTTCAATAAAACTATGAGAAAAAAATATATTATACGAAATACAGATTATTAATTGAGATCACCTTTATTTTATCCATAATCTTATGCCTTATTAACATCTCTAATTAAGTTATTCGGGGGAAACTAAAACTACTGATTTATAATTCTACCCAGAGAAGAACCTCTATCTTCACTTAATAATTAAGATTAGCCATTGTCGCTTAAGCAAAACCAAAAAATTGTGAGCACAAAAGAATGCCTTGATTTGTCAAATTTATATGTGTACTGCTAGTTTTCTTAGATAATTAGCTTGAATCGATTCAAAGGGTTTTAATTCGCAGGTTTACGACATCCTCTAGAAAATAATATAAACTTTTGGTTTCTAACCAGCCAATACTATTAAGAGCGGGGTTTCAACTTCCAAGAATCAATCTGTTGGAATCTTAATACTACACTACACCAAAATCCTGAAATTATTTGGATATCTAGGGCTGTATGCTCGCCTCAGTGATATAAAGTACGATATAATTTCAATTCCCTTTGATAGCTGGAGCTCAAAATAAATACCTATAGGAAGAGAGAACAATGTTTGCCCAACCGTCGACGTCTCAATTAGGAGCGTTTTTTTATTGCCCTCGTCAGGCCTCATAATAATAAAACCTCGCTAAACAAATTTGTTTTATAAATCCAAAACTAATTTAAATCGAATTTGCTTTGATGTTTACTGGCGGGTAACTTATTACGACTTATTATTCTTTACATATTCATCGGGCGAGAGCTTCTCTGCATTCTGCATTTTTCGTCAGCACCGAAAACTTTTCTCTTTTTTCTCACAAGAATGATTTATGAATTAATATTGTATTTTGATGGCAAACATAATTCTCTCTGAATCTGAAAGCAAGGATTATCATGTTTCTCTTCTTATTCTCTTCTACCTGCCTTCAAGATTTTATGTTTACGGTTCAGTCATAAGAGATATTGGAGTTATCTGAAGTATACAAAATTGCTTCCAGTAGTATAAGCTACTTTTGAGACAATCCATCGTACCTATTATTTATATGATAAATTCCTGTCATGCTTATAGAAGGTGCATCATGAATCAACATACACAGTTCTTATATAATTTTAAATGGAAAACTAAATAATATGTTGAAAAGATAAAAATAAAATATTATTGACAGACAGGATAGACATAATAAGGAATGAATGTAAAGATAGGGTATAGAGGTACAGTTAAGTAATCATAGACGGAGGGACAAGAATTTGAACAAAATTGCCGAAAAGGAGCGCGCTATGACACGAATATTTAAAGAAAGGAAATACAAAAGGAAAAAATACAAAAATCCAGCCTAACCTAAGAGAAATAACAATATGAAAAACTGATTTGAGCCACGTGGAATGTCAGAGCTATGCTGATACCAGATGGAAAAAACAAGGAACAATAGATAGTGATCGTTTTTATCTTCTATAATCAAGTAATGAAAAACAGGGACAGCATGAGGTAGATTTTATGATTTTTGGAAAATTAAGACAGAAAATACTACAATCTAGACCTATTGATGAAAGAATGGCATATCTGAGTAGACCAGCCCTCCTGTCTCTTCTGAACGTATATTCACCTAATGAAAATGCTAGCAAAGAGGATGAAGATAGATTTTAAGTTAAAATGGAAGACGAATTAAAAAGCATACCCAATGAGGACACAATATTATTACTAGAAGATTCCAATGCACAAATTGGGAAGGAGTATTATATAGAAAAGGTTGCAGGAAAATACATAATACACGATAAGACAAACGACACTTGACGGTGGCAACGGTATTTATACATCCTAAATACCACAAGACAACATGGAAATCACCTGAACCATAGTAGTGCTCGGTCAAGGAATTCATATGATACGGTGTAGCTTGCGCAGACCATTTTATGATTTTAGCAAAAGTAACACAAAAAATTAGAAATTATAGTAGTGAATCGAACAGACCATTGAAATGCAGCAGAGACAAGTCATAAAACAACGAAAACATAGAGAAGGAATATATTTCACAAATAGAAACATTATTAGTGTAATATGGACAAACAAGATGGAAAAGTTTATTTTAAATATAGTTCTTGACTCAGTTATAAGAAAGAAAAGAAGTCACAAACATCAATGAAGTCAACACATTAGAATTACTAACCCTAGGGGAAGTGAAAGAAGTACCACCACCAATAGAATTAATATTATTTTATACTTTTCAGTGCACCAACTAATAACGTCGGTCCAATTTTTTGTAAAAAATATTTATTTCACACTTTTGAGTGTAACATTAGTCACGAAAATCGTTGAACGTTCACTAATACCAATCAAGATAGTACTTATCCTATTACCCACGTATATTCCTTGCTTGTAGTTATTATTGAGATCTCAGAACATCGCTGCGGAAATACGCTTGAATATTTTAGTTGTTACCTTTTTAACATCGATTTTACTCGAAAACCGTAACTCTAAGGGAAAAATGTTTATTATAAATGTTGCTACAAATAATTATGTCCTTCATGTACTGCCCAAAGATTTTCAATTTTCGACAGAAATCGCCCTCTCCACATTGCACATCTGAGAATTTAACATGCGTCTATCTCGAAAACCGTAACTCTTGAAAAAATGTTCAATTTAAACATTTCCGGATATTGTCCTATCTTTAATTATACCATCTCAGATTTTCAATTTTCGAGAAAATTTTCCCCCTCCACCCCCTCCGCGGGCGGTTTTTGGAGGAAAGGAGATGTCGGATTCCAGTTTTTTATGATTATGGGACCATTTCTCAAGGCTCCTCTTTCAAATGAATCAAAAATCTTCAAAATCGGACTACGATTACTATATGAAAGGCGCGCACAAACCAAAAAAAAAGCACACAGTCGAATTGTATACCTCCTCCGTTTGGGGTTCGTCGGTCAAAAAAAACATATGAATATCAAATTTACATAGAAATGCTCATTAGAATGATTAGAATGACCATGGACTACACAAAAATTAGTTTTCCACCAGAATAAAAGGGAATCGCTGGATTTCTTGATCAACAAAAGTTGTAAGACAAGGAGACTCACTACCCGCAACACTATTCAATTTATAACAAGAAAATGTTATGTTTCCGTACCCTTGTGTCGGATGGACGGATGGATGGACTTAGTAATTTGTTGTTATAGAAGTAATAGAAATTATCACATTCTCTAAAAACTCAAGTTACATTGTCACATATGTGCGAGCTGATTAGATTGCAGGTTATGTTGAATGCTGACATAATTCGTATATTACTTTGGTAGCATATTGAAATATATTTTCAAATTTCAATAGCCAATAGCTAAGAAAATAATAGAATAGCGTGGCCTGTAACTTCATCATGCAGAGTTTTTGAGAAATTCGCGTGAACTTAACGAATTTGTTGCATATTTCACACTTAGAAATATGCTGAGGTAATTCCAGTTAGACCAGTCTACAAGGCTAAATTGCTACGTGTTTTAATTCTAATTGTTATTCGAAACCCAAGTGAGTGATAATTTTGAATGAATTTTAAAACTATTCTCTTGGATCCAATTATCCTTAGGCAAAAAATAAAATATTTCCTCGTGATTTCACCCAGGCTAACACCTACTCTTTCTGTTTTGACGTACGTCTCTGATCTATCCTACGATTTCCAATCACGCTTTTCTCCAATATTATGTTCAAGTTCTTTGTCTTGTTTTAACAAAACTGTATAACCGGCTTGGTGTTATCAATAAGCATGGTTAATATGTATCCATGTAAAATATAGTGCCATTCAGATATTTCATACTGGAAGTAAATGTTCTGTTGAGCCGAAGTATGACGTCGAACTGTAACTAATCATCCTAAGTTGGGGGGAATCCAAACACACTTAAAACTTAGAGAGAGGACGTACTCAAATCCTTCTCACCCGTAGAACAAACATTGACCCGTAAAATTAATAACGGCTAAGATTGTTTAAGTTTGAAGTTGTCCGGGCATTATTGAGGTTCAAAATGTTACTAGGTAGGAAGTTATATACATATACATGTAGTAGGAAATTGGTCACATTGAGCAAACAGCAAGTTGATTTTGTAAGTTTCAGTTGGAACTAAATAACAAGCAAACAAAATATGTATTGCATGATGTATCGCACGGTCCAAAAAATAAAATCATTCGCAGAAGGTACGCCGTACGCCATAATGGAAATTGAATCACCTTGCATAACATAATATTCCAATATTACTTGTCACTTTAAGGATCCGAAATCCTTGGTTGATCAGTATTGAAAGAAATGTTCAAACCTAGACCAATGAATTAAGGAACTTAACAAATATTAACCATGCCTAGATGTCCATCCAAATGTTTTAGAACTTAACTTTTTATACGTCGAAACATTTGGAATAAATAGATGATTTTATCAGGATGCTCTCTTATTCCCAATTCTAGTTCGTTTATATTGGATAGTCTTCCGTAGTTCCTTGAAAATAAATCGATGTAGATACTGCAGATGCAAGTACACCCAATTACAAACGAAATTTTTCATTGTCCAATAGGTCCAATAAAAGCGCATGACAGATAAAAGTCTGGGATAAAACTGCAAATTGACAAAATTCAGAAAAACTGAATTATTATCAAAATACGCATTTATATAGTGTAGTTATTTTTATTATGTGGTATCCTATCACATATAATTTCATTTGTTTTTTGTTAATCGAATTCTCTCTGCCTGAACACAATCACACTTATTAAATAAATCCAATATGTTCAATTCATCAATGAAATGACAACTAATTGAGATGTCTGAATAAAGTAGCGACATATCTCTATCTATGACAATCATAATTCTCATTTTAAATTTTTTGTCAGTAGCAGTATATTGCTCGCATGATATCTCTGTGTTATCAGGAAAAAGGACTGACCAGTACGTCACCACAAACTGACTAATATACTTCATTGATATTTAAGCCATTATATAGAACCGAAGTAAATTCTTGGTAACGTTTAATATGTTCATTAATATTTATATTTTAGCTAACAATCTGCAATGTGAAAATTATTCTGAATAAACTTACAAGTCTTGAGTAAACATGTTGGAAGTATTTTGTATATGTTATATTTGCACTAATCTCTTCCCTCTTTTGTATATGACTTCAATCTGACAATTGAAAAGGACCCGCTGAGATATGACGATTGTATGCTTTCCAAACAAAAGTTATGAATATTCTGGAAATTTCAATAAATATGCATTAGAAAGTAATCATTGCTCTGGATTGCGACGTTTGCTTTAATATGTATAGTAATTATGTAAAATATAATAAAATAAATAAACAATAAATATGCTATAGGTAATGAAGATAGAATAAGCCATGGCTCCCAGAGAAGCTGACAATATATTTATCTCAAAATGAACAAACAAACTTATTTAAAGAATACATTACTCACGCCATAATACAAAGGATGTCTCAAAGCTGTGGAATTTTATTGAAATAAAAATAAGTAGATTCATGCAAACTGACCTAAATATAAAGTTGGGTACTTTGGGCGATTTACGTTCCTGAAATTTTGAAAGGTTTTTTTCTATAAAATGCCTCATACATGCATATTATTTACTACAAAAATGGTACTGGATAATCGTCCATAACTCTTATGGCTTTTGGACAAATGTTATTTTAAAAAGAATCTGTAAAAAATATAAAGATCTGAAAATGAATGCAAATAAATAAAAAAATCATACATACAAAGTTTTATCTGAAAAATGAAACGAATTAAGACCTTTTCAATAACCTTTTGATCAAAAACAAATAATTTTACACTTTCCTAAAAAAATGTAGTGAGATATATTACAAAAAAATACTTTTAAAGTGAAACGTAAATTTAAAAATAATATTCTCAATTTCATTTAAAGAAAACTAGGATTAGGACTAGGACTAGGACTTTTTCTGCAAAATCGAATACATAAAATACAAATTTTGTGAAACACTAGAAAAGAAATAAAGTCTTACCAGGTGTACCTTTTTGAAGGAAATAAATTGATTTCTTAAAATCAGATACATAAATTCCTTTTTATCCAATACCATAGAAATTTAAAAATAATAAAAAATATACCTGTAAGTCTATGGATACATATTTTTCAATTTACTTTCTCCACTAAACATTGTTCGTTAAATTTGTTGTGCTGTTTTAGTTTCGACGGAAATGCCAGATTAAATGTGCTTAAAGTTAAGCTAGCAGATCATTTCTTATTTGAACCTTCCACCGAAACGGAAAAGACACAAAAAAATAATTGCAGTACAAAATTAGCACATAAAGGGACAAAGCGAACTGATTTTCGATACTTTGGTCTGCTATAGCTGAACGGAGGTGTACAGAGTTTAAAATACTCAAAGCGTTGAGTAAACACGTTCTAGAGTTACCGTTAGTTGTATTCTTTCAGACAAACTTATTGATAAAACACTTAAGTAAAATGAGGTACATAAGTTTATAATTTTAATTTGAGCAACTATTAAAGCTTTTTGCAATAACTCAAAAATAGAACAATATTCTCAAATCAGGAGTTAAGTAAACAATGAAAAAATAACTTTAATGCGAAAAAAGCATCGGATGTTCTCTCTATAAATTTTCATATTGATTAGCTTCACAAATATCTACCCTTTGAAGAAAGAAAAAAAAAGATGTCGAATGAGTTTTTCGAACATTTTAAAATCGCTAGAGCTAATGATTTTGACCGACGAACCCCGAACGGAGGAGGTATACAATTCGACTGTTTGCTTTTTTGGTTCTTACTCGCCTTTTATATACTAAACGTACTCCGATTTTGATGATTTTTGATTCATTTGAAAGAGGAGGTGTGAGAAATCCCATATTCATAAAAATACAAATCTGAAATCTCCTTCCCTCCGAAAATCAAAAATTCGAGATGGCAGAATTAAAGATAGCGAAATATCCGGAAACGTTTAAATTGAACATTTTTTCAAAAGAGCTAGGGTTTTCCAGTTGCTGGGATGTTTTGAAATATGTGTATTTTCGCTATGTGGACGAGGCAATTTCTTTTGAAAATTGAAAATCTGAGAATAGGAAATTAATGACCAGATTATTCGTAGCAACATTTATATTGATTTTTTTTCCATAGAGTTACGGTTTTCGACTTAAAAGTGTGGTAAAGTTTATAATATGCGTATTTCCGCTACGATATTCTTAGATTTCTGAATAATAGCAAATACCTAAAGCAAAGCATACATGGATAATGGTGAACTTTCAACGATTTTCGTGAAAAATGTAACAATCTAAAGTGTGAAATAAATATTTTTACAAAAAATTGGACCGACGTTATCAGTTGGTGCACTGAAAAGTACATAATAATATTAATTCTATTGGCGCTGGTACTTGTGAAGTTGTGCAGTTGCAATTAGATTGATAACTTTTGCCACCAACTTCACAAGTACCAGTATTTTGTATTTTCAGTTTTGAGTGTAACATTAGTCACGAAAATCGTTGAACGTTCACTAATACCAAAGAAGATAGAACTTATCCTATTACCCACGTATATTCTTTGCTTGTACTATTATTTAGAAATTTCAAGACATCGCGGCGGAAATACGCATAAGTGCTTTAGATTTTACCATTTTACTACCGCAGTAACTCGAAAACCGTAACTCTAAGAAAAAAATGTTCATTACAAATATTGCTACAAATAATCTGGTCTCTCCTGTGGTATCCACAGGTTTTCAATTTTCGAAAGAAATCGCTCCCTTCACATATCGAAAATACACATATTTGAGATTTTAAGATTGCTGTATCTCGAAAACCGTAACTCTTTTGAAATAATCTTTAATTTAAACGTTTCCGGATATTGTCCTGTCTTTAATTATGCCACCTCAGATTTTCGATTTTCGAGAAAAACTGCCCCCTTCGCCCTCTTTGGAGGTGTTTTTTTAAGGGAAGGAGATGTTGGATTTGAGTTTTTATGAATATGGGACCATTTCTCAAGTTTATTCTTTCAAATGAATCAAAAATCATCAAATAAAGAAAAAGCATACAGCTGAATTGTATACCTCCACGGTTTGGGTTCGTCGGTCAATAATAATGGAATAGCTTCTTCCTATTTATTATAAATTCGGTTGAACATTTTGTAACTAAGTAAACAAACGGGGCACACACTTTGCATAGCATTTAGCCCTGTATCGCCTGTGCTTCTCATAAATCATCGCTGTGAAGTGGCCGTATCGAAGCACCTCACCTAGAATTCTATGGTAGAAATAACTAATGTGGCAGCTAAGCTCTATTGTATCCCAGCGACATTGTTAATACACACGTTATTAAAGTTCAGTTTTTAATTTTTTACACGATCTTTTGTCAATAAGTACTTTTCCGTAGACACAGATCAATGAAATATATGATGATACATCTTTTAGTATCCCCGCAATATTCTCTAACAAGGTTCATTTTCGAAACTTTCCTCCATTATTGTCGCTGTTTACTGGGCATAAAATTCCCCATGGATTTTTTTGCATTGTCGAAACCCTCAAGCCCGTAAAACTTTCTCCGGGCCCAACTTATCAACAGAAAAACCGTGGATCAAACAGGTATTTTATATTTTCTCCATCTAACGACCAATTATACCACATTCTCATTGTTATTTTTTGGTACAATATGATATTGTATTTCGAAAAGGCATTGGAAAACGTTGATGCCAGTGACATTGCTACTGTGCAATCGTGCTTTTATTTAACTCCGTAAAGCTAATGTGAATTGGGGAATTTTATTATCTGATACACCCACCATAGACCGGTCATGTTAGCCCAAAAAATAGAGGTAAGTTTACAAACACTCACATAGAACTGAAAATTTGTACGAATGTTCGGAACACCATAATAAATGAAATGTGAAAAGTCCCCATCAATCCGCCATTTGAAAAAAATACTCAAGGTCAAAGTTCGGAGATATAGGTTTTTTACGTTTTTCGGCCAAAGTTTAAGTTTTATCATAAAAATGAATTCAAACTGTAGGTCATGCGATTTTCTATACAATTTTCACTTTTTTTAAGTCATCATTTCTGAGATATAACGATTCAAACTTGTATTATTCATAATATGCATTATTACGCCGCGTATATGTATATTATTATGTACATGACTGGAGCTGTACTTCTCAAGAACGTCTATCAACGGTAATCACTAACCTTGCTAGCAACACGAAAGTACCTATGGCCAAAAGTACCGATTTTTTTCAAAAAGTTAACATTGATATTAACAACGTCGAAGTGACATACATCATCAATGGAGGATATGTTTTACACCGCGTTGTACGGGGTTGCGAAGAAACATTTAGTGATAAGTATTTTAAATAAATACGTTCAGTAGGTATGTCCGCATTTTGGCCATAGAGTTACTGTAGTATTTGAAGACTATACCAATTGTACGAATAAAGCCGCAGAACAATGTCGTCGAAGTACAGCAAAATCTTCATCGTTTGATATTGGTCGTGTCCACAGCAGTTTCTGATTATCAATCGATTAGTAATCAGTAATCAAAAATAGTATCTTGTGGACATGACTGATTACTGATGACTACCAAATGAATAGAAATATATGTTTTAAATTCGCAAATTTTATTTTTTAGAAAGATTGAAACCATTAAAAATGGAAGGAGACGATTTTTGACTGTAGAATATATTTATAATGAAAAAGATTATTTAGTGCAAGATACAATATATGTCCATAATAGAATTGCTATTGGTAGTATTTCTTGTTTATTGTAAATTTCAGTTATTTAAATATAATTAATACCTGCAATTATTGGTACATTGTTCATGGTGGAAGGAATATTCGCTACAAAATCTCTCAGCGTTTCCATCTCATCTTCGTGGATAACTCCCGGAACTAAAATTCTAGATAAATTATCTATAATATGAAAGATATTTCCAAGCTATCAAAATTATAAATGAAAATTTAGAATGAGTTATATCAAAATTACAAATTTTGGTAAGTCCCTAGATACTTCACAACAAATAGAGAGCATCTCTCAAAAAGTAATACGTTATTCCAAATTTGTCTCAGTAAATCTCAGGTTCAAACGGAAAAAATAATAGATCTATGGTATTTTCGAGATGGAAACATACGACGTGTGATGACCGAATGTCAAAGTTCTGATACCTGATTGGTGCTTTTGAAACATCGGCAGGTTTCGATAGGTTTCGCTAAACAGAACGCAAGTTGCGTTTTGTATCTCGAAATCACCACTAAAACGATGGGTTATGTTATAATTGTTTAGTGATAGCTGTCATATTAAAGACGTCAACTTTTTGATTACTGAATTAGTAAGCGATTGGTAATCAGGCACTGCTTTGGACACGACCATTATATTTCATCAGTCTATGTCAGTTCCACCAGTCAATAAAAATGCCTTGCCAATACCCACAACCAGTCTAAATTCATTTCAATGTTAAAAAAAATATTTACCACTGAAAATATTTCTGTCAAACAGGCTGATAATGATGAGGAGTTTTCAAAAATGTTTGAGAAACAAGATTTAGTTCATTGTGCTGACGTTTTTAAAAAGAGTAACTCTACTCTACTACTCTATTTATGTAACGAGCTACAAAAAAATACCTGCTTAGATAAGTTTCGATATGTATATTTTGTAAAATATACTCGTAAGAAAAAAACAAGCGCAATAAGTTTATCTTGCTCCAACCTCTGCTTCTGATCATCAACATCTATTTCGGGTTATAGTATCAAGTCCAATTATGGCTTGGTAATAAACTAGATCCAAAAGCCTGGAGTTGGAAGTTTATCGACAATACACTGGAACCAATCCAGACTTTACTCCCACCTGCACCGGAAAAACTCTTCAACATATTTTTTTTGCAATTGTAAAAGGGGATGTAATGCTAAATGCGGCTGCAAAAAAAGTTGGATTGTTTTATTCATTAGAATGGACCGGTTGTCAAGGCCAATCATGCTCCAATTTTGATTCGCCACTAAAAGATTGTTCATATAATATCAGCGATCCGATTTATCGCTGTTAGAACCATTTTTTTACACCCAGCAGGAAGAAAAATAAGAACAAGAAGAAGGTGAACAAAAAGAAGAAGAACAAGAAGAACAAGAAAAAGAGGAAGCAGAAGTATTAGATGATTCCGTATAATTTTCCCCATTCCTTAAAATTCACATCGCCTTCATTATTTCCAATAGCACCAATTTTTATTATTAAATAATATTGAATTAAACAGAATCACAATAGATCGTGAAGAATGCCTGTCGGAAAAAAAAACGTAGATACACTACCTCATATGTGGCGTGTAAAGGTGTGCATATTATGAATAGTACAACTCTCTCAACTTTTGAATCGTTTGATCGAACCTATTTTTATGATAGAACTTACCGTTTGACTGAAAAACGTAAAAAAACATGTTTGCGAACTTTGATCTTGAATATTTTTTTTTTGTAAATGGCGGATCGATGGGGACTCATTTCCTAGTGCAGTCACTTAGAAACCGTACTATTTTTTGAAAGATTGGCTTTAATTTTCTTCGTCCCCTCCACTCCTCTTGGGAGAAGTTTTTGAGAGGAATTACACGTTTACTATTTATAAGGCGCGAACATCTATAAAAAAACATTCAGACAAACAGTCGAATTGTATACCTCCTCTATTTGGTTCGTCGGTCAAAAATTAGAAAGGGAGTTTAAAAAAGACCTTCAATTCCGCGATCTTTGTTCATAGCATGTCCAATTTATGGTAAAAAATTATTGTTTAATTTATCCGTTTCTGTAAATAATCTTATAGCGATAGAAACGTAAGTATATGATAAGGAAATTTCATGCCCTATGACCAGAGGGGTAACTGGGCATAATAGTTATGTGTATCTATAAGAATTGTAGCTCCTAAACGGATGAACAAATTTTGCTTTAGTTTTTTTTGTTAGAAAGGTGACTTGAGCGAAAGTGTTCTTAACTAGCTTTTCTTTGATTTCTATATCTGTCTGTAGCATCGTAGCTCCCAAACGGCTGAACCAATCTTGATTTACCTTTTTCTCCTTTGAAAGGTGACTCCATCTAGAGTGTTTTAGCTAGTTTTTTTTCTTAATAGGTTTATCTCTGTATATGTCTGTCTATTTGAGGCACGTAGCACCTGGCCTAATGAACCGATTATTTATTTTATTGATTTTGAAATTGAGTTTTTTAGCTCCTGTTTTGTATGAGTAAGTTTAACGTGCTTATATGTTTGTCTGTTTGAGGCAACGTCGCTTCCAAACGAATTTGATTTCTTTCTCATTGTCTGGGTTTCTTAAATTTTTAATTTAATCTTATTCAATTTAGGATTATATCTAGCAGACAGCACTTGTATAACCATAATAAATAAGATCTGCTTAGTGCCTTTGAAGCAAAACATATTATTTTGGTCAGCAAATCCTAGTGAGTACCTACCTTTTCATAAACATGATAACACTTGAAAGTTCCTTCTCTATTATAGATAGAAAACGAGAATCAATATTTCAAAGTAGAGCAGTGTATCTAGGGCCAGGTGAAAGTGGATTCGAAAATTAGCTGGCACGACCTTCAACAGGAGGAGGATTATTCTCCCGTGAGAGACAAAGCCTTTGGTCTTCGTATCGAAACACACGATCTGTGTACGGGTAACAGATTGTTGAGTTTCTGGAATTTGGGAGGAAGGATCTCCTCCACATGGCCATTGTTCCGCTATTAATTTCGACCGAAGGACTACTAGTGCGATTATTATTCATGCTAGGATTGCCGGGGGGTACAGAATTTAATATCGTGTAGTGTGATATAAGCGTTGGCTTCGTTTAATGTTTTGGAGAGGAATACCCGATTTAGATATAGAGATGAAATAACAAGTAGGGTGAGGCTGAGATGCTCTTGAGTTAGTTTTTTTACAAATGAGACTATGAATATGATATAGGATGGGTAAAGTAAGATAGATACTATCAACATCCTACAGGGCATTTATTAAATTTCTATATTTTATCAGAGAATATTGCAGCAGCAACTATCAGTGGGAACTAGGTAGTGAACAATTGTTACAGGAGGTTATAGAGAACGAAAACATAAATTACCTTGGTATTACTGTTCCGTATGTAAAAGGTAAAATAAACAACAAACTATTACCTACCGTGTGTTCTAGACTACAAATACAAAGATACCTACATTATCAACCTTGCAAACAAAAAATTAATTGTTTAATCTCTACTTACAAGACAATTGTTACTGTTCATTGACAGAATAAGGTTTTACTACTGGGATACCACGTGTTATATTCAGTTTTAATTATAATTTTCAATGTGTCTCAACAATTTATTCAAAATATATTTTAAAGTGGTCCTTAAAGTAAAAATTTATTTGAGAGAAAAACAAAACTTTCACTTTTATTGATTATTTATACACTTTAAATAACGAATAATTTATGATAAAACGAGATTATTTTTGATCTACGGTAATTTTGTAGTAGCTTTTGCTTCAGGTTTACTATTAGCGGGTCTTTCCTCTGGGTGTTTTTCGTAATACTTTTCCCAATCTTCTAGATTCTCACAGTCCCACTTGAATTCATGTTCTCCCTCGACTATCTTTCCGCAGAATGTTCCTATAAAATAGAAAAATTTGTTATTAAACTTCATGAGGAACTGAACCTCATAATATCTAGTTTATATTACTATCAATGTGCAATATGAGCACAGGTATAGCTCAAATTCACTGAAGTACGAGTATGGAATATGCTACGAGGCGAAGGCGAGTAGTGACAACCACATGAGTCCGAATGTGAATTTGACACGTATTACCTAGAAGCGAATTTTTGAACATGACCGTCAGTTTCACTTTTTTGCTCACATTTAGGATATCTAATTTTTTTGCAACCCCTGCTTTATCATTTTAATTTTAGTTAACTGTTTAGTTACCTGTGACAAGTCAGTAATATTAGAGATATATTTATTAATCTTTGAACTAGTATTTGTTGTTTTGAGTTTTTGAGGTTTGGCATCTATAGTTACAGTAGCATGGAAGAGAAATGGAATATGAGATTATTAATACATTAATTATAGTTGTCTATCAAAATTATTAAACCTCATGTGTAGGATGCGTTACTATTTAAATACTCTGGCAAAATAAAGCATTGCTTGTGTGAAGTCATTTATTTTCCGCACTAGTACCTACGGTAACGTGAATCAGAATTGATAACTATACCATATTTCAAAAAGAGAGAGAGTAAGAAACTATGAGAAATAAAAAGATCTCTATTGTATTCTGCGGTAGAAGCGTTATAGTAAGGTCCATAGATATTCGTTCATCATAATTTAGTACTCTCTTTTTTTTAAATGGAGTAACTATAACTACATCACTTGCAATTATTATAAAATGAAAAGTTATCGTCAAAGATGAAGATATTGAGCATTTTCGACCCAACAATCAGTTGTCGAAAACTGAACTTTCAAGGTATGTGTTACAAAAAGATTTTCTTTGTTAATATTTACCGCTTGACTCCTGAATAACGGTTGTAGCAGTATCATTACATTGGCAATTTGGCTTAAAGAGAATATTGCAAGGTAGGATGGACTTGAGGATTGTTCCATGACAGTTGACATCACCATTTTCTTCTTTTTGTGGCTCAAATCCCTCTTCACATTTACAGTCCTCTAATTCACCAGCATATACAAATGCAACCAGTGCTAATGCCGTGATAATTATTTTCCTCCTACAAGCATAGTGAAAAACATAAATGTGAATATCTAAGACAGGTAATTATTATATATTTTCTCTAAATTAAAATTTGCATAAGCTTCTTAAATTGTCCGAGATTTCCAAGGTATATGCCTATCCAGAATTCCGTTTTCTTAGGAATAAGATAGCTACAGTCTTGGTACATTCGTTTGCTGTTAACCGTTAATCATTTCCCGATGTTTAGAATACTCAATATATGAGTTCATTCCGAAGGCAAAGTTTTATTACTAACTTCATTAAGAAGCAAGAATTGTTGCAACTGCTGAGATAATTTGTTTTCAATAATTATTCAGGCTTATTTAAATATTACTCAGTTTTAAGATGAAAAATAGATAGGTCAAGTGAAGATTCAATGATCTAATACAAAAATGACAGTTCGGAATTTGGGTAGTGGCTACTAACTACATTTGCCCTGACATATCAAGAAAAAGGTCTACCACCTGATATTGAAAAGGGACATTAGTACCTTGTCTCAGGGTGTAAATGGCAGGTAAATTGTATCCGGTACTAAGTATCTTAGCTGCGACAAATACTACTCCATTTTTTGGTTTTTTTACTTAAAACCCTTTACAATCATTAAGGATTTGCCTTGCTGTAAAAAATCAACTAATCCGAAATATTTAAAATTCTCTTATGTGATTTATAATCACATAAAATCCAACACACAAACTACACTCACATACATAAAATTGGGGACAATCTAAAATTAGAACAAATTTGATGTATGATAACTTTTTCTTCAATAGGCCGATTTCAATCTTTTTTTTACATGTAGGTAACTGTCATTTTTTTTAATTCTCAAAAGTACAGTTTACATGTTGCAATATACAAGAAAATAAAAAAGTTATTTTTTTTCTCTTAAGTTTGTAACACTCTGTAGAGTAACTTTGCAATGTATCTACACTATATTATGTTCTTCTGCAAGGTTTGGTTTTATTCTTCTTAGTATCGTTATCAGTTTAAGAGATATGAATTTAAAAAAAAACTTTTTGATCAAATTAAGAGCGTCAAATGAAATACCGCCCCACAACAAAATCGATCCACCACCAAAGTTAACCCTTTCGCTAAAATTACATTGGGCGAATCTCTCCCCTTGTCGCCTTCATACTCTTTCTCGTTCATCAGGTGACCTCAGGGAAAATCTGGACTCGTCTGAAAATAGAACTTGCCTCCACTCTTGAGGGTTCCAGTGAATATGTTCTTGCAAAAAAAGAAGTCTATTAACTCGATGCCGTCTAAGGAGCTCTGGACCAGTTGCCGGTCTTCTGGCCCATAAATTGAATCCATTCTTCTTACTGTTATTTCATTGACAGTAACTTAACGAACTGTTTGACGTTTATTTCTTATGACTACTGCACTGGTATGCCGATCTCCTAATTCTCAGACTCGAATGAACCGATCATCACGGGCGGAAGTAGCACGATTTTAAATGCTCCAAATGTCTGATAAAACTGTTTGACAAATGCAGAAAACGTTTCCAAGGAATCTTTAACATTCCAAACAAATCAAAAGTGTTTTAAATAATTCTTGCCAAAAGTATACCTAATGTTTATTTAAAAAAATCATATCTCTTAAACGGATAACCGAGAAGAATAAAACAGCAAAATGTTAAAAATGAATTAAACTCTACAAGAAAACATAGTTTAGCAAAATTACTCTAAAGAGTGTTAAAAACTAAAGAGAAAAAAATACTTTTGTATTTTCTTGTATATTTCAACATGTAAACTGTCTTTTTTAAATTCGAAGACAATTTATTAAAAACGAAACAATTATCTAGATTTTGAAAAAACAAATTGAAATCGGACTACGGAAGAAAAAGTTATCCTACATTAAATTGGAGTAATTTTTGGTTGTTCCGAATTTTATGTCGGTGAGTGTAGTAGTTCCGACAACGCGTTCAAATTCTCTTAAATAATAATCAATTTATAAAATGCACTGGAGATAATTTGCCGAAACTTATTACTTATTACCTTGTATAGAAGACATACCTTCTAAAAAAAAAGCAAGTGGTCGAACCTGTACTCAAATGCTTCATCCAACAATCAGGAATAAAGTTTCAGCAGATTTTACTCGAATAATTTCATTGGTATATTTATTGCATACTTATATCCAAATCTATATGTCTTTTCATAAACTTATAGCTATTAAATTATAATGAATCAATGAATAACAATAAAATTCGATGTACCTATCAGATTACTGTAAACAGTGGACAACATTTCCTCTTTTTGTTATGCAAGTGAATAAATTATAATCGATTTGTTGCCGACATTTTTCCATTTAAAATAGTTTTTTTCAACTTTGCACATTTCTAATATTATTTTGTTTATTTGTTCCCATTTCTACGTGCTGCACAAAAAGTAAATCAATCGTGTTTATTATTTTACTTGACTCTCGAAAATTTTCACTTAGGTATAATCTCCCTAGTACTTGAATAATTTCCGAAAAATTTTTCGAGGTGCAATTTTTTGAAAATTTCTCGATGCTCCTTCCGAAGAAAATTTTCTTGAAAAAATTCGAAACTGAGAAAAAATTTTATTTAAAAATTAAAACCATTTCTTATATTATATAAATAAATATTTATGCCAGGGAAATTATCACTTATTAATTTTGGAGCCAAGTCAGGTGACCGAAAAAAAATATCGGAAAATTCAGGTTGTCGTCATAGCAGCCTGTCAAAATCTAGACATCTAGGCTTAAAAAGTTAGTTTTACATATATGCATTTAATAATTTACTTGCTCTCATTAGGAGAATATAGTTTTTAACAAAAAGGGTGATAGAATCTTAATTAAACTTGATATGAAAGTATGTTTATTTCAAAAATGAGAACAAATATATATAAAAAATGTGTACTTACATTGTCTACTTGTGCCGTTCACGCGAACTTGTTCACAACTGGATAAACGAAGAAAATACCGTTTTATCAGACCTCAACAGGTTTCATAATTATTTATGAGGCTGATCTTCTGGTGGTCAATAATCTTTAAATTATTTCAAAACATCGAAAGGCGTTTCCATACATAAGTAGGTACGTGTATGAAGTAAATACCTACATTTCGAGAATGTTGTTGCCGCTCCCATAGATGAACTTCATTATTATTTTGCATATTCTGCAAGATGAGTGATGACTTTTGTTCTATTGGCGGAACCTTGGTAGGTGCGCTTGTCATTGATAAGAATGATTCATAGTCCAAGATTTAATGTTACTTATCTACTTAAGACTCATAACATTCAATTGTATAAAAAAAGAGGTCGCAAAAGATGTATATTTCTGTTCAATTTGTTTTGTTATAAAATAACCAATGAAGAACAAATCATTTAAAGGAAATATATTGTATACTATGTATATGTTCCCCCGGTACTTTTTTAAAAAGAAAAATAAATTTTACATATTGCAAAGTTAGTAAACAGTTGTAAGCTCCACTTTTTCAAACAGAACATTCTATATATTTTTCACATGGACAAAAAAGAGCTCGGTGAAGCTGGCATCGCCTACTGAAGAATTGTATTTTTGTGTATATCAAAATAAGGGGTTATTTGGGTAATGAAATGGTACCAAATTCAAAAATTTTGGTACAGATGAATCAATATAGATAATTTTGCAAAAGGAGTAATAAATCATCAAATTCTTTTTTCATATAATTATTAAGTGCTAATTAGGATCCTAACGATGGGATAATTTATTTATTAATGTTAGTTACATTTACAGCTGAAGATAAAAAAATTATGATTCAGGAGTAACTACATCGAATTTTCAAATGCCAGTATATTGAAATACCAGAATGAAAAAGTGATGTGTAAATTAGGTTCCCAAGATAAAAAATTGGCTTATAATGAACTAACAAAGATATTCAATATTAAATAAAGTGTACTAGCTTCATGAGAAACGTAAAAAGGAGTGATTAACCATCGAATGAGGAGCTAATTAGAGGCTCTGTGATGGTATAAAATACTCACTAATTAGGTAGGTACAGTCTATAGCCTCCAGTAATATGTTCAAACCTGATGATTATTACATTTCTTTTAAAAAAAGCAAACAGCTCCAAGCTAAACATTGCACTCTTAGAACATCGCAAGGTCTGTAATTTTCGATCAACATCCAGACAGAGGATGTACCTAGGTACAATTCGACTCTGCTTTTTTTCTTATGTTCGTACGTGCATCACATAATAAATGTACTGCTATTTTGATTGTTTTTTTATTTGAATAGAAAATTTCCTTTTCCCAAAAACTGTATAAAAAAGGGGTGAAGGGGGTATACAATTTAGATAGTAAATTCATAAAGAAACCATATTCGACAACATTTATTTCTTCAAAGAATGTAACGGCTACAGCAGTGGTCGAGTCGTCTGATATAAGTGTGTGTGTTTACGTTGTGATTTGAAATCTTCTGAAAATAATAAGTAAATGTTCAACGATTTTGATAAGTAATAATTATGATACACTCAAAAATGTTAAATAAAAATTCATAACAAAACTAGGACCGACTTTATTAGTTGATGCACTGAAAAGTTTTACTTATGAATCTAGGTGTATATCATATAACTTTGGACTTCTTGATCTTGATATCACCCAAACAGTCACTAAACTGGTATATTCAAACTTATTCTGAATCTGGTGCTGCAAAAGATACACTTCTCGACTTCTCCTGATTTCAGAAATAATATGTCAACATGTAAATCAATTGTACCTGAAATGTTTTCAGTGCAAAATAAGGTTATTTTATGTCATAAATTTTTAATAAATTGAAAATACAAATATATTATGTAAATCGGAAGTAAGAGGATTAACTAGTTAACTTAATTCTAAGTGAATGGAATTGAAACACATATGTGAAAAGCTGCTCAAATAAATATTGTGATGGTCCCAAACGCGGGTGACGACGTACCGGGGAAAAATTCAATTCTGCTGCTTCTCGCCTTATAAGATTGCATCATTGCACGGTATTGAGGGTACGGGGTATAATCTTTGACCTAGTCATATAAAGGCTTATTTACGGTGAGTGATCTATTAGAAGCAGGTATTGAGTAAACTACTCATATTTTAATTCAGAAAATTTGCAGTATGGCCATTATACGAAGGTTCTATTTACCTAAAATAATTTGGGCTTGCTGTCACTTCCGGTTATACCAGAAGTAGATTCTTACCTTCTTATTTTAAATGGAATACCGTATTTTTTACTTAAAATTGTAATTCTAAACTTTTTTGAAAGCAATTTGTATTGAAATTCCTAGTTGCAAATTTTTAGATCTAGAATATGAGTTTTTTCTCCATACATTTAATATACCACTCTGCGTGAATAATCCTGTATATTAGGAATTAAGGAAAAGTTATCTTTCATCCTGGTTAGAAATATAGGTTCTTCCATTTGAAAATAAGGAAGTCAATTTCTTGGAACCCATCTTAAGAATAATCCGGTCACAGGGAAATATATATCTACCAATTAATTCATAAAATGCTACGTAATAATTATGGAGGATTACTCTTTGAAAGAAGAACCTCTATAGTTTTTAAATTTAAATGAAATACTGTTGAATTTCGTACACTGGGCAATCTCGTAGGTATCACATTAAATAAATTTTTATATTCTGATAAATATTTAATATATTAATTTACTAGTTTAATGCTAAATATTACTTAAAATTTTACACTAACATTCCATGTTTAAAGCTAAGATAGCACCCTATTGACCAGCTCAATTCAAATGTTTTGAATAATAAGGCTAAGGTTAAAATGAGAAACACTTAGGAAGCATATAACTACTCCATTCAGCAATTGAAAAATTACACATCACTTGAGTTCTATATGTCCAATAATCTTAAATAACGTTATCTATATTGAAATTGGTCTCGATTGCTTCGACAGAAACTTATTCCACTGTTCGACGTTCTCACAGGGCCAACTATTCATTTCTTTCCCGAAGAAGTACACGCTGCATCTTGATCCAGTTGCATCGGTTGTTACTGATGTAGAAGCCCCACCTGTGCAAAGACATCGTGGTCGCTCCTCAAGATTGCATGGAGTGATCATTTTAATTCGAGAGCCATGACAAACAAGCTCACCATCAATTAGGTTAGATCTGGCTTCAAAGCCTTGCTGGCAACTGCAGTCCTCTTTGGCCATAACGCACGCTAAGGAACATAACAGTAGCACGAGTTTTTTTCTGGAAAAAAATTGTTAAGATTGCTCAAGAGTTGTCTTTGGCAAAAGTAGACTAGCTTATCAATATGAATTTTGCAAACAACAGACCGAAAAATGATCTATTTTGAAAAAAAAAGGCACAAGTTTTGTAATGATGTAAACCAACTGTAGCTTGGTGATCATTTTAAAGATTTATTTAATCGTGAGACTGGGGTTGTATGAAAAACAAAACTAATTCATCCGGCGCGTAATGCAAACACATCAAAATTATGTTATGTAGCTCTGCAATATGCAACGTGACCGGAAAGGTTGCACTTCATACTAGATACTAGATACTACTCAAATGGACATGTTATCTCAATTTCGATTCAATCATATACATGCTGGCTGAATTTTAATGTAAACCTAATGTAAATTAATAATCTAATTTTACTTAATCGTTCCACAACTGGAAAATTATGATTTATACTGCCCCCCTTCTGATACGCATTTGATTTAATCAGTCTTCGTTGAGCTACCTGTAACCAAGATCCTGCAACTTACATTAGGACTGATTATACTATCTGCCGATTGAAGGTGTGACTCAAACTGTTGGAATACTAAGTGATTTTGAGTTTGTGGGATTATCTCTTTCTATGAAAGTGGACTACAGAGTTGGTCCCAATGAACAAAAATTCGAAATTCAACATGTCCTTCCCAAAAAAAAAATATTCAAAAGAGGTGGAGGGAGCATTTCTTTCAAAAATCGAAACGAGACTGCCAAATTAAAGGAGAGACAATATGCAACCGCATTTAAAAAATGAAAATAATACGTCTTCCGAGCTACAACAGTGTAAAATATGTGTATTTTCCCGATGTTTTTAAATCTTCGAATAAGTATAAGCAAAGTACTATCTTCTTTGGTATCAGAGAATTTTCAACGATTTTGATGACTAATGTTACACTTAAAAGTGTGGAATAAAAATATTTAACCAAAAGTCCTCACTGTACCTATAACATCAAAACTTTAAAATGACCAGTACCAACAGGATTTATATTATTTTGTATTTTTCAGGGCCCCAGTTTGTCATATTTTTAAATTTTAATGATTCTTTCTTCATTGAAATACTACTGGGAGCTTATCCTATCAAAGAAAGAAAAAGAATCTAACATGTCCTTACACCCAAAGGGGGTAGAGCGACGTTTTTCCGAAAATTGTGTTTTTTTTATGGCAGTGGTTTCCCAGTTACAGCAATATGAATAAGCAAGATTGCTGAATATAGGTAAAGAAACCTGCATGGGTTTGGGTGAATCTGCTACTCACAAGGTGATCCAACAGTGCTTTGAAGTAAGATAGCTCGGTAATTATTTGAGCTACCTACTAAAAATGTTTCATATGAAATTGTAGGGACGAAAGCTAAAAACTAAAATTATTCTAATTCGTTACAAACCAAACTTATTTTTTTTTTAAATGGATCCTATATATTATGACATTTTTAACAACCCTTTTTTGACCGTTCACTTTATGTAGTATTGTTAGGGTCTATACAGGGTTTTTTAGGAATTCTGACCACTTTTCTAAGAAAACAGATGTTAATTTGAAGATCCTGTATCTTTTCAATATGTACAGAGAGTATTAGTTTATTCCACCAAATTAATTTAAAATGTGTTCTTCTTTCATCAGGGTTATCTTTTGAGTTTTCTACTAGAACGGGACTTAAGTTAAAGGTTTAAGTTTGATTGATAAATTCAAATGGAACACCGTAAAATTCCCTACTGTTTACGCATCATTTACAATAACTATATTATTTGAGCATGAAATTCAAAGTTCTCATGAAATCAAAAAATTGGACCTCTCAAATTTTTGAATATATATTAAGTTAATTAATCAGGGACCCTTCACTTTGGCATTTAAAATTGAAGAAAGTGTTTATGATCGCAAAAATGAATTTTCTCAGAGGCAATTAAGAAAATTGTCTGTTAGCTACAATAATTTATAATAAAATGTATAATATCAATAGAAGATAACCGAAGGGACATGCTTTCAAAAGGTTATGTAATAGGTTGATTATACAGGAAATGAGAAATACAAAAACAGTTATCAAAAGAAGCATGCTTTGAATCAAGAGAACGAATTAGCAGTAGACTTAAAGGTGATTGAAAATCCCCATAATGGCCTAAGAGAACTTTTCAGAAAACTAAATTACGCTCATATTACGTTTAACTTCTTCAGGAATTGCGAAATGTAAGTATTTGTCACTGGACGCAACAACAAATTCAAGGGGATCCAAGGAGCCATTCTGAATCTATCCTTATGTAGTTTTATTTATCCATGATTGTTTACATAAATTAGTAACATTATTATCACACAGTACTTATTACATGTGTTCATTTGAAAGTGCCTTCGTTCGATCACCCCTTTTGTATTTCACATAGACCGTTTTATCAAACTATTATTTTTTATTTATGTCTTAAGTCACATAGAGCTTTCGATCATTAGCAACTGTATAATATATAATAAATGTTATGTTTTAGATATATTGATATCCGTTAAGAATGTATATAATGGTTCATATTTGTCATTGAAGATATCAGCTAGTGCTCCCTGGATTGAACATTTTTATCTTTGGTCTGTTTACTTTGCACATTCGGTTAATATGTGTTTCACAGTCAGTCTTGTGGTGCACGTATCTCATAAGGTTCTTCGCTGTGTTTGATGAGAAATTCGTGGGTCAGTCGTGTATGGCCTTAGCTCAGACGAGTGACAGTAACCTCTTCTCTGCTACTCTTGAATTTGGTTTTACGCTGATTGTTTAATTTCTTTATATTATCGTTGGAATTGTCCCACTCTTGTTGCCACTTGCTTATAACTTTTTGTCGGATGTATATCCTCACGTCATTGAATCCTGCCAGATCGATTAATGATGAAAATTGGTTCTGGGCGGTTTCCCGTGCTAATTTGCCTGCTGCTTCATTATCTGCTATTCCTGTGTGCGAGGGTACCCATATAAAACATAGTATTGTGTTTTTTATTTTTAGTTTGTAGATTTCCCTCTTAATCAGCAATAGAATTGGATGTTTGGGGTATTATTGGTTCACTTCTGATATTGCAATTAGAGAATCCGTGATAATCAGACATTTATTAATGTCTGTTTCATTTGCATACTCTAGCGCTTTCAGGATAGCGAAGAGTTACCCACTGTTTATGGTGCTTATTAAAGGAATTCTGGAAGACTTCTGATAATTGACTATTGCGAACACTGCTGCCACTCCCGTTTCTGTTTTAGAAGCTTCGTGTATAAGTGATGGTATCTTTCGTAATTTCCCGGTATTGCTGACAGGTTAATCTGGATTGTTCTGGTATTCATAGCGTTTTTATCCAATTTTGTCAGACATACGTCACAGATAGGCGGGGTTATTAACCATGGGGGTGGGATGTGGATGTTGGAATTATAGCAATTTGGAAAGTGGATATCCAGGGAAGTGATATATCGGTTTACTTTTTCGTAGATTGGTGGGTCTGTTCTCTTTCACTCTCTCTGTAAATATTTCGGAACCCATTCGCGATCACCTGATGTTTAGCTGGGTTTTTGGTATTGGTGTGTATGTTAGCTGCCTATGATAGGGTAAGATATAGTCTTCTGAGTGTCAGTGAGGTTTCTCCGGACTTACACAGTAAATTTTAAATTGGGGTTGTGTGGTAAGCTCCCAAGGCGATTCTTAATGCAGTGTTTTTGATTACGTATATACTTTTCAGGGTGCTTTTTTTCGTATCCTGTTGATCCCTTGTCAATTCTAGATCTTATTACCGTTCTATCGAATTTCATCAACATATTGTAGTCTGCTCCCCAGATTTTTGCTGCGATAATTCTCATTGGATTTATACTTTTTTGGCATGTTGGTTTAAGTTGTTGTTTATGACTTTTCCAGTTTACTTTGTGATCAAAGGTCATACCTAGAAATCTGTGGGTTTCAGCATATTCCAAAGAAATCTCGTGGAATATTAGATCAGGAGGACAGTGGATTTGTTTGGTGGAGAATCTGATGCATTTAGTTTTGGTAGCGGAGAACTTGAAGCCAGTTTGGTTGGACCTCAGTTCAATGGCATTTAGTGTTGCCTGTAGATTTTTTTTAATCAGCTCTGGATTGTTGCTTTTGTTGTAGATGACTAAATCATCTTCCTAAAGTCTGGCTCGCACTAGATTTTTGGCTATGGATTATATTATTAATGGCTATTAGGAAGAGTGTCACACTAAGAGGGGATCCGTGGGGAGTTATTTTGGGTTTTCGTTGACGATAGCTTGTCATCTACTCTAACTCGGAAGCTACGTTCTTCCAGAAAATCTGTTATGAAATAAAGGCAATTTTTCCTGATATTATGCTTGCTTAATGTCTTCAGTACATCGTGACGCCAAGCTCTATCATAGGCTCTTGTAATATCGAAGAGTACTGCTATGCATTCTTGTTTATTTGCCATTACTTCGTGTATTTCGGACTCTAAGTCTATTAAATTATCCACTGTGGATGGTTTTTTTCTGAAACCACTTTGTTCTGGGATATGTATGATTTTTTGTTCTGGGGTCCATATAAGTCTTTCGTTTATGATTGTTTCCATAATTTTGTACATTACACATGTTAGGGATATTGAGCGATATGAGTTTGGGTCTGATTTCGTTTAATTTGGTTTCAGTATGGGTACTAATATTATATATTTCAAGCAGGTACTTTTTGGCTTCAGCGGGGAGTTTCTTCAGAAAAATATCTGGTATATCGTCGGGTCCTGAGCTCGAATTACTTGAGTTTACGTGTACTTCATTGAGTTCTTCTGCAGTTATTGGTGTATTAATAGGGTTTTCCTCTTCTTCCTCATAAGTTATTGGTGTTGATTCTTCGGTATGTTTTCGGTTCAGAAAGAGTGGTGAGTTGCTGTCATTGCTCGATTGTTTCTCGTATTTGGTTGCCAATATTTCTGTAATTTCTTGTTTATTTGTTATTAGCATGCCCTCGTTTATGGTACTTCCAGATTCCTTTCCTTTTATTTGTCTTATTTTTTGTCTTATTATCAAACTATTGGATAAAGACACTTCTTTTTGGTTGACTTTTATTGGGATAATCTTCGGAATAAATTCATGCTGCTAAATGATTTTTTTCACTTTCCCCTAACACCTAATTTCCATGACAATTTTGATTTGAATGCTTAAGTATTAGTTTTATTGTTTATGTAATGGCGAATATCTCAGTGAACTGTTGATTCAGATATAGGGAAATGCTTTACAAAGCTAAAATACATTAATTAAGATATCTGACTTGAAGTAATTTGGTAGAAAACAACACAAGCGAAAACTGTTTACGATGAAAGAATAACACAGTTTAAACTAATTTGGTGAAATAAACTAATGACGTACGTCCCTATTGAAAAGATACAGTGCTTCAATGAACCTCGTTTTTTTTAGAAAAGTCGCCATTAATCCGGAATGACCTTGTACAAACCTTGAAAACCCTTTATTGTGTAAATAATCAAAAAGAGAGTTGTTCAAAAATAAAATAATATGCAGGGTGCTCCGTTTAAGAAAAGGTAAGTTTGGTTGTAACAAACTTATGCGCAACCACCATGTATATTCAAAAATAATTTTAGCTTGAAGCTTTCCATTTTTTTCTGTAACTCCTATAATTACCGAGCTATTGATCCACCCTGTATATCCTGAGTAGGAGTCTAGAATTATTTTTAAAAATTCTTACAAAAATAATCAAAAACAACTCCTTCAGTTAAAATGAAAGAATAATACCGGTTGCGACATCTGATGCTGAACAGTTAATCCACAAGCTCACAAAACAACAGGACTCAACTAAGAATCGGTTAAAACCTCATTATTTATGAACTGATTTAATAGGGACGTGGATTCTATAGGCTATGGAGTGTAGAAGATGTAAGTAAAAGTAAAATGATTGCGATTATAGTCTATTTGAAAATTATAGAGAGTAATAAATCATTTTCGGCGGCTCGTTTCAGAGGCGTGCTGTAAATATTTATTACAAAATAGTAAAATATTTGGTAGTTCTAGATATGTAATAAGTATTTAAGAATTTTATAAGCAGTTCATTTAGTTTGTCTTGTAATTAGCCTAATATTTCATAGAACCTGCCCTCTTAGTACTTGTCAAAAATGGGAAATATTTCAAATTTCTCCCCGGTTGAAAGGACGAGTAAGTGTGTATTATTCATAAACGAGAAAATTATAATACTCAACGTATACAGGTCTCTTAAATGTGTAGAACATATTAGAGATAAGTAGAGTTGAAAATTTAGTGGAAATGGCGTCAAACATGACGGAAATTGGAAAATCTACTATATATAGACTTTTACGTGATGAAAAGTGTGGTAATTTGAAGGAACCGAAGCCGGCTTCAGGGCGACCTAGTTTGATTACCGACGACTTGGCCAGAAAATAAATAAGAGAGTGCATACTTTTTACTTTAATAAGGAAATCCCGACTTTGGATAAAGTGGTAGCAAACATTAAATGTAATGAAAATGTGCTTGAAATTCGAAGAGATAAGTTGTGGAAAATTCTACGGGAAATGAATAAGTGAGAAAAACAAAATAGGAAATTGCTGCTGATTGAGAGGACTGAAATTGCCTGTTACTTACGATCTATAAGAAAATTCTAGAATGAAAATGGAAAAATATATTATCTAGATGAAACCTGGTTAAATGAAGGTAAAATGTGGCAAGATAACTTCTTCTCGTCCTGCTTTTATAGAAGGTTTATCTACCAGCCTAAAAACACCATCAGAAAAAGGCTCATCATTACACATATTGGCCGCGGTGACGGTGGTTGAATAACATTGCCAACATTGTCAATATGGTAAAAAAATAACTTGTTGCAATATTCCAGGTTCATAAATACCGCTTTCACTTCATCGATGAAATAACAAAAACGCAATGTGAACTAAACCCGACAGGGTTACTATGGGCGCAAGTGAAAGGTTACGTGGCAAGACATAATACCTACCACATTTAAAATGCACGATGATGAGGTGCTGTTCGAAAAGGCTGTAATTGAAATAGATGGATTTATAAAAATGTAATAAAAAATGTGGGAAACTTCCGATTCCGATTGGAGCATTAATGAAGCTTTCTAAGAATACAAAATATAATATTTTATAAATAAATGTTTCTAACACGAAATCTTATTTTATTCTGAATCAGCTCATAATTTTTAATAAATTTATCAAATCAAATTAACTGTAGTCTTGATTATATTTCGGAGGTTCATTTCGCAATTGTATCCTAAAAGTTACATAAATTAATTACTCACTGCCCTTACCTGAAGATACGCTTATGACCTTATTTACAAACAATATGATGAACGATTAACCATTATATTTCGACGCTTAAATAGCCCAAACAGGGTGAGCTAGACTGGTCAAAGAAACAACAAAATCAGTATACGTGAAAAAAAATCAAAGGCGTGTTCTATAATTGATTGAAGAACGAAATTAAGCTTCTAGGATGATTTCCTTATTTATGACAAATTATTTATTTACATTGATATTTTTTCCTTATAATTTCTTCTACAAATTCCAAATATTAACCATATTCAGAGTAATATAATTGTACGGAGTACTCGGGTTGACTTACTCGTTCTTGCCACAAGTTGTTTACGTATGTTTCATAATTTCTAAATATACCTAATCTGGCAGGGGCTTAAGTTTTTGCCTATAACAAAACTGTCTAAGATTCTAGTCCTAGACCTACAAATTTAAATATTACATAATAAAATTTTAGTAAGTAAACGTAACAACACAATATGTTCCCTGATGATTAATTATCTTAATAATATAATCTTTTAAATTCGTAATGTTATGTAAAGTTGCAGTAATTTCGGGAAATTTTGTTTACGTTATTATGATGAAAGAATTAAGTTATTACTAACCGAAATTTTCCGATTGATAGATAGATATAAGTAAGATTAATTTGGAGAAAACTTTAAAATATAATTAAATATTCTGTTGACTTGACGGCATCATTCCGTTTATCCAAATATGTACAATGTACACATATCAATGATAGATAGATGACATACCATAAGAAGATATGCTAGTAGCTAAAGATTGTTTGAAGATTGGCTTGGACTTTTGATATCTATATATTTTATGGATATTTGAAAAGATGACATAACATATTTCTAATAGAAATTGGAACTTCATAGATTGTTTTTTAAGATGATAACAATATTTTGTGGTATCATTACTCCCTTAAAATTGTTATTTGCTCACCTATATCCATTCCACATTATAATATCACAATAACTATTAAGTCTAAATTACCATTCAGTTATTATAACTAACAATATTTATTCACATCTGCTTAGTGTACGTATGACCTTATCGCAGTTCAGATGCTACGAAATGTCGCACACAAATGATAAGAGTTCAATCTGTAATGGATTTTAAGCAGTCCAAGATTAAATTAACAGTTGAATAATAAATAGTTTTAGGTTAGATTTTACTGGTATCATAATGTCTTCGTGGAATTCAAAATGTCTACGGAACCTATCATTGATTTTTAACTTAAGAATAATATAAGTTTTCCGTACCCCTCTCGTATTATCCATTCTGTTTTATATAATATATACTCTCCACCTCTTTGACGGGGTAGGAAATACTGGATTTTGACCAAAAAAAATAGTCCATCTCCCAACACTCCTCTTTCCAATGAAAAAATAATTATCAAATTCGACGCATGTTTAGTATGCAAAATACTTGTACATACATAAACAAAAATAAACATTCAGATGAATTCTATTCATCTCATAATTCTCCGTTGTTCGAACTCTGTCCAAAGTACTTAATGAGATGATGTATCCCTCTGATCTTATGTATCGTTATAAGTTGACTTCATTGTTTTTATCTGCAACCAGGTATACTTAAATGAAAAACAAAGAAAATAATGATTTAGAATACGAAGTATCATAGGTGACGATACTGGAAGAATAAAAATTATAATATAATTTTTGACATAACTATTTAAATTTTCTAATTTTATTTGAAACAAAAATAGTAATAACTTCATATGTGTAGAAAGTACGGAATGTCTCATTTTAGACAGTAAAGCGTTCAATATTTGACAAATAAACGAACTTTTATTGTGATTGATTTGGCATTGACAAGTAATGTGAATTTTAAATAACAATCATCCTTTGTTATAACCACTGAACTATAACTATATGGAATAGACACTGCATGCCAAGCTCATGCACAGACAACGCACTAGAGACAGATGACACTTTTTGGAGATAATTTCTCCCTTCTTCTACAGAAATGCCTGTACATTTACTCATGATCTCCATGGTTACTTATTAGTTTTGACAATGACAGATTCTCCATAAATCTTTATCTGGCTCGGCTCGGCGCTTTTCAGCACTAATTGCCTATTCCATATAATTATATTTATAGTTCAGTGGTCATAACAATGTCCTTTGTAATGTCTGTCGACGTCAATTGTCAATAATAAATTGATTTGACAACTCTATAAAACTGTACTATTCAAATTGATAAATTTCAATACAAACCTGGTGTAACTTTCTCAACGTCGAATGATGTTGCAAGATAGATAAAAAAGTCATTAAAAAGTCCCTTGCTGATGACGTAATCACACTGATCATTCAAATACGCGATATATTGTATATTTTGTACAAGAGTCTTTCTTTGGCAAATGAAAATCCTAAATCCTCTATTTGACCTATCTACAATATAATAAGCATGATAATGTTACGAAAAATAATACTTTGTCTTAATAAAGTAAATAAAGGTGAAATTATAAATATAATTTTTTTAAATAAACTTTCGATGCTTTTGGGCATGTATTATTAAACTTCATAAATACTTCGTACAGGACTGAACAGTTCACTATAACGAAAATAATTGGTACAATAGAGGCGATTTTCGGCCAATTAATAGTCTTCCAAGGTTTAAAAAAGAACTGGAGCACGCAGTGTATGATCAACTAGTTACTTAGTTTAATGAAAATAATTTTTGATTGAAAATCAGTCTGGTTTTCTTAAATATCACTCATGTGAGACAGCTTTATAGTTTACAGTTACAGAGTAGAAAAAGTTTTGACCAAAAACAATATATTGTTGCTGTATTCCTAGACTTTAAACGTGCTTTTGAAACGATCAACAGGAACACTTTTATTAATAAACTCAAGTATTATGGCAATTGGAATAGTTTTGATCTGGTTAGGTCTAGGTTAGGTAGTTATTTTGAAAAAAGGAGACAAAGAACTAAAATTTGTGACATTATGTCAGATGAGATGATAAATGATATAAGTCTACCGCAAGAAAATGTTTTGGGTCCAATACTTTTTGTTATTTATATAAATGACATTAACTATGTGCATGGTATGTACCATATTAACTTATTTGCAGATGATACACTTGTTTATACAAAAAAAAAATGACTTGAAAGAAGATGTACAAAAGATCAATCTAACCTTAACATTGAACATTGAAATATATCTTCAAGTAAATAAAATCAAGCAAACGAAAGCATATCTGTTCTAAAGGTATTCTTCATCCAAGTCTATCAAATTGGGAAAATTCCCAGCGACTGGCAGAGATCTCTCTTCATGGCCCTACCCAAAACCAACAACGCTAATAGGTGTAATGACTTTTCAATAATTAGCCACTTTAAAAATACTCTTAAAGATACTCCTCAACAGAATATATACCAAATGTGAACACAATATTGGCAAAGAATAATTCGGATTCCATAGCCAACTGGGCTCACGCGAAGCCCTTTTCTGCATGAGGACAATATTACATAAATATTTTTTACAAAAACTTGGACCGACGTTATAAGTTGATGCTCAGAAAAATAGAAAATAATATTAATTCTATTGGTGCTGGTACTTTTAAAGTTGTGCAGTTGCAGTTGGATTGATAACTTTTGGCACCAACTTCAACAATAGAATTCTTATTATTTCGTACTTTTCAGTGTACCAACTAATAACGTCGGTCCATTTTGTTGTAAAAAATATTTATTTCACACTTTTGAGTGTAATATTAGTCACCAAAATCGTTGAACGTTCGCTAATACCACTAATATCCTATAACCCACGTATATTATTTGCTTGTCCTTGTTACTATTATTATGTAGAGATCTCAGAACGTCGTTGCATAAATATGTAGAAGTATTTTAGATTTAAATATTTTACCACCTCTCTATCTCGAAAACCGTAGCTCTAAGGAAAAAATGGTCGTTATAAATGTTGTTACAAATACTATTGACTTTCATGTAGTGCCCACAAATTTTCAATTTTTTAAATAAATCGCCCTCTCCACATAGCAAAAATGCACATATTTGAGAATTCAACATGCATCTTACACGAAAACCGTAACTCTTTTGAAAAAATGTTCAATTCAAACGTTTCCGGATATTGTCTTATCATTAATTATACCAACTCAGATTTTCGGTTTTCGAGAAAATTTTCCCCCTACACGCCATTTGAGGGCGGTTTTCGGAGGGAAGGGATTTCGGATTTGCATTTTTATAAATATGGGACCATTTCTCAAGCCTCAAAAAGAACTGTGAGTTCCGAAAAAACATATATATATATATATATATATATATATATATATATATATATATATATATATATATATATATATATATGCTCTATTGACTTCAAAAAAGCATTCGACCAAGTCAAACACACAAAGCTTTTCCAATATCTAAAATCATATAACGTAGACTCTTATGATAAGCGCCTTATGATAAACTTATTCATAATCAATTAGCTGTAATTAGGCTAGGTGAATTACCAAAAAAAAAAGTGGCGTAAGACAAGGATGTGTTCTGTCACCCCTGCTGTTCAACCTTTATTCAGAGAACATATTTCAAGAGACTTTATATGGCAGATTCGCAGATGACACTTGCCGAGGACATGGAAGACTTGCAAATACTGCTGGATAGAGTGCATGAGGCTGGTCGAAGTTGGGGCATCAATATAAACATTAAGAAAACAAAATAGATGATCGTAGGTAAAATAAACATAGAACCAATTCCAAATAAATTAAATTAAATATTTGGGTAGCTGGCTTAACAATGAAGTGACATGCGACGAAGAAGTAAAAGCGAGGATTGAAATGGCACGAAGGACATTTAGCAAATGGAAACCAACTCTCACTGACAGAAACCTCACAGTTCAAACGCGGCTAAGAACACTCCGCTGTTACGTATGGAGCATTACCTTGTAGGTACGGAATTGAGACATGGACGCTTAAAGTTGACATCATGATTAAAATAGAAGCGTTTGAGATGTGGTACTACCGGAGAATCCTCAAAATTCCTTGGACTACACATACCAGTAATGAAGAGGTACTCAGACAGCTGAATAAGAATCGAGAACTTCTGAACACCATAAAAATAAGAAAGGTTAGCTATTTCGAACACATAATACGAGGCCCCAACTATCACATCCCTCGCCTGATTATCCAAGGAAAGGTTGAGGGCAGAAGATGGATAAGTCACAAAAAAATATCATGGTTACAAAACACTAGGAATTGGACAGGCCTGGGAGTAGAACAGCTATTCCGAGTAGCGGAGGATAGAGACCAATTCAATCAAATTTTCATGGAGATAACCCACGCCTGAAGACAGACACGGCACCGAAAAAAAGAGACATAAAATCAAATTGAATGTCAATAAATCGAAAGCACTGATTGTTTCTTCACATTTGAATGAAACAGTTATTGACGTTAGGTAGATCTGTTGATATCAACATATTCAATAGACAATTAACAAATGTAAGCGAAATTAAGTACCTAGGATTTATTATAGACCATCAGCTAACATTGAAGAATCCTAATGTTTTTATTCAACCAAAAATCAGATGGGGCAATTACAAAAATTACAAAATCGAGGTATGAGAATCATTATAAACCAATATACTCCAACTGAATTCATGTTGAATACCCTTCAGTGCAGCCGGTACAAAAAAGACTTTATTATTTATGTATTATTTTTATTTTCAAAATTACAAATGGGACACAACCAGCTTATCTTTCTCACTTTTCCCAACCCTCTCATATAAATAAAATTGGAGAGAGATCACAAATAAATATTTTACTCTCTTATATTTTCTAGTTCGTATTTTGTGTACTTTCTTGTATGCGGGCTCTTTTGTAATCATAACAATCTTGTACCTATACACAGTTGCAATGATAGAGAACATATGACTGACTCAGACTTTGCATGAGCTCTGCATTTCAAAATTTTTCTGCCGTTAAAGCACACCCCCTAGTACAATTTTTCACAAAGTGCTCAATAAAATCAAGGATGCGTGAACATACGCCATCTCTTGCTCGGTTTATGTGTGGAGTGTAAAAAGTGTGTGTATTAAAACAAGACTATTCTGTCGTTTCTGAATATATCGCCATGGAAATATAAATATAAGGAAATGACTGGCGATAAAACTGTGACGCCGGAGTTATAAATATTTCAATAAAAATGATACGTTTCATGCTCTGATAAAAATTTATTGTCATCAAAGTACTGTCGTTGCTTTCACTCTCGATCTGAACAACAAAAATATTTAAATATGCCCATAAAATCACAACACATGACCTGTCAACTGTATTTTGTCGATGCGAGCTTACCTTGAGATTATGTTTAAAAAGTATATTTTACAGTCTTTGAGTTCTTAACATTCCCTCACTACCATAAATACGTTTTGGTAACAGAGAACAGAGAATAAAATTGAACAATGCGTGGCATAGAAAGGGTATGAAAACTAGGACCTGTACAAATTGTACTCGATTTTAAAACCAAAAGATATATAATCGATCAGATGCGTAACATGAAATTCATAAAATCAACAAAAAAACAGAGGTAATGGAATATGCCTGAGCCAGCTTCGCCCCGCCTGCCCTGCCCCCTGCTGTTAACTTTAGTATATGAATAATTGGTAAATCGAACAACTTGTGATTGTAATTATTACTTATAGCTTCAGACCATCCTTTTTAACCGTCTTTTCAAACGTATGAATGATTCAAATTGGGCATTATTTAATTATTTGCTTAACGATTTTGATGACTAATGATATACCTACAAAAAATGTGAAATAGTTTTTCTTAACAAAAACTAGAGTCTACTTTATTAGTTGGTGAAATAAAAAATATAAAATAATGTTAAATATACTGGTGCCAGTACTTTTGAAGTTGAAGCCAAAAGTACTTTTAACTACCAATAACTGCAAATAATAGCCGGATCTAGTTTTTGTGGAAAAAAAATAATATATTACATTGAAAATATAGGTAAGTACCTAAATTGCAACAGGACCCCCTAATCTTTAATAATGTCGATACATCCGTGAGTTATTTACATAATTTCCAGTCATTGTGCATAATTAATCACATTGTCTGTAACATATCTATTTCTATCCATAGTGAGAAGACAAAAATTTCTGGAGGGCGCAAACGTGAAAACTTTTCGCATTACTTGACTTCAACCTGACAAGAAATAGACGGGCGCATCTTGATAAATCTACCGAAAATATAAAAAACGGTTCGCCATTTGAATAACAGTGCACGTGAAAGAAGGCATTCTTCAAAAGACTACACGCGATCCGACCGGTTTTCAATGTACCCATTTCATGTAAAATAGGAAGTCATTTAACACTTTTATCCCCAGAGTTTTTCAAGTGTATGATTTCGTGAAGACGAGCCATCATCGGATCTCACAAGTTAAATAGGAAATTTATACAAGATGAGCGACTCCGACGAAAATCTCGAACAAAAGAGCAGTTGAATTATTTTACATGCATTACAAGAAATGTCTCAAGTTTACTGACAACGTCAGTAAATTTATATCAATTTAAAAATTGGATGGTGAGAATCACCGAAAAGTCTGAACTATAATATTCAGATCTATACAGATGTAATAGATTTATTGAAAGGTTAATTGCGCACAACGTATATTTACACATTGAGAACAAATGAGACCTCAAAAATATTATTTCAGATTCTATTTATCAGAGAGAGATAGTATTATAAACATAGTAAATATGTTAGTGCCTATAACAGGAGGTATCACGGAACTGCTTTCTATCTCCATGTACTGGACCACATCAGGGGCATGGGGCATGACCTAACAAATGGTCCAGTGGAGTGGTGGTAAGATTGGGGCAAGGTCGTCTCCTTCTAAATGATTAACAAAGATTCAAGAATTTACTAATCCGTGCTATAAACCAGATTTGCCGACTGGTCAACAACACGTCTTAAACAGGTGATAAAGTTCTTGCTAAGGCAGAGTCTCTTGCAATAAAGCTTATTGGTTAGTTCTCGAGATGTGTACATATATAAAGACAGATATATGTATGTCCGAACTGTCGTTTTTTGGTCGTGGCTTAGACCCAATTAGCAATATCTATAGAAGTTTTAACTATATTAATTATATCAGTGCTGTATTATTTCCAAAAACCATTAAATGATCTCTGTTTTCCTCTATTGCATATCGTGTTTGTTTCAATCAATGACCTAGTAACAGAGATAGACCGAACATTTCATTGATAAAATACGTTTTGTTTGTTGACAACATCTTTGTGGGCCAGGGGAGGTGAGATGTGGAAGCAGTCAGAAGGGGGGATACAACAGTTTTAACTAAACCCCGCCTCAATGCAGTCGTTTTCTTCGCATATAAAATTTGACACCAGTGGCGTCTCGTTTTTTAGGTTTCTTTTGCTATACGTCGAAATAATTAATACCACAAAATAAATCTGGAGCTTGGTGAAGTCAATATCCGAAAGTTGCATGTTTCAGCAATATTATTAAATAGGTCTGTATAATTCTTTAGTCTAAGAAGCGCAAACAATATAAAAATCTCTTTAATGAAATAACAATAATTAGGTAATAATTTTTTTACTACGTCCATGACCGACGTTTATATGTCAATAATTGTCTTTCAAAATTCAAATATATAAGTTACCAAATTTTAATTTAGACGGGCTGCTTACCGATAAAAAGTTACTTCTGGGTTCGTGTATTCTATTTTACTGCACACTTTGCAACGTCTTCTCATTTTTTCAAGTTTTGAAACCAAAGAATATAATAGAATATTCAAAAAGAACCAAAACACCAAGTATTTAAATAATGGGGGGGAAGTTGATATGCAAAGAGGCGTGGCCGAACAAGGGATAATGTCAACTCAATATATTGTTTACAGCTCCGTCTATCTCTGTTATAGGTCATTGGTTTCAATGAAAACTATCCACCCTAAATAACTTTTCATAAATAAAATTTCACGAAAAACGCAAGAACACGTCAATTAATATTTCTAGGGGGACATTTTTTTGCATATTTATACATGGTGTAACTATCATCCCCCACCACCTAGGCATCCCCCTACATTTTTTTAAATGGAACACCCAATATTTTTTTGCAATTTTTAATTCTCCTGATCAAACAGATTTCAAAATTGTATAATACTTAGGGTCCAAATTAAATAGTCTATGAGCTACAGATGAATTTTAAAATGGATGTTTCACAAAGGGTGGGTTGAAATAACATATTATGAATAGTTAATTACTGTATTGACTAAAGTTACTATATCTCTCAAGGTACCGCAATTGGTAAGTACCATGTACTAGAGAGAGAGGACAAAATTTGCCCCCAAAATGGCGGATTTTTTACACGAGACAAACATCACCGCTCAGAGATTTGTGTAGTTTTTGCAGAGAACAGACGTCTCTGTTCGCTGATACTACAACCATGTTGCTGATTCTTATTCTTCTTCCCGCCACCTTTTGCCCCCAATATGGCGGCTTAATTGCGGTACTTTGAGGTGGTAATTTTTGATTTTTCTTGTGTTTCTTACGGGGTTTATAGAATTCATAGGGTCGCTGTTGTAGTTATATAAGTTAATAATATTTAAATGATCTTGTACAAACATAGTAAACAGAATCGAAAATTTATATTTAAATGCATGTATTTTATATCATATCAAAATCGCATTTGTTCTCTGTGTTGTTGACAACATTGCATGATATAATACCTAGCTTTTCACCCACTTTATCATACATTTTTCAAGATATGAAGGTAATTATTTGATTGTATTCTTGTAAATTTCTCTTTATATTAAACAAAATTTTATTTCACAAGATTGCTAAGAGAATTTGATTTTGCGAGCTTAGACGACTTTTATTATATTCTAAAACGTTCCTAAATGGTATTAGAGTCCATAATTTTGATTGACCCTTTGGAAATAAAATTTGAAATTTTGTTGTTATCTAAAAACTAGAGTTTTGGTGTCTATTTCTTTCATCTTATTCACCCTCCCGACCGCAGGTGTGTTATAAGTTTGATGTGTGTATCTGTGAGGATGTCTGTAGCATATAATCTCTCAAACGGTCGCATCGATCTTGATTAGATTTTTCCTTTTTATAAAATGACCTGATTGAGAATATTTAACTATTTTTTTTTGTCGGGGACTAATCTGATATATCATGACTACACTATATTCATGAAAAGCAATAATAAAGTTATTTGTCATCGATCCCATCAATTTTATTTTTGGTTATAAATTGATGATTCAGTATTCAGCAATAATAGATCATATATCATATACTTTTGTGAATCTTCATTGAACAATGTTCCTTTGTTCCAATGTATGTAAAATACCCTCGACATATGATTGGATTAATTATGAATGAGTTTCCCCCACCTTTGCTCCCGTTGAGAATTTGATTAACAATAGAGATGTGAGCACCTCAAGACTATGGGTTGGCACCTAAAAAACGCAGCTCTGTCGTGCGAAGACCCCAATATATGTATATAATGAAGAACCCTTCGCATAATAAAACGTCTATTAACAATGACATTAGGTGATTCCTTGGTCGAAGTATTTTCCCTCATAATAATCTAAAATAGTCGCATGGGTAAAGCTGGGATGTGAACGTTACCGGAACACAAAGAGGCATTATCATATGAATGGAGCTATTTTATCCGGCCAATTACCTGCAAGCCTTTGGTCGAGATTGAGACTCTTCATGTTTCGATGAAAAGAGTGCTTCAATTAGCATGGTCGATGGCACTCGAGAACTACATTTGCAAATGTATGCTTATTACGACGTAAATTCTGAATATAGTTCAGGAATAATACAAAAATATGGGATAGCGAGTTTCACTCGCTAAACAGAACCATTTTAATAGGTAGATAGCTGAAATGTTCAGAGAATGTGTACCAATATTTTTGTTGCCCTACAACAACAAATAAGGTCTGTCCGTCCCTTCTTCTGTCAGCCGTCTGTATCTTCTGAACCGTAATGGGTAGACAGTGGATTTTTTTTCTACAAAAGTAAGGAAATTTTCGCTCGCTAGTTTGGATCGCATTTTGCTGATTTTTTTTTTCAATCAATTGAGAAAACCTTACGCTTCCCTAGAATGAGACTAGGAATGATAATAATCAATAATTATTCATTTTTAATGATTGTGGTTATGTTAAGATAAGTATAAACCAAACAAAAAAAATTTCTCAAATGTTGGAAGAAAAAAGTTTACTTTATTCTTTGTATCATTTTTAAACAAATATAATATGTTTTATCAAAAAAGACAGTGGAATTGACTACGTGCCCTATGAAGAAAATTATAATGAATATAATAATAATAAAAAAGTTTAAGTTAAATATTATTTAACGTACCTACCAGCTGTAGAAAATATAAATATTAAAAAAAATTGGACCGACGTTATTAGTTGGTGCACTGAAAAATACCGCGAAAACCTTAATTGTTCTGAAAAATGTTCAATTTAAACGTTTCCGGATATTGTCCTATCTTTAATTATACCACCTCAGATTTTCTCAATATGATATGACTATGTTGTTTTGATTTTTCTTGTGAACAACATAGTCTAGAAGAGCGATGTTCTCCATTTCAGATTGAAAACACGGATACAAACAACACTCAATAAAATTCTTTGATGTCTTGCCATCAAACATTGGCGCTATGTAGTCGAGTATCCGGCCAAATGTTACCCGGTCTGTACTTACCTTGGGCTCTTCAATTACGAGTTCCTAGAATTTTACACTATGGTACTATTGGGATAGAATACATGTAATTTCCATCATTTTCTATCAGATGTAATCCAAAATACATTTTTTTGAATATTCACAGTGTGTGTAAATTATGATAAAGATGAGAACACTATTGGGAAAGAGTTGAGTAGTCATTTTTGGCGTGAATTTGCAACGTTGAATAAATTACAAATTTAACGAGTAATTGCAAAAAAATTGAAAGAAAGAAATAGCCACAGTCTTCTGTTGAAATTGTTCTCCTATAATAGGAACAGATCTTTTTAATTTCTCTTAAAAGTTCGGGCCTTTTGCATAGTAATCGTGCACCGATTTTAATGATTTTATTTCCATTGTAAAGAAGAGTATTGAGATGGTCCTATATACTTCAGAGATCCAAAAGACGTAGAGTAGACAATTGAAAAAAACACACTTACTGTATGTACTAGGGAAGTACAATATTGTTACCATTATATTTTGAATTCACTGAATGTAAGTTAACGTTTAACAATTTTCATAACGAATTAAATAAATATTGCTTACAAAAAATAGGACTGACTTAATACCTAGTCCTTGCACTGAAGAATTCAAAATAATTCTATTACTGGTGTACCTAGTCTTCAAGTTGTTGCCAAATGTCTTCTATTTATCTAAAACTGCAGCACTTCAAAATTAACAGTAACTATTAGTATCAACATGTTGAATTCTTCACTGCACCGACCAATAAAAATAGGTCCTATTTTTTTGTAAAAAATGCTTATCTTACTTACATGGGATAATGAATCCAAACATGACAGAATAAATCAGAATGAGTCTTTCCTCAATATAATTCTCACAACAAATCAGCCTTACCTACTTCAAGTATGATGTTAAATCTTTATCGTGATTCAAACACCTGTGTTGAAATGTTATATCCATCTATAACAATGTTTAAATCTACTGTTCTATAGCTCATGTTAGAAAAGAAAATAGGGTCAAGAACAATACGTGAAGCCACCCCTAGCTAGCTCGCACTAATACCAAATAGAACCAACGGACAAGAGCCCAACAATGGTTCGTATCCAGAAGTGGAATGGAGCTCGGAAAATTACTTTTTCGTTCCCTATTAATGACCGCTGGGCACTAATACACTTGTTTGCCTTTGAGGAATCCTCCATGTTGAAGTACAATGAAGTGGATGAAGGAAAATATGGTAGGCATTCAAGTACTGTATAAACAAACTCTAACAAATACTCCAAACACTGTTGTGATTTAGATGGTCTGAAATTTAATAGGATAAAGTCAGATGGGTATATTCACTCCATGAAGGGTGACCATCAAAAATGTATTTAATAGTTCTCTTCCATTATAAAATCAAATCAGATTCCCAATATGTTGTTTTATTGTTATTCCACTAATTATGAAGAGTGTCTAATAACAGATATCAGATGAGTGATTTAGTCCATCTACTCCATCTTGAACAGTTCGGAAAGGTGTAATAAAATTATAAAACAGGGTCTCAAATACTCATTTGCTACTTTAGAAAATCCAGCCTTGTTGCCAGATTTATCAGTTTATCACCATACGCCAATTTCTTGTAGCAGGCGAATGATAAAATATATTAATCTTTATAATTTTTTAAGCTACCGAAAAGCAAACATAGATATTTATAAAAATACATTGCAAGTGAACCGATTTAAAAATAGTATAGTTCAATTAAACCAATTCTACTGAGGGTTAATTTTGTGTAACAAATTAGATAATTCAAAGAGAAAATGTCTTCAGTTATAATATACCAAATGAAAGCGCTCATTCTGAGTAGTTCAAATATATTTTGTTCCACTATCCTAAAATAAACGGCTTTGAAGATGTTAGGGAAAATATCTGAAAATTAACCATTTCCCTCTACGAAAGTATGGAACCCACGTGAACCCGTCTAGCTCTTCCCAATTTTTCATGTGGTATTGATGGACCTAGACTTTCAGCTCTCATAATATTCTGGAATCGCAAATGTCAATAGATCATCGCATCAATCCCATCCATCCCATTTCAACCGCAAGAGTCAATCGAGCGCGTTGATGTGCGGCCAAGAGCTGACGAAAGTACTTAAAAATAATAACGATAATGACGATGTTTGGTAGAGAGAGAGAATCACCTTGATATGATTGTGCAACTTTGACGGATTCGATTGAAGGCAGAAGTGGGCGGTCATTAACGATTTTCCCGAGAAAAAGGTTCCATCACGACGGAGGCCCTCGGAGGCCGACAATCATCATTATCCGTATTGTTCCTCAGTTCCTTGGAGATGGGCTTGATTGAACCGCACGACTGGAAACAAAAGACAAGAAGAGGCGTAGCAACGTGGATGTTCGACAGGGACGAGCATAGTCTACATGATATAACTTGCATTGTTATGGGAATGCCTATACCTATAGAAATAAGAGGAGAAAAAAGTGTTAATAGTACTTTTTATTTTATTGTTTTATTTTTTTGCATATTTCTCCTCTGTCGAGGATATTTTGAATTGCTTACTAAGGACTTTATGTCGTACTATTTGTTGTCAATATTTGCACAACGTTATAAAGATCAGTTCTAAAGGTTCAATATAATTGCATAGTATGAAATATTGACAATTATATTGACAATATACTTGCACGTTAATACATTGATCTTTGGAATTTTCTTTTCTGCCAAACTGGGGTGGTACCCTGTGACTCTAAAATAGAGATTCTATCTTCTCTTCTTCATAGTTTCGCATAGTTTCGTGAGCGTCCGATCTTTATCCGATTGCCATAATGACGTTTGAATTTGTTGAATATAGGTCAAGATTAGTGAGAACCGATGATAGAAGAGATTTCACTATCACTATAAAAGACGTTTACAGAATCCTTATTTCCAATATGGCATAGTCAACTCTGATGCCATCTAGAAAACTGAAAGACTAAATGAGACGTCTAGTTACACTGCCAACTTTTCTTTTTTATGTAATTCTCGTAGTATGAAATTGTTTCGGAAAGGATATCACTATTTGTCCTCGATATATTCGAGTTGAAAAGCATTTTCCATCTATTTTTCAACATATGTTTTTATTATAAAAAGCACTAAATCATATTATTTGTGAAGCTTAGATATCAGTTATACAATAAAGTATTGAATGAAATTGGTCCAAATTCGATATCACAATTCTCTCTCCAGATGTTCCACGAATAATACAATATTTTTTAATAGTCTCCTTGATATTCAAAAAACGGCAATTTAAGTGAATACATCATCAGTAAATTTTTCTGTGATACCTCATAGAAATATACTGGTCCGGAGTAGATATCACAACTTGTTTTCCAAATATTCGACGTAAGAAAAACACACTATTAAATGTTCACCAGCACACGCGTAAATAGATATTTCTTTATAAACTATTTTTTTTTCTATTTACTAAATATAATACAATACATACACGAAATGTGCAGATATAATAGGAGTTTTTGCTCTGCCAGTTGTTTTTAAAATTATTAGATTCGTCTACGTATAGTAGATTAGCTTTACCAGATAAAGGCAATTTGTCTATATAGTCAGCAGACTATATAGCAAACCTGTATATATGTATATGCCAAGAAGACATCAAATAAAATATCTTTAGGAAAAGAACGTCCTAACAAAAATAGATATTTTAAAAAAAGGTTACGAAATTACTTCACAGGTTGTTTTAAAAATAGGTTTATACAGGGTGGGGCAATATAAATAGAGTAAAGTGAGATATGTTTTTACAGAAAGTTTATTTAACATGTAAAATTTATGACATTAATTTGAGAAACTGATATATGTGATGACCACTTTCTGAGTTGGCTCTCAATTCTTGTAAGCTTTGTGATTTGTTGCGATACAGCAAGAGATTTCGAAAAGCCATAATGGGAGAAGTCTGACGCGATCATATTTGTTGATTTGACCAATCAGTTGAAAGCGCCAAAACCGGAGATCATGTAGCTTTTGATCCGATCGAATATCAAATTCTATTTAATTGCTTAGGAACAAATAACAAATTTCCACTTTTTGCGTTCAGTTGATTTGGAGAAAGAAGAATGATCTATTTAGGGTTCCAATGAAATGTTGATCTTGGTGTTCTGATTTCACAATTCTATCTTTAGCTTCATATAACTTTATATAAGAAAATATTCAAATCTGAGATTTTTCATATTAATATTATTATCATATGGATATGGATATAGCAATCTCCATACAGCAAAAGTACAACAAATATTATAATACGCCATGAATTATTCAATAACTTCATTCTGTCTTTTAGGAATCTACTCTGATCCAATAACTAAATACCGATGCCATATATAAATTTGTCTGGTCGAAGATGTCGCACAAAAACCATATCTAAGACAATGGCAACATGTCCAAATCTCAGTTATAAATGTGTCGTCAACGGCAAACATTGTTGATGTTTCTGTCGTTTCCTTGCTAGGGAGAAAGCATCCCCTATCTTGAGGTATTATTTTCCGTTTTATTAATAACACAAAAGAAACAGCTCGATGCTATTCATATGTCTTAGGGAGTATAAAAGCTATGAGAAGCGACAGTGATATGATGATGACGGTTTGTTATTATTATACGAGCAGATTTCCGTGTGCTTTACTGCCTCCTATTTTTCGATTTAATTGGTAGTTCGTCTTCGCACTTTATGGCATCCTGCGACGAAAGTTAAGGTCTGGCAAAGTGATAAAATCACAAGAACACCATGTTTTATTTTAGCGCCAATGTACAGTGTATTTAATCTTGTGAGGTATAGCCATGAATAAGACAATTACAAAAAAAACGGTTTTGAAAGAACTTTCTCTAGTGGACAGATATTCATAATGTAATTTTAGCTACTTCTTTTTACACATGTTTTCAAATCGCCAATACTAAAGAAATACTGGCATTATTACTAATCCTCATAATTTTTTCTAATATTTTTTCCCCGAGGGCGTCCGGTAGCGGATTCTTGTTGTTATTATATTTTTTATTTGAGAAGATACGAAGAAATTGGATTGAAAAGCGTTCAAAAAGAATAGATAAGTATTTCGCTTAGGAAAAACATATTGATATAAATTGTTGAATATATAGTGCAATCAAGCAATATTATTGTGCTATAATAAACTACATTAAAAACAAAATTATTGTGTATAAAGAATGATAAATAATATAGCATAAATGATATGAAGTAAATAATTACAGCCATATTATCTAATCCGGTTTATGCATCTAACGGAATTTGTTCTAACTAGATATAACTAGATGTTCTCAAGATATTCACAAAAAAGTACCTATAAGAAAAATGTAACTTCTTGCAAATAGTATGCATAAACTAAAATTTCAAATGAAATCGGTCCAGAATTCCAGTATCTATGTAATTAATCCTGCATGAAATGCTTAAAACATAAAATCATTCATCATAAATTTATAAATAATGTTTCTTTTATTGTAAATAAAATCCATCAATTATCATTTTTAAACATATTAGGTGTTAAGAATACACAAGTCAAAAACAGACACGCTGTCAATATTTATTGTCTTTATATTTTTTTCATTATTTGGAAAAATTAATCAACGAATATTTTTTTGAACTCTATCAGGTTATTTCTATTCAAAAGAAATCAAAATTACATTTTTCTAAGAGATGTGTGACGTATGCCAACGATTTATAATTTTTCATAAGGAAAAAACACCCCATTTAAATATCCTAGAAACCAGGCCATCCTTATCTAAGAACCTGTCGTCTAAAATTGTTAAGAAGCCCACACCAGTTGGTCACTATTTGTGAAATCAATTAAGTTAGCTTATCTTTCAATTTTCTAATAATAAGCGCCCAAAAACTACTGTATTTCCAATATGAAGTTAAAAAGCACTTATTTACCATAATCCGATTCTCATGAAGTCAGTAAAAAAAGGGAATGAATGAATTTATGCTTACGCATTTTGATTCTCACTCCTGTCAATTATAAATAACATTTTGCATACAAAGAAATCACATTCATCGAACAAAGAACGTATACACTGCCGCTTTTATGTTCGAACACACCCCCTATTTCGTGCACTTTATTGGGGTAATCAGACATTTGCAATATACGCTTTGTAACGTTATATCACGTGCGAGCTATAAGAGAACGAAAACTAAACTTTAAAAGACTCCATAAGATATGGAATATTATTCTGGTTAACATAACAAAATTTAGAATCTCATATATCTTCTGGTAATAAAGAACTCATATATAACCACACCTACATATATCTTCTGGGAAACAACTAGAATACGCTAGGACGTCTAACTGTGCCGACAATAGCTACTGCGCTAGGGCAAACACCCCTTCCGCCATTGAATAACGTCAACAACTGTAGGGCAATACCAACAATTTCACATTGTCACAATATTGCATGATACCATAATATAACACCAAGAATTATGAGTAATGTTCTGAGAAAATTTATATACCGTTTGGCTTACTTTCAAGAGGTTGGTGAAGCTCAATTTGAGCACCGAATTAAATATGTAAAACATTCTTCATGTTTCTACTTATATCCTCTTATTCTTATGTTTGACCGATATAAATAAATGAGCGTACGTTATACAAAATTTGTGTAGAATTTTTAGCCGAATCGAAAATTGTGAAAATATACAGGGTATTTTATTTTCAAAAAATGTCGATGATCTGATAACTTTTTAATGATTCACCCTGTACAACTTTTTAAAGTCAAAACAAGCTCGTTTATGAACGAAAATATACCTAGCCGAGTGTTTTTGAAAAATCAACCCTATATGTATATTTTATGAATTGTATGCAGTCTTACACAGTTGTAATTGAATCATCTTAGCATGATTGTCAATTATGTTTGGTATTTGAATACAAAGTTGCCTGTCATTACAAACCAATATCACAATTCAATTTTGTAATATTATTTTACTGAATACTGATTTTAGAATTATGCAACGATAGTAATTCCTGGCGTACAAATCTACCTATGACGTAATAGATATAATTTCTTACATAAATATACTGTAGGTATATTTATTTTTTATTTTACTAATGTTGGTGAAAATCTTGCGAGTAGGCTGGGTAACAATGATGAAATGAATGATGAAACTAATTTTGAAAAAACTGTTGAATATAACTGTATAAGTATATTTTTATTACCTACTAATAAATTTGAAATAGAAAAAGTTATCCATGAAATGAAAGACAAAGCTGGTGGAGTGGACAATATACATAGCAAGATACTAAAATGTATAGCCAAAGATATTAGTCTGCCTTTAGAATATATCTTTAATAACTGTATAAGCAGAGCCATCTGGCCCACTGCTTTGAAGAAAGCTGATATTATTCCAATTTACAAGTCTGGTAACGCCCATCTGGCTACCAATTACAGACCTATCGCTTTGATTTCTAGCCTGGCTAAAATCTTTGAAAAAATCATATATGTTAGATTATATAATTTTTGTATTGGTAATAATTTGATCAATATGGTTTCATGAAGAATAGGGGTACTGTTGATGCCTTAGCTTATACCTCTAACTTTATTTACAATAATTTGGATAAAAACCTAGCTACCGTGTTAGTTTTCTTGGATCTTGCTAAGGCTTTTGACACAGTGAACCATAAAATTCTTCTAAATAAACTGTGGCGTAAGGGAATAAGAGGTCTGCCTCATAAATTGATTGATAGTTATTTATCGAATAGAGAGCATTGTGTCAAAATAAATAATTGTACTAGTGGTTTTAGATCTGTGAAAATTGGAGTTCCTCAAGGGACTATTTTGGGACCACTTCTTTTCATCTTGTATATTGATGATATATTTGATATTGTACCTGCGAATGCACTAGTTTCTTATGCAGATGATACTGCAGTTCTTTGCAGTGGAAGTAGTTGGCAAGTAGTTCATGAATGTCTGACTGAATGGTTAAAAAAATTAGATATGTGGTTAAAAGGCAATCAGCTTACGCTCAATGTTGATAAGACTACATACATTACTTTCGGAAGCTACATTGATAGTGTTCCCACTAATTTTCATTTGTTTATTAAAGATAGAAAACTGAAAAGAGTAGAAAGCTGTAAATATTTAGGGGTTGTGTATGACTGTCACATGAAATGGAACAAGCATGTAACTGAGCTAATTAAAAAACTCAAGTATTTCACTTTTTTATTCTAAATTAAGTAATTGGCTACACCCATCTATACTGAAAACTATATATCATGGTCTATTCGAAAGTGTTATAAACTATGGAATCATTGCTTGGGGTGGTGCATACGATAATACGATGAAACCTATTATAAATTTGCAGAATAAATTGATAAGTAAAATGAAAATAGAAAATGAAATGTTAGTACCTTTAAAAATTAACCAGTATTTTGTTGTGAATGCGCTTACTTATTATTTTACAGAGTGTAAATTAATGCACTCTGGGAGATTTATAAATACACGTAATAGACAGATAACTTTACCAAAAATTAGTAAGACTTTGAGTACCAAAAATGCGTTTTTTGTGGCAATAAAATATTTCAATTTAATTCCGAATAATCTAAAAGAACTTGATTGTAAAAAGAACTTATTAAGAAAGAATTTTGGGATGTGGATTAGATCTATTGAATTATAAATTAAGATACTATATAGGATAGCAAAATATTATATAATTAGTCGTAAGGAAATTTATACTTTGAACATTGTATTGGATAATGAATATTTTTCTTTAACTCAATGTATATATAATTGGATATTATTGTATTTTTCTGGTGTCTATGCACAGGTGTTATGCACCTCTATAGAATGTATGTCAGAAGTAAAATAAATAAAATAAATAAAAAATAAAAAAATATATTAGCATCGTCCAACCTGGAAGTGATTTACACAAATAAATCTACCATTATTCATTTTCTCATTTACCTTTTGAGTTCATTCCTAATCCAAGATATTATTAAAATCTCCTTGTTTTCATCAATTTTCCCAAGCGTACGAGTAATTAATAAAAGTCCCAAAAACCCCAACCACAATAAATACGCAGACTATGGAGATAGCTCCGGCCAACTTCGAAAAGAGTCGTTTATTTCACTTCAAATCTTGACATACTAATTTAATCGCAAATTGATAAAGACTAATGAAATCACTTAAATGTCTACCGAAACCAAACAAACTCATTGGAAAAAGTTTCTCGTTTCTTCTCGTTAACTCGTTATCTCGAGATAATTAAGATTTCTGGAGATTCTCCAAAGACTCGTTTACAGCGAACATTCACTGCAATTATGGTTAACAAACTGGGTGAGCTATTCGAATGGCTGAGGCAGCTCAATCTCGCGAAGAAATTTACAACCAGATCACAAAAACAATACCCCCATTCATTGTCATTGATACAAACGGACTATTACAAGGAATCCTTCAAAAAGAAAATTATGTCACTCAGAAATACTTAACTTTCATGTGAAGTTTCTTTTCAAGAATATTTCATGGAATGATTAGAAAAGTATTGAAAACAAAGTTACCTAATTACATTTTATTGACTACAAATAATACCACCGGAACGGCGGCACTAGAGTTCCAAAACAGGCTTTGCCGCTACAATAAATACAATGTCATTGTGTTAATAATAATAAATATTTAAGTAACAAGGAATGTAAAGACATGTTAACATTTCAATCAAGTGACATTGTCACTTGCCGTGGATGTTAACAGTCGATATATACCGAATTACTTATTACATTTTTCCCGCTGCCGTTAAATTATTGTATTGTGGAAATGTCTACTTCACTTCAAACAGAATTTGCTCAAATGCTTTCGGAAACAATAGAAACCATCACAGCCCAATTTGAGAAGAAATCAAGAGAATTATTACAACATGAAGGTGTTATCAAAAATTAATCTCTTTCATATTGTTCTTTTGAATTCAATGTTAACAAATAACTAGTAATTGTTAATCTATTTTGTTCAATCATGTGATAATAAATCAACTTAATTTAGATACTCTTTTTATTTTCCTAGGATTGTAAATGACAATATTTACATTTAGTCGTCTAGGAAACCTAATACAAGAATGATATTTGCCATTTTCATGTTTTGTATCTAAGCATATATGAAACTATGACCAAAGAAAATAATTAAGTTAACCTCTTAATTAAGCGCTGCTCATCGGCCAAAGTACATATACATGTAATACTAGCCGGGGCCCGTAACTTCATACGCGGAGGATGAGTAAAACATCTCCTGTACAAATTTCACGTTTGTAGCTTCAGTAGTAGTTTCGTCAGTAACCAACATAATTTTTATTAGGGTAAAACATGACCAACTTTAGCTAATTTTTGATTGACTGCTCATCAAGAGGTATTTAAATTCACAATATTAACAGTTTTTGATAGAAATTTTGAGTAACATAGACTCGAACAAACTGAGAAGACCTAGCTATAGAAATGAAATGTATTTTTTTGATTATTGCTGCCAAATACTATATTTTGTTGTAAGACCTGATCACATAGATTTGTATCTGTTTGTCTTTAGCCAAATGACGGTAATAACATAATTTTAGTTATGACTGCTTAATTGAGCTTTTATGAAAGTTATACTTACTGTTCAAGGAGCGTTTTTAATATTCAGAATTCAAAACCTATTTTAAAGTTTTTTTTTATAAATAATACTAGTGGATGCTAAAACACAGATATTAGATCATAGATTTTTGTCATAGAAAACTTCTCATATTTAATGGTTACACCGAGAAAAGTCAATACCGATAAGGCACCCGATATACTCGTTCTGTAGCTAACATTCAATCCACATCTGCTAAATTATTCCATATTATATATTATAGATATACATAGCATGTATACCAAATAGATCATTTGCGTACTGAAGTTACTACAGATCAAAGAACCGTTAACGCAGCCCGTTCAGGCAAACCTCTATTCCTACAAAGTAACAGCGTTTAATATGCATACATTTGAATCATTGAATCACCAATATATATTACAAGCATGCTTGAAGAACAAAGTGCTGCAGCATTATTAACAGCAAAAAGCAATTCACTCATCCAACCCTTTTCGTGTGGAATATCTGACACTTTGGTGGATGATATGTGTACCTACCCTTCTTGTTCAGGCACATACCTACCTTGTGTTCGCCGGTTTTCCTCTATATTATGAAGAGTTGAGTACAGTGGTGACATTTTGTTGTTCACCAAAGTGTGTTTTAGAAAAGGCCGATTCACTGTTGTTACACGTCGTGAGATTTTTTTCATTACTCATACCATTTTGTGATTCACATAGTTGATTTGATATTGACCTTATGTGCGATAAAATAGATTTATGATATGCAAAATATCGATGGTTGACATAAATAAAGGTCGTATATGTGTGTGAAAAATGTCATATAAAATTTATGGCTTGTCGTCAACACCAAAATCTATCCCAGTACTTGCTTGTGTACGATCTCGTTTCGCCGATAAGCAATTTCTTTGGATTGAATTTATGAGAGATTGATTGGACGACTAGTGACATCTATTCTAAGTTAATTTGTTATTATGTTTATTATATAGATCGAAGGGCTAAGAACTCGTACAAAAACTTACTTATCACGAGGAAAGTGCATGAGACACAAAAACTATTGGAATTCCAAAAAAATTAATCCTAAACTGGTTCCAACAAAATTCTTGAGAATTAATATTTTTGTGAAATGAGCTGTTTCTTATATTTCAATATAACAATTTTCAATAACCAGCTTCTTCTTGAAAAATAATCTTATTTTTCTTTCAACTTCATTATTTTCACCACAATGTCATTGTGAATTATTTTCCTACGTAAGACGCTGTTCTTTATACAAGTATCTAATTTCAAAATAATGCAGGCATATTTGTAAGTTTGTGATAATTTCTTGGATACATCAAAATTAATTGACATGAATCGTCGATTTCATGAAATATTCAATGCGTTAGTATCCTTGAAAGGTCAGAATCATTCTCAGTTTCATAGTAACTTACGTAACGTACAGAAAAATCTAGTCCAATCGCAGATTTTCCTACCGCTCTCACAAAAATACCATTATTTCATAAAAATAGTCATGTCGTGCGACATTTTTTCAAGAGTGTAAAGACAGTAGATATGTAAGTAATTGTCGTATATAATTTTGACGTTTAGCCACATAGAATAACTTTTTTCCTGCTTTTCTGTCATAGATATACATTGTAGGAGGTGGTAAAGGGCTTTAAGCAGAATGTGTGGAACAAACTTCATCAAAATCGTTAGGTCCATTTTCGCGCCACAGTCTTGAGCGAAACACGTTTTTTTGATGTGGCTTACCAACCAATACGAGCTGGATACCTGGTCTGTGTCGCCTGCGAGCGGTATCGATACCCTACAAAATAAAGAAGAAAGCAACAAACTGGGTCCATCCGTTTCTTGGAACAAACAGGCACACAGACAGTCGCATGGATCTTTGAAACATGAAGCGTTTATTAAAATTTTACGTTATAACTCTGGAAAAATGGATAAAATAAATGGATGTTTCAATAAAAAAAATCACGTAATTAAAACTCGCATAAACAAAGATCTATTATTTGTGAAGAAAAACTAGAGCAATTATCATTTATTTAATCTTTGGCTTCAGTTAATTTCATATTTGAAATCATATTTTATTTGGAAACCTTGTTATTGAATATTATTTTATTTTAGAGGTTAGTTTGTTGACTCGACTTCTCTTTACTTCTAAGCTAATTTTATGCTAAACATGAGTTTATAAATGAATTCATTTTTAATTTGATAATCAAGTATCTACTACTTATTCAAACATTCAAAAATGATTTTGTAATAATTATGTAACACAAGAAAATTTAATAATACCCAGCTCATATTATTCTGCCTAATAGAAGACGATTTTCATTATGTCGGATCAAACATTGCTCTCTCATATTGTGCATTATTGAAACTGTCAGAACATTTTGAAAAATGATCTAATAATCACTTGATCCTCAACATATACATGCAAAAGTGTTTGAGAGCTAATGTTTTTGACCGACGAACTCAAACGGAGGAGGTATAAAATTCGACAGTCTGCTTTTTACTTTCCTACGCTACTATGATAGCTGTATAAGGAAAGTATTGTAATCGTGTGAAATTTTCGGTATCGAGATTTTGACAAATGTTGACGTTTCAGACTTTTCTAAGTCTAAAAAACGTATCTTCAGCCATTGGTCTGTCTGTCTGTCTGTCAGTATGTCTATCTGTCTGTGACAGCATTATCTCGGGAACGGACCGGTGTATTTTGTTGCTTTCTTTTTTATTTTGTTTGGTACCAATATCAGTCGCCGGTGGCACTGAATGAGAATCCTGTATACACTGGGTGCTGAGCTAAAGCCAAAAAACGTGATTTGATCAAGACTACAGCACGAAAACGGCTCTAAGGATTTTGATAAAACTTACCTAAAGTATTCTTCTGAGAGCCCTTTACCACACACATATAGCGCCATCTCTGAGAAAAAGCACAAAAAAGTTATGCTTGAATAAAATTCCGTATTTTCCACAAGTTCCTTCAGATTCTGGCTAAACGTTTCATCTTGCGAAAAAATGTTACATGACCATTGTTGTTTGTCTTAACATGCTGAAAAAAATGAGTGGTAGCACGATTTGACCAGAGGATTTTTACTTTACTACCGCTATTATCGTCGCTATATAAGGAGAGTACGTATTGTAATAGTGTAAAATTTTTCATTCACTGAAATTTACCTGCGAGCGGTAGGTAAGTCGTGTAAGTGGACACACCAGATTTTTTTGTTTGTGCGCCCTCTGTATAGTAAACGTACGCCGATATTAATGATTTTTGATTCATTTGAAAGAAGAGACTTGAGAAATGGTTCCATATTGAGAACAACTCAAAACCGAAATCTCCTTCCCCTCGAAAACCTACCCCGAAGTGGGTGGAGGGGGCAATTTTTCTCGAAAGTTGAAAGTTTAAAAATGTTGACGTTTCAGACTTTTCTAAGTCTAATAAACATATTTTCAGCCATTGGTCTATCTGTCTGTCTCTCTGTCTGTGACAGCATTATCTCGGGAACGGATCGGTGTATTTTGTTGCCGGTGGCTCTGAACGACAATCCTGTATACACTGGGTGTTGAGCTATAGCCAAAAAACTTGATTTGCTTCAAGACTGTAGCGCGTAAGCGGCTCTAAGGATTTTGATTAAATTTGCCTAAAGTATTCTTCTGAAAGCCCTTTACCACCCACATATAGCGCCATCTCTTAGAAAACACAACAAAAAGTTATGCTTGAATAAAATTCCATATTTTCCATATGTTCCTTCAGATTCTGGCTAAACGTTTCATCTTGCGAAAAAATGTTACATGACGATTGTTGTTTGTCTTGACATGCTGACAAAAATGAGTGGTAGCATTATTTGACCAGAGGATTTTTACTTTACTACCGCTATTATCGTTGCTTTGTAAGTATTGTAATAGTGTAGATTTTTGTATTCACTGGAATTTACCTAAGAGCGGTAGGAAAGTCGTGTGAGTGGAGACATCCGATTTTTTTTCTCCGAATATCGCACGATATCTAACTAGACATGACATATTTAACAACAAAATTTATGCAATGCAAACTCTCGAATCGATTTATTTTGCTATCAGGTTATAGAAAGAGATTAATGAGTAGTAAATTATAAATAAGTAGTGAGCCAAAAAAAAAGTATGTCTTTATCATTTCTATAAAGAACAGATTTCTCCTACAGAGTATCCAACAACTTTTCGGCTATCACAATAATTTTCCAATCAAGGGCTTCAGGGTGTGCGTTCGTGTATTTCGAATTAAGTGCACTTGAAAAGTCCTAACGAGCAGTTAGATCTGAACGAAATAGATTCGTTCCACTGATGAGGATGGTGGAAGTGTCAACTACACGTCTTGCAATTAGCAAGTAGGCCGTGTTTACCCCAAAGATGTCACAACCACTTGAATGAACTACGCGCACTCATTTCTTAAGGAAGATGTGAGCAAACTTTTGTACGCATTATTTCTATAACTGTCATGACATTGAGAAACTTTTTAAGGATAGTATGGTATAAGGCTTAAGAAATTTCCATACACTACATACACATACTACATAGAGTATCGAATAAATTATCCCAAATTAGAGACATTTTCAAAAAATCTCTTCTCCTTAATTTTATTCCCTACCGCACATGGAAGTATTAGCATGCTTCTGACGTCATCAACATTTGGAATATCGTTTTAGTTTTTGATTGGAACTATCTATACTTTTTTCTCTTCGAGATTCTACATTCATACACTTATTAATGTCTATGTAAAGCTGTCAGGTTTGATATTATCGTTATCATACTAACTAACAAACAAATTAAACTAGCGTGGAATTAAGATTGATGTGAATACGACTAATCATAAATCGTATTTTTTAAGATGTTTAATAAATTGAAAAGTAATCAAATAATACAACAATAATACTAAATTGTCACTAAATATATTTTTAAAGCAAGTTTTTATAATAAACATTTCTAAGGGTTCAGTTACTGATTTTAAGATGATTATGTCATCAATTTATCTAACATAAGTATGATATATTCTAGAAATTTCCTTTAAATTTCCAGATTAAAAATTATAAAATATCCATTCCATAAAAAATGATGGTCGAATACAAAGCGCCGTTGGTAATAAGAATTGATGTACGTATTGATTTTACCAAAATGCCTTTAGTTTGCGAGATAAAAATAATATGTCTTAGTTAATAAACACCGTCTTTTCTAGGATCATGGGTAAGGGCAGTATTATCTGATATTTGATTTTGTTTTACATTAGAGGTGAGCAGCTGGCCTGATTTCCATTGTTCCATACATATTTATATTACCAATTATAATCAGTGGACCAGCCATAGCGCCATATCCCCCATAAATCCTCTTTTACGGACGGCCAATTCTGCAATTTTTCATATGCCTAATGAAAGGTTTTAATTTTACAAACGGTCAGCATCCTTCGCACTTTGAATAATAGCAAGTTAATTCTACAGCTACAGCGGCGTCCACTCGTTCTCTCCTCTTACGCATTTTGATTTATAATCCCTCGGAATAATGGGGTGCGTCTCCCATAAATACGGGCACTGTCATTGCCTAATGCTTTTTCTAATCTCAATATGAGAGAAAAATTCGAGGGTTTTCTATGCCAGATAGATTTATAAACGGTTTATTAACTCTTTAGCAGTAGCCTTTGCCCACCAGCCGCAAAAAACTCAACATTTCAGACCGACTGTTTTTGTGACTTATTGTTCACACAAGACGGTTTCATATATATAATACGTTCAATAAATACGATTGCCAATATCATGTTTTTATTTTGTATTTGATGAAAATGATGATGGAGAAGTAGGTACATAGGTATATCGTACTAAAGCAAATTCGATTAAATCTAGATGGATATTTATTTATGTTTTCATCCTTGGATAGTTTTCACGACATTCCTACCGTTCTTAAATTCCATCGACTACACAAATAGTCTAATCTAGTCGTACGACCATTATTTTTTCCAGCATGCCAAGATAAACAACGGTCACATCTAATTTTGACGTAGGACAAATAATTAAAATTCATTTGAGTATAAATATAAGATGCCTGTGGTTTCTGGGATAAGACAAGCTTCTGGAAAATCGTTGGACCTATCTTCACGGTATATTCTAGAACAAAACACTTTTTTTGGCTATTGTCCAGCAACTAGTGGCAGCAGCAAAAGAAAGCAACAAAATCTGTCACGATCACAATACTTTCCTTACTAGGCCACTTTGGGTAGCGGTAGAAAAGTAAAAAAATATTTTTTACAAAAAATTGGACCGACGTTATTAGTTGATGCACTGAAAAGTATAAAATAATATTAATTCTATTGGTGCTGTTACTTTTGAAGTTGTGCAGTTGCATTTAGATTGATAACTTTTGGCACCAACTTCACAAGTTCCATCACCAATAGAATTAATATTATTTTATACTTTTCAGTGCATCAATTAATAACGTCGGTCCAATTTTTTGTAAAAAATATTTATTTCACACTTTTGAGTGTACCTAACATTAGTCACAAAAATCGTTGAACGTTCACTAATACCAATGAAGATAGTAGTTATCCTATTACCCACGTATATTATTTGCTTGTAGTTGTTATTATTATTGAGATCTCAAAGCATCGCTGCGGAAATACCCTTAATTATTTTATATGTTACCACTTTAACACCGATTTAACTTGAAAACCGGAACTCTAGGGAAAAATTGTTCATTATGAATGTTGCTACAAATAATTATGTCTTTCTTGTAGTATCAAAAGATTTTCAATTATCGAAAGAAATCAGCCTCTCCACATAGCAAAAATAGATACATTTGAGAATTTAACATGCCTCCATCTCGAAAACTGTGTCTTTTAAAAAAATGCTCAATTTAAACATTTCCGGATATTGTTCTACCTTTAATTATACCAACTTAGATTTTCGATTTTTGAGATAATTCGCCCCTTCCACCCCTTCGGGGGCGGTTTTCAGAAAGAAGGAGATTTCGTTTTTATGAATATGGGACCATTTCTCAAGCCTCTTCTTTCAAATGAATCAAAAATCATCAAAATCGGAGCTCGTTCACTATATAAAAGGCGCACAAGAACCAAAAAAAAATAATAAAGCAGACAATCGAATTGTACACCTCCTCCGTTGGGGGTCGTCGGTCAAAAATTTGCGAGTCGTGCTCTGGTTCTGTAATTATTAGGATGTTCGCATAGGTTTTCCTATTCTTGCAGTAAAGGCCTATATTTTAAATTTTTTGTAAATTTCAAGTTCTGAGATGCGGAAGGCCGGGAACGATCAATTTTTGTAATATTTTGGAGCGACCTCGAAGAATGAAGAACACATACAAGTTCACTGTAAGCTTACTTTTTTACTTTTTATGTATGAATGAAGAACGTGCGTTACGGATAGTAAACGTGCTCCGATTTTGTTTGGAAAAATAAGTAAACTTTCCTACGCTACTATAATAGCGGTATAAGAAAATTATTGTAATCTTGTGAAATATTCGGTATCGAGATTTTTACAAATGTTGACGTTTCATAGTTTTCTAAGTCAAATAAACATATTTTCAGCCATTGGTCTGTCTGTCCGTCTATCTGTCTGTCTGTGACAGCATTACCTCGGAAACGGATCGGTGTATTTTGCTGCTTCCTTTTTATTTTTTTTGGTACCAATATCACTCGCCGATGGCATTGAATGAGAATCCTGTATACACTGGGTATTGAGCTACAGCTAAAAAACGTAATTTGCTCAAGACTATAGCGCGAAAATGGCTCTAAGGATTTTGATTAAACTTGCCTAAAGTATTCTTCTGAGAACCCTTTACCACCCACATATAGCGCCATCTCTCAGAAAAAGCACAAAAAAGTTATGCTTTAATAAAATTCCATATTTTCCACATGTTTCTTCAGATTCTGGCTAAACGTTTCATCTTGTGCAAAAATGTTACATGACCATTGTTGTTTGTCTTGACATGCTGAAAAAAATGAGTGGTAGCACGATTTGACCAGAGGATTTTTACTTTACTACCGCTGTTATCGTCGCTATGTAAGGAGAGTACCTACCTATTGTAATAGTAAATAGAAATTTTCATTCAATGCAATTTGCTTGCGAGCGGTAGAAAAGTCGTGTGAGTGCATACACCAGATTTTTCTTTTCGAAAATCCCAACAAATTTTAATTATTTGATCATTTTTTTACTTTTTATTGATTTTTTTTCAGATATTATTTATTTAGTTTATTGATATCCTTCTTGTCTACATGATGTAATTTCATCTGACGTCAATAAAGAATCAATTCTAATAAGTTATATGATAGCAACTTCTTGTATCTTTTCAGACTCTTGAAGAGACCATTATTTTGACAAAACATTTATTTATAAAACTCAAGTGTTGGGTTGTTGTAGGGCGCCATCCTTGAATAAATATATTAAAGAATAAAATTAAAGAAATTAATTGAAATTCAATCAATTATTGTCCAGTGGATATTGTCATTTGCTATTTCGTACAGTCAATTGACATGAACTCATTTTTATTCCTTGCAAAGAGTTCTTTGTGTCAATATTGAGCTGGAAACTTCTTGTTATCAATGAATTCTGTATATATTTGACAAAGATATTTATCTTTTCTCACTGTCGTTACGCACAGCAACTTCAAAAAGAAGCATTATGCCCTGGCAGATATTTATGGGATAACCATATATTTTCCTGAGTGGATTTGCTGAAACATTTTTCTATTAAGTGAAACGTTGTGATTAATGATAACGAAAAATTATATTACTAACACTAATATATTGACTTACTAATAGATCTCCGAATTATGTACATTAGATTTATATGTACAACTATATTTATAACTAATGGTATTTTCTACCAATGCCTTAGACTCTTATCATTAAAAATAAGCTAGAATCTTCCACGTACAACAGATATCGATAAATTTAATGAGACATGTTAAGATTGGCATTAGAAATTTGAAGTATATGTAATTAAGAGGGAATGGCCAAACTAGGAAAAGTTTTGCCATTTTGCAGTAAATCTATGAAAAATTATGATTTGGTTGTTTCCTATCAGTATGTTGTACTCCGTACAATAAACAACAAAAAGTATGAAACGAAACTCACTTTCAGTATCCATTTAACTAGTTACATCGATATTTACAGGAAAAATTCCCTATAATTTGAAATTTACAGACTGTTCTGCCATATCACTTTTGAATCCCACATAGTCCTGAATGTCAGCCCAAATCAAATTTAGAGAGCTTTCAAACTAACCATCGTCCACAATGGGGAAGCCCTATAGTCAAAAAGGGCTATAACAGATATGGCTTTTTCAATTAATCATAATGATAATCAAATTAGCAGTGGGGGAAAGTGACTAGCAAACATATATTGTATATGAACTCATGTACAAAGTGAAATCATCTCAAAGGTTGCCATGACGTCGACAAGGGCAGTTACGTGGAAAATAAGACCAGTTTTATTGTCCAGCACTTTTGAAGGACATCACGTGTCTTTTAGTCGCCCGCGGTTTTTGAAGTTTTCATTTTAATAAGGGTTCATGAGAAGGGTAGGATATTAAATGAAGGATTATAAGGGAGCATCATCTGTATGATAAAAAGGAGATTATGCTGTTATTTGTAATATGATGTGATAGCTTAGTATTTCTCTTTATATTTATTATATACCTATATACTATATTATTTCCAGATAAATAGGACGCAAAATAAAATCGATGAACTCTCTCATTATTATGAGAAGCTTGTTTGACTACATAAATAATTCTAATAATTATAAATTAATATACATAAATAATCGTTAAAATAAACTCACCGACATACGAGGTGATGAATAAATCTTTAGTATTATTCTAACCAAAGGCGGTTTTTATTACTTAATCCTTAGCAACGGCTCCAGTTTTATGCAATTTATTTTATGAAACATTGTACTGGGCGGACTCTGATATATTGAGTTAATTTAATCAATAAATATAATAATAAAAAAATTGATGATAATAATCAGAAATATGTTGCGAATGTTAGATTGGTTTAAAAAATCTACCGTGAAGGTGACAACTATACGATGAGTACAATAATCAGTTATAAAAAATTATGCAATGAAAATAAAAAATATAAAATGTCAAACTTTTTTCCAATCACAGAAAAATACTATTTATTCTATTGGTACTATAATAACATAGAGATTTCGTATTGTTTCAGTAACCAGAAGAATAAATATTAGGTATTTTGTATTTTTAGTGCATCCAAATCTTAAATAAGAAAATATTTATTCTACGTTTTAAATTTGTTCAATATATTCATCAAGCTAAATTCTCAATCACATTTAGTAGGTCAAGACATGTATTAGAAATTTATCACTTTGGATTCAACCAGATGCAAATTATGATGGATTAAAGTTCGTATTCTTTAAATTCACTAATCTACGTCAAAAATATATTAGGTATTTGTGTATTCTGTGATTTCAACCCCTAAGGTGGTAAAAAGGGGTGTCAATGTTTGCATGAAATGTCTATAGTTTTAATAGTAGGGTTTTGAAATTACTAGAAAATACTTCTTATTTAAAGAAATTAAAATGTAGTTAATTATTCTTCTGAACAACCATTACAATGGGGTGAAATAAGGTTCATTTTCTCGCGGATATAGAACTCTCCTTAAGGACTGCTATTTCATGTCTACTGCTTCATTTTAAAACCTTTTTCTGTATAGGTACCCAACAGAGGCCTCTGTTATTCAGTACGCTTCATTAACTTGACTGTATAATTAATTACCACCTGAATAATGTGACACATGATAGGCGTTTAACGCAAAAACGTCAAATAAAATTTTCGAAATGTTTCAAGGTCCATAACTGAAAAGAATATCACCAATTATACTCATAGGTTAACTCTAATCATCTTTATCATCCATGGCAGAGGAATCAAGTACAAGTATCCCGTTAAATGATCGGTCAGACACAACTGATTGGTCTTCATCTGATGACAGAAATCGCACAGAAAAAAGAAGAAAAAGTGAGAAACATAGAGTCAAGGAGAAAAAAATTGATCCGTTACCGAAAACTAAGCCAGCGAAGAAGAAAAAACGAATTGTATCTGTTTGCCTAACACATTGCAGATACGATGTCATCCGGAGAATAGCACAAAGGTTTGGATATAAGGAGATATCAGAGGGTGAGAACTGGAACATGTATTGGACCGATTTGTCTATCACAGTTGATAGATGTAAGGATATGAAAAGGTTCCAGAAAATAAATCATTTTCCAGGTATTAAAAATGTACTTGGTAATTTTTATATGTCGGTATACTTCATTACATTTTTAGGAATGCTCGAAATATGTAGGAAAGATCTTCTGGCCCGTAACCTGAACAGGATGTTGCGTCTCTTTCCAAGAGATTACAACTTTTTTCCAAAAACGTGGTGTTTTCCTGCTGATTTGGGTGAAGCAATTACATATAGCCGTCTACGTAAAAACAAAACTTTCATTCTTAAGCCAGAAGCAGGTTCACAAGGTAGAGGAATTATAATTACTAAATCGCTGAAGGACGTTCGACCATGTGACAGAGGAATATGCCAGGTTTATATTTCCAAGCCATATCTAATTGATGGTTTTAAATTTGACTTGAGGGTATATACTTTAATAACTTCCTGCGATCCGATGAGAATTTATATCTATAACGAAGGCTTAGTTCGGTTTGCTACAAGTAGATACAAAGAACCAAATGGTATCAATATTACGAATGTTTTCATGCATCTGACCAATTACGCCGTCAATAAACATAGCAGAACTTATAATCAAGATCAAGAAGGTGGAAGTAAAAGAAAGCTTTCATGGTTGAACAATTATTTGAGAAACTTGAAGCACGACGTCGAAGCCATCTGGTATAAAATTGATGATGTTATTATCAAAACCGTGATTAGTGCCTATCCTGTCTTAAAACATAGTTATGCTGCTTGTTTTCCCAATCATGATGTCATTCCAGCATGTTGTGAACTATTGGGTATCGATATATTGCTTGACAGGAAGCTGAATCCGCAAATACTTGAAGTTAATCATTCGCCCAGCTTCCATACTGACACAGAGCTCGATTGTGATGTAAAAGAATCTCTTCTAGCTGATATGTTCTCTATGATGAACTTGGAGCATTGTGATAAGCGAAAGATCATGAGGGAAGACAGAAAACGTGTGAGGGAAAGGTTGCTCAGTGGTATAAATTCAAAAGACTTTCAGACAAATAATGACACTAACTTTTTCGGAGAATATTTCAAATTGGAGCTGATGAACCGCGGAGGATTTAGACTGGTATATCCATGTTCTAATACGGAACACAACTATGCAAAATACTTTGATCAGGGGCAAAATTCTTTATATTGCGACACTGCTTGCAGTCGCGCAAGGGAGAACGCCCAAAATGCAATGAGGGACGAGATGCAATTGAAAGCAAAATTAGAAGCATCCAAAAGAGTTACTGTCGCGAAATCAAAAATTATGTCAGATTCCTTCCCAAATAGTACCAGATCAGTTTCAAGAGCATCGTCATTGCCTTTGAGTAACCGCAGTGAAAGTAATAATAACAGTTTCGAGCCTCAAGTTATAGTGGAAATTGAAGAGAAAGAGAGATTGCAAAGGCTGTCTCAAAGAGATTATTTGGTTAGAAGTCAAGGAATCATGGAGCTCGTTTATTTTTCGATGAAAAAGAACAATATTCTTAGACCACATGATGAACGCAAATATGCCATATTCGACAAAATCCGACTTGCTAGTGAAGTGATCAATAAGAATCCAGTAGGAGAGGCGAAGATAAGTGATATGCTCGACTGTCTCGGTTCGAGCAAAGCAGGTGGTGAGAATATTTCTTCAATCAAACGAGAGATATATCCATGGCAAGTAAACAAAGAGAAATTCCAAAAACAAATTGGGAGGCTGTGAAATACATTTTCATCATGTTAGTTGGTTATTATTGCTAATTTAAATTTTAATTAATCCAGAAACTGTGATGTGATAGTTCAATAAAGCATGGCTTTGTATTTCATCTTTATTTTTCAGAAGTAATGGGTTGCTTATATATTTTTATCTGAGTGAAGATGCAGTTCTAGTTAAGAGTTGTAGGGACCAACTCCAAAAGCACCAGCACTAATAGAATTAATATTATTTTGTATTTTTCAGTACACTAAGTCAGTCCTATTTTTGTGAAGAATGTTTTTTTCATACTTTTGAGTGATACATTAGTTGTCAATATCATTCAATATACACCAAAGAATAGTTTTCAAAACACCGGGGAAATATACATATTTTAGACTTTACCACTACTGTTACTCGGAAAACTATGATTATTTTTTACAATGTAAAATTTAAACGTTGCCGCATATGATACACACTTGTTCTGTCAAATTTTCCGTTCTCGAAAAAAATGTCCCCTCCTATCCTTTGGGAGAATTTGTTGGCAAGAATCATAAAAATCGGAGAACGTTTATTTTTTATAAGGCGCGAACATCCATAAAAACAATACAGACAAACGTCAGATTGTATACCTCCTCCGGTTGGGTCGTCGGTCAAAAAAGTTCAAGTGCGAGGCAGGCCCGTGTGGAATTGAGTAGGATTTTCGCATACACTTTCCAGTAAACTGAGTGAAAGCCTGCACTTGTCTTTGGAAATTATTCCTTTAGTCATTTCGTCGAAATGGTTAATTTTCTTATATTTCTCTTAATATCTTAATATTTGGCGACCGAGCTTTGGGTAACACAGGATTTAGAGTGGGTCTATAAGAGTTACTAAGGATGTTCAATCTTAGTTCAAAAATGTGCATATTTCTAGTTAAAATGTATTGCGATCTGTAGATCGGTAAATATTGTATATCGTTCACATAACTCAAAATTTACAGATACAAAATAAATATGAATGTAAAACATAGATTTTTATCCAAATCTGCCGAATTATTCAAGAAAATGTTTATGGACCTCGAAGGTGACTCCCTCGCTTTTTGTCAGGAAATCCACTTGCATAGATAATCATAAAAATCAGGACGTTGTTTGTAAATCAAATTTGATCAAAATCGTTACAGCAGTTTACGAGATATTTACAAAAATTGATCTTAATAATACATTAGATATGTACAAATATTCATAAAAAAATTTCGATGAAATTATACGGTCCTCATAATAACATATTTGATCAGGATACGAAGCGAGGAACTTTAGATTAGAAGCCGAAAACTTTACCATTCAGCTACTTAAGCCTTATAAAGAAATTAGGCTTACACTGAGGTATTACATAATAATCTCAAAAAGCCTTAAAGTAAGAATATTAATTGCTGAGAACGATTTTTTTTGGAATGTGAATACGATAAATCGATTCAATACACTCTAAAACCCATAGATATTAATTTTTATCGAAATCGTTAGACCAGTTTCCGAGATAAAATTTGCATATATATATATATATATATATATATATATATATATATATATATATATATATATATATAGATCAGTTTTATTTTATTTATATGTTTTTTTTGGAGGAAGCTGATTTTTTGTACTTTATGTCTTAGGTAGGTTATGATATTGTCCTAACAACAACATTTTTCCTTACTTTAATTCTTATTTTACAGAATAATATTTTAGTTTTTAATTTTTGTACAATTGATAAAGGTCCCAAAGCGGATCGAAACGTCTTGTCCTGTAAACATTATGACATGAAATGAATGTGCGTTTATTTCAATATTTCCAATCACTGAAAGAGCCCTAAACCCACGATATTCACGAAAAATAAATCCACTAGGCTCAAAAACAAATAGCAGCGAAATAATATATAGATATATATATATATAAAAATATTTTTTACAAAAAATTGGACCGACTTTATTAGTTGGTGCACTGAAAAGTATAAAATAATATTAATTCTATTGGTGCTGTTACTTTTGAAGTTGTGCAGTTGCAGGTAGATTGGTAACTTTTGGCACCAACTTCACAAGTACCAGCCCCAATAGAATTAATAATATTTTATACTTTTCAGTGCACCAACTAATAAAGTCGGTCCAATTTTTTGTAAAAAATATTTATTTCACACTTTTGAGTGTAACATTAGTCACGAAAATCGTTGAACGTTCACTATACCATATCAATGAAGATAGTACTTATCCTATTACCCACGTATATTCCTTGCTTGTAGTTGTTATTATTGAGATCTCAGAACATCGCTGCGGAAATACGCTTGAATATTTTAGTTGTTACCATTTTAACACCGATTTTACTCGAAAACCGTAACTCTAAGGGAAAAATGTTCAGTATAAATGTTGCTACAAATAATTATGTCTTTCATGTACTGCAAACAGATTTTCAATTTTCGACAGAAATCGCCCTCTCCACATAGCGAAAATAGGTATATTTGAGAATTTAAAATGTCTCTATGTCGAAAACCGTTACTCTTTTGAAGAAATGTTCCATTTAAACGTTTCCGGATATTGTCCTATCTATAATTATATCAACGCAGATTTTCAATTTTCGACAAAATTTGCCCCCTCCACCCCCTTCGGGGGCGGTTTTCGGAGGGAACGAGATGTCGGATTCCCGTTTTTATGAATATGGGACCATTTCTCAAGCCTCCTCTTTCAAATGAATCAAAAATCATCAAAATCGGAGTACGTTTACTATATGAAAGGCGCGCACAAACAAAAAAAAAAAAAAAAAAAAAAAAAGCACACAATCGAATTGTATACCTCCTCCTTTTGGGAAGTCGGTCAAAAATAAGATGAAGCCCTACACCTTTATGCTTTTATTTAGCGGACACAATCACCCACTTGAAGCGGATCACGTGATTTCAAGCTTAATGAACTAATAGATTTCTTTAATTGATATATATATATATATATATTTGGAAGTACGGCAGTATTTGTTAGAACACACTAAACTCTCTGATTGGGTAATCTGCAGATTACCCAATCATAGAGTTTATATATATATATATATATATATATATATATATATATATATATGCATACAAGCATTGCTCGTTTAATATCATTAGATAAATCGTTCATTTTCGGATAATGTAAGAATAATTTGAATTAGTCATAACGAGCCCTTAAAAAACTATGTTTATGTTGTTTAATTCTAATTGTGTCCACGAAATTAAGCCCTTGTAACTGCATTCCTTTATTAACGCTTAAAGTCCGTGAATGGGTAAGCTAGCTCTGTTTAACTACCAATTTCCAACGATCTCCTTTTCGTAAATTCGAAGACAATAGGTCGACAGAGAACAAAGTGTTCTTTTTTTAAGGGTTCCGTTTTACATAGATTGTACAGACCCTAAGAAACTGGAATCTTTTTCTTAATTTTAAACTTCCAGCTTTCCAAACCAACCCAGAATATATGTATGTGTCAAAATCAAAGGCGACAGCCGTATTCTTGTGTATCTTAGTTCGGTACATGGTGGTATTAAAAAGCTCTTGCAAAATTAATTGACTAGACAAGTATGAATAGACAAGTATGTACTATTAACATTATTATACGTCCATATCGAGTTGAAATCGGGAATCAACTATATCAGCGACCCACTACCGGCTTAAATTGTCTACAAAGAAAAATCTGAAGTTAAAACAAATTTCTTATAATTAAATTGACATTTGGATTTACTAACCTTCTGAAAATTTTTATTTCCTTCTCTATAGAAATTGTCAGCAACAATACTGGAAATGTGTGAAAAGTTCAGAAGTTGCGCTTTTGTTCTGAGAAACCCAAGAGCCTGTGTATCAAATAGTTTGCCGTTATACATCCTATGTATGCGGTAATCATTTGGGGACGCTCAACAAACACACTCTAGGCAAGTATTCTTCTTGCAAAGAATATATTACAGAATTGACTTATTAAAAAAGACTACAGGGAAGCTCTTCGATTTCATAAGATACGTAGATTTCATTATACCTACCTTCTTGTGCAAATATAATCTACATTAAAATCAACATAGATAAGTATCCTTCTGTGTAGTGAGTTTCATGATGATTTTACTAGAAGTGAAGATAGTTTGTATAAGACTTCTTCTTCTTCTTTGAGTGCCGTACTCGTATTTGAGCGTTGGCGGCTTCTCTGCCTTGAACGTGTTACCACAGACAAGGAGACCTACAGTTTAATGTGGATTCCGATCCACCGATGTGTTCCAAGATAAATCTTAAGGGCACACCCTTCCAGAGAGATGTACTAGGGACTATATACTCTCACTGGTTTCCCGTTGCCTTGCGAGAGGAGGAGAATGCAATGCGACAGAGACATGAACGCGCGCCAGCATCAACTGTCACTCGTCCAAGCCGTTTCCATAGTATTGCGCTGCTTAACTTCGATGATCGAAGTCGGTCAATGTTAACCCGCGGCTACGCGCTCCTCTGTAAGACTTATCCAATACTAAAGGGATGCTGGGCTGGGCGTCAAAATGTCATAAAAGTTTTAGCAACTTTTACTCTAATGTAACATTTTAGTAATTTAGTGAGCGCTGTATTCCGCAACTCTAATGTAATTGCTTAGTTTATTATTGACATGTGTAAGTACGATATTGTATATAAGCAACAATAATTTTTCACATCATGAGCAACATATATATATTTTTCAAATTCAATAGGTGTTCTAAATAAAAGTGGTTAATTTATAAATATTATATTATACAATGAATAAGTTATCAATTACGATTAAAAATTAAACTAAAACATAGTATGGCAAGCGTAAAAAATGTATAATTTCTCAGATAATAATTTAAGCTCTAACTTTGCTATAGATCCAGTCTAGATAATTCGATACTCGGGTATAAACTCCAGGCCATCCTTCTGTTCCACAAACATTTCCAAATGAAACAACACCTTCGATATACCATTGTGATACGTCGTCTCTTGTTGTCCTCATAAGTGGACCACCGCTATCACCTATGACATTATATAAAAGTGAACTGAATTTTGAAGAATAACATAAATAAGCAACTTAAAGAATAACAGCCATATTCATAAACAACATGTTTGATACTAGTTTATCTGTTTGTTAGATACCATGGTAAAGTTACAGTTTTACTATCAAACTACTCTAGTGCCGAACTAGTTTTGTTTATTATTTGTTAAAAGAAGTTCAGGCAGGTCGATTCTCGAATGAAATATCCAATTATTTATGGACAACCAGTCGTTTTGTTATCCAGTTATGAAAGTTCATAGTTTTAATATTCCAGCTTCAAAACAATGGCCGTATCTACAGCAGACATGTGCCAGCTAGCGCTAGCTTTCCCACCAGGAAATTTTGCCTGAATAACTGACAGCTACCGTAAACGAAACTTTAACATAACCCACCTTTACCTGACATTTAGAAATCAGAAATAAATGTATGATTTCTGCTATAAAATATTTGGTTGATTGGTTTTTCTTAGAAATGCCTTATCAAATTGTGGTATATAACTAACATTTATAGTATATATATATACTATACAATATAAATTTATTTTTGATATTGACACGATATCTCAGATGTCAGTTTGACAATGGAGTTAGAGGATAACAAAAGTTGGGTCCATACGATATTTTTTTAGCCCTAAATGGAGCAGCCATGGGCGGCGACAGATTTTCAAGATAAATGGGTACAAAAAAATCGGCCATGTCCGATTTGAATTCTTACATGAAGGGTTTCGTACTATTTTAAAAGCAAACTTCCACTGTATACCTGTTGATAAGATACACACGGTTGACAGACGGATGGACGGATTAAGTATTTGTCGTTGTAGATGCAACAGAAATGCACATTCTATGAAAATTTCAGCTTTCTACCTGTTGCGTTCCATAAGATAGAGTCATTTGATAGATGGACGGACGGCGGAGTCTCTGTAATAGGGTCCCGTTTTCACTAATTCGGTACGGAAACCATAAAGCAAAAATGTCGCAGTATTTAGAATTTAATTCATATATTGTTTTGATGCTAGATTATCGAACAAATGTGATCTTCCACAGTTTTCTAACAGACTGATAGATTGCCATTAAAACAATATTTTCTATAACTGTAAGTCAAAATGTTCCAGACTCCACGAACTCAATGTATTATGTAAAATAAAATACGGACCTCATAATAACATATTTGATCAGGATACGAAGCGAGGAACTTTAGATTAGAAGCCGAAAACTTTACCATTCAGCTACTTAAGCCTTATAAAGAAATTAGGCTTACACTGAGGTATTACATAATAATCTCAAAAAGCCTTAAAGTAAGAATATTAATTGCTGAGAACGATTTTTTTTGGAATGTGAATACGATAAATCGATTCAATACACTCTAAAACCCATAGATATTAATTTTTATCGAAATCGTTAGACCAGTTTCCGAGATAAAATTTGCATATATATATATATATATATATATATATATATATATATATATATATATATATATATATATAGATCAGTTTTATTTTATTTATATGTTTTTTTTGGAGGAAGCTGATTTTTTGTACTTTATGTCTTAGGTAGGTTATGATATTGTCCTAACAACAACATTTTTCCTTACTTTAATTCTTATTTTACAGAATAATATTTTTGTTTTTAATTTTTGTACAATTGATAAAGGTCCCAAAGCGGATCGAAACGTCTTGTCCTGTAAACATTATGACATGAAATGAATGTGCGTTTATTTCAATATTTCCAATCACTGAAAGAGCCCTAAACCCACGATATTCACGAAAAATAAATCCACTAGGCTCAAAAACAAATAGCAGCGAAATAATATATAGATATATATATATATATAAAAATATTTTTTACAAAAAATTGGACCGACTTTATTAGTTGGTGCACTGAAAAGTATAAAATAATATTAATTCTATTGGTGCTGTTACTTTTGAAGTTGTGCAGTTGCAGGTAGATTGGTAACTTTTGGCACCAACTTCACAAGTACCAGCCCCAATAGAATTAATATTATTTTATACTTTTCAGTGCACCAACTAATAAAGTCGGTCCAATTTTTTGTAAAAAATATTTATTTCACACTTTTGAGTGTAACATTAGTCACGAAAATCGTTAAACGTTCACTATACCATATCAATGAAGATAGTACTTATCCTATTACCCACGTATATTCCTTGCTTGTAGTTGTTATTATTGAGATCTCAGAACATCGCTGCGGAAATACGCTTGAATATTTTAGTTGTTACCATTTTAACACCGATTTTACTCGAAAACCGTAACTCTAAGGGAAAAATGTTCAGTATAAATGTTGCTACAAATAATTATGTCTTTCATATAATGCAAACAGATTTTCAATTTTCGACAGAAATCGCCCTCTCCACATAGCGAAAATAGGTATATTTGAGAATTTAAAATGTCTCTATGTCGAAAACCGTTACTCTTTTGAAAAAATGTTCCATTTAAACGTTTCCGGATATTGTCCTATCTATTATTATATCAACGCAGATTTTCAATTTTCGACAAAATTTGCCCCCTCCACCCCCTTCGGGGACGGTTTTCGGAGGGAACGAGATGTCGGATTCCCGTTTTTATGAATATGGGACCATTTCTCAAGCCTCCTCTTTCAAATGAATCAAAAATCATCAAAATCGGAGTACGTTTACTATATGAAAGGCGCGCACAAACAAAAAAAAAAAAAAAAAAAAAAAAAAAAAAAAAAAAAAAAGCACACAATCGAATTGTATACCTCCTCCTTTTGGGAAGTCGGTCAAAAATAAGATGAAGCCCTACACCTTTATGCTTTTATTTAGCGGACACAATCACCCACTTGAAGCGGATCACGTGATTTCAAGCTTGAAATCACGTGATCCGCTTCTAGTGGGCGGTTGTGTCCGACTAAATAAAAGCATAAAGGTGTAGAGGTTCATCTTATTTTTATATTTTATATCTCATTCATTAATGAACTAATAGATTTCTTTAATTGATATATATATATATATATATATTTGGAAGTACGGCAGTATTTGTTAGAACACACTAAACTCTCTGATTGGGTAATCTGCAGATTACCCAATCATAGAGTTTATATATATATATATATATCTTTGAGTGCCGTACTCGTATTTGAGCGTTGGCGGCTTCTCTGCCTTGAACGTGTTACCACAGACAAGGAGACCTACAGTTTAATGTGGATTCCGATCCACCGATGTGTTCCAAGATAAATCTTAAGGGCACACCCTTCCAGAGAGATGTACTAGGGACTATATACTCTCACTGGTTTCCCGTTGCCTTGCGAGAGGAGGAGAATGCAATGCGACAGAGACATGAACGCGCGCCAGCATCAACTGTCACTCGTCCAAGCCGTTTCCATAGTATTGCGCTGCTTAACTTCGATGATCGAAGTCGGTCAATGTTAACCCGCGGCTACGCGCTCCTCTGTAAGACTTATCCAATACTAAAGGGATGCTGGGCTGGGCGTCAAAATGTCATAAAAGTTTTAGCAACTTTTACTCTAATGTAACATTTTAGTAATTTAGTGAGCGCTGTATTCCGCAACTCTAATGTAATTGCTTAGTTTATTATTGACATGTGTAAGTACGATATTGTATATAAGCAACAATAATTTTTCACATCATGAGCAACATATATATATTTTTCAAATTCAATAGGTGTTCTAAATAAAAGTGGTTAATTTATAAATATTATATTATACAATGAATAAGTTATCAATTACGATTAAAAATTAAACTAAAACATAGTATGGCAAGCGTAAAAAATGTATAATTTCTCAGATAATAATTTAAGCTCTAACTTTGCTATAGATCCAGTCTAGATAATTCGATACTCGGGTATAAACTCCAGGCCATCCTTCTGTTCCACAAACATTTCCAAATGAAACAACACCTTCGATATACCATTGTGATACGTCGTCTCTTGTTGTCCTCATAAGTGGACCACCGCTATCACCTATGACATTATATAAAAGTGAACTGAATTTTGAAGAATAACATAAATAAGCAACTTAAAGAATAACAGCCATATTCATAAACAAAATGTTTGATACTAGTTTATCTGTTTGTTAGATACCATGGTAAAGTTACAGTTTTACTATCAAACTACTCTAGTGCCGAACTAGTTTTGTTTATTATTTGTTAAAAGAAGTTCAGGCAGGTCGATTCTCGAATGAAATATCCAATTATTTATGGACAACCAGTCGTTTTGTTATCCAGTTATGAAAGTTCATAGTTTTAATATTCCAGCTTCAAAACAATGGCCGTATCTACAGCAGACATGTGCCAGCTAGCGCTAGCTTTCCCAGCAGGAAATTTTGCCTGAATAACTGACAGCTACCGTAAACGAAACTTTAACATAACCCACCTTTACCTGACATTTAGAAATCAGAAATAAATGTATGATTTCTGCTATAAAATATTTGGTTGATTGGTTTTTCTTAGAAATGCCTTATCAAATTGTGGTATATAACTAACATTTATAGTATATATATATACTATACAATATAAATTTATTTTTGATATTGACACGATATCTCAGATGTCAGTTTGACAATGGAGTTAGAGGATAACAAAAGTTGGGTCCATACGATATTTTTTTAGCCCTAAATGGAGCAGCCATGGGCGGCGACAGATTTTCAAGATAAATGGGTACAAAAAAATCGGCCATGTCCGATTTGAATTCTTACATGAAGGGTTTCGTACTATTTTAAAAGCAAACTTCCACTGTATACCTGTTGATAAGATACACACGGTTGACAGACGGATGGACGGATTAAGTATTTGTCGTTGTAGATGCAACAGAAATGCACATTCTATGAAAATTTCAGCTTTCTACCTGTTGCGTTCCATAAGATAGAGTCATTTGATAGATGGACGGACGGCGGAGTCTCTGTAATAGGGTCCCGTTTTCACTAATTCGGTACGGAAACCATAAAGCAAAAATGTCGCAGTATTTAGAATTTAATTCATATATTGTTTTGATGCTAGATTATCGAACAAATGTGATCTTCCACAGTTTTCTAACAGACTGATAGATTGCCATTAAAACAATATTTTCTATAACTGTAAGTCAAAATGTTCCAGACTCCACGAACTCAATGTATTATGTAAAATAAAATACGGACCTCATAATAACATATTTGATCAGGATACGAAGCGAGGAACTTTAGATTAGAAGCCGAAAACTTTACCATTCAGCTACTTAAGCCTTATAAAGAAATTAGGCTTACACTGAGGTATTACATAATAATCTCAAAAAGCCTTAAAGTAAGAATATTAATTGCTGAGAACGATTTTTTTTGGAATGTGAATACGATAAATCGATTCAATACACTCTAAAACCCATAGATATTAATTTTTATCGAAATCGTTAGACCAGTTTCCGAGATAAAATTTGCATATATATATATATATATATATATATATATATATATATATATATATATATATATATATAGATCAGTTTTATTTTATTTATATGTTTTTTTTGGAGGAAGCTGATTTTTTGTACTTTATGTCTTAGGTAGGTTATGATATTGTCCTAACAACAACATTTTTCCTTACTTTAATTCTTATTTTACAGAATAATATTTTTGTTTTTAATTTTTGTACAATTGATAAAGGTCCCAAAGCGGATCGAAACGTCTTGTCCTGTAAACATTATGACATGAAATGAATGTGCGTTTATTTCAATATTTCCAATCACTGAAAGAGCCCTAAACCCACGATATTCACGAAAAATAAATCCACTAGGCTCAAAAACAAATAGCAGCGAAATAATATATAGATATATATATATATATAAAAATATTTTTTACAAAAAATTGGACCGACTTTATTAGTTGGTGCACTGAAAAGTATAAAATAATATTAATTCTATTGGTGCTGTTACTTTTGAAGTTGTGCAGTTGCAGGTAGATTGGTAACTTTTGGCACCAACTTCACAAGTACCAGCCCCAATAGAATTAATATTATTTTATACTTTTCAGTGCACCAACTAATAAAGTCGGTCCAATTTTTTGTAAAAAATATTTATTTCACACTTTTGAGTGTAACATTAGTCACGAAAATCGTTAAACGTTCACTATACCATATCAATGAAGATAGTACTTATCCTATTACCCACGTATATTCCTTGCTTGTAGTTGTTATTATTGAGATCTCAGAACATCGCTGCGGAAATACGCTTGAATATTTTAGTTGTTACCATTTTAACACCGATTTTACTCGAAAACCGTAACTCTAAGGGAAAAATGTTCAGTATAAATGTTGCTACAAATAATTATGTCTTTCATATAATGCAAACAGATTTTCAATTTTCGACAGAAATCGCCCTCTCCACATAGCGAAAATAGGTATATTTGAGAATTTAAAATGTCTCTATGTCGAAAACCGTTACTCTTTTGAAAAAATGTTCCATTTAAACGTTTCCGGATATTGTCCTATCTATTATTATATCAACGCAGATTTTCAATTTTCGACAAAATTTGCCCCCTCCACCCCCTTCGGGGACGGTTTTCGGAGGGAACGAGATGTCGGATTCCCGTTTTTATGAATATGGGACCATTTCTCAAGCCTCCTCTTTCAAATGAATCAAAAATCATCAAAATCGGAGTACGTTTACTATATGAAAGGCGCGCACAAACAAAAAAAAAAAAAAAAAAAAAAAAAAAAAAAAAAGCACACAATCGAATTGTATACCTCCTCCTTTTGGGAAGTCGGTCAAAAATAAGATGAAGCCCTACACCTTTATGCTTTTATTTAGCGGACACAATCACCCACTTGAAGCGGATCACGTGATTTCAAGCTTGAAATCACGTGATCCGCTTCTAGTGGGCGGTTGTGTCCGACTAAATAAAAGCATAAAGGTGTAGAGGTTCATCTTATTTTTATATTTTATATCTCATTCATTAATGAACTAATAGATTTCTTTAATTGATATATATATATATATATATTTGGAAGTACGGCAGTATTTGTTAGAACACACTAAACTCTCTGATTGGGTAATCTGCAGATTACCCAATCATAGAGTTTATATATATATATATATATCTTTGAGTGCCGTACTCGTATTTGAGCGTTGGCGGCTTCTCTGCCTTGAACGTGTTACCACAGACAAGGAGACCTACAGTTTAATGTGGATTCCGATCCACCGATGTGTTCCAAGATAAATCTTAAGGGCACACCCTTCCAGAGAGATGTACTAGGGACTATATACTCTCACTGGTTTCCCGTTGCCTTGCGAGAGGAGGAGAATGCAATGCGACAGAGACATGAACGCGCGCCAGCATCAACTGTCACTCGTCCAAGCCGTTTCCATAGTATTGCGCTGCTTAACTTCGATGATCGAAGTCGGTCAATGTTAACCCGCGGCTACGCGCTCCTCTGTAAGACTTATCCAATACTAAAGGGATGCTGGGCTGGGCGTCAAAATGTCATAAAAGTTTTAGCAACTTTTACTCTAATGTAACATTTTAGTAATTTAGTGAGCGCTGTATTCCGCAACTCTAATGTAATTGCTTAGTTTATTATTGACATGTGTAAGTACGATATTGTATATAAGCAACAATAATTTTTCACATCATGAGCAACATATATATATTTTTCAAATTCAATAGGTGTTCTAAATAAAAGTGGTTAATTTATAAATATTATATTATACAATGAATAAGTTATCAATTACGATTAAAAATTAAACTAAAACATAGTATGGCAAGCGTAAAAAATGTATAATTTCTCAGATAATAATTTAAGCTCTAACTTTGCTATAGATCCAGTCTAGATAATTCGATACTCGGGTATAAACTCCAGGCCATCCTTCTGTTCCACAAACATTTCCAAATGAAACAACACCTTCGATATACCATTGTGATACGTCGTCTCTTGTTGTCCTCATAAGTGGACCACCGCTATCACCTATGACATTATATAAAAGTGAACTGAATTTTGAAGAATAACATAAATAAGCAACTTAAAGAATAACAGCCATATTCATAAACAAAATGTTTGATACTAGTTTATCTGTTTGTTAGATACCATGGTAAAGTTACAGTTTTACTATCAAACTACTCTAGTGCCGAACTAGTTTTGTTTATTATTTGTTAAAAGAAGTTCAGGCAGGTCGATTCTCGAATGAAATATCCAATTATTTATGGACAACCAGTCGTTTTGTTATCCAGTTATGAAAGTTCATAGTTTTAATATTCCAGCTTCAAAACAATGGCCGTATCTACAGCAGACATGTGCCAGCTAGCGCTAGCTTTCCCAGCAGGAAATTTTGCCTGAATAACTGACAGCTACCGTAAACGAAACTTTAACATAACCCACCTTTACCTGACATTTAGAAATCAGAAATAAATGTATGATTTCTGCTATAAAATATTTGGTTGATTGCTTTTTCTTAGAAATGCCTTATCAAATTGTGGTATATAACTAACATTTATAGTATATATATATACTATACAATATAAATTTATTTTTGATATTGACACGATATCTCAGATGTCAGTTTGACAATGGAGTTAGAGGATAACAAAAGTTGGGTCCATACGATATTTTTTTAGCCCTAAATGGAGCAGCCATGGGCGGCGACAGATTTTCAAGATAAATGGGTACAAAAAAATCGGCCATGTCCGATTTGAATTCTTACATGAAGGGTTTCGTACTATTTTAAAAGCAAACTTCCACTGTATACCTGTTGATAAGATACACACGGTTGACAGACGGATGGACGGATTAAGTATTTGTCGTTGTAGATGCAACAGAAATGCACATTCTATGAAAATTTCAGCTTTCTACCTGTTGCGTTCCATAAGATAGAGTCATTTGATAGATGGACGGACGGCGGAGTCTCTGTAATAGGGTCCCGTTTTCACTAATTCGGTACGGAAACCATAAAGCAAAAATGTCGCAGTATTTAGAATTTAATTCATATATTGTTTTAATGCTAGATTATCGAACAAATGTGATCTTCCACAGTTTTCTAACAGACTGATAGATTGCCATTAAAACAATATTTTCTATAACTGTAAGTCAAAATGTTCCAGACTCCACGAACTCAATGTATTATGTAAAATAAACTAAATTTCAAGAATTTTTTATTTAAACTGTCCTTACCTGAGCAAGAATCTTTTCCACTTTGTCCACCAGCACAGATCTGAGCATCCCACAAACGAATTCCAGCATCACTAAATGTTCTTTTACATGATGACATAGATACAAAAGGTATTTGTAACTTCAATTTTACAGGGCTGCGTATAGAGTTTTCAGTTCTTCCCCAACCAGCAACAGTAAGAACTTCGTTGGTTCTAGATGATTCGTCTGGATTTGGTAAGCAGATAGGTCTTATGTAATCTGGAATAAATAATATAAATAGAATATTTTCCATCAAATAGTAAGGTACTCTTTTATTATACAGGGATATTCCAAATGGAGTTAAGAAATGAAATGAGTTGCTCTACCCAAGATTTTCCGAAGAAAAGTTTATATGTGTATTAGGGCCGAGTATCTATCTTAGATTTCGATATAGCTATAGTATTTTTAAAATGTAAATAAAATTTAAATTTGTTAGAGTTCAAATCTTTCAGCCAAATTCGTCCGTCATAATTAATCCATCTAGTTGTTCAAATCAAAATATATATTTGACATGTGTTCATTGATATGTCACTTTATAAATTAAATTAATCTTTATAAATGAAAGTGATGTTCAGTTAAAGTATTTCTTATATATAATTAATTCCTTCCACTCACGCATAAACCTTAACAGGTTATGGGCCCAGTGGTCGATTGAATGCAAATGATTGGAGGTGTGGAAATTGATGTTACATTGGCACGTCCCGTCAATATATGAGAAATAAATATGAGTGTATTTAAGATCTGTGAGATAAATAACGACTATTATGATTCCTGGAAGATTCATGCTCAAGTTTTGTTAGAGTAAAATGGTTTTTGGGGTTACGTTAATGGTACAAAAACTATCCCATTAAGCTCGACTGGAACTGATGCCGTCGCAAGGCAAATTGAACGTGATCAGTGGATTGAGAAAGACCAACTAGCAAAAGCAGATTTGATTTTGTCTATTGGAGCAGATGAGCGCTGCATCATGTTGGAGATTGTGAGACTTCTAGAGAGGTTTGGCTTAAGTTAGTTAGTGTGCTTGCACCTCAAGGTCCTCTAAAGAAGGTACAGTTATTGAAGACTTTATTATTTACTAAACTTCATGAAGGAGGTGATGTGAAAGAACATATTCAGCGATTTTTTGGTGCTTTGGATAAGTTGGCTGCTATGAAAAGATATTTTCATCCAGATGTAGTATTCATTGCATTACTCTATAGTTTGCCTGCTAAATTTGAGCAGTTTAGATTGGCAATTGAAGCTCATGATGAATTGCCATCAGCTGAAATTTTGAAAGCAAAAATCTTAGAACATGCTGACACACAAAATACTGATGAAGTAATACAAGCAGCAGGTGCTATGGCTAGCCGAAACAACAACAAGACAAATAAGTTCAAGAAGTTTAACAAGAGCAATAACAAATCCGATAAAAACAGTAATATACGGTGTTATAATTGTGGGGTTCTTGGTCACAAATCACCAGAGTGCAAAGAACAAAGGAGAAATAACAATTCCAATAGACGTGGTCAAAGGAGTCAAACAGCTAATGCAGCAGATGAGTCATACGCTGTGTGCTTTGGGGCTATTTCTCAAGTAAATAATCAATGTAATGTTAATATCAGATGAACCATGGATTTTAGATAGTGGATGTACTAGTCATTTATGTAATAACCGAACCAAGTTTGAATGTTGGAGTTGGTGGACAGCTACATTTAGCAAGTAATTCGTCAACGGATGTTCAAGGGTCAGGCAAGGTTGCGATACCTTTGCATAATAATGGATGTCCAAAGGTGGTTGAATTGAAGAATACTTTATTTGTTCCTGATCTAAGATCAAATTTAGTATCAGTTGCTTAAATTACTGATAGTGGTCATAGTGTCACTTTTACAGTAATCAAGAAGGTAGGGTAACACTCAGTGCAATCAGAAAGAACAATTTATATTTTCTTTCACAAAATTCCGAGTTTGCTAAGGTATCTGCTCATGTCAGTCAAGATGATCTACATTTATGGCATGAAAAATTGAGCCACCTAAATTACAGAGATGTGACCAAAATAATTAAAGATACCATTGGCCTAGATGCTGGAAGAATAGAGATTCCTGAGTGTGACATTTGTATCAGAGGGAAGATGACCAGTCTGCTATATGTCAATAGTAAATCACCACGTAGTGAGCTACTAAAACTTGTACATTCAGATGTTGTTGGCAAAATGTGAGTGCAATCATTGAAAGGAGCTCAATATTTTGTTTCATTTATAGATGATGCCTCTAGATGGTCGGAAGTATACCTTTTAGGACGAAAGAATGGAGTATTTTCGGAGTTTGAGCAATACAAAAGCCATATGGAGAACCAGATAGGAAGAAGTATTAAGTATCTTCAGTCAGACAACTATACAGAATACCTTAGTAATGAATTTGATGGTCTACTTAAAAGATATGGTATTCAACGTCGGCTTACAATTCCAAATACTCCTCAACAAAATGGAGTCGCAGAAAGATTCAACCACACAATAGTTGAGATGGCAAGATGTCTGTTACTTCAATCACAACTTCCTCAGACATTTTGGGCTGATGCTGTAGCCACAGCTTGTTATATTCATAATAGATCGCCAACGTCTGCTCTTGGTGGAATGTCTCCATATGAACAGCTTAAAGGAAAGAAACCCGATCTATCAGACTTACATATGTTTGGATATCTAGTGTATGTGTTAGACAAGTTTCCAACAAAAGATAAGCTTGCTCCGAGATAAACGAAAGGTATATTTATCGGTTATCCTCGTAAAGCAAAATGATTCCGAGTGTTGTTACCTGATGCAAGAAAAACAGTAATTGCCAGAGATGTAAAATTTATAATAGATAATTCAGAGTTGTCTAAAGAGGAAAGACTTGTAGATTTCCTGAATGATCAAGATAAAGATGGTGAAGATACCTCGTCAGATAGTGATAATGTGATACAGTTTTTGGAGACTACAAATGAACGAGTACCTAGCCCTAAGAAAAGTCCAAAGGAAAGACAAAGTAAATCCAGTAGCAGTTCGTCTAGTCAATCTAGAACACCAAAATCAGTGCCATTGAATCATCAACCTCCAAGGGGTCGTGACAGACCTAGATTTTTACGTACAGGATACAGAGGCCGACCTCGAAAAGTATTTCACGAATCACAAGCTAGTGAAGAGGGCATTCCAAATGGTAGGTTGGTGATGATAATGTTTTCACTGATGGAGAAAATGATACTGATGATATAGTTGCTGGTGTGGCAGAAGATTCAATAAATGAAGCATTGAGTACTGATGAAAAAGAAGCCTGGGAACAAGCAATTCAAGCTGAGGTAACGAGTTTGATTAAAAATAATACATTCAACATTATAAAACACAGACAAGGACAACATATAGTTGGATCTCGTATTGTTCTCACAAAGAAGTTTCTGCAAAACGGTGCTATAGATCGTTACAAGGCCAGGATAATTGCAAAAGGTTATAGTCAAAGATTTGGAGTTTACTATCACCAGACGTTCGCCCCGGTAGCAAGATTAGAGTCTATTCGATTGCTAATGGCTATTTCTGCTAGTTATGGCCAACAGGTGCATCAAGTTGATATTGTTACGGCATATCTGAAATGCCAGATATGTTAGAGCAAATTCTACATCGAATTATTCAATGTAATGATCAAAATATGAAGTATAAGGCTAAGGATCTTTTAAAAGCTATAAAGGATGGTGGTGATGCCTGTAAACACAACAAAGCTTTGTATGGACTTGGAAAATTGAATGAACCTAAAATAAATAAATGAATAAAAGGTTGAAAGATATTGGTTTAACAACAACGTGTGGTGAGCCATGACTTTATTATGCTCAACGTAATAATAATGTATTGTTCCTATTATTGTTTGTATATGATATTTTGATTGCTTCCAAAGATGGCGAGTGGATTGAAGAAATTAAGCAAGGTATGAAGGAAAAATTTGAAGTTAAAGATCTTGGATTAGCAAAATCATGTTTAGGACTTGAGATCATCCAAACCAAAGATAAAGTGGTGTTACAACAGAGAAGTTACATCTTGGATATTCTTCAACGTTTTGGTATGAGTCAGTGCAATAGTTTCGACTCCGTCAGAATTGAAGGCTTATGAGGATGTCGAAGAAGACTCAGGTATAGATAGTTCACAAGAAAAATTTCCTTATCGTGAGCTTATTGGTGCTTTAATGTATTTATCAGTTGCTACAAGACCTGATATTTCAAATACTGTAGCTAGATTGGCACAATTCACAACTTATTTGATGTCATATCGTGGGACCAAAGACAGGTTTAGTTTATTCTGTCAAAAGATTCAATTGTTTGCTATTCTGATGCTGATTGGGGAATGATCCTGCTGACCGTCGCTCCTTTTCTAGTTATAGTTTTATATTAAGCAACGCAGCGATTTCATGGAGATCTCAGAAACAACAGTTGCATTATCAACAGCAGAGGCTGAATATGTTAGCAGAAGCTTTCAAAGAAGCTATACATCTTCGAAGCTTAATGACTGAGATTGGACTGAGAGAATTTACACTGATAACCGAGGTGCTGAATGTATGGCCAATAATCCTATGTTTCACAAGAGGACGAAACATATTGATATAAGATATCATTTCATCAGGAGTACAGTTAAGGATAAGTTGGTTGATATCCAACACATTCCAACTCAAGAGATGACTGCAGATGTATTAACCAAGCCATTAAGTCGTACTAATCATGAGAAATGTGTGAAAAGATTATGTTTAAAATTAATTGACTCAGATGTTCATTCAGAATTGCCTTTTTTTGATATCAAGCAAATTTATGATATATGCTGTTTTCGGATTAGTGTGCCTTTACCAATTATATACCTACACATGTACGTATGGGTTTGGGATAGACCAATTGCGGTCAAATACAACACCCTGTACATTAAATTCAAAGTTATTTCTACACTATTGTAAAGCATTTTAATAAATCTAATTATGCCAAATTTCTTAATTATACGTATAATTTTTTCTGATATCTTCATACATGAAATATACCCGAGAGAAAGTTTTTACAGTATTTCAAGTGACCTACTTTGAATATTAACAGCTACGCTAATTTTCGAAATATGTCGTCACCGGAGGTTTTTTCAAATAGATTACCTTGTAGAACCAAACGGAGGAGGAGAAGTAACGTTATTTTGTATTTTTCAGTGCACCAACTAAAATAGCCGATCCAATTTTTTTTGTAAAGAATATTTATCACATTGTACTTTCTCATCAATTAAAATAATCTAAGGTTTGTCGGGTGCCCTACTATTAAATTGTTTTTAAAAATAAATGAAATAGCAGCATCCCTATTAAAAGAATGTGTGGCCTAAACGCTGAAAGAACAAATGTTGACAAATCCGTAAAACTAAACCTATATCATTTAAATCCTCAATAAAGTAATTATCTGAAAACGCAAACTAAAAAAGGGTGATCCATACAGCCAAACCGACGATGACGTCATATCACGACAACTAACCTACCTATTAAAAATCAATGTACGTCACAGACAAGTTACCTTTCTTAGGATATTTGTTTAATATAATGTACATACAGTTTAGCCAAAAATCCGGTTCCACACTTTTGACCAACCCTAACCCTATATCTATATTAATAATACATTATAAAGGAATAAAATTTGTTATTGACCGACGAACCCCAAAAGGAGGAGGTATACAATTCGACTGTGTGCTTTTTTTTGGTTTGTGCGCGCCTTTCATATAGTAATCGTACTTCGATTTTGATGATTTTTAATTCATTTGAAAGAGGAGGCTTGAGAAATGGTCCCATATTCATAAAAACGGGAATCCGACATCTCTTTCCCTCCGAAAACCGCCCCCGATGGGGGTGAAAGGGCAAATTTTATCGAAAATTGAAAATCTGCGTTGGTATAATAACAGATAGGACAATATCCGGAAACGTTTAAATTGACCATTTTTTCAAAAGAGTAACGGTTTTCGAGATAGAGACATTTTAAATTCTCAAATATACCTATTTTCGCTATGTGGAGAGGGCGATTTCTTTTGAAAATTGAAGCGGTACATGAAAGACATAATTATTTGTAGCAACATTTATAATGAACATTTTTCCCTTAGAGTTATGGTTTTAAAGTAAAATCGGTTTTAAAATGGTAACAACAAAAATATTCAAGCGTATTTCCCCAGCGATGTTCTGAGATCTCAATAATAACTACAAGCAAGGAATATACGTGGGAAATAGGATAAGTACTATCTTGATTGGTATTAGTGAACGTTTAACGATTTTCGAGAGTAATGTTACACTCAAAAGTGTGAAATAAATATTTTTTCACAAAAAATTGGACCGACGTTATTAGTTGGTGCACTGAAAAGTATAAAATAATATTAAATATATTGGTGCTGGTACTTGTGAAGTTGGTGCCAAAAGTTATCAATCTACCTGCAACTTCACAAGTAACAGCACCAATAGAATTAATATTATTTTATACTTTGCAGTGCACCAACTAATAACGTCGGTCCAATTTTTGTAGAAAATATTTTTTTATGTAAAGTGCAATCTCCGGAACTAATGATAATTTTGATATTACATTAAGTGATAGCTACATTATCCTCGAGAGATTTAAGCTATAAACTATATTGGTACCTATTGTCTATTTTAGCTGAGCTTATCTCGGGTTTTGTCGAGCAAATCAGAAAAAAATACCGTTTAGTCTTTTAAGTAGGTAACTTATGAATTGTTATTACAATTCAATTGTTCATAACTCTACTTTGAACGGAATTTTGGCGCAATTTGATACGAAAGTTATATTTTTATACTATCCCGGTTTCCCGAAAAAAAAACGAATTCACATTATTACATTTAACTTACTTGTATATGGAACGCTAGTTCTCAGTCTGACTAGTGCTATATCATTATATCTGTTCATGTTGTTTTGGTTGTAACCTTCGTGGGCTATTGCCGATTCCACAGGAACATCCATAGGGGGTTGGTTACAGTTTGTAGGTGACAAACAATCGATGTAAGAATCGGTATTCCATTCTCCCAATCTAACTGTTACCCTGAAAGAATAGATAGATATTAGAAAGTTCATCACAAATACCCGCATGTGTTTTTTAGAAATATAAATGTTACACATGTGACAGATAAAGAGAATATTTCAAAAACGGGACGACACATTGCTCAAAATTGGAAAATATACCACTTGTCCGTTTAGTGCGGCAATCTTTCAGTACACCTTTGCTGCAAATATTTTAGAATTTGTCTGTTCATAGTTATAATATGTAGATCGATTGAATTCACATTATAAAATATTGCTTCAAAGAACCGTTCCACCTCAAACTAAGGTATTTTTATTGGAACACCCTGTATATTGTAAGTTTTTTGAAAAGGAGATTTTTATTTTACCAATTTTGTCGGTTTAAGCATTGTAGTATTGAAAATATTGTTTTTCGCAAAATCTTGACTTATTCTACCATCTGCATCTCCAAAAACGGAGAAATTATTAGTTTATCAAAATCTGTTCTGTGTTGAAAAGATCACAAAATCATTTTGTTCTTGTTTTTTGGAGATACAGATAGTAGAATAAGTCAAGATTTAGTGATAAATAAGTAAATATCTTCAAAACTAAAAAAAAGGTATAAATGAGGCCTCTATTTAAAATAATGTAAGTTTGGTGTGGTACCTACGTATTTTAGAGCTCCATATATGTATAATTAAAAATACTTTTAATATGCGCATCCTATCGCTCTACATATATAACTAAGAACAAGAAAATTCTAAATTATTCGCAGCAAAGTCGAATTGAAAGATTGCGGTACTAAATGGACACCCGGTATATTTAAATGATTCACTGGGTATTTTAGAAGTCTATGGCTGTATCTCACTAAAGTAAACTTGTAATGTATCGAGCGATCCAAAAAAAACTCATCCCCAGTGAGTCTTTGAGAATGAGAACATGTCTTAACTTGAATCATCTGACATTATTGTATTTTTATTGACTGAAATATCACTTGTCACTTTTAGCTTCCTATCTGTGTTTAGCAAAGGCATGGTCTCATTTTCAAAGACCTGGGGATGGGATGAGTTTTTTTTTAATTGCTCTCGATATAATGTTTAATTTACGACAAGGTGAATCTGTGGAAATTTGACAGTAGAAAAAATGGTTCTTTAAATTGTTTCGTTTCTTATTAGGTACTTTTATATTGGATTGGATCGAAGGATACTCGATTCTTCTGCGACTATAGGCCAACTATGTCATTATTATTTTTTATTTTCCTATTGATTTTATTATTTCATATAACATTGCGTTGGATTTTTTTATTCAACCAAGATCAATAGCAATGCATCGCCGATACACAAAGTTATTACAATGTAATTTTAATTATCCAGAAACTTACAGTCTACCAATTTTCCTATTAATTTCTCCAGTTACGCAATGAGCGGCTGTGAGAACATATTTAGGTGATATAAGCGTTCCACCACAAGCAAACTTTCTTTGTCCCAAAGAATTTTCATATTCCAACAAGGCCATCCAAGGAAACTCATCTAAGCTAGTGTTCTGTCCGCCAAATATTTTGTCCGACTCCTATGAAAAATAAAAAGAGTTATTTCAATCACAGCTCCAGTTTCGGTTTATTAGATATTACCTGGAATCCACATCTCGTCCGATCTGGTATAAGATTATTTCTATTGGCAGTTGAAGGTCTACTTGTTGGTTTAGTGGTCTGTTCTACATTTACATAGTCAGTATCTGATCCACAACAAACAAGGGGACCATCGTTATAGTAACCACATTGGGACTGTCTCACAAAGCGTACCTCGGAGGATTTTTTATGAAATTTCTGAATAACGTTGAGTAGAATGTCGCAATTATAGATGGATTTGCAAACTGCGTATTCACCATTCGGAGTTCTACATGACTGACCAAGCTCTGGAAAAATTATTAGGTTTAACTTAATATAATTGATTAAATTTTGAATACTAATAACTTTATTATTTGGAGTGTTCTCTACAGGAACATTCCAAGATGCAACATTCTGAAAATACGTATGTATATTGTTCTCTATTGTGTTATCAAGTAGTTTTATTATTTCCTCTCTTAATAAAGTACCACATGATCGTATAAAGAAGTAGCCTCATCCGTAGTGACATTTGTAGAATAAAGAACAGGAAATAGATTTTATCCATCTACCTAACCGCAACGTAGGAGCTTTTTATCAAATTTCAAGATAAATGTAACCAGTACTCTATCAGTCATTTCCTATGTTGAGATCATCATAATCACATTCTTTAATATCTTATAAATAAAATAAGGTAGATATAAACGTACATGTCATCTTAACGAACATGAAATCATGAAATGCTAGATCAAACCATCTACATCTATCAGATAAATAATTTTATTATAGTGTTATTTATTATTATCGGAAATACATAATATTTAACAAAGAATAAATATAAAAATATCTACTTATAATTTCTGGTTATGGTTTTTATATGCATTATCTTATTGAACTGGTTTTTATTTTCTTATCATTTTTTTTATAAATCCATGCGCATTAATTCTCAATAAACATCTGCCTTTGGAAAATACGTGTTAGCTGTTTATAATAAAAATGAATTCACAGTTGACCTTTCGAACATAATAATAATACTAGTAATAATATGATCAAAACACAGCATTCGTTAGAGATGACTTATCTATAGATCTTGTTAGTAGCAATATACAGGGTGTTCGTTAATAATATGCGAACATTTAAGGGTGCGAGCTACATTAAGGAAAACTCATTTCTGGTTGTCTATGTGTTTTGTTGTAAGAAATGCTTTAAAGGTAGGGACCTCATGTGGTAAAACGTATATTAAGTTGTAGGTAAATATTTGTTCTCAGTTGCCCGTTCGATTCAGATTATAGGAGCTCTCCTCAAATGTTTTACTGAAATAAGCAGATTTTGAATTAACCAATCAGAAACATTATATTCTTCAGCAGAAATAATTCAATCAATGATTGAAGAATTCAATGTTGCCATAAATATGGTCTTATGTCACTTTGTTTTTTTATGATTTTTTTTCTCAAAAGGAAGTTTTTGTATTATGTGAAAAATGAAACTTCTATCTACGTTTCTACCGGGAGATTTTCTATAGTTGCACACCCATCTAAAAGGGTTATTATAAGTAAGTACGAAATTCAAAAGCTGCGTATTTTTTCATCCAGTTTCAAAACAAAACAATTTCAGTTTCTAGCTTATTATCTTTGAGATAGAAAGTGCTTTTGAAATAATAAAAACAATATTATCAATTTTATTTAAATTCAAATGATATCGACGTCGGACTGTTTTCATTCGATGAATCAGTGAGTAGTGACGTAATCTGGCCAGAGGTTCTTTGGCAATTGAAATAAATACCATATTTTGAAGTTTATATTCCGTACTATTGTGATCAAATTTAATATTAGTGGTGACATATCTTTTAATTGTCGCTATCGAACAGATAATCTCAATAAAAATCTTATGTTAAAAATCTACCTGTTACTTATATAAACGTGTAACAGAATAAAAATAAAAGTAATCGACATAAATGCTAGAATATATTTAACGAAACTAAAACTTCCGCAATGTTTCTGGGTAGTTCCACTCGTAATTCTACGTAAATCTAATGGGAAGTTCATAGTGTGAATTTCGAAGGTGCCACTTTTAATAGTTTGTATTTATTGGTAGGTTATTTGAATGTGAAACACCCTGTATTTTTATAGCTGAACATTTTGGCCCCTCCTTTTTCTAACATTATTTTTTCTTATGATAAATTACATGCTTAAATATTCACAAATCATTATATATACAAATTATTGTGATCAGAGATGAGAAATAACAATATTTTATAAACCAAAATCAGGCTTCCTATATGATATCTTGATATTCTCATCGATCGTATCAATCACGATTTCGGTCATTATTATTTGTCATGTGGTTTATCCTTGAATATCTTGGATCAAATATAATAGTTGTTGGTATTTCCACATTATGAATAAACCCTGAGTTTCCTTGTTGTAGACTCGCAATTAAGTATTTCATACATATGAATGATTGATTAATGAGAATTGTGATAATTTAGTAAGTAGTAGTTGTAAGACTATATCATTGCAAACAGTGCTTGCTTACTCGAGTATAGAATTCAACTCATATTAAATCTATCTCCGACCTTCGATGTCCATTTATGAACTTCACAAAAGGTTCACACTTCCACCTAGATGAGGATAATGAATAATATTCAAGCAAAACGCCCAATAAATAAAAACTGAATTTTATACAAAATATTAAATTGGTAGTATAAAATTTAAGAAATTTCTGAAAGAACTCTTATCAGAAGTTTTAGCTAGCAATGTTATGAATCCGTCCAACATTTTTTCAGTGGCATTCAAATGGTGGTAATTGGTATTACCCGCCATTTTTAGACTATTTAACTATTCATTTATTTTTGGTTTAGTTCTCACATTGACAAAAATACTTATCTAGTCGATACGTTTTCTTGCTAACGAGGAAACAGGGTTATTTTTCTCGAGGATCAGAATTGATATAATGTTCATTCGATGTAAAATTCTGTAGCAATAATCTGATTGGGTTTTTTATTATTAATAAATCTAAGGGGGTAAGAGTGGGTGTCAATATTTGTATGAAATTTCTATAGTTTTAATAGTAGGGTTTTGACAGTACATTGAAGGTATTTAAGGAAAAATAATATGGGGGGCCTTTATTAGAGCAACAAAATCCAAAACAACAGTGTTTTAGAATATTTGTCTGTCTGTCTGTATTTTTGGACGCGCACCTCGCAAAAACTACTGCATGGAATTGAATGTAGTTTTCCACGCGCAAGAAGTCGCGGGCAAAAGCTAGTACAAAATATATCCAAATCTTAAATATGATATTTGGCAGTAACTATTGTGACAAAGTTTTCAAAGAATCATTCCCAGGTCCAGGTCAAGATCGTCTGACCGTATTTTGCTTTTTGCAAAATAAATGGAGGAGGTATATAGAAACAAATTGTTTTTGTCTATATGACTATTCGCGCGTTTTGCATAGTAAAAGTGCTGCGATTTTGGTGACCCGTCTTCCGTATTCAAGAGAGGGCGGTTGAGAGAGAATAAAAATCCAATACCTACGTATTTCTGCTCGAAAGTTCCTCCAAAGAGGTAAGGGAGAGGAGATTGTTTCTACAATCAAAAATTTTATATGGCAAAATCAAAAACTAGGTCATTTTCGGAAACCTTCCAAAACTTATATGATTTTTGATTTACAACCTCTCGGAAGGGAGCAAAAACAAAATAGTATTTATTTATTCTATTGGTCCTGATAATTTTGTCTTCTATCTACCTATATAATAGTCCATCTCTTGCCTAACCATAATCAATTGAGAATAAATATTATCGTATATCTCATCGAAATGGTCCAGTTTTTGTAAAAAAATAATTATGTTCACATGACCACGAGGGTAACATAAATACGACAAGATTAACTTTTAGATTAAAAGTTTTGACTAGACCGAAACTTGAAAATATTTGTAAACAGAATTTTATAATTAAATTTTTTTATATTTCAAAGAAAATAGATCATTTCAGATCATCATTAGACATGTCTAGACTAATAAATACAATTTTAATGAAACAATAGTTATTAGGAATCTCCAGCAATTAGGGAGTCTTATCTTCTATAATGAGGAAAGTACCTATTTGTCAAATTAACCAGAATAACCTAACTAAATGATTTCTAGGTATCCTAATAAAAACAATTTAGTTAAAAGTCAATAGAAAATAAATATTTCTTGAGTATCCTCAAAAAATTAAATATTTAACTATACCTAACTCAATAACTCAATATTATATCAAACGTGATAAAGAAAATGTGAATATTTGATTTGAGAGATCTTAGAATAATTTTAATCTTGAAAATTATATCATTTCTACTAGATTAGCAAACTTTTGGTTGTAATTCATACCTACATAGTCTATAAACACTTCTAACTATTTTATTCATCAAATGGAACTATCGAATATAAATATTATATTGATATGTGTTTTACACAATATTTAGTTGCGATCAAAATTCAAGAAAATGTATAAAAACTAATTTAAATATCCATAAGAGTGATACAATATTTATATTGTATTTTTGGAGTCTTATAATTAATACTAAAAAAAGCCTGCTAATGTAGGTAATCAGGAATAGAATGGGAAAATTAGTGTTTTGTCATATACCTATTAATGTATTTGAATTACTTTTGATACTTACGAGCTTCCGTGTATGTTCCCAAACAAATTATAATTGCAGCAATCACAACAAACGTCAACTTGAAGCACCACATGATCACGTCAGCAGCCAAATGGGTGCTAGCGTCTTGACTTTATTGAACTGGTCAGATACCAGTCAACTAGTTGGTTTCTTATACTTTGCTGGCAGATTATGCCAAGTCAAGTGAAATCCCACCTCAAACCGATTCACTCCAATCAGATCGTTTCTTTTTATATAATTTGCCTCGGTATCCATCCTGTAAATATTTTGTTAGCAAAACCAGTCCTATGAATAAACCTATGTGTTTTTTTATGAACGACTTTAATTTCATAAAATCTGAGAAACGTCGGAAACTTTATAGTGTCTGGAAATATATAGTTACACACACACTGTTCTTCATTTTAAATTAATTGTTATTTATTATATTATATTCATCGAATAACAGAGACCGCAAATTCAGAAGCTAAGAATTATTGGGCTTCTTTATTTTTTTGTTACAATAAGATGCTGGTCACGCATTCAAAGACGCAATAAATATTATTATAATTTTAATTTCTATTATAATTCAGGAAGTAGGTACGGAACCAGAAAATAGCAGCTATTTTGTATTGTTTATAGATATGTAACTGGGGAGACGAGAGTTTGCGGGTAATTAGGTCTACTAGTCTAAAAAATAAAGAAGTAAAGTATTATTTATTTTACAGTATTTTTGCAATTGAATCTAATAAACAAATGACGGTTTCCGTTACTTATAATTCTTGACCTTTTAAATTTTCTGGTAACCATATATTTTCTTAGTGTAGGTAATTCATCGACTTACTTAAGGTTGAATATTGTTTACCTATAACCTATAGTTTCATTGATTGTTCCATAAAGATTTATTTTTTTTATCAATAGAAAACAAACCAGAAACTGGCATGTTGGCGAAACTTTTGTGGGGATTCCTATCTAAAGAAAAATGTGTAGCAACTTTTTGCTCTCTATAACTGGTTTTCACAGCGATCATAAGAAAAATCTTGATTACCTGTGCAGAATTTGTCCACATTTTTTCATGATGTAAATTTTTTCCATACCAATGAAGTGCAGTCTAAAATTATTAAACTCAAAACTTTTTTTGAGTTATCGAGTAGAAAAGAAATATGCCCCGTTAAATCTTGATTCAACACGTTGGCACTTTTGGCACACTACTTTTTTAATGGTTTGTTTAGTCAATAGTTTACTTATCGAGTAATAGCATACAATAACAATTTTTTGACGACTTCCCAAGTGGTGGATGTATACAATTATTCGACTGTTTTAGAAACGTTACCATATCGAGAAGAATTCAAATCCGAAATATCCTCCCCTCCAAAAACCACCCCCGAACGGATTGGAGGGGCCATTTTTTTTCGAAAATCTGAGATGGCAGAATTGAAGATAGGACAATATCCGGAGACGTTAAATTAAACATTTTTTCAAAATAGTTCCGGTTTTCGAGTTACAGCAGTGGTAAAGTCTGAAATATGAGTATTTCCGCCGCGATGTTTTGAGATCTTTGAATAATAACAAGCAAAGAATATTAAACATGGGTTATGGCATAAGTACTATCTTCTTTGGTATTAGTGAACGTTCAACGATTTTCATGACTAATCCTACACTCATAGTGTGAAATAAATATTTTTTACCAAAAATTGGAACGACTTTATTAGTTGGTTCACTAAAAATACAAAATAATAATAATTCTTTTGGTGCTGGTACTTTTGAAGTTGTTGCCAAAAGTCTTCTATCTAACTACAATTGCACAACTTCAGAGTACTACCACCAATAGAATAAATATTATTTTGTATTTTTTAGTCGGTCCAATTAAGATTTTTTTTTATTTTGGATTTCTTGGGGGTGAACAAAATCTCTTAGTTATGTTCCGATTGACTAAAATATAAAGCGTGGCCATATCTTTTTTTGACCGACGATGGAAACGGAGGAGGCATACATTTGAACTGGTTTCTTCCATATCTTACAATAATTCATTTCTTTCACTGTATAAATGTGATCAATATCAATAGATATCAGTAAACATGTTAGTTCAATTCCATAGCCTCACAAACATATTGTTGATATTTGTATAGCAGATTGAATATCTATTAATATTACTTATCACACTAGCGGTAGCGGACGACTTCGCCCGCGTGAAATTTAAATTCATCTTAATATCCTTAAATGAGGAATTTTATGACATCGCAAATAGTTTTGTATAGTTGGATATGTTTTTTTTTCTGTCATTTGAAATGAATGAAATAAAGTCTATATTTTGCTCTAAGCCCAGCTTATCTACCGCAAACAAACAAACGTACACATCGGCTTCGAACATTTTATTTTATTATCTATATAGGTATATAAAACTGAACTTCTGTGTGTATGTGCCGTATTGGCTCTTAGGGCCTTTTTCCACGAGACACTGTTGTCCGGACGCCGGTGTTCCTTACCTGAAAGTTTACTGTCTATTGTTATTTCTGAGCTCTATGGCTAGATTTCGATGGTCTTTTTACACCATGTATGTTATTAGAATGATCTGGTAGTTGCTGTAAGTTTGACTGGGCCTCCAAGGTGGAGGGTTCCATACCTGCAGTACGTAATAAAAAAAGAAGTATCTCTACGCTCTATGGCTGAATTTTCCCTGAGGAAAAAGGAAACTTTACAGGGATTCAGAGGTTTTACTTCCGACTCTATTGACATCTGAATCTATCGAAATAGAATAGAGAATAACCAATAGATTTTGTAAACTTATTTTTTGTGAATACTAGTCATTTTCATCCTTAGATATATACTTTGTTACCGATATGACTACAGCACAACCTATCGGATCCTCGAATAGTATATGCTAAAAACTCACAAATGTTGCATGGTGAGTAATTGGTATTTATTAGAATCAAATGATTTCCATTCATAGAGCGCAGTTTCTCACTAATTTCCATTAGAATCAAAACAACTGAAAAACATTAGTTTATCGAGATAGGGAATGTTGCCTAAAAATGATGCAAAATCGCAACTTGATACGATCCGAGATAAACACATTTTTGTCTTCAAAAACAATTTATATTTTATGGTTTTCTATAAAATTGTAATGATATAAATATGAATATAAAAATATTTATATACTCTGGATTTCAACAACAAAAATCGGCGGAGGTAAATGTGCCACCGAAAAAGGGTTTCGTACCTCTTCCTGAATTATCTTTTTAAATCTGTACCTCTAAATGTACCACCAGGCTATAAATTATAATCCTAAATAATCCCAAAATGGAATATATAAAAGATTTTGGGATGCCTGTTCTTTAGTCTTCCCTGTATATTAATTTATTATGGAGCTTAAAACTGTGACAAGCAAGTAAGGTAACGGCGTTCTACTCTTACTTCAACAACTTCAAGTTCAAGAAAGAAAAAATGCTAAAAAGTGGTGAAACATTTTGGCGATGCATAAAAAGAAAAGGAAAGAACTGTTGCAAATAACCTCAACCAGGATCCGGAAGTACAAAAAATAAATCGGCAAATTGTTTCTCATTCCTAAAAATAGTTATTTATTATACAAGGGAAACAAATAAAAAACAGAGAGTTAAAATATGATATTCTTTCTGTGTATAATACACATTTTTTGTCTGTGACGGGAAAAGCGATGATTTAATATTGAAACAAAATTACAATATATTATTTAAAGTTTTAAACTGGTAGGTTCTTGTACTTATAGCGAAAATTAGACCTGCGTTTCCCGTAGGAAAAATTAATTTTATAAAAAGTGATACTTTGTCACCCGTCAACAGAGATAAAATGTCAAAGCTTTTTCCCGTCACAAAAAATGTATAATTCTACTAGAGAAGCTAAAATAAAGTTTATTTCTCATATCTGTGTATCTTTTAATTCATTACAATCTTATAATACTTGAAATATAATAATTTAGACCGGTGGCACATTTACATGTGACATTTTTATTGCACCCTACAGGTTGGTGGCACGTTTACCTTTACCTTTATCTGACCAGGTACGATTGGTGGCACATTTACATCTGCCCCTTAAAATATCTACATATTTTACGGATTTAGGAATATTGCATTCTAAAGGCACTTCTTAAGAATAGTTCATCAACGCTCTCCAAAAAGTTTTATTTTGTTTTTAAATGACGCCTTGGAATTTTTTTATTTTTATATTTATTCAATAAATACTGCGTTAAAATAGCTTTTCAATGATGTATGACAAGACACTGTTGTAATTGTAAAGAAGTAAATTTTCAAAGCCTGCTATATCAAAAACAGTTTTATTTCTATTTATATCAAAATGTACATATATGAACTATTTTTGGAAAAATACGGTGTTTCTATCTGAATGCTGAATGACTTTTGGATCGAAACCTCCTATATTGTCATACATTTTCAAACAATTAGATATAATTACTTTTGTGGCTGAGGTCTACCTACATATATCCAAGTTATTAGTTGAATCAGCAAGTTAAGCGAAATTATTTCCTTGATATTTTAGATGCATAATATAAATCCTTTTCAAAGGACTTCCCAAAAAGAAAAGGTATAGGTACAATTTAATTGTGACTATATTTTCCCTTTTAATCTTTGTGCATTTTGCGTAGTAGAAGTTCATCGATTTTGGTAATTCTTTTTTTATTAGATAGAAAGCTGCTGATTGCCATTTTGATTATCTAGTAGATGACCTAATTTTGGACGATAATTGTAATTTTTTTTCAGCAGGTTTAATGAAAAGACCATTTTATGGTAACATTTGAAATAGCATTCAAAGAGTTCTTAATTGAAGCTCTAGGTGATTGTTGAAGCTAGATTGTGAAATCACTCTTAAGGTCTAAGATTTTTACGAATGAAACACAATATGATATAATTTCATAGGAAAGTAAGATTTTATTACATGTGGTCATGAAATATTCAAAATAATATTAATTGCATTGGGATTAGTCCTTATGTAGTTGATGCAAAGCTCTTCTACACACCTGTAATGCAAATTAACAGTATTTTATAACAATTCAATTGATATTATTTTGAAGTTTTCAGTACTTCATCTAATAAAGTCAATACTAATGTTGGTGAGAAGCTATTTATTCAAAATAATTATACTATTATTTGAATAAATAACTTTGTACAAGATCTAGAAACAACGTTATTGACGAAAATCGCAATCTAATTAATATTTATTCTGGTGGTACTGGTAAATTTGATATTGTACCAAAGATGAAGTACCAGTTAAACGTATATAGGTACCTACTTCATTAGTACCACTAGTCCAGTAGCAATTGAGTATATTCCATTTTGAATTTTTCAGTGCAAAACTAGAACCGGTTTAATTGGATAATTAAAAAAAAAGTTATTTATTTTATATTTTTGGTGGTCAGAAGTGTTACATGAAACCTGCTACAATAAACATGTACAACGAACAATGATTCACAGTTTTTTTATATATTTATACATACCTTTTCAAGGCAAACCGTTGAAGTGAAAGTGAAAAATATGCAACTTCAACGTTCCTGGAAATGAAAAATTGGGGTACTCTCAAAATCATAAAAATTGCATTGTATACCTCCTCCGTTTTTCGAGGTCGGTCAAAAATTTTATGGTGACTGTGAATTTTATCATTTCATGGTCACGGCCAATCTATTACACAGTGTTGATTTGATCAGCTAACTTAAGATTCCTCTATTTGTTTTTTAGTGGTTTGATAGTAGATCATAAAATATTCCATATCAGATTTTGTCCTCTTGCAATGCAGGTACGCACGACTTTTGCGACGTAATCTCTAATTTATATTAACATAATATGAATTTTAAAGAGGAATAAAGAACTCATAATTATCATAACATAGATATTCTAAAATATTTTAGGTATTGTTATCATATTTTGCTTATCAAATATTCTTAAATTGGGTAAAAAAGTAAAAAATATTTGCCTCTAACTATGACATAATGAGTAAATAGTAAGAATTATTCCATTTTGATTGCATACTAATTTCAAGTCAAATCAATTTAAACAATTCATATTGGCTGATTTATTTCAAAAGTAAGCCTAGTACAAATAACACAGATTGGAAATGAGATAGCCCTATTTGCATGAGCGGTTGATTTCCCAAAAAGACAAACTTTCGAACATATATATACATGTTGATTCACGAATGATGGCTATTGCGTGTAATCATTCACGAGGTACGTACATCACGATCACGATAAATTTCTATTTTATGTTTCAGTTTATTTTTTTATAATAAATCATTCATATCATTTGCTTATTTAATCAATCGATATTTTTTCCTCCCAATTATATGAACTTACTTGAAGCGTAAAAAAATTTAAATATCACAGTTTATCTCGAAATCGTTACGCCACTGATTTACTCCCTTCTGTAGAATTGATCCGTTTCTCGTGTTTTCTAGGCAGACGCCATCATTCGTGAAACCAACTTTATTAGCTTTTCATTGATGCGAGTAGATTGATAAAAACATCTCTTGAATTGTGCCTTTATTCTAGATTAATTCCAAATGATCATCTTGTTTTGGTTGATAGCAGAAATAAGGCTCTTAAATATTGTAGCATACTTAATATCTAGGTATTCGCTGAAATAAATTATATAAGTATCTTTCAATTTTGTTTTTGTATGCGTTTTCCTTTCAATCTTCTCTTATTTGTCTTGTTGTCAATAATAGTTTGTTGCATTTGTTCTTCTATCCATGTTATATAATTTGGAATATTAGTGTAGACTCCTGGCCATCCATTTATAGCACATCCCAGACCGTAGCTTACGATACCTGCAGCAAACCAAACTGTCCCATTTGACGATAACATGAGTGGCCCACCAGAGTCACCTCCACAAGTATCACTAGGGGTATTACCACCAGCACACAACTGAGTGTGTTTTATGTGGATATTGAAAGCGGACCATACTTCTTGACAAGATTTTCTATCGACAGCTTCCAGATGAGTTTTCAACTTGACAGGATGCAACTGGTCTGCAATAATATAGATTATTCAAGTGGGATTGCCCGTGTTCCTAAATTATATGCAGTATACTAGTCAGTGCTGGGTGAAGTCATCATTTGACAGCATACAGGTATTAATTCCAAAATCCTTCCAGTACTGGATATCACCATGTTATCAAACGCAACGACAGCGGTGTTTGTATTTTGTAAATCGATCAATCACATGTGTCATTTATTGAAAAAAATATTTTATAAATATTGCCGATATACCACATTGGTGACGTCACTCTATACTGATCATTATGCTGGATCGAATTTAGGAACACAGGAAAAAAGTTAGGGCTCTAGAATAAGTAGGTACTAACGACCGCCATTTTGGCTCTCCACCCCTACCTGTACTGTCAACAAGACTTCATGTCTTTTTCAGATGGCTATCTTTTGGTGTCCGAAATAGCGGCCGGAAATACTCTTAGTGTCTTAGTGAAAATAGCTTTTTTTAAGGTTGAATTTATAAGAAGCTAAATATGTTAACACAAGAGGAATACAGATTCAATTATTGTGTATAATTATGATTATTGTCGCCTTCGACCCTTCGCTTACCCGAGTACACCCAATGTTTTGGACAAGACAACTTATTAGGTACCAGCTGACTTTAGAAAATACATGTACACATTTTCAATATTGGATATTTTTTTTGATCTCTCGATGATACGTATATTTTGTATTTGGACAGAAGCCATCTTACACACTGCTGCAATAATAAGGAAGTGATAGAAGTATGACGTTGCGTTTGTGTTGCGCTAACCTAAAGACGTTCATGTGATGATATAGAAAGATATAACGCATTTGTCTGGGAGAGCCTTTACAAGTGACATGGCACGCTTTCTCAGTATCAAAAAATTAAAATGATAGTAGGAAAGTGGTATATATACTTTTGGCTTATGAAGAGAAAGGTTCTGTTTAGAACGTTTTTATAACATGCGCAAAATTATTTGATGTTATGAATAGACAAATAATTTCTTTTCTGAAATCAGTGCTGAAAATAGAATAAATAATATTAATAATATTAATAAAATATTGTATATTTTCTGACGTGTGTGCTTGTCTGCAAGAAACTATTTTATTTTATTCTTATGAGATTACATTTGCAATTTTTTATTGTCATTGTGGTGACAGAACTAAGAGTGAAACATTAATTGTACTATCGCTTGAGGCGTAACAGGAGGAAGGGGACAACATTTTACAGGTTTATAGGTAAATCTTTGATACGCCAATGCAGAGCTTATGGCCTCCAAATTGTATTCTGATAAACAAGCAAAGATTTTCCATATCATAACATGAAACTTGGTTGTCACAATATATATTTTCTTATCAAGGTTAATAGATTATCTTAGGTATATACCACGAGTTAATGATTACTACGAAAGTAGGAAGTTTAAACATGGGTTTTCCTTTCTTGTATAATATATCATTATATCTAATCACTTAGAAAAGTCATCCTTGCATATTCAAAGAATTTGTTATCTCATAATGTGTTTTATGAAGAGTTTGTTATATATCATGCAGCTGCATTATCTCTAGTTGTAATACTTAATATTTCTGGATTTCTGGTACACATATATGCTTGAAATAATTAATCAAGTTAAAATTGAAACAAATTAGAACTCACCTGTTTCAGATTTACCCCAACCACTAACAGTATATCTTGATGTCACTTCACTTGAATCCGTCAAAAGGCAGATTGGCTTAATAAAGTCTATAGAATAGAAAAATAATCATTTTTTTATCTTTCATTAGGTCGGTTGAAATTGGTTCTTTTTATTTAAAGGATACAGTTTGTTTCACGAATGATGGCGTCTGTCTTCAAAACACGAGAAAAGGATCAATTCAACCGAGGGGAGTAAATCAGTGGCGGGACGATTTTGAGATAAGATCTGGTATTTTAATTTTTTATACGCTTTAAGGAAATTAATATAATTGGGGAGAAGAACATATCGATTGATTGAAAAAGCAATTATATGAAAGATTTATTATTATTAACAATAATGCAGAAACATAAAAACTACAAATCTTTTGCATGTTTTGTAAAATATAAATATATTCATCTGAATTATCTGAAATGTCACTTTGACTTTGTGACGCCTATGAAAAAACGATTGCGTTGCCTTCGGTCATAGTATAAAGCTTGAAATACTCATTTAGATCGACAAACGTAGTAAAAAATTTCATGATAATGAGATGCGATGAGAAGTATAGCTTGATGTACGTAGTTCGTGAATGATTATAGGCAATAGCCATCACTCGTGAAACAAACTATATCTTATATTATGTGGTATTATTTTTTTATTATTTTAGATTTAAAATTACCTATTCATACAGATATAATTAAAACACATGAGCATGATATGGAGTTAAGAATCTCACCTGTTATTTGGATTTTTTTCTTAAGATAAATAAGTCCAATATCATTGTAGTAACCCGACTGAGTGAGATTGAAGCCCGGATGTGCTATTGCTTTGGCAACTCGACTAGTTTGAGGGTGATCGGCACATATCTTTCCTCCCGGAGTACAATCGATTTTAGTCCTAGTGTCATGTTCCCCTAACACCACACTATATCTGAAATAAAAGAGAGAATAAATATACAGCTCTCTTAAAATTGTCAATGAGAGAGAAGTATTAATCAAAATATTATACAAAATGCTACTATTCAAAATTGTATCTATAGATCTATATATACTTTTATACTCTACACATCTTTGTAATACTCATAAATAAATTTAAAAAACATATAAACAAAAGTGATGTCCCTGTCTGTGATTTTAGAATAAACTTTCTTTGTTGAGTTCATATAGTTATTTGCGTTACAAGCATTCCACATTTTTTGTCTATACGGATAACTCCTAATTTACTTAAATAATTAAGTACCTTTGCCGATTGTTCATATCCACCATTATACACATTATCGCTCATACAAGTATGAGATCTGAATTAGGATTAATTATCAAATATGACTCTTCACCCCGCCACATACTGATGAGAGGCAGCAACCTCGAAATCACGATATGAATTTTATAATTGTAGACTATGTCTGGGAGACTGATGCTATGTTTGGTAATCAATCTGATTGGACAGTATAGTGGAATAAAACGCATAAAACGCAATATGTCGACGAAAAACAATCGTTCTTTGGTTCGATTTTTGAAAATCAACTCAATGGAGCTATAATATTACAAATTTAAGACCTAATTCTAAAAAAAATATACTAAGAAAACTACTTCTTTCTATTGAAATAAGAGCTTACAGTACATAATGATGAAAATTGTATGCATGTTGGAAAATATGTAGAAATATCAACTGTTACAAATCTAGAAGTCAATCTTCTATTTGTTGATTTGACGAAAGAATATGAAATGGTACCCACACATAATCTCAGGGGAGTACTAATTTTAATGGCCAAATGATTCAAAAATTATAGAAGCCATAAAGGAGTTGTAAAGAAACAGTACATCAAAACTTAGAATCGGAAAATCAGAGAGCTTTCCAATGACGAAGGGCCTTAGGCAATGCAGCTCCCCAAGACATATGTAATTCAAAATACTTCTCAACGAAGGACTATGATATTATAGAAGCCACACAGAGTAAACTTAATGGTACCTAAGCAATGAACTGTGGTAGAAGGTGAAAAAAATATTAGAACATTAGACTCATATATTAAAAAAACTAATATTGACAAGATTATTTCTTATGGCCATGAACAACAAAATTTGGATGTCCAAACAACAACAGATGTTGCATCAGATTTTGAAAATAGAAAAGGGGAAAGGCCTATGATTATATTCTTTTTTAAACTTGACTACCCCCTTTTTTTGATGCACTCTGTACATTTAGTTAATTTATTTATTGAACATTTTAATATTTTATAGCTTCATGTAATGAGTATTACTACAAAGAGATTTTTTTCATTCTAGGTATTCCTTTTTCCTAAGCCGAATATTATATGGCAATTCAAATAGATTCAATAAGGCAAATAACAAGTCTTCACGATTCCGTATAATGCTGCAATTATTTTAATAATTTATTGCAGGCTTTATCCCATGGAATAGTGCGGTTTTCCCGTTGAACGCCTAGCTGTCAAATACATCCGACCAAATATGCACAAGACTGGAAGCGTAATTCCTATGTCTGTTATAATTATAATTGAGATTGGAAATTATTGCAAGAGATTGAATTTCCGAGGAATCATTCACCTTGCACGGTATTTGCAATAACGGCAAGGCGGCAAGGTCTCCAACAATGACAATCACTATTGATTTCAACTTGGAATACACTCCAGTTATATATCCAAGTTCTCATATATAAACACTTTCTTACTCAATACATGTACATATACAGGGTGATTCATTAAGATGGGCAATCTCTGAACTGGAGATACTACACACCAAAATATGGCAATTGAGCATGTCTTATACAAATATTGCAGGTTTACGAGATACAGGGTATTTAATGTTGGAATTTTAATTTGAAATTTCTTAATAACTTTAAAATTGTCGACTATTTTTTGGCATGAAAATTACGAATTTTATGCTGAATTTAGCACTATTTATACAAGGCGTTACTTACACCCTGTTACTTAGGTAAATTGCAACATATCTTTTTTGCCTAATGAGTTATGGCTAAAATGACTAGAAAGTCTAAAAGGCAGTTCAATTTTGAATAGAAAAGGTACTGAAGCTATTGAAGAAGAAGAAGAAGCAGCATTTATTCCTATATAATTTCAGTATATATATATATATATATATATATATATATATATATATATATATATATATATATATATAATATAATTATTAACCAAAAGCATTATACATTCGTTACCCACATTTATATTAATCTGATATTACCCGATTCACCAAAGGCAGAACCTGTTCGGTAATTCCCATTTTTATAAAATAGAAAAAGAAAGAATAATGTGGAAAACTAGTTGAACTGATACTTCTTATGAACAGTGAAATCATAAACTCGGTAGGCGTGAGCCGAAAGCCAAGATAAGTAATAAAGTAGGAGATTGTTTTATTATAGATTTATTTATTTATTAACGGTAATTTAGTAAGTCCTGTTGCATGCGTCGAATTTCGTAAAAGTGCGATAATAATTCTGTTACTTTTTTTATATACATATTGGAAAAGTGATTTGTAATATATTATCTTTAAAGAATCAACTCTAAATTCAACATAGAGCAAGTGAGATGGAAATGTGAACTTGTGCGATAATGCAACTTTAATATTTATTTTAATAGCAGTTTCTATTGGTTGCCAGTGGATCTTATATGTACCACCCCAAGCTAAGATTGCATACTTAGCAATAGATTGCGTTAGTGCGATATAAACTATTCTTAGAGCGGTAGTATCATGTATTGTGCGCAGTTTTTTTTAATATGTACATTATTTTTCGTATTTTAGAAGTAGTTATATTTATATGTTGATCCCAACGAAGATGTCTGTCGATAATAACTCCCAAGTAACGTGTGCAGTTTACTCTATCTAGGTCATTATTGCACTCATGTAGCGTCAGATCATAACCTGAAGGCTGTTGCTATTACAATGACTTTTTTTTCAAGTAAGCTTGTGTCAAAACTTATCAGTTTTTCGTGTAAAGAAATATTCGACAATGTTACTGTCTAAATAAGAGTGTAAAAATTCTAAAATAAGAAAATGCCATGAATTTTTCAACAGTGAAATGCTTGATATGACTTGTGTTTTCGCTCAGTCAAACTATAGTGGACTTGGATCGACTGGATGAAGTTCCGGCACATGGCGAATTGCACCCAAGAAGTATCTCAAGAACTGACCTTATTATTCGAAGACAGGTGGATAAACCGCTTAAAATCATGGAACTGACCTGCAAGATCTCCAGATTTGATACCGTTGGACTTCTAACTTTGGGGACGCATCAAGGATCTGGTGTACCAGACACTAGTGAACACGAGGGAAGAATTAGAAGCACGCGTGTGAGCAGCATTCGACAGGCTCACTTCTCAAGAAATACGAAAAGCAACACTTGAGGGTGTTTCTTCACGCTTAAAATTGTGCTTGAATGCAAACGACCACCATTTTTAAAATCTATTATAACCTATTTATAGTTTTTAAAAACACTTTTTTGTGTATTTAATATATAATTAATTCTTCAAAAACGCACAAAATTTCTCTAAATTTACCTTTGGTCATCGGAGGTAAATGTGGCTAACTCTCGTCAAAAATTCTACACTCTTCTTCTTCTACTGAGAATTTTGTCGCACAATCCATGTATAAAAAATAAATCAAAGATTTATTGATTTGTATAGACATTATTGTTATGCATTTTAACCATCAATAGCTTAATTACATTGTTGTTTGACTATAACAATAATTCATTGAGAGAGCTAATTTATTTTTCATGGCATACAATGTAAGTATCGACCAGATATCTGGGCATTTAATAAAAAACTTAGTCATTTCCTAAACTATCAAATGTAGGGTATAAAAACATGTAAAATTAAACGCCGAAGACGAATGAACAATAAAATATAGGGTTGCCATTAAAGTAACCAACAATATAGACAACCGATTTCGACCACAAAACATTCTCCAACATGTTGTTTAAACATAGTTTGAATCTAAATAGATATCCGAGAAATCTAGTCTTCTCTGATTTTTTGAATAAATGTCTGCTATTTGAGGAAAAATTGAAAAATTTTACTCCAAAACGGTTGGAACAAATTGAAAAAAGTAAAGGTATTTATGAAAATGAGGAATATTTGAATCCGAATATATAGAAATGTACATAGTGTTCCATTTGAATTAACAAAATAGATGCCGAAGAACCAGAAATTTTAAAATATTTTAGTTGAAGGGAACACAACCGATTATATACACCTCTTAATTTTTAAATTTTTATTTTGACCAGAACCTAATAAACTTCTAATGACACCCAGTATATGTATAGGGTGAAAGTAATTTCATATGTTCTCATTTATTCTATTAATATTTTTTTAGCAGTAACTATGTTTTTAACTGATGAAGCTTTCCCCAAGCGAAATGTCTTAATTTTTTTAATATAAACTACGATGAATCTCTGACCCTTTTGTACAAACCGAACTTGTATCCCAATATACATCCAAAATATTAATATATATATATATATATATATATATATATATATATATGTATATTTGGATTATGTTAAGCTTGTAGATTTTAATACATTATTAAGTTCAGACCTACACACAGATGCTATTTGCATCTCGGTAGGGGATTGTTGGACTTTATTCAGACAATCTATTAGCATACTATTTTTTAATCAAGATTTGTATGTTAACCTGAATAAAGATTATTATTAATATATATATATATATATATATATATATATATATATATATATATATATATATATATATATATAAATATAATTAATAATTTAAAAAGAATTTGAGACTTCTGCCGAGTTGATTGTGGCTTAAATAAGTAGACTCTTTTTGCGACTCAAGCTTTCGGAAAACTTTATTGCCTTCGCAGATTGGACAAATGATGCATCTATATGTTTTGAGTTAGCTTAAATTTCCCACCCATTTTTTGAACAACAATATTGTGAATTTAAAACACTGAAATATTTCTTCATACATTACCTTGTTTTTTAGCCTCCTTCAGAGATAGTATTTGTTCCACAAATCACCACCAACCATGTAACACCATATATTTTCGTTTCAATTTTTGACCGACGAACCCCAAACGGAGGAAGTATACAATTCGACTATGAGCATTTTTTTTTTGGTTTGTGCGCGCCTTTCATTAGTAATCCTAGTCCGATTTTGATGATTTTTGATTCATTTGAAAGAGGAGTCTTGAGAAATGGTCCCATATTTATAAAAACGGGAATCCGACATCTCCTTCCCTCCGAAAAACACCCCCGAGGGGGGTGGAGAGGGCAGTTTTTCTCGAAAATCGGAAATGTGAGGTGGCAGAATTAAAGATAGGACAAAGACAATTTAAACGGAAACGTTTAAATTGAACATTTTTTTAAGAGTTTTCGAGATAGACGCATGTTAAATATGTATTTTTGCTATGTGGAGAGGGCAATTCCTTTCGAAAATTGAACATTTATCGATACTACATGAAAGATATAATTATTTGTAGCAACATTTATAAAGAAAATGTTTTCCTTAGAGTTACGGTTTTCGAGTAAAATCCGTGTTAAAATGGTGACAACTAAAATATTCAAACGTATTTCCGCAGCAATGTTCTGAGATCTCAATAATAACAACTACAAGCAAGGAATATACGTGGGTGATAGGATAAGTACTATCTTCATTGGTATTGAACGTTAGACGATTTTCGTGACTAATGTTACACTCAAAAGTGTGAAATAAATATTTTTTACAAAAATTGGACCGACGTTATTAGTTGGTGCACTGAAAAGTATAAAATAATAGTAATTCTATTGGTGCTGGTACTTGTGCAGTTGTTGGTGTCAAAAGTTATCAATCTATCTGCAACTGCACAACTTCAAAATTAATAGAATTAATATTATTTTATACTTTTTAGTGCACCAACTAATAACGTCGGTCCAATTTTTTGTAAAAAATATTTATAAGTTTAAACGTTTTTAATTCAATTTTAATCAGTTTGTGTAGTAAGTTATGTTAGTGTAATTATGTGCGATACTCTTTTCCGTTATAGTCTCTGCTTGTTAAAAATTATGTTCCTCAACTGCACTGTAAGTTTTTTCTTTTTTAGTGTAAAATTGTCACTCTGTACTATTAATGGCACAATTTTTTCAGCCTTAAAGAAGGTGATAAAGTTTACCGAAAGCTTGGGTAGCAAAAAGAGTCTAGGTACTTATTTAAGCCCCAAATCAACTCGGCAGAATTCCCAAATTCCTTTTTAAATTACTTTTTTATATAACTAGTACTACCGTACTTCCATTTTCTATAATATAGTCTTTTTAAATAACGAGTTAGATCATGTCACAGTTGGATTGGTTGCCGAGAATTCCACACGTTGTCAAAAAAAGATTGAAGAAAAATCAGATCATTCATTACCTGTCATAGTAGGTTATTATATCTTCGTTACATTCATTCTACAAAATATTTGACTTAAATATAAATAATATTGTGACTGGTTTCATAATTACAGCAGATAACATCAAATTAGATGGAAAATTGATAAACAACTCTGTAAAATAGAGTAATTGAAAATGATAAATTTAAAACAAACTTATATATAAGTATATATTATTTATACTTTGCCATGACTGCCTGTTTTTTACCAACATCTTATATGTTGCTGAAATCTTCATTATAATATATAATTACAATAAGTAAATTAATGAAATAAAATATCCACAATTTCTGCCAACCGTTCCTGGGCGATTATAACGTTAATAAGATTTTTATTTATTCCATCGTTGGATATGAAATAAATATTTCTCACAGAAAAATGGACCGACTTCAAAATCAAAAGTACCTGAACCATTACAATTAATATTATTTTGTATCTTTCAGTGCATCAACTAATAAAGTCGGTCCAATTTTTTGTAAAAAATATTAATTTCACTCTTTTGAATGTAACATTAGTGATCAAAATCATTCAACGTTCACCAAAGAAGACAATAACTTGCTTATACTTTTTCAGATATTTGAAAACATCGCGGCGGAAATACCTTGAAAACCTATAATTTTGTTGAAAAATATCCAATTTAAACGATGCGGGATATGATCTTTAATTTTGTCGTCTTAAAATTTCGATTTTCGAAAAAATTTCCCTTCTCAACCCCCTTTGGGAGGAGTTTTTGAGTGGAATGATATGTTGAATGTCGACTAGTTTTTCAATGAGACCGATTCTCAATAGTCCTCTATTCAATGTAAAAAGAATCATAAGGCGTAAACATCAATAAAAACCATGCTGACAAACAGTCGTATACCGTATAACAGTATACCTCGGTTTGGTTTGTCGGTCAAGAATGATTGGAGCTCAACTTTTATCTTATTTTCAGTATTACGGAATTCTCAGGGTAGTAAGTGGTTTATGCATTGAAAAAATTGAGACAGTACAAAGAAACATGTCCATTATTGAACTAGGTGCTTTGAACAACATAAAACAGAATGTCAAAATTCCTTGTTTTTTCCTTTCTTTAAATGGTTTCATTGACTTGTCGATATTCTATACATAATTAATCGTAAACATATTTTAATTGTGTTTTCAAAAATCGCTGTAACAACTTAAACATCATAAATTATTGTTTTTACAATCTTGAGTTATTACGAATGTCTGCTGTGCTACCTGAAATTACTTTCCTAACGTGTTCATGTGAATTCAATCGAGGGATTCATTTTCTCCTTGCTTTGTACACTTTAGCAGACAGGAGTTAGATACTTTTTTCTGTGACGTGAAAAAAGTTTGAAATTCTCTCTGTTGACAGGTGACAGAGTATCAATTTCTATAAAATTACTTTCTCCCACGGAAAAAATACTTTTTCCAGAGTATATATACCTTCACATGAGTTTAGTAATTTAGCTGGCAATAGTTTTTGTGACGCTACTTTCGCTGCTTCTACTAACTCCTATGAAGTCAGGGAAAACTCGAAATTATTTCTTACAAACAAATTACCACTAGGGTCGCATTTTTTAAATCAAATCACAGAATTAAATTGACAGATATATTTGATTATTTTAAAGGTTTCCTCAGCAACGCAGGTCTAATTATTGTCTCTCTAAGTACAACAGCCTACCAGTTTAGAACTTCAAAATTTACTTCGATAATTTTCTGAATTCAATAGGTATATTCTAATATTTTTTCAATATTATATCATCTGTTTTCCCGTCACAGAAAAAAATAGTGTATTATACACGGGAAAAATATTAGATTTTAGCTCTCTAAGTGTTTTCCTGAGAATCTGTGAATGAGAAAATCAAGTTGTTGTCTATTTCAAAAAAAGGAGAAGGTATTTGACTGTCTTCAAAAAAAGGAGATAATTCGGTTGTATGTTTGCTTTTTTTATTTTTTTATGGCTGTTCGCGCGTTTTGCTTAGTACCTGAACGCGTATTCCGATTTAGACGATTTTTGTTTCATTTGAAAGAGGTGAGTTGAGAAATGGTCCTATATTGAAAAAATCCAATCCAAAATCTTCTGCCCCCTAGAAACCGCTCCAAAGGAGGTGGAGGGATCAAATTTTCTCGAATATTGAAAACCCGAAGGGGCAAAATTATTGAAAATTCCATATCCGGAAATTTTTTAGTTGGACATTTTTTAAAATAATCATAGGTTTCCGCGTTACAGTCTGAAATATGTGTTTTAGCTATGTAGAAGGGGAAAATTTTTCCGAGAATCGAAAATTCGAGATTTGAAATTTAGAAAGGGGACCATATCCGGAAACGTTTCAATTGAACATTTCTTTAAAAGAGTTACGATTTCCGAGTTTCGCAATGGTAAAGTCTAAAGCGTATTTCCGCTATGTGGAAGAGCAATTTTTTTGGAAAATTGAAAATATGAGACGACCAAATTAAAGAAAAGATTATATGTAGCAACATTTAAATTGAAGTTACGCTTTTCGAGTAACAGCAGTAAAGTCTGAAGTATGTATATTGCGCCGCGATGTTTTGAGATCTCTCAATAATAAATAACAAGTAGAAGCTAAGCCTATATCTTTTGGGGTATTAGTGAACGTTCAACAATTTTCATGAGTAATGTTACACTCAAAATTGTGAAACAAATATTGTTTACAAAAAATTTGACCGACTTTATTAGTTGTTGCACTGAAAATACAAAATAATATTAATTCTATTGGTGCTGGTAATTTTGAAGTTGTGTCGTTGTAGTTTGTGGTTGCAGGCACCAACTCCAAAAGAACCAGCACCAATAGAATTATTATTATTTTGTATTTTTCAACAGTGCAACAAATAATAAAGTCGGTCCATTTTTTTGTAAAAAATATTTATCAGCGAGCCTAGTCAAATAACAGTTACATTCGATTAATTTTTTTGTGACCGGACAAACCGCTTATTTGAAATATAAATAGACAGGAGGAAGATATTATTATGCCCAAAACTGTTTTCCAGGAAATGCATCTCGGAATGATGGTCAACTGAGTTCAAGTGAGTGTCATAAATATTTGGAGCGTACTTGAGTTTTGCGCTGCGGCTTTTGCGCGCAGGTTCATCTTTCTGTCACACGCGTGGGTATGCCTGAAAATACGTTTCTTGTACCTACTTAGAATACTCTGTAATTTGAATTTCATATAAAAGGGATGCGAAAAATTTTACTCGATTACAATACTTTTCGGCAGTAGCGAACTAGGTGAGGAAAGTAAAATCAGAAGAATCAAGGTGGTGGAAGAGTGACGGTCATAGAAAAGAGATAAAAAAATTAAGATAAATTTTCTTTAGCAGCAGTTATGTTCCCAAAATTGGCATTATCACTATATTTATTTCTCAAAATTAAATAAGTATCTTGAACGACCTGCTACGTCCAGTCAGTCCGCAAAAGGCGCACTAAATATTTTTTTTATTTATAGGTGAGACGCTCAATAAATATTATTTTTAATTACTATAATTATTATGAGAAACAAAATATGCCATAATCTAAAGTCGAAAATATAAAATTCTCGTTTCGGAAACAACCATCATTTTGGAATAAAAAACTAATAATAAGAAAATAGAAAGTATGTAGAAAACGGAAAACAATCCAGACTGATAACCTAAACTTTGCTACCTAATCTCTTTCCATCAATAAAATCATGAAGAAAAAACACTGAAGATGTAGGCTTTAAAAAAAGTTATTTTAGTAGATTCAGGATGGCATTTCGCACTTCGAGAGCGAGTAAATGTTGTCGATTAAACCGAACATACATAATACCAACTTTTTTCAGTCTTAACATCATGTGCAAAATTTGTAATTAAACAAAATTAGACATTATTAATTTTCTTATCTTATCTTAGTTTTGCAAATGAATCATGTGTACCTACCTCTAAAAAATTGACAGACCGTTAAATTGTGCCTCTGGAAGCCTTATAGTATGTCTTTGAATTTAAATAAATCATACTTACATAGGACCCACAAGCAAACTTCTATTGGATTCAATGCAATGAGCTGCGGTTAATACAAATTTGGGATGAATCAAAAATCCACCACAACCAAAGGATTTATACCCATATCTATTTCTATATATGAGTCTTGCCATCCAAGGAAATTCACCAAGAGCAGCCTCCACACCACCCACAATCCTACCTCTTGTGATGAACTTCTGACGTCCACATTCTCTTGGAAACAGTTCTTTTTGAGCATGAGTTTCTACCTTGGTTTTTCCTTTAAAATAATCTCTAATAAATATTCATTCCTTGTTTCTTCTCATAGATACTATTTTGATTTAATTTGTTGCATGTGCAGATAAGAGATCTTGCACCCTCTTATAAAACAGGTTATTGGAAAAATGTGAAAAACGCTCGACCTCTACAAGACACATCACCCCTAATTTTCTAAATAGTAAGGTGTCATGTGATAATTCATTGGAAAGAGTTTAAAAAGCAATATTTAAAAATATATTACACTTAAGATCACATATATTACAAAAAATTCAATCTAAAATAAAATTGAGGTTTGGATGTCACGAGCTAGGAAAGAAAATTGACCAAACTACAACATATACAAGAAAAAACTGAATCATACCTTTGGATGCACTTTTTCTAAACTTATTGTACCTGCCGCAACAAACTTTCGGATTAGCAGGATCTTCTGAATCTGGACCACACATAGAAGCCCTCAGAAAATCTCTTGCCTTGGTGTTATTCAGTTGTGTTAGTAAAGTTGTGCAAAGCTTTATTTCAATGCAGTATCCAGGGTCAAAGTTAGGGGTTTCACATGGTGTAGCCATTTCTATAGAAATATCCAAAATATGAATTTTATTAACAATTGAGCATTGAGTTGAAAGTTAGTGAGTAAATCAGGAAATTTGAAGTCAAATTTTTATTTATGAAAATTTGAGCTAAAAGAATACGGCATTCAATATTATTTTAGAAAATTAATTTTATTTTTTCTTTTAACTTCTAAAGATCCAATCATAATAATTTCGTTTGTATTAAAAATAATAGTTTTATGGAATATAACTTACTCAAAATCATTGACATGTTTGGGCTATTCCGAACATTAGGCGTTGGTTTTTCCAAGGAATCTTCCGCACTAAACTCCTCAAAAGAGTTTTCATTTTTTAACTCTGTTCTATTAGTGTCGAGTCTCACAGAGTCAGTAAAAGCGATTGAATAAATGAAAATAAACAAATCGTACAATGCTAACCTCATTTTGTTTTCAATCTGACATTCTGTTTTACCGTAAATCAGACCATATCCAATTGCTACATAATGAACTTTGAACTGATTCTGATATCTCGAGTAAAACCGGGACAAATGTTTTACGATATTTAATCCACTAACGGTTGTGGTCACTTGCAAAAGGAAATATCCAATTAATTTGATAGTACTTTTTCATTTATTATTGGTTGTTATCATATAAATATTTATTATATATATATATATATACATATATTTCAAGAGTTCCATTTCTCTCCCGCGTGACCTGGCCTAAGTCGCCTTGGTCTACAGAAACATTTATGAATAATGAAAAGAACATCATTACAGCTCACTGTATAAATATAAAAAGACTGGTTCTAACATTTACATTATATTCCATAAAGAAATGAGCAATTACCTCACGCAACTGGTGCAAAACGCCTACATTGATTTGGTAGTTCTAACGAAACAATCAAAACATATCTCTATAAGCAGATATACAAATAATTATAAGATAACCAATACATTAGAATGGGCTAAATAAATAATTTCTCTCACGCCTTTAATCTATCCCCTCTTGTCAAACCCAAGATAAACTAGTATCTAAGCAATTGTGTATACAGGGTGAGGCACCACATTCGCCACTGTCTCCGTATAGAGAACTATGCGATAACATAAAATTGTTGGATAAGGACTCTTCCTATGTACAATCTAATATTATTTTAAACTATACATGGTGTTCGACAAAGAATATACATATCAAGGCTATAAGTTTTTAAATAGAACACCTTATATTTCTTGTAATTTTTGGATATAAGAGCCCAAATGAAGATGACTTATTTCAATATTTCATAAACCTATATTTTACCGTTTTCGAAATTTCCGAAGATTTGTACAATTGCATGTCATGAAAAAAAATATTCCACTTAACTTAGTTAATTATATTGTTCATATTTAGAGGTCTAAAATTATACAGGATTTTAAAAAAATATCGTTTGAAATTTAAATTTTTGAGTGTTGAGAAACTTTGTGAATATAAATGGCACACCCTGTATTTACTTACATATTCCTACGAAGAATTTTATTCTCCTTCGAACTGCATTAGGGCTCCCTGTTCTTAAACCCAATAGTTTTATAGAATTCATTTTTTTATTTAAAACAACACAATAGCTTTTTCATATCCATCTAGCCAGCTTTCACTCATTTGGGTTCATAAATTCGAAAATAACAAAAAACATAAGGTGTTCCATCCAAAAAAATTAATAATTTGATCATCAACTACAAAATATAAATATCACATATACACAGATAGAATTAACATATTATCTCGAATTTAAACATTTCAAAACGCTGTACAAACAGTTTTTTTATTTATTTTTATTTTATTATTTTATTTATTTTATTTTAAAGTTAAGTTTCTCTCATGAACCTATATAAAAGTAAAAGGGTATATCTAAGCAAACAATAGAGTGAATCTTTGATTCTGTCCTACTGAAATCACTCAGGTATTGTTTATAGGCTTGATCTAGAGTGTAAGAAAAGTCAAGACAGACTGAATATTGATGAATATTAAATTTGATCGATTCACTTGTACGTCTTTAATTTTAATTTTGTCAAGACAAACAACAATGTCAAATTCTATTTTTTTAGACGAACCGGAAATCCTCTCAAATCGTATATACGGCAGAAAAGATGCTTAACCCTAGAATTCATTGAATCAACTGCATCAAGCTAAATTAATGTTCATTTGTCGTTTCCAAGACACTAATTGTTTTTTAAATGTTAGAAAATGTTCTCATACTCATTGTGTTAGGTCTCATTAGTTATTTTTAATGTCTACTCCAGGCTACAAACTACACAAATAGCCGTTTATTTTGGTCGCAGATATCGGCAACAATAATTCAAAGCCTTCAGAGACTGGTTGCGGAAATTCGAGGCGTTCGAAATGAAAAATCCGCTAATTTGGAACGGATAGCGCAATAAGCCAGCGGGCTTTATACAGTTGTAATTTTGATAATGACCTTGATAACGGCGAAATATGGCATTTTTGCAAATCCTTTCGCTATTTATTCTTCATGGGGGAGCGGTGGCCGGATTAAAAAGTGATGGCAAAGCTGAGATAAAGAGTGCTTTGTGTAATGCGGACGGTTATTGCGTCGGTGGCGTACCAGAGAAAAATCAGAAATGGATTAACCTGAACGAGGCTGGCTTGGCTATTGGGGAACGTCGAATATCGCCGTTGGGACAGCTAATCTTTTTTGATGACGATTTTAATATACTTATCAAGCATTCAAAAACAGGGTGGGTATGAGGCCGTTATGTTCAATCATGCTTATCTTTTTTGTAACTGTTATGTTACTTTTTATTTTGGTACTTATTGGAATACGGTTATATAGAAAAATAATGAATTTGACACAACTCAAGCTATTTCCTTCTTAGGGTTCAGTACCTAACAAGTGACAAAAGGGACCCTTAAGGTCTCGCTTTTATTTTGTCCGATCGCCTCCCTGCCAATCTCCTAAGACACGAAAGTAAAAACTGTGAAAAAACGGGCTGGTCTATTTTGATGCTTCTCTGCAATAAACGCACTTGAGAAGAATTAAAATTCTTAAAATAGTTTTGTTCGAAAACGATTAATATGTCATCATGTAAAAAACAGAATCATATAAAGCTTGAAACATATAAAGCTTCCAAAATTGTCTGCTTCTTCACTGATTTTTCAACCATATTATTTTGATGCTGCGTCAACAACGGGACTTTTCAACCCGACCGAAGTGGTAGAGCCATCAACTCTCTCAATCAATATCAAGGGTCACGACTTCATATCCTTGCACTTATGACATACTTTTTCAATCCTTATTATAATTATTTTTTAAATAATACAATGATAATATGAGAAAGTATAATAATAGAATAAAAACAATTTCTGTAGTTGATTTATTTAACTATGAAAATGTATTTAGAACCCTCGTCGGGTACGAGTGATATTCGTATTTGTCCCATTTTATATTTACCTCCTATGAATAACCCCGTTTTCATGGCTTTCACTCATGGGCTTAGAAATTGGAAATATTTATATAGTTATTGAAGACGAACTTGAAATTCTACATCTGTGGACAGATATTTCTATACTTCACAAGTACCAGCACCATTAGAATTAATATTATTTTATATTTTTCAGTCACCAACTAATAACGTCTCTCCAATTTTTTGTTAAAAATATTCAATTCTCACTTTTGAGTGTAACATTAGTCACGAAAATCGTTGAATGTTCACTAACACCAATGAAGATACTACTTATCCTATTAGCCATGTATATTCTTTGCTTGTAGTTGTTAGTATTGAGATCTCAAAACATCGCTTAGGAAATACGCAGTATTTTAGATGTTACCATTTTAACACTGAATTAACTTGAAAACCGTAACTCTAAGGAAAAAATGATCATTATAAATGTTGCTGCAAATTATTATGTCTTTCATGTAGTGCCCACAGATTTTCAATTTTCGAAAGAAATTGCCCTCTCCACATAGCAAAAATACATATATTTGAGAATTTAACATGGATCTATCTCGAAAACCGTAACTTTTTGGAAAAAATTATCAATTTTAATGTTTCCGGATATTGTCCTATCTTTAATTATACCACCTCAGATTTTCAATTTTCGAGGAAATTTGTCCACTCCACCACTTCAGGAGGCGGTTTGAGGGAAGGAGATTTCGGATTTGACTTTTTATGAATATAGAAACATTTCTCAAGTCTCCTCTTTCAAATGAATTGAAAATCATCTAAATCGGAGCTCGTTTACTATATAAAAAGCGAACGAACCAAAAAAAAGCATATAGTCGATTTGTATAAACCTCTGTTCGGGGTTCGTCGGTCAATTAGCAAATAATTGTCCAACATATAAAGCAAAAAATTGTAATAATAAATTTATGTGATGTAAAAGCTATATTATATAGGTACCTGTTCTTAGAATGTCTTCAATCGACTGTGGAATTCTCTACGACATTGCCGCTTATTTCCAAAAGTATAACTTTAATTATTCCGATGACACCCTATGTAATATTATTTTAATAATTTAGCTTATATCTTCCAGTTATTTTTATATAATACTAATACGATCGTATATCGTGCCGCAACAGCTTTTAAAAAAAATACCAATTTATTAGTTATTTTTCTAGGGATTTATCCTATGTCGTATAGTGCCTTTCAAATGTATTGATTTTAACGTTAAATATAAGAAAGTGGAAAGTGCGTTTTTAAAATTTAACAAACATAAATTCATCTGAGGGATAATTGAAAATTCTGCTAAAAAACCCACACTAAGATTAATTATCAATACAGCTAGTTTCTTCAATGTGAATTGAAAAAAATATAAAGTAAATAATATCAAAACTAATATTTCTGAATGTCGGTAACTCTGCTTCAATAACCCATTTGTTTTTTAATAAAATGAAATGCTGAAGTAAACATTCTTATTTTCAATCAATAAACTTTTGAAAAAAAAATACCATTTTCATTACGACTACTAAACTAGACCTAGTTTTAATTGTGTTCTCTATTATTCTTTCAAAAGAATACTTTGTTTTAAACGCAGTCAAGTGAGAAACCATATAATTCGTAAATTTATAGAAAAAATATGTCAACAGAATTGGCCAAGCGAAATAAGAAGTCATGAATATGACAGATAATAATTAAGGCATTTTTTTTTCTTATTAATCTAAATAGGTTTATCGGATTTTGCTGAAATTTGGTAAGTTGGTATAGTGTAGAAATAAGCTGATGTAGAATTTCAGGTTCGTCTCTAATAATTGCATAAATATATCAAATTTCTACGCCCAAGAGTGGAAGCGAGCTTACCTAACGCGGTAAGCCATAGTAAATATTTAATATGGCAAATGCGAGAAGAGATGGTTCTGTACATTTGTATTACGGTAAAACATAGTGAATATACAAATTATATAGGGGAAATCATCATTCAATAACAAAAAATAAATACATTTTCATAAATAAATAAATCGACTTCAGAAATTTGTTTTATTTCTTACATTTTATTCTATTGTTAGGTATATATTTATATTATTTTACATTTTGGAGTGTTATATGATTAGTCAACGAAATCTTTTAAGCTCTAGTTATTTTCAGAGATTTCAAAATAAAGCGGAAACTTTCTTATTCAAGACTTTACTACTGCTGTAACTTGGACAAAGTATTTTTTGAAAAATATCCAATGTTGCTGGATATTATCTCTTCTTTAATATGGCCGTCTAAAAAAACACACAATCGAACCTCCTCCGTCAGAAAGTTATATTGAATATAATTTGCAAAAATTCTGGACTTTTGTAGTCAGCCCGCATTTCCATCCAAAAATGTTGATTTTCTCAATTAAACATGGAGCAAAAAAACTCGACACTTTGTATCTTGAGATAACAATGTTCATGTAACATCTTTACTCAAAAACCACAGCAGCTACGAATTGCATTCAAGTACTTTATACTCTTGTGACTAAGATGAATAACCCATTTGTAAAAATCCCTTCTTGCTAATTAAGTTCACGAGGCTGAGTGGGCTAAGGCGCTGGAAATGCGTTCGTAGCTTCTGAGATCTCACCGTGGGCGCGTATTCTCGTCCCGCCAGAGCCATACAGTTGTTTGTAGTTTTGTTGTAGGTACTGGACCCGTAAACAGGTATCTATAGGTATATCTCCTTCGAGAAAATGTATTCCAGTTATTAAATAAAATAAGATTTCATTTCGACAATCCATTTACAGAATCTTCGAGCACATAATTCTAGACCCTTTGTTTTTTAATCTACGCCTCGTTTTTTCGGTGGAAGGTTAGTTTAACGTTACGCTAGCACCCCTCTTTCCATTGTCGTTTTCACATGAAAGTGTTGGAGTTCGAAATTCGCGATTAGAACAACAAATTAGCTAATAAGTAGCACATCATTCTCTAACATAACCAAACTTTATATTCTATGTGAGGGTGCCAGGGGAACACATGTCTTCGTATAATCAATATACCTTTATGATTTGAGTTAAATTTTCCGATCCTATGGAATGTCCTCTTCTGGCATGCCATTTTGCTATTTAGTGACATTAGCAAATTAATAATCAAAAATATTTAAACAAGAAAATTATCCATAAAGAAATTCGTGACCATATAAATATATGACAATTATTCAAAGCATAATTACAATTGAATAATTCAGAGTCCTCCATGAAATAGTTGTTTTGCTCGGTAATAAAATTCAAATTCAGAAAATTATTGTCATATTTTCAAATCATAATCTATCAATTATTTTAAATTTTTGTTATCTTTCATTCCATTCTATTTATATGATGGCAAAGAATAATAGAAAATTAAATTTATACCTTATTTTTATACTAGCTGTGGCCCGTGTGCTTCGCCCACGTGGATCGTTGTTTACAAATTTTGGAGCTTTTTCTTGGCTCCACAAATCCTGTCTATCTATCGTGTATCGCTTTTTTTAATAAAGAGCAGTGAACCTTATGCAGAGTATTGTAAAACTGTTATTTATATACATCTCATATTTTTTATTTTATGCATTCAAAACTGAAAAATGGCCCTGAGGAAAGTATTTATGGAAATGAATGTAAACATTAAATATCTAACAGGATAGTATACTGCGCTCGTAAACATAACAAAATCAGAACAAAAAAAGTATTAATATAATGAGTAATTCATTATTCTTTTTTACAATATGAGGTATGTTATGTAAATTAAAAGTATTCGCTTACAAAATAATCAGTCGTATGAACCTAAAATCTACCTGATATGAACTTGATAATAAAATGTTTACCATAACAAAGTACCTGATTCTTAATATTAAAAATCGTTGTAAGTTCTCAGAGAAAAGTAGCCTTTTAAAATGAAACTTTGAAAGGAACAAAATATTATATTCGCAAAACCAATACTGTAGTGAACTCACACTTCTACAGTCTTTAATTAGTTTATTTAGCTCTCTCGTTACAATTATCTCCTAGAATGATCCTGACAATTATGTGACATGACATAACTTTTCTTGACAAAACTAACAATTGAGACTTCATACTTCAATGGAACATTTCAGCGGCTCTCAAACATGAGACTACAAATACCAATACCAATCTGTTGTCAACTTCAACATCTATGTTCTTAACTTTGATAGTAGTTACGTTACCTCCGTGTTCTGGCGATCTTTGTCTATACTTCGGGTAACCACCGTGCCCTGTTTGAGTTTCAGGTATTAATTCTCGAGTATATTTCTTACAACATTTACCTTTTTTCATGCATGGAGATGAAGGGCTTAGCTCCCCACATGGGCTGTGGATCATCTTAGAGCTGATTGTTTGATAAAGGAGTGGATCTAATTTTTAGTTTGGCAATTCTGCCGAAATTATGTCGTCGATTCTGTCTGCATGAATTTTTTCCTTGAGCCACAGTAACAGATGTGCATAAGGGAGTCCTCTTTTTGCCACTCAATGGTATACATGTAACAGCGGACAGCTCCATAAATGCGATGTTTAACTATGATATCCATCATCTTGTTGAGATTTTGTTTGAAAATTCTTGCTGTTATATCGTGTCTGTCAGATGCTACCTGTCCTTGTAGAAGAAGGCGTTGTATGTCCGGCCATTTCGGGTTACATGTAAAGATTATTAAAAGATGTGGGCCGCCGTAGTGTCGTACGTATGTCAAAGCATCTTGAGTGTATTCCTGCATATACCTGGGACTTCCTTGAAATGATAATGGCAATATTACCATTCGACCAAGTTGTGATAAATTCTGATCTTGTGCAATTGCATCTCTGAGATGAGCATATTCTTCTGCACGAATCTCTTTTTGATTCAGCCTGAGAAAAAGTAATCTTTCACTTTTGATTTTGGCATACATATCAACTATATACTGCTGAAGTAGTCTACCACAAAGGATTAGGTAGTTAGAGTCGTTCCGGATCATTAGAAGATAGGCATAAAAATTAATTGCCGAAACTTTCTTATTTGATGGAGATTTGGTCGTGGGGTTCAATTGAAGTACGCCAAAATGACACTCATCCTCACCTTCCCAAAACAGAAGAGGGTATTGCAATGCGTCGTATGATCTATGCGATTGAGCGATTTGCTGCAGGTTACTTTCGGTAGAATGTCACGCCGATCAAACTGCTGCCCAACAATGACAACAGCAACCTCATTGATTGTTGGAATGTTAAAAGGTCCTCCATGTTCACCTGTAGGTATTTTTTCGGCCTTGATGACGACGGTATGGTTATCAGATGGCATATTTTCTAATGCTGTTTCAGAAACTTTGATCAAAGCATTATTTTCATGCAATAGTTTTTGCAATTTGAGAACGATGTCACGATTAACGCTAGGGATAGTTTCGCATCGTCGATGTGTTTCTATGTCAATATCCCCCATAAAATATATCTAAAGAAATGTCAGTTTCATCCGAAAGGGGTAGCAGGGAACCAGCTTTGTGATATGTTTGTCCTTGGATCTTGAACGTTGGCATAAATCCACCTTCTCTGATTTCCTTAGACCCAAACAACGTCATTTGGAAGCAGCAGTTGTATTTTAGAATTTTTTGAAGAAAGAGTTTCGATTCTGGAGTAGTTCCTGATGTGAGCGACAACAACGGTTCTGGCGGATTTTGAAAGGTGTTAATTTCATTTTTCCATTAGAGCAGCACATTGAAGGTGTTTCTGATTTGAATTTCAGCGTAGAACAAAATAGACAAACAATGGTCATATCTCCAATCAAAACCATAGAGTGGAAGTGATAATCGACATCTGGTTCATAATGTAGAGCTGCTAATTGGCATCGCTGCAAATTTTCTTGGTTGGATTTATTTTGACGATGTCTTTCCTGTCTTCTTGAATCATTTGTGTCACGGCCAATAGATAGCCTTTTTTGGGTGGCATGTTGATATACTTAATCAAAAATAGAAGATCGTCGTACTCAGACGAATGCGAATTAGAAAAATATAGTAGGACGACCAATAATTATGCAAAACCTGCAAACAATAATTTTCATAGACTATAGATATCTTATTGCTGATCTATAACTATAACATAATAATTGCAAACAACTTATCGTCGATCGAGGAAATTTGTTTTATTGTATGTGTACTTACTTTGATTCGAATCAATCAAATCATGTTAAAACTTTGCAGTTTGTGTTTAAGGGAGTAGAAAAATCGTGGAAACCGCCATGAAATGTCCAAAATGACACTTGGTTAGTATTAGATATGTAGAATAGATTGTTAGATATATTACAAATATAGATATACCTAAATAATAAGATAATAGAATAGATAAAATAAAATAAAATATGTCTACGATACGTTCGAGAGTCCGTGGAGTACGTGTGCTAAATTTGGTGACAATACGTTGAACGTTGTGGATTTGTATGCGTGACAAAAAATCGGGACTTGCTTTTATAGTATAGATATAATATATAATATATAATATAATATATAATAATATATATATAAATAAAAAGATGTTCTTGGGGATGCAGTCATATATTAAATAAAATTCTTTGATTGAAGCCGAGCTTTCGAGAATGTTTATTCTCTTCTTCAGGGCAAACTACAAATCGTTACAAAATTATTTCAACAACAACTTAATAGTATTTTAAAAATACTTACAATCGTGAATTTAGAATAAATTAACCAAAAACAGGAAAGATTTCATAGCCATCAATTACAAATGTCATTATTTATATTTGTCATGGTAACACAATGAGTAAGAAAGTATCTAGATTTTGTTGATAAAAATGAATATTGCTGAATGATCTTTATATATTTGTGGCTATTTGAACAAGGAGCACAATTAAATTAAAATTATTATTAAGGCAGATACAGGTTCAGTTAAACAAAAAATAATAATTTAAGAATATTGCATAAATACTTACATATATACCCATACATAGACTAAATTACGTTTATTCTGGGCTTGAACTGACAGTTAAAAGAAAAAAATACATAATATTATTTAAAATTTTTATATAAGTGTAATCATATTCTCTCACAATACGAAACATATAAACATGATTATTCTGAAAGTGCACTGATACTTATTCACTCAAAAAAGGCCGATTTCTCTCACTAGTCAACCTCTAAATTTTTAGGTGAAATATATGTTTTGAAATCCTAAAACACTTTCTAATGTTCTTTCAAATATTCATAAATATTCAAAATAATATATAAAATCATATTCTCTCACAATACGACATGAAAATAAAACATTTTGAAAATCATTCACTTTTGCAGAAACAAGCTGATATCTCTCACTAATCAGCATGCATATTTTCGAAAACAGTAAATGTTATGAAGATGTTCTTGGGGATGCAGTCATATATTCAATAAAATTCTTTGATTGAAGCCGAGCTTTCGAGAATGTTTATTCTCTTCTTCAGGGCAAAAATAGTGAATTTAAAATAAATTAGCCAAAAACAGGAAATTTTTATATATATATATATATATATATATATATATATATATATATATATATATATATATATATACGTATATAAGTACTTGCACCAGCTAGTTGATTTAGCTACTTTCTAATAGTTGCGGTCATAATCGTAATCAAGAAATTCAAATCAAAATTGTGGGTACCTATCGTTGTTCGTGAATATACCCGCGAGTTTTCAGCTTTAAAAATGTCTCTATTTTCGTTTATCAATTCTTATAAAAATGAAACAGATAGTGACATTGTAAATATAGGCAATTGTCTAACCCCACAATTTGGAAATACATTTTGATTAAATAAGATTCACAACATGTTACAATTATTTATAATTCAACGATTTGATTGAATATTTAATAATAATATTAATATGGCATCATAATAATACATACAATTTTTCAAATGTTAAACAGGCTGGAAATTAATTGGGCAATTTCAATAAACAAATCATTTAAATTCCATTGCAGCATAATTATAATCCCAGAATATTATATTGTAAGTTATCGAAATATAAATCAATACAGTCAATAGAGTTATTATTTTAACATATGAAACCATTCCTCAAGTATAAAGAAAATGAAAAATGTTGGGTCTACATAATAATAATAATTCGAGGTTTTCCAATTTACGCCTATAAACTCGGAATACATTTTATGATAAGACATAACAATAATAATAATTTTTATTGTATTAACGCACAATAAGAATGTGAAGAGTCATTTCTTTTTTTTGAATTTTAAATAGATAATTTATTTCAATTTCTCTTTAATGCAATCCTTGCTATTAAATAGCAAAACGGCGGTCATACTTCTGCGCTATTGTCAACCGAGAATCATACATAATATTAATATATTATTAATATTTTATGATATTGATTATTACTTTCAGATATGTCTATATGCAACAAAATATACATATCGAAGTGCAGCTCGTTTGAATAAAGCGTAGGTAATTTAAACAATTTGTAAGTAGGAGTTCCGTTCTTATATCAAGAAAATAATGGTAGGTATTGTCACGTGGTTTTTATGAACATTTGACATTAGAATGGTAGATTTTGTGTGAAATTTTCCTATTAGAAATTTACTAGACAATTGCAAATTAATTTTCTATCCACTTTTACTTCCTGAAATCTCATTTATCGAGCCCTTCGAGTATGTAACCACCCAACCCCAAGTCGCCTTTCAATCCTAGTATAGAGATATTAATGGAGATAAATCCTGTTATTCCTGAATGTACACCACTAGTTGTCAGTATCAGCAAGAACGTTGGCAGTGAGAGAGGCATATATATGCTATAGCGATAGCAGCCGTGTGCACTAGCAGGAATATCGGGAATAGCAGGAGAACTGGATGATGTGTAGCGGGAGAGAACGTATTTCCTGGCTGTCCGTTGCAGTGTAGCAGCCATTGAATTCCGGTCATATCAGTCGACATGCCATTATGTTGTACTGCCTCTCGAAATGTAAACATTTATTACCATTCCAAGGGGTCTTTAAGGATATTACGTTGCATTGTGTACAACAGGGCTGAGTTTGGATTATTGGCGGCACATCTTTTACGAAGTAAATAGATTCTTTCATGAGTATCTCTGAGAAGCTTCATTGAATAGAGTTAGAGCAAAAATAGATGCTAGGATGCGTTACAAATGTTCTCACAACAAGAAAGGTTTGCACCATATCAGTTTAAATATTTAGATAGCCAAATTGAAATAAGACATTAAATACCTCAAATAAAGAGTTTACCAATAAGAGACGTTCTATGTCATCAAATTTCAGAATTGAGAATGTACGGTAGTTGCTTTTGTGGTAAATATTAATATATTTACTACAGTTCTGCGCTATCATTGGCATTTTCGCATTCTAGTTTTGAATACGGTTATAAAGTATTGTAGACAGAATATAAAACACTTACACAAAATTAATTTTGAGTAAAACAAATGGGTGAATAATTTTACAAGTTTTCTAATATTGTACGCCATCAACATGTGAACATTGAATCTCACAAATGTTACAAGTGCGGTGTTGCCAGCTTGTGCTTCTCTATATACATTAATATACAGGTCCCGGCGTATATCAGTTTACGCTATCAAATGTGCGGGCCCAGCAAAAGTGTCCAGAAACTACGCCTGCGCAGCCGAACTCGTGCGATGAAAGATGGAAATTCCTGTTATATGGTTTACGATTGAAAATAACGCAGATTTGACAGGTATTCGATATTTCCAACAAGATGGTGCCCAACCCCACTTTGGCCTAGAAGTTCGTGAGTGGACAGCTCGGTCACCAGAACTCACTCTGTGTGATATATCTCTGTGGGGAGTATTCAAAAATAAAATGTTTGCCACCCCATTGCGTGATATTGAACATTTGAAAACAAGCATTGAAGAGGAATTTGACTATCTCCGCGCACATCCAGAATTTTTCGACAAAACCTTTTCAACTGTAAATAAGCGGCGTCATATGTGCATTCAGGAAGGCGGTAAAGAGTTTGAACATAAAATGTAACATTTAAACCATAATTACTTTTGTATCTTGATTAACAATCAACAAACCATTTTTCTTTATGATCTTCTTTTCTTTTTGCTCTTTATGCAAATCGGTTAACTGGCTTCTGCCGGGCCCTGTATATATACGAGTAACGACTTTTCGTATGACCACAAAAATCTCGAAAATTACTTATACGATTTCAATAATTTCTTTTTTATTGATTTTTGTAATAATTACAAGGGTGCCTTTATTTTATGTTCATATAGTTTATTTAAATGAATAAATAAGCGACGGCGTCTATCGACAACAGAAAAATTCGTAATTGCTATATCAAATAATAACTGTTATTGTTTTGTTGAATGTTTTTTATAATGTTATATGTACGAGTCCGTACTATGCCGACTGCTTGATATACTATTATGTAAAAAGATATCATGGTTAATACATTGTGTACACTATAAAAAAAGTTGAATTCTTATATAAAATTTCAAAATATTGAAAATTCAACACAAAGTTGAATTTTGAATAGTGTGTCGAAAATTCAATAATCCCACAAATTTATCCTTGCAGATTTTTTTCCTGTACAAATCAAGTAATACCTCGAATACGTCGGCAGCAGAATAGAATCAAGTTATTTTAGAAAAATTGAAAGGATAAGTCAAAGAATATCGATACAGTTGTAGAGTCCGATACCGCCGTACACTATCCTCAAGAATTTTAGAATTTTCTTAGGGCTTCATTTTCATATTTTAAAACAAAAAGTTGGAGATTCAATAATATTATTACGTAATCTTCATCCACCTGCTCTATGCAAAGGGACAAGATTGCATCAAAGCTATGCGTGATAATGTCATTGAAGCTACTATTCTTACTGGACCGGCATCAGGAGAGACAGCTCTAACCCCAACAATATGTATGATTCCGACAGATTTACCATTTCAATTCAAACGATTACCATTTCCGATTAAACGTACCTATATTTGCATTTACTGTCAACAAGGCACAAGGCCAAACCTTTAAATTTGTTGGCGTAGATTTAAGGAGGATTGTTTCTCTCATGGCCAGTTGTATGTTGGTCTTTCAAGAATAGGAAGTTTCGAAAATTAAATCATTTTGCTACCCAAAAATCAAACAACAATTAAAAAAGTAGTTTTTACAGAAGTTTTGGAATGTTTATTTTTTCTTACGATGAAATAAACGTTGTGGAATGAATATTGTAAAATAAATTTTGTAAAATAAATATTGTAAGATAATTTTGTACAATAGATTTTGTAAAATGAATTTTGTAAAATATTTTTTTTTACTTGTAATTTTTATTTTGTCTAACGTATCCATACCATTAACACACCCAAAAAATTAACACTCATACATAACATTAACGAAATTCTTTTTCGGACGAAGCCGTGTCGGAGGACTGCTAGTTTTACATATATTGCACATGAACGTCGAATGTACCTATTAGTTCACCCTTGCCCTAATATATGCATTCAATTTATTTACAATATGAGTAAATGTAGTGTTGTTGTCAATTCTCATTCTACAATAGTTTGATGTCATTTTTTGGCTATAATATTAATAACTATTATAACCTTAACGCTTATGTTTTATATTAAAATGGGTGACAAGAAATGTTCATATTCAATTACGGAGAAATCGAAGATCGAAACATTATAAGAGATATTTTTTCATAATTATTCAATTAATAACTAATCCGACGGGTCAATAGTGACAATAGACAATATAAACTTTATTAGTTGGAGCACCGAAAAATATGTAATATTAATTCTACAGGTGCTGGTATTTTGAAACTCTTTAATAATATATTCAGTGATTTCAAAACATTGCAGAATCTCATATTTCAGCCTGTAACTCGGAATTTTCTTTTTTTTAAAAATGTTCAATTCAAATGTTCCCAGATATGGTCTCTTCTCTAATTTAACCGTCTCAGATTATCGATTTTCGAAAATAAAAACTCCTTATTTGAAACCGGTTTTGGGGGAGGGAGATTTTGGATTTGATTTTCATTTACTATAGGTTCATTTGTCAATACTCTTTTAAAGGAGAAAAAGTCATCAAAATCGCAGCACGTTTAGTATGCAAAAGACGCGACCGAACATAAAAAGCTGAGTCGAATTGTTGTAGGTATACTTCCTCCGTTTGGGATGTCGATCTAAAATATAGACAAGTAGCTTATAATTTTCAGTATTTGAATAAAAAAATACTAGACCTTGACTTGTCTTCATGAACCTATTGCCTATTGCCTTCCCATTTATATCATAATAATCATCGTGAGAAAAATTGGCAATTTGAATTGCACAACTCGAATCATCAAATTGAAAAACAATTAGGTATTGTCATCGTAGGGATAACATTATTATGTTATAATCAAAAACTTGATGATATATTTTATTTTGTACACCGTTCGATACATTTACACATTAGAAGTACAATTTTCGCAAAGTTGGACTGAGTTAGATTCCCGGCGAGGGAATTATTCAAATGAAATAATTTTGGAATCATTCCCCCATTCAATTTCTCAAGTGTACTTCTAAATAACCAGGAAAGAGATTCTGTTTACATCGTTCTATTACATGATAGAAATTATTTGCTATAATAACTGTAACAAATATCTTCTGAAAATAATTGGTGGATTTTGCCTAGAAAAATGAAATTCTACAAAAAAGTTAAATTCTAAGAAATAAAATAAGAAAATTGAACTTTAAACTCTTAAAAGAATAAATAGTACAAATCTAATTAAATAAATGTTAATAAAACACCTTGTTGTGTCAAACAATTGTCAAATCAGTGATTCATGTATCTGATTCAATTTGGCATAATTTTATTACGAAAATGGACAATTTTCTCCCTTAATTCATCGAGATATTTATCTATTGTGAAACTAAATATTTACAGTACTATCAGGAATTTTCTGAACTATTGGAATTATTTGATTTTGGTGAAGCTCTAAATATTTTTTAAATAGTGCATTAGTTACCAATGACAATGAAAATGGAACTCATTATCTTTGCCAATGATAAAGAATGGATATAATGATACAATCTCCCAACATTCTTGTTCACACATCAATTTTTCTCAAGTAATGAAATGAAGTAAACAGAATATCTCTCTCATGATAAGTCAGTGGTTAATATTTTCGAAATGAACACTGAGCCTAGACATGCGAAATCTGTCATTTGAAAGAAGACGAAGGACAAAGTGATTCCACAGTTGTTTCAGTGGACATTCTCGCGGGGAATCTGTTTATTGTGCTGTAATGATCTACTAGCCTAATTAAGTCTCTTTCTAACTCAATGTAAACCTATTTTTGAGAAAATTGTTTTCCGAATTAGTGCTGCAGATCTCCGTAAGGGTTCTTCCATTGATTCTCGTTGGTGATTTCAATGTGAATTTTGCATTAAATGTATCCTTGACACTGCTTATCTTTCTTGGCTAGAGATTCAATTAAGACCAAATTAGGAGCAATAGTTGATGCTATATCTTCTAGAAATTTACTAGATTTAGAATCAAGAACTGATGTTCCATATTTTAGCCCCAGTATGCGCTTTACCTATAGATGAAGCAATTGAAGATAATGTACAGATTGAAAAAAAATATGGTAAGAAGTTTATATTCCACACCTTATTCTTACGACTTTCAAAACTTTTTGTCTCTCTTCCTTATGGAATCGGTTTCACTTTTAACAGCGCACTGTGCTGCACAGGATCGTTGGGTACATTCAATCTCGTTTATTTAAATCTTCATACGCTTTAATTAGGCTAACTTTACTGACAGTAATTTTTTTACGTATATTGTAGTTTTTAGGCCCTGTATAACATTACTTTTCCAAAGGGGTTGCGTGAGACTTCCCCCATGCCTTCATTGGTGACCGAATTACAGGATTCCCCTATGCTATATGCGGAAAAAAGGATTTTATTTGAATTGGTAACCTAGATTACAAGTTATTTGATTGAAATTGGATGTAGGCGAAAGGGAGGAAAAGTGCTACGTTCAATTTTAAAAAGGTCATTTTGTGACAGCGGACTACGTCACAGATGTTCCAGTTTCTGTAGTAATGATCACTCACTCTCTGACTGCCAAATGAATAGTCAGTTTGCAATTGAAGGGTATCTTCTTTCGAATTAAATTTGAAATGACTTTATTGTGTGTAGATTTGAGTCAGGATAGTGGAATTCTTGTATATATTTCATCTAGTAATCTAACTAGAAGCGTTTCAGTCCTAACAATATCCTCCTCAGAATATCCAACAGCCAAATTTGTATACACAATAATTAGTAGTAATAAATCGAACAGATAATTCCGTCATCATTTACGTTAAAAAAATCAATGCAAAGTCAGTAAATTGAACCGAAAAATAATTATGACTTATCCACCGCTCTCAGAAAAAAAAATCCATTGAATATGAAAATCTCCTCTCCGAGCCGTACGATTCATTCATTCATTTTCAATTTTAAAGTAGGAAGAACTGTTTAGCCAGAAAATTAATTTAAAAAATTAAATTATTTGTCAGAGACACACCTTGACATAAATTAAGGTGGTAAAGGGCTTTAAAAAGAATGTTTCAAGTTTCGTCAATATATTTAGAGACATTTTTACGCTACAAGTTTGAGTAAATAAAATATATTGAATAAATCAGAAAACCAACCAAGAAAGTTAGGTACACGATTACATATTACAATACTTACCTACTATAATAGCGTTAGTGGTCGGAAAGTAAAAGCAAATAATAAATAATGGGACAATTTTATGACTGATAGTGTTGTATGGGGAGTTTGTCGTACTAGGTTGAACTGAAAGTGCAAAAAGGCAAATGAATTGATGCTATAGTTGTAAAGCATTGATGCTTCTTGTAATTAATTTGATTACCCTATTTTGACTTTGTAAAATCCAGTTACAATTTTAACTGTCAATTTACCCGATTAAATTTTCATGAAAATCTACGCTGCATTATTGATTATTAATAAAAAAAGCCGTGTTTTTCGAACGATTTGCTGTACTATTTTGACCAAATTTGGCATTACGAACATCGTGTAAAGATCTAGTTGGAGATATTGATCAAGTAATTAAAAATCAAATCAAACATTTCTCAAATGGTGAAAAAACCGAAAGCCCCAGCGCTTCTAACTTATTCGAAAAATGGAATGATAACTTTTAAAGAGAACCAACCATTCCAGTTCCCTGCTTAAGATGTCGCGGGCGGAGAATTCAAGCCCCGACAGCGCTGGTTTGAAAAATAGCTTTAGGTATACTGTGTTTATTTTCAATATATTAAAGTGGAAACACATGTCTGAAAACAAGAATAGAGATACTTCCCTGAAACTTGCAAAATAGTAACTATATAACATTTTAATACTTGTGTTCAGTGAGCTACAATATCATGAGCTTATTTCGTAGAAGCTACTCGAATCTCTTTGTATAATATTATTGAAAGCCAAGCGCTACACAGTAGAAATCCATATTGAAACCGTCATAAGTGAACAAGAATTCCACAAATGAAAAAGTGAACAGCAAACACAAAAGCGCTACATTCAAAAAGTAATTAGGATAGTAGAGGAGATTTAATTAAATGCACAAGCGACTGCACATTGTTGGAAAAACACGTAATTAAACAGAAGTTTTAATTATACCAAAATCGTCGTTGGGCCTTATTGTTCCCATTTATTCACATGGTGTGGTATCTCTGGAACGTCGTAATTTTAATTGGTTATATGTGTTCTGGAACAAAATGCAAAAATTGTCGCTATCTCGTCATTGAGGGCCTTCGACTCGTTTAACTAGAATGGAAGGGAAAAATATATTTTTCTCTCGTTAATTATGCTCATAACAATAACACTTTCAGATAACTACTAGTCATTTCATAACCACACACATCTATTTCAGAATGAGCGCTGTATTATTTCATGCTGTAAACATTTAACAGTATTTATCAGATACTAGCTGAAACCCTCGACTTCGTCAGTGAAAAATACTCCCTATTTTTCAACAATGCAATAATTATAATAATTAATGATAATATACTCCGGAACCATTAACCCTGTACCTGCTAACATCAAGAATTATTTTACCACCACACAACAAATTTGGATTTTTATTAAGTCAATGAAGGCATTTCTGAGATTAGCTATTCTATAATACCTAGAAGTAATATTATTTTATATTTTTCAGTGCACCTAATAAAGTCGGTCCATTTTTTGGTGGAAAATGTTTATTTCACACTTTAAGTATAGAAAATCGTTGAACGTTCACTAATACTAAAGAAGATAGTACTCATCTTATTGACCATGTATAGAACAGTGTATGGCAAGTAATATATCAAGGGAGAGCTGCAAAATTAAATATTCCATATTTCTACTCGCATGTACTGCGAACGAAGTAAACGAAGTGATAAAGACTGCTAAAAACCTTCTCCATGTATTGACGAAATTCATGGAAAAACCCTGAATGTTATTATTGATATAATATTTTACCCATTATCGCATATTATAAACGAATCATTTGTTAGAGGGAAGTATCCAGACGCACTGAAAGTCTCGAAATCGGTGCCAATATTCAAGATTAAGGGATCCAGAAATGAAGTGACCAATTATAGAAATGTGTGATTAAAAAAAAACTTAATCGAAAATGATCTGATTTTCAATCCCTTACGTTAACTCGGTCGGCTGTTTATACTGTGAGTGCCTTAGTAACCATAGCAACAATTAAATAAATCTTAACTCTGTTGTCAACAATTGTCAAATTAGAGTTATCAACATTTTGTGATCTCCTTGATTACTTTTTCATAATTTTTCTCGTTGATTGATATGGCTCGTTCATTGAAGCCGTTATCATCTTTGGTGAAGCTAATCAGAATTCCCACGCTGCTGTTCATATTTTCAATAAAAGATTTCCCGAGAAAATATCTCCAGCAATTGGTGGCAAAATTTCACAGTACAGGAACGTTAAAAGATGCTCCAAGATCTGGAAGGACAAAAAAAATTACGGAAGATTGTAAAATTAAAGTTCTAGCTAAAATGTTAAATAACCCGAAACAATCAACTAAGCGAGTAGCTGAGACGTGCGATGATCTAAGACATCAGTAAAGAGGATTTTAAAAACAAATGAATTCTATCCTTACAGAATTAAAATGTTGCACCAGTTAGCTGAAAATGATAGGTGTCTTGAATTTTGCGAGACCATGGCAGAAAGAATTATTTCAAATCCTTTTTATTTGGAACACATTTGTTTTAGTTATGAAAACACTTTTTATCTAAATGGAACTGTCAATACCCCGAATTGTAGATATTGGAGTGATGAGAATCCACATGAGTACCGGGATGGGCATACTCAATTTTCTCAAAAAAATAATGTTTGGGCTGGTATTTTAGGTGACCACATTATAGGTCCCATATTCCTAGAAGGAAATTTGAATGGTCCCAGATACCTCCAACTGATGTAAGATACAATCACACCCAGTATCAGTGAAATAGTTGCTCTAAGCCCACATAAGTTTAACTTTGATGTAACATTTGAGCAAGATGGAGCACTACCTCAATATTTTTGGGGGGTGAGAAATTTATTAGACGAAAGGTATTCGGGCAGATGGATTGGACGTCGTGGTCCAACAGATTGGCCAGCACGCTCACCGGTTCTCAAACCTCTTGATTACTTTTTTTGGGGATATGTGAAATCAGTGATTTTAAGACAGTTTGTGAATCATTAGATGAATTGCGTCGTCGAATTATTGAGATGTGTTCAGAAATAACACCTCAAACACGGAACAGAATAGAGAATTCACAACCCGACTATTTATTTGTCAAGAAATGCTGGGTGGATATGTCGAACAAATTTTATAATAGATAATAGCGTACCTTTTCGTTTTTTTCTATTTTTTTATTCATACGTAGAATATTCTAGAACATTTGTGAGGTTATTCAACCAGAGTTTCAAGCAAGTGAAAAATGGTATAACAAGGTTAATATTACATTCATTGTGCCCATCAGCAGTTAGCGACATTGGATAGCTATAATACTAACATAAAACTTGTTTAGAATTTTACTACATCTTCGCCACCAATTGCCGGAGATATTTTTGACACATTGGACGTTCGGGAAATCTTTCATTGAAAATGCGAACAGCAGCGTGGAAATTCCAATTAGCTTCACCAAAGATGATAACGGCTTCAACTTTGTCTTCTAATGAACGATCCATATTATTCAACGAGAAAAACAATGAAAAAAGTAATCAAGGAGATCACAAAAGTCTAATAACTCTAATTTGACAATTGTTGAGTTAAGATCTATTTACTTGTTGCTATGGTTACTAAGGCACTCACAGTATAAACAGCCGAATGAATTAACGTAACGGATCGAAAATCAGATCAGTTTGGATTAAGTTTTTTTTATATCATTTCAACTTAGCTATAGTAAATGCTGCATGAAATCTGCCTAAAATTTCACGTAGAATTCGAATATCTAATAATATACAGGGGTTTCCATTCGAAAAAACAAACTTATAAGTCAGTGGGCTTTTTTGACACACCCTGTACAAAATAAAATTATGTTATTGAAAAGGTCAAATGAAACCCTACAACTTATGTATCCAATATTTTTTTGTAACATTGAAAATAAAGCAGTATTTGTCTTGTTATACAACAGCTACTAGGTACTGTCTCTTTAGATGTTATGAAACTAGCTTACTATGGACTTGTTAATTCATCGCTATGTTATGGATTAATATTTTGAGATAACTCCAGTCATAGTTGTAAAGTATGTATGATACAGAAAATAATTATCCGTTATTTAGTTGGAGCTCATGCCAGAGAAAGCTGTAGACATTTATTAGAAAAAATAGCAATCCTTCCTCTGCTTTGTGTTTCATAATATATGCACAGGACTTGAGGATGTGATACCAACAGTACCTTTTATGTGTAGAAAATATTGGCGGTTCAAGTGGTCGCCTCAAAACCATACTTTTTCCATTGGCGTAGAAATTGGGGAAAAAAAACATCCACATCTCCTTCAAAATCTTCACCAATTATAACTTAACAAAAAAATTTCTGACTCAAAACATAGCTTATTATGAGTGGAAAATGCTTACAAAAGCTGTTTTCTGTACTATGAACGGTTCCGGAGATATTCACAAAAAACTTTTTAGGTAAATTTCTTATAGAAATATACCTATTGCGATCGTTCACACTTTTGAATTTCGAAAAAATTTCAACGGCATGTTGTTATATATCTATAAGTTAGTCCAAAAAAAACATATGGTTCAAAAGTTTATATATATATTGTTTGATTCTGAATTCTTGACTGGTTTATTATTTAATAAAATAGATTTTTGTTGGGGATGCAGTCATTTAATAAATAAAATTTTTTGGATTATGCCAAGCTTTCGAGAATGTTTATTCTCTTCGTCGGGGCAAAATTCGTGAATTTATATTTTTGTGGTTAATTTTATATAAATTCACGAATTTTGCCCCGACGAAGAGAATAAACATTCTCGAAAGCTTGGCATAATCCAAAAAATTTTATTTATTAAATGTCTGCATCCCCAACAAAAATCTATTTTATTATATATATATATATATATATATATATATATATATATATATATATATATCTTCCTATCAATAGAGCGTCCGTACATTGACGAATTGCATTCAATAGAGCGTCCGTGGTAATTGAGCGTCCGTATACGGACGCTCTATTACACATCAGTGTAATTCTGGTCAAGATGATCATCTTAACCGATGGAACAAAAATTGGAAGGACGCTCCATGCACGTCCCAAGAGATTTTTGATTGATATTCGAATATAATTAGTTCGATATATCTGGCGCAGCGCGGCGCTAAAATATTCATTTTGAATACGTTAACTTTCATTCCATCGCGTATTGGGCGTCCGGCAATCTGGCAACAACGAAACACATGAATTTCATTTCAACGACTTTTACACTCATATAGGGTCTTCTGATATATATTCGAAGCACTTATAAATTATTCGTTTGTGATCATGTGGATAAACCTGGTGCCATTCGAATCAATAGAAGAAAAAATCGCTCTAGATAAAAGCCATTCTTTGAATTTTTTTTATTTATAGTATATATTTAAATTTATTTTTTTTAAATCATTATTCAATGTATTGGGAACAAAGTGAACTAACAATACGAACAATATTGACGTACTACTACTGACAGACGTTTCATTTAAAATGGAGGACATAAACTCTATCGTATCGTATTCCAAGACCAATTTAGATTTCCATAACATTTGTGTAAAAGATCTTTGCGCGAAGATAGATGCAGAATTAACACAGCTTAAAAATATGAAAATTAGTTTTTGTTGTGCCTACAGATCACCGGATGGTGATAGTAATTTTTTTTAATATTATCTGCACAGAATATTATCAGAAAAAAACTCCAATAATAAGGTACAGGCTGTCGGTGACTTTCAATTATAGCTTTAAGACTTAAAACCAGTGACAATAAATTAACTGAATGCAAACATATTTTTTATCACATGATATGCTAGAAAAAGTTTTTGTTGACACCAGCGGATAACTAAATCTAGAGAAACTAGAGTCGATAATCTGTTCACAAATTTAGATGATAACATTTTCATTCTTGAAGTCATAGAGCCGCACTTGTCCGACCATAAAGGAATTTTAGCATGTGTCGACCAATGTCAAAAAATCTATCTCAGGTTTCACAGCTGCATTAGATGAAATGATCTGAAATATATGCCATTTAGATTCAGAAACAAAAGCTGCTCATTTAGTTTACTCTGTCAGATCTTTAAACATCTCGTTTTCCATAAAAAAAGTTATGTATCCCTGAAAATAACTTTAAAATGTTGAGATTTCGACGTACCTAAAGCTGGCAGAGCAAAGTGAGTAGAATCAAAAATACAAATCTGTTGTAGAGCTAATTAAATGCTGTGTTCCGAAATTAATTGCTCTTATAGTTTTTATTTTTGGAAAATGGCTGCTTTGCTAGCTTTAGACTAAAGCTTGCACAGCAACCTTTGAAAACTTATTTTTTAGAATTTCTTTGATAGTGCTGTTAAGGTTAATTAATTGTTAATTAAGTGCTGTATTCCGAAATTATTTATTCTTATTTATAGTTTTTCGGAAAATGGATACTTTAAAAAATCTATTATTTCGGGATAATCTTATTTGGTCCTTGTAGAGCTAATTAAGTGCTAATTAACTGCTGTATTCCGAAATTAATTGCTCTGATATTTAAAAAATTGCTGCTTTGTTAGCTTTAGATCTAAAGCTAGCAGAGCAACCTTTGAAAATCATATTTTTTCAGAACTTTTGTTTTAGCGATTGTAGGGCTTATTAAGTGCGGTACTCCGAAATTAATTGCTCTAATAATTTTTTGAGAGAGAACGTTCTTTTAAGACAAATAAAAATGTCAATTTATCTATTGGGGGGATATTTATAGCTTTAAAGGTACACCGGGCAATTTGAAACTACTTAATTTTATGTAATCCATATTTAATTCCATTTAAAAATTGAGATTTTAATGTTTTTGAATTTATTATCTCTCCCAATGAAGAAATGTACAATTCTGATACTAAAAAGCTAAGGGATAAAACTTAATTTTTGTAGGACCGGACGGTTTTCGATTGCTAACCGTATATGTTCCTATGACTGTAAGATAGGTTTACCGGTGGATAAGTTCATTACTTACCACGTCGGTAAGTACTTTTCTTACGGATATAATTGTATTGGCCGAAATATTATAGAAATTATAGAAATTAATTTCGGGAAACAGCACTTGATTAAATAACATAGGAAATATGTAAATTTTATTGATTTTTTATAAAAAATACCTCAAATAATGGTTACCGATATAGTTTATATATCGGGTGTATAGATTATATGTTTTTGCTCTGATAGCGACAATCTCTGCCATTTTCTAAAAACTATAAGAGCCGATAATTTCGGAATGCAGCATTTAATTAGCAATTAATTAGCTCTACAAGCACGAAAAAAGTATTTCTCGAAAAAGTGTTTCTTGAAGCAAAGCAGTCATTTTCCGAAAACTTTAATAAAATTTGAGTTTGGAATACAGCACTTAATTAGCCCTATAAACACTAAAAGAAGTTCTCGAAAAGTTGATTTTTAAAAGCTGCTCTGTTAGACTTAGATCTAAAGCTAGCAAAGCAGCTATTTAGAAAAAAACTATAAGAGCAATTAATTTCGGAATAAAGCAAATAATTAGCACTTAATTATCTCTACAAGCATCAACTACGATTTTATAGAAAAAAATAATTTTTAAAAACAAAGCATACATTTTCCTAAGAACCATAAAACAACAATTAATGTCGGAATACAGCACTTAATTAGACCTTAAGCACTAAAAAAGAAGTTCTCAATGAATATTTTTAAAGGTTGCTCAGCTATCTTTAGATCTAAAGCTAGCAAAGCAGCCATTAAAAAAATGTAAGACCAATTAATTTCGGAATACAGCAATTAATTAATTAACTTTATTCGGTCTACAAGCACCAAATAAAATTTTCTCGGAAAAGTTGATTTTTAAAGCAAAGCAGCCATTTTCCAAAAACCATATGAGTAATTAATTTCTGAATAAAGCACTTAATTAGAACTTAATTAGCCCTATAAACACAAAAAAGTACTCAAAAAATATTTTTAAATGTTGCTCTGTAAGCTTTAGATTTACAGCTAGCAAAGCAGCCATTAAAAAAAAACTATAAGAGCAATTCATTTCGGTATACAGCAGTTAATTAGCAATTAATTAGCTCTGCAAGCACCAAATTTGTAATTTTGATTCTGCTCACTTTGCTCTGCTAGCTTCAAGGACGAGACAATTCTCCTGATATCAAAAATCTTAAGTCACAACTAACCCAGGTTCATACTATTGCCGAAGTGACCAGGACGCTCGATAGCTTCGAATTACTTAACATTAACAAATCGAAAAAAGTGGAGTTTAATAATAAGATAATATCTGAATCAAAAATAAGCAAAAGTCAGTCTGGGGAATATTAAATACAAATTTAGTTAAAACTACTAACCTAAGGAATGAGAGCAATTTATCCGCTGAGGACTTTGCCAACTCTTTTGAACATTGCATAAACAATTTAATGCAATATTCTGCGAACTATATTGCAAATCCCTTCGATTCTTGCATGCAAAAAATAGCAATAAACCATTTGACTTCTTACCTACATTCAACAAGTTAATCAGAAATATTGAACATTGTTCATAAACTGAAAAATTCTAGAGCCGCAGATAAATAAAAATGTAGCGATTTCTTTACCGAATCTATTTAATCTTCGTATGAGTACATGTATTTTTCCAGATATTCTCAAGGTTTCCAAAGTTACACCTATCTATAAAAAGGGAAATACTCTCAGGTAACTGAAGCTGAATGTAGATAAAGATTATCTAAGAATGGCATATTTTGTTATGTTTCATAGCATAATAGTGACCGTATGCCTTGATAATCTGGAGAAACACATGTCACAGCCCCAAAATATGCATTGCACAAAAAAAGTCATTCGAATAATAACATCCAGCAAATATGATGATCACTGTAAGCCACTTGTATGTTTATTATGTCTTCATCTGAAGCGTATTTTAATTAATTTTATTTGGTGTGATCTATATCACTATCCAGGACAAAAGTATACATGCCTAATTGTTTACATGAAATAAATATTTCTATTTCTATTTGATGTTGGAGACAGAAATAATGACAAAAATGAAAATGAGTTTACATTTTAAAATCATTAGCATCTACAATTCCATTTTGTATAAATTGAATTATAGAATATATGACAATTGAGTAATTATAATAAAGTTTAAGGAACAAAAAGTCAGATGAAATACTATTCGGAGAAACAACCAATGCTAGGCAGTCGCTGGTAGTTTCAAAATACGAGAAATATATTTAAATCACATTTCATCATCCCATTCCACTGCACATTTGGCAATAGCGCCGGACGCTGTATTTACGGTAAATGAAATAAATATACACCGTATGGACGCTCTATTGTTTGTAAGATTGAAATTATTATATACATTGGACGCCCAAACGGCTATAGAATGAACGGAGCTCACATTGATGGCGAAGTGAAATATATACGGCAAGGACGCTTCATTACTGTTTTTTGAAAGGACGCCAGAATGATACCGAGATGTATATATATATATATATATATATATATATATATATATATATATATATATGGGATATTACGAAATTTGTTAACACGATAGAGGTCGCAGTTTTGAAGGTATCAAGTTCAAATTTGCTACAAAAATCAATCTCTCAAATATCTCGGTCGATTTCGTTATTGGGCAATATCGGGTAAGTAGTTTCAAAATGGCGCCCATTCAAACATTTAAAAAAATTATCAAAAAAGAGCCGTAGTGTAAATATTATTGAAAATAATTTTAGGTTATAGATATAATCAGTACCTACAACTTTTGTTCGAAGCATTTTTTCATAAAATACACAGGTAAAAAAATAAAAATTAATAAAGAAAAATAACAAATATTGATAAAACATGAACCCTCAATATAAATTTGATGTAATTGTACATTTTGTGGAGATCTTAATATAGACCCTGATTAAAAAAATATATAGTATATTTATTGAAAAGAAATAGACGAAAAAAAAATTCTGCCTTGAAGTGGACTCGAACCCTGTCTGCTTTATATTCAACAGCCAAAACAAAAACCTCTAACCGCAAGGCTATGACAATTTTATGTAATACCTTGTAGGTATACCAATGAAAAGGTTGTTAAAATTTCAAATCAATGAATTTTGAAAAATTTACCTTTCCGCTGACTACAGGCCATCGGGATTTTTTTTAATTTCTACACCCTGTCTCTCGAAAATGGTGCATTTTAAATATAGTCAATTTGTTTGGCGAAATAGTTTGAAAACATTCAAAATAACACTTCTCAATTGCCTGAGTGAGCATTCTACTCAAATGAGAAATATCAAAACTTTAATCGGTAACTGCAGTGTATGTTATGTCTTTTAATCTTATGTTTCTTATTTTAATATGATAATATTGCAATGTTTTCTTGGTTGTTTGTGTGTGTGGGTACGTATGTGTTTGTGGGAGCAATGATTCTTTTTTTTACTGACTAATCTGATAAGTTTTAAATTGTATTTACACTGAATGAACAAATTATAAACACAGAATTACCACATTATACACCAACACTTTATTTTGTCAAGCCTGACAATTGTTTCGCCAACAAGGTTGGCATCTTGAGGGATTAACCTGTTTGACAAAATAAAGTGTTGGTGTTTAATGTGGTAATTCTGTGTTAATATTTTTTTCATTCTATCTACGCCAAGGGTTCCAGATTCCATATACCTAGTATGTACTTACACTGCATAAAACTTTATTGATGTATAAATCTATCTATCTATCTATTATTTGCTTGTACTAGTTATTATTCAGAGATATCAAAACATTGCTGCGAAAATACTCATATTTCAAACTTTACCACTACTGTAACCCGAAAACTGTAGCTCATTTTGGATGGGAGGAGATTTTGGATTTAAGTTTTTCTAAATATGGGATCATTTCTCAGCTCTCATCTTTCAAATAAATCAAAATCGGAGCACTTTTGCCAAGCAAAACGAGCGAACAGCCAAATTGTATAACGCCTCGTTTTTTTAAGTAGGTCAAAAACTATTCAATTCAAATTTACCAAAATGCTCGAATAAGAATATATGTGGTGGCCTCTACAATTAAGAGTGTTGAAAAAAAGATATCTTCGTATATCACTGAACTGAAAGATTTTATTAATATTACAATCTTTTAATTTTCAGAGAGGTCCAAAGGAAAGCTAAAATATATCGTTAATCCAATACCGTCGTAAGAAAAGTTTATTGTTGAGAAATATCAAAGCTTTTATTAGCTTGTGTTACGGACATAACTTTAATGGGCACTAAAATTTTGAATAGAATGAGACGACCGACATAGAGAAATGTCTTTTGAAATAACAAGTTCTGTATTTTTAAGATGGGAAGATAATATTTTTTTCGTTTCCTAAAATTTCATACATCTATTATAACGTTTCTTTATGTATTTCTTCATAAAAGAAAGATTTTGAATTAAATGTAAAAAGTATCTTGTCCAGTCCTACCGAATTACACTCGAATCATCCATCTTCTAACTTTAAAAACATAAACAACAGTTTTAGTATCTTGAGAAAGACCGAATATAGAAACCGTCTGATCAAATCGGGCGATCATGTATATTTTTCAACATGCCAAGACAAACAACAATAAATACTCAGTTCTATATCAACATAGGACACCGTTTAGACAGTGTAAGAATAAACGGGTAAAAAATATGGAACTTGAATCAGTCAAGTTTCATCAAAACATGCACATAGACCCAAAAACCAATGGTGATAATAAGTTCTTTGGACATTTTTGTTGAAAACCGGACACCGAAAATTTACACGATTATAATAGCTACCTACTGTAAAACAATTACGGATTACTTTAATAGTGTAACGTTTACTTGTGAATTTATGTGCATACTATATGCTTCTTTTTAGCTGAAAATCGATTCTCATATCGAAATTAATGACAACATAATTATTGGATTTTCGCAACACCAGCAACAATAGTTGTGAACCTCTTAAGCACTCAAACAGCTGGTGTTTAATTTGAGATCTAAATCTCAAGAAACTGTTAACTAACTTCGACTCTGTGTTGTAGCTCAGATGTGCACACCCTCTCTACCCACTTGATTGAACCTTTTTAAGGATCCTTAAAACGCACCATTCCATATATATTCATCTCCGTATGCGGCAGCATAAATGTACATTCATACCGTATACATACTCCCTATATACGTACATAAACGTTTTATATTCGAAAACAACCCCCAAATACATCCACCCCCAATGCTATTATTTTATAAAACACACGTATAATCCTGGTTTTATAACTTTAATTTCGGAACGGTTTTACTATCCTGCTGATGCTATATTTTACCATCAATAAACTTGTCCTTATACTCTATGTTATATATAACTATGCGCAAAATACCAACGCTGCGTTATGTACATAAACTTTTGCTTGTTTTTCCATAAGCTGAGTCTCGTGATGTGATATAATGATCGATGTGCTTCTTTCTGGGACTTTGCATTGCAAAATGTGTTATGTTTTAGGGAAAGTAGCAACATGTGCATGAGAAGGTGCTTGCACCTATAATAACGTGCACTTAAATCGTCTTTGTTTCGAAAATATTCCAAGATAAATGATGTCTAGGTGAAGAATATTAAGATTGATTTCCGTATGCAAATTGAACTTATTCAAGCTGCTCGTAGCTCACAATACACATATATTGTTAATATTACTTGTGAGACCTTGTAAACTTCAGAGAAAAATAATGATAGAGTTTGTTTTCTATTCTTATTCAGTAAACATGCACTATGAGCTACATTATCTAAATTACATGCCCCTTCCCTATACTATTACTAAGATTGAACATGAATTATATAAAATACTGTGCGAAAAGTTGTGATGGAAAAGGACAATAGCATGAAAGGGTGATTATAATAATGATTAGTTGATACTAAAATATGACCAAACTTCATATCAAAATTTTCCTTGTGTTTCAATTGGATAATGGTACAATCGATGATATAATATCAAGCGTTCTCCCATTTTTACATGTCTCGTGCACATAATATAAAAATATGTTATTTCTCATAGTTGTTTTTTGTCGTTACGCTCTGTCACTCTTAATACTTTGAGGATTACGTTTTCCGCTAATGACGAATAATAAACAACATGGTTAAAGTTATTGTTTTTGTTAGAAACTCTCTACGAAGCATAAGGATCTATGGGTTATTTTGTTATTTACGTTATTTACACAAATAGGTAGATATATATCTGTTACATAAATATGTAATTTTCTCTTAAAAAATACGAAGCTCCTAATCTGTAACTAGATTATGTATAAATTTCATGAATCCATTTCAACATCATTTCTCATAATGAATGGTAATAAACAATTTTATACCAATAAGTTCTTGGTTTGTTAATTAGTGAGAATAATTCGAGCTTTAATTAAGGCGCGCATCAATCAAAGGCTTCGTGTCGCCAAGAAGATGAACCCAAAGGGATTGTGTATTGTTCCCATTGATAAAGCAATCTTTTAATAAGTTTCGTTGGCATGCCAGGAACGCGATGGATTGGATGGGGAAGGGCGTTCGACCGATGACACATCTTACCTATCGTCTGGTTCGTTGAATTCTGTCTTTATCCTGTGTTAAGATTCATAGCATCACTATAAATTACGGGAGTTTATTCGATAACTCAATAATTCCAACTCAGTTACGGAAAGAATGTCATTACGCCAGTGGATGAACTTTCTTTATAACTTCAAATAACATAAAATTTATCTTTCGTGAATTGATACCAAAAATAAATTTAGCTTTCCACAGAAACATGTAAATTAAATTGGTAGGCTTGATTATTGAATATTTATTAGCGTATACCTAGTACCTACCTATTATTACTAATTACTTTTAAGACAATTTATATCAAACCATGATAAACATTCAACTTTTTGCGGTCAGAATTTCAATAAAGGTATCCCATCTAACTTCCTTGACTTTCAAACTTTTGGATTTGGAGTCCATGGATCATGATCATCCCAGATACAAAGTATTACTTTGAATCTACATTTATTAACAACCCTCCCCAATAAGATGTTTCTTTGAAATTTACCTAATATTCTTATTAAATATAATAGTTTTTAAGAAAAATAAAGTTATTATTATTTCTGTACAATTATTGATAACTCCTGTCTGACAGGGCTCTGCAACCAAGCAGCTGAAATTAGAATGGGGATAAAACAGCAGAAGACATGAATTCAGACAATTTGACATTTAAGAGTTTCTTTCTAATTTATTTATTTCATTTATTTTTATGTTTACTATAGTATATAGTATATAATGTACTGTCCTGTATACCGTAATGCGAGTAAAATATTGTTACGAGCCCGGAGAAATACCCATTCTCCAACTCAGGCCTGTGCCTTCTCAGATCGCCTAGAAACGAACAGCTGCAGATATAAAATAAACCGCCGATTAGGATGAAGATCATTGGTAGCCAGACGGTAGTAATAGGCGAGAGATTGACAGCCAGTGTAGGGTAACAAAAGCGATTTATTACAGACAATTAATTTGTTAGTCTGTAATTATTATTTATTTAATTGACTGAATACATTTTATTCAATTCCAGCGATATTTGATTCCAATAATCAAACCAAGTGAAGCTACAAGTGGTCTCAAGAGAGGAAGTGCTCCTTTCGCATTGATGAGCACTTTTCCAATAGCCACTTCACGCCCAATCTGCTCATCGTCCATAATTATTCGTCATAACATCGTGTTGCTAACGTCATCGGGGCTTCCATCCAGGCCGGCTATGACGATAGTTTCATTACGTTGTGGTTAATAGTCTTCCTTAGGTAGTAATACCCATAGAGCCTCTGCTTGACTCCCCGGGTAAAGAATAACCTTTTCCTCATTTAGTCTTGGAATATTCTGACCCAAATCCGGTTGGAATCGTTTAGACGCCGTGATGTACATGCCAACGATAACCCCGTATTACCAATCGGAGTGTTTACTTCCACTTCTCTATTAACCGTTGCAGAGCTACCAGTAGCTGTTTCAATCTTCCATCCAGATGACTTCACAGCAGACTTCAGGACAGCATCATGTTGGCCGATAGTCTTCATCACCCCCCAAGTCAAAACCAACAACCTAGTATTCCCATTCACTTTAACGCTCCTAAATACACTCTTGGGCTATTCTTTTACAAAAGCGTCTTGAACAACTGACATTGAGGCATTTAGGATATAAGTCGACGATCGTCTCGATTCTCGACTTGTCCAAGTTTTCAAATACTGGTTTGGAATTACCTTCAGCCCTCGGTATTTTCTAATGCGATGGTGGTTCCTTCTCATCTCTTCTTCTCCGAGAGCGACTTCTTATATGGCCAAGTGGTCCACTCACCCAGCAACGAATCTCTCATGCTTTGGTCATTGACCATTGCAGCTGCTTGAAACTTTTATTCTCCGAATACAATCTTGGATTCTGCTGCTTAGTATTGCGGCTTCCAATTCCATAGCACATGTTATCGCGTCCGTCAGGTTAACAAATTTTATTATGCCAAGTGCTTGCTTAATCTCTGGTTCATCCAGAAACGCTTGAATTGCTAGTCTTTGTATTATAGCTTCAGGAGTTGCTGGATTTGCCAAGTGAACAAGGTAAGCTCTGACGAATTCAAAGTGTTAGAGGGACTCTTTATACTTCTGGCAACAAATATTCAGTTCGAAATCGGCTTGATTTATCCAGTTGTTTCACCAATAGAACATAATTGCCACGTTTCCAGGAGGAAGTGCTGAAATAAGGTCAGTCGCTTTACCACATAAGTCCAGGGTCAACGCTACTACCTTTTCTTTGTCGGATCGAATGGTGGATATTCATACTTGCAGCAGCCGCAAACTGTAATTGGTAGACTTACCATCAATCTTAGATGGCTTTCATTCGTATTCTGTTCGGTTCAACCAATTCAACTGATCTGCCCCATCACAGTAGTTAGGTAGTGTCAGCGATCAATACCATATGCTGGGCGAACAACAGTTCCCAATTTTTCACCCCCCCTTTGCATAGTTTTATGACCATCATCCAAAACTACGGAAAATAGCAGTGGGCTTGATACGCATCCTTACTTAGGTGCGATTTTTGTTACATGCATTCTAATTTTTTTTGTATTATTTCTACACAAAGCCTTGAAATCAAATTTGTTAAAACTTCTCCGACAAACTCATAAATAAAAACATATTTTATATATATTGTCCTTCTATAACATTATATGCAATCTGAGCTAGCTGATACCCGTGTCCAAGAAAAACACTGCGAACTTTAGGATTTCCTATTTCACTGAGAGATATTTGAAACTGTAAATCTCTAAATTTTGGTGCCCGAACTCTCTTTTTTTTCTATTGAACGGAAAACAGATATGTCTATTTATAAGAAAGTTTCAGCGGGTCCAAGAGTGTGCTTTTACAGTGAGGTTGGAATTTTACCTCATCTCCAAACTCTTGTTGAATAAAAATATTCCTGATACTTAGTATAAAAATAATACTCATTTATCCGCAATCACCTACATAAAGTAATTTCTGTTTATTCCAATTAGTTTTTCATCATTTTCAGTAGAGATTATTATTTCGAGCAAAATATTCTTATGCTAAAGCTCATTTCGGTAAAATTTCCCAACAACTAAGCTCATATCATCCAAATTTACGATATCGACTATCGTCACGTTTCGAGAAGATTAATTTCAAATTTTGTCTCGTATTACTTCCCGTCATAGTAATATTACCCAAATGCTCCATCCATCCGAACAGGAAAGCATTATCCATTTATCTCTGACAAATTGTATTCATATTTAGATTTCTATCGACTTGATCTGAATAAAGAAAGAAAAATCACAATGTAGGCCTAATTTTGTTCGATATTGAATCCATACAGAACTGAGATTATCGATAGCATAATAAAAAGAAAAGCCAGCAGAAACTTTCCTGCTGTGACTTTTCAGTCTGGAGGTAGTGGAAGTAAAAATATTGCGGAATAAATTCTTGCTGTGCAATTTTTTGTATATAAATTATTCCTAATACTGTTACTGCATTATTCGTCCTTATTTTCTCATGTCTACACTTTATAAGTACTCTTACTGATATGGAAAATTAATTCACTAATCGAAAAAAAATCAACTCCAATTTTATTCCACAAACATAATAAGTATATAAATGAAACAGAAACCCCAAATAGGAAACAAAATAAAGTTTAACAATGTTTGGACACACAATTTTAACATCTAGATTGTGTTTTTGTTATTTTGACAAATTTGATTGCTTAGAAGCTATTCAATATTTTAGAAGCATAAGGAAATAAATACATATTATATAAATTATTCTGTGATGCTGTAAAATATTCTTGAGATAAACAGTAAACAGCCTCTTATCAACAAGATTTTCTTATGAATAATAACAACAGAACACAGGTTTTGTTTTTCTCTGTCAAAAACAGTTTGCTAATACCAGCTGTAAGGGTCATTATTTTTTGATAGCACTTTCGGTGTTTCACTACAACTCCCCTTATGACATTTACCCTCTCCCGATTACACTAACCCAAAATCATAAACCTATGCCTATGACTTCCTGCTGTCACTGTAAGGATATCAAAACATATAAGGATGTTTTTTTTTCAATTTCACGTTACGTTTCTCATGTGAGTAAGGAAATGGGATTGTAAATTTTTATGCAAATAGTATCCGCATGGATTTTAATCTATATCGTATAGGTAAAACCGTAAAGCAACTTTCAAGGGTTGAGTGGAAAATTTATCATCTAAACGATACTTGCAAAATTTTCTGGGAGTTTACTTAGATAAGAGAGATATGATTTTGTATGTGTATGTTATCACTATTTTATACGATTTATACTAAGAATTTGAAAATGACCTTTTCTTAGATATTTCTGTTATATATCCGAATCCGACGTTGGTTTCTATGATGTTGACGTCAGACTACTGGTTTCATTCAATAGTAATTCTACCATGTGATTCATTGTATTGTTTATTACAACAAAAAATGTAATGAACCTTTTAATATATTTAACTGAACGTCAAAATCTATCAGATGCATTCAAAAAATTATCTTTACGATAGTTAATTTTATTCGTTTCAGTGCACTAGGTGAATCCGCAGCGCAGCGATCTCTCAGGTCTCATACGGGCAGGGTTTTACAAACACGTCTGGAATCGAAGGTCGAATATATAGGCAGCAGGTCGCTTAGCCTCTTGTTTAAATTTCAAAGTCAACGATGGCACTGCGAAATTGAGAAAAGGGGATATAAAGTAACTAAATTTTATTAAAAAGTTATGAGTTTATGACCGCAGAATAGTATGATGAATAATATCAGGACCTATCGAGATGGAAATATGGACGGAAACAGTGTAAATCTTAGTACAACTACCTATGCTGTGGTATGACTATGACCGTGCATACGGGCCAGAAAATTGAACTTTCGTATCATACAATTAAGATTTATTAATATTATCCATAGAATAATTTATAAAGATGTTTATTGGGACATGAAACCATGTTATATAGATTTATTCAAATAACACTTATAGGTTCAGTCACTGGAACTACGCATAGGCATGGAACAGTTACCCCTTATCTATTGATTTATACGTCAAATCAAGTAATATGTCAAACGTCAATTATATTATTTGATTATGTCCATGTTCATAGAGACATGGACTGCGCATTCCCATACCTTCAAGTTAGGTAGTCGTGTTTCGGTAAAACAAGAACAGTCCATTTTGTGATGTCTTATCGGATGTCTATGCCTATGTCATTGAGTATGTGATTAACATAAACATTAAAAAAAATGGACCGACGTTATTAGTTAGCACTGAAATATACAAAATAATATTAATTCTATTATTGGTACTTTTCAAGTTGTGCATTTGCAAGTTAAATTGGATACTTTTGGCACTAACATAAAAATATTTATTTCACACTTTCGAAAGTAAGATTATTCATGAAAATCCTTGAACGTTCACTAATACCATTAAACATGTATATTATTTGCTTGTACTTGATATTATTCAGATATCTATAAACATCGCAGTGGAAATACACATATTTAAAGTTAACTACTTCTGTGACTCGAAAACCTTAACTCTATGAAAAAAAATTTCAATATAAATGTTGCTACAGATAACCTCGCCTTTAATTTGGTTGCCTCAGATTTTCAATTTTCGAATGAAATTGCCCTCTTCACATAGAATTACGATTTTTATTCACGAAACTTACTTTTTAAGAACTATTTATTAAATTTCGGTTTGGAATAAAATCGGTAATAAATATAATAAGTTTATTGAAAGAACTGGTTACATGTTACTACTTTGAGATCTAAAATGAATCTAACAATTTATTATATCTACTTGTATAAAGAAAACTAAGAATGACGTCAGACGGTGGTGTCAAATGGCATCCCTGGATATGACCATATTTGGTGTTGTGAATGCTTGCTGATGACGTAGATACTGCATATTACCATATATGATAAAATGGACTGTGGTTTGTAGCTGACGATGGCACTTCTTGGAATCGTCACTCATAGCGAAAATACACATATTTGAGATTTTAACATAGCTGTAACTCGAAAATCGTAACTCTTTCTAAACAATGTTCATTTTGAACGTTTCCGGATATTGTCCTATCTTTAATTCTGTAGTCTCAGATTTTCGATTTTCGAGAAAAATTGTCCCCTCCAATCCCTTCAGGGAAGATGTTCAGAGGGCAGGAGATTGGGGATATGAGTTTTTACGAATAGAAGGCCATTTCTCAAATCTCCTCTTTCAAATGAATACAAAATCATCAAAATCGGAGTACGTAAAAGCAGACAATCGAATTGTATACCTCCTGCGTTTGGGTTCGTCGGTCAAAAATAGAATTCAAGTATTCGAATTTAAGTATGGTGTTATGGTTCAAATGAAGTGAAGTGGAAGAAGTAGATGTTCTTTTTTATTTTTTGCTTAAAAATTACACTTATTTCAAGTAATAGATAAATATTTTGTTCTTTATGCTTGCACGCATAGTATAAAATTTATCAGAAAAAAATGGGATGATATAATCCGGTATATATCGTTAATTACTGCATGTATTAAATATAACCTTTATTATAATCTTAAACTAGATGAACAAGTTTTTTAGTTGAACTTGTTATGTATAAAGATTTTTTAATAAAATAGAGAACCAACAAGATTTGATCATTCTCTTCAAATTTCGCATTTTTTCCAGATTAAGTGTATTGTAGTGTAACATAGAAAAAATAGAATTAAGAGGCTTACAAATATCTTAAAGAAAATCAAATGTGCAGCATATCATTTTAAAGAAAAAAATTGTCAATTGTGAGTCGATCTCGCACACGAAGGATTCCGTACCATTGTGACGGACGGATGGATGGACTTTTTATTTGTTGTTATAGTGGTAACAGAAATGCACATTCTCTAAATATTTAAATTCTCAAACTACTAATAAGATATAGCCCACGGAACAGAAGGACATTTTTGAAAAATATAGAAAAATTTCAAGGGTAGTTACTAATATCAAAGTGAATCACCAGGAATAGCAGAAGCTGATTAGGTTTTCAACAAAATCATTTTTGAGCACAAGGGTAACACCCATACTGTTTTCTCATTTATTACCATAATTATATTTCCTTTCGACAAAAATTAGCGATCTCTTGATTATCCACGCATCAGGATCTCTGTTATATTCTATTATATCCCCCTCATGTTCTTATTAAGAACGATACAATCCAGAGTCACACAGCTTGAAAAATGGCGATATGATTGATTAAATTGATTCAATTACTGACCGGCCTTCTTCCAAGTTCTTTACTTTCCGCCAATAATCAAAGCTCTAACAATCAGATATGGGAACAAAAGAACTTTGACATAACCCATAATAATTGATATATTTTGATGGAGCTTTCTGTATAACGGTCACCTGCACGCGCGCGTCCATCAAGATTGTAATAAGATCAAAGAATCATGAAGATTGGACACCAAAAGTAGCTTAGATAGGAGTAGCAATATTGGGGAGATGCTCGAATTTTTTTCCTTTTTGTTGGATAAACTAGATTTAATCAATCGGACTCGGCAAAAATTGTACAGGGTTAGCATGATGGACAAGACAATAGATAAATATAAGTGTAATAAAATAAATATGATTAACAACGCTTCTCCGACGAAACAACATTCTGAGTTTGAAACAATGGAACCTGCAAGTGAGATTCGAAATTTTCCAAGCTTACGACATATCAAGAATTGAATTTTTTAAATATCATACATCAAAAAATATTAGCAATTATTATTTGAGCTTGTCTTTTATCCGGGAGGCTTTGTCGAAGATTTTCTAAATTTAAAAGTTTATTCTAATTGATTTTTTTGCACATTGTAATATGAACTTTTATCTAGAAAATGATGAAATTATATTTTTTCCATCACTTTCAGAGATAAAGTTATGTTTTGATGTAGTAAAATTTTGTAGTAGAAATTCTGCTATTCTGCCTTTATGAATATTTATGCCCATACAATTGATACCTAATTCAAAAATGATGACACTTTTTTGACAGAGCCTCTCTTATTTTGTTCCCGAGTTTAAATCAACTTAGAGAAAAATAATCTTGAAATAGTAAAAATTATGAATCTTTCAAGTATGGTCAAGTTTCGACTTGTTCTTGTTTTTAGGGTTGCGTAAATGAGATTAAATAACATTTTTGCAGACAAGTGCAACGCAACTGTTCATTCTTTCTTTTTTAATTCAATTGGGGATATTTTTGCAGAATTTACAATAACTTTTGATTTCAAATTCTTACATACTTTAATGGGTATAATTGGTAACAACTAGAAATAAATCACTTTAGTAGGAAATAAACGAATATGTACCTACTATCTAGTATGTAACTGTTGTGAAAATAATTGGCAGAAATAAATTCTATGATTAAGAATGGTTTATACAAGTGAAAGAGATCATATTGAAATATTAATGATGATCGGTTATGGTGTTAGACCTCACGAAGAAGTGAGTAATAATTTTAATGATTTACATTCTGAAAGAAATCCCATATCACGTTCAACGCTTATGAAAATATTACAACGTTTTATGGCAACTACGATGGTCAAAGATCTGCCAAAAACTGGAAGACCGAAGACCGCAAGGAACGAAGCTATTAGACAAAACATTGCAATTGATTTAGAGGAATCACCTCAAACTTTTACAACAAATTTGGCACTAAACCATGGTTCAAGTCGTCGGTCTGTAGAAGAAAATATTGAAAATTGTAAAGTATCCTCTGTATGAGATACAATTAGTTCAAGAATTATCAGACGACGATTATGACCAACGGAAGGAGTTTTGCGTACAACTGATCCACATTAATTTGTAATGACGACGAACATTTTGCAGCTAATATAGTTTTTGTTTTAACGGAACAGTTAACCGCCAGAACTCAAGATATTGGTCAAATGAGAATCTTCATTGGATTCATGAGCCCATACCAAGCATTCACAAAAGTTGAATGTTTGGATGGGAATTATAGAAAATAGGCTACACTTAAACTGAATAGGCAGTTACCACAAAATTTTGGGTTTCAACAAGATGGAGCGTCTTGCCACTATGATTGACGGGTTAGGGATTTTTGGATGCCAATTTTCCAAATCGATAGATTGGACGTAGAGGGTTCGTAGAGTGGCCTGCTCGTTATCCGGACCATAACCCATTATATGTTTATCTAAAATCGGAAAAAGCGGAGAAGAGGGCCCTTAGAACGGCGAACACGGCGTACCTATGTGGCGACAGAGTTCTACGGTTAGTATAAAACAAAAGGGCACCCTTTTACCCTAAAGCGGAAGAACCAACTGGTCAACGGCATAGGATCAGGCAGGCAAGGAGAAACCACCTGACTATCTTCCCACGAGAGCTTTATGTACAATGGACAAAAGGAATGCTGTGTTGGTTCCGGGCCAACCAGTTGTGACGTTGGCTACCGGGCATGATGCCCGGTATTGGATGCAGAATGGGTTACTGGAAGATCACGCTTACAACTGCGCAAGGATATTGCACTGTGTACCTGGAACGTAACCCTGACTCCTTCAGACAGAAAAACTCTATATCTTAGAAAAAGAACTTATGCATGAAAACATACAAATCTGTTATATCTCGGAACACACTGGAAAGGATATGGACATTTTAGGACAGACAGAAACACCATTTATATTCCGATCGCAGAAAAAACGGGTAGGAACAGCGTAGCGATAATTGTTAATAACAACATAACTGAATGTGTTTAGGAATATCTGCCCATAAATGACCGCCTAATAATGTTAACTCTGACGGCAAGACTAGTTATTGTACATATTATACAGGTATACTTGCTGCTGATGAAGAGGTCGAAGAGGTATACAACAAAATCGAAGAAGTCTGTGAAACATCGCATCAAAAGAGGTTATAGTTCTTATGGGAGACTTTAATTCCAAGGTCGGCAACACAACGGACAACGGTCACGTTCGGAACAGCATTGGAAAATTTGGACTTAGTGATAGAAATGAACGGGGGAGCGGCTTCTCCAGTATGCAATGTCCTCACCCTCACTAATACTATGTTTAAACATCACCCACGACGGCTACATGGACATCACCGGATGGAAAATATAAAAGTCAGATTGATTATATCCTAACAAAATCCCGGTGGAGATTATTGATACTAAACGTCACAGCCCGCCCAGGTGCAATATGTGGTTCAAATCACAAGTTATTAAAAGCCAATATAAGGTTAAAGTTGGCCATGCCTAAAAAAACTACAATAAACAAAAGGCTAAGAGTGTCGAACAATGGTCGTTTTCACACTATGATAAATAGTAATGCTCCGGAAGTCACTGACAATATTGACAAAACTTGATCTGATATTAGGGCGTGAATAACGGATGATGCATCTCAATGCTCTCTTAAGAACACCAAACTTGCACAGAAACACTGGATGACGGATGATACTCTTAAGCTTGTAGAAATGAGAAGAAACATTATGCAGTCACAAAATACATCAGGTTATCAAGAGGAAATCAAAAATAGTTGAAAAAGAAATCAAGGTGGCATGTAAAAAAGATAAGAACGCTTTCATCAACAATATCTGTAAAGACCTAGAACATGCAACAAATAATCGACCTCAAGAGCTTTATGATAAAGTAAAATATTTATCCAGAGATTTCAAACCTAAAACGCAAATAATTAAAAATAAAGAGGGTAGAATAGTTACTGATATACTGATGTATCGAAAGAATACTGTAGAGAACTTTTTAAATCACATGAAGATGACTATATTGCCGTAAATATAAACCCACAAGAACAAGAGCCATACATATTGAAATCAGAGGTAAGAAAAGCCATAAAAAGTTTAAAAAACAAAAAGGCAGTCTGTACTGACGATATAACTGAGAAATAATCAAGGAAATGGATTAACGGCTGTAGATATACTGTACCAATGAGGTTGCATTTATTCCTCTACATAAGAAAGGATCGCCACTAGAGTGTAACTACTATAGAACAATCGCCCTGGCATCATATGTTGCTAAAGTATTTCTCTGGAACATAAATGAGAGACTCAAGGATTTTCTATTACCACAAATCTCACAAATCTCCTCTGAATAAACAGGTTTCATGCCTGGGAAGGGATCGAGAGAACAAATCCGCAATATGCGCCAAATAATGAAAAAATTGAGGCAATTTCAAAGAACAACATATTTTTGCTTTATAGACTATTCAAAAGCTTTTTACTGCATCCAATGGAACAAGCTCTGGATCTTAATCAATATGGGAACACCTATACACCTTGTCAATCTTATTAGATCCCTCTATGAAAACACGGTCGGCAAAATTAAACTTAATAACTTTCTCTCCGAGCCATTTAATGCGGAGTCTGGTATTAGGCAAGGGTGCATCATCTTGCCTATACTGTTTAATATATACAGCGAGCATATAATGAGGATGGTCTTGGATGGCTGGGATGGAGGTGTAGCAATTGGTGGGAAGAAGATAAGCAACCTCAGGTACGCCTATGACACTTTCAGCATGGCAACCTCAATTTCTATTCTTCTAATTCTTCTGAACTACAGGCAATTATGGAGAGTCTCGAGGTAACCAGCGAACAGTATGGTCTGAAAATTAATGTAACAAAAACCAAAGTAATGATTGTTAGTCGAAATGAAGACGTGTCACACATAAAAGAAATCGCTGGTTTTGAAGTTGTGGATAATTTCAACTATCTGGGCTCCCTTATAACAAACAGTAGTAGCTATGAATTGGAAGTGAGAATCTTATGAAAATTTGGAAAGATCCGTCAATAACTAAAAATACAAAAGTGAGATTGCTCTTCAGCCTCATTTTTCCCATACCCACAAATGCATCGGTCATATGGACCATTAAAAAAAGTGAAAAAAAAAGAATCGATGATTTTGAAATGTGGGCATACCGAAAAATTCTGAGAATCTCGTACACAGAACATCGTACTAACATCTCTATCCTTCATGAGCTGAAAATAAAAGAACGACTCATAAAAAAAATCAAAAAACAGTATTTAAAATATTTTGGCCATGTTATGAGAATGCTGTTGAAAAGCTTGTTGTGACGGGGAAAATCGACGTTACAAGACCAAGGGGTTGATCACTAACTAGATGGGCTGATCAAGTGAAGTCTCTTGTTGGAATGGGTCTGCAGGAGTGGGCCCAAGTCGCACAGAATCGAGATACCTAGAGAAAAGCAATAGAGGCCGTAACGTCATTGTCATAATGTCACATATAACCCTCCGGGGGTGGAAGGACTGAGAGAGAGGGAGATCTAAAATCACGTGCTTACGTTAGACGACAAATAAGCTTATAGGAATTGGGACAAAGAATTATTGATAAATGTGAACTAATACGTGGAGAAGTCTTGGAAGAGTAACTCACGAGCATTTTGAACATTTGAATTGATATTGTTGAAATTATCATACTAATTAGTTAAAAGTAAATAAAGTTACGTATTCTTTAAATATGAAGTGATTTATTTCTCGTTTTTACAAGTTATTTCCACAAAATTTAGTATGTACAAATTCAAAATTAAAAGGTCTCTTCAAAGCTGCCAAAAAATATAGAGTGTCCTATTTAAATTAATAAAATTTAGGGTATTTCCGGTGAAACCAGAAGTACAGTAGTGACAAAAAATATGGCATCAAATGCGTTATGCGTCGTTGTACTTGCCTGCAAAGTATCATCAATATCATTCTAATGAGAACAAAAAAGGTGATCATAAACTTGATTCAACTGTGATGTATTCCGAATGAAATAAAAGCATAAGGCTTAGAAATTTTTGCAATATTTGTATTGTAGTTGTTTTCATCGTTGGTAGTTACGGTAATAGTATTACCTAGTTATACACTGTCGAACAAAGAGATTTATATATTACACATAGGTACATTACCGCAACACAGACATATAGAGTTAATAAATGAATTCCGAGTCTGGGGGTTAATTTTGTGGAGCAAATTAGTAAATTAATGAAAGAAAACTCTTCTAGAATTATTCATCTTTGTGGTAGTCTAGTCCAGTCAAATAAAAGTTGCCTTGACGAAAAACTGCCTGATATTGATGTATTTATCTACTCTACCCGAAAATGCTTTATACCAAATCATTTTGTAATAAATCCTCAATTGATGTAACAATATTATTAAATTTATAATATGTATGTCACAGCACAACTTTCAGTATAGAAAGTTTTCTTTTCTTTTTGGTACGATTGAACTGCTTCTAGTATCACCTCCGTACATCACCGATACTCTGTTTTTTAAATCGGTGATTGAGAAAATGTGCTTGCCTCCAAACGCGTTCTGGGTATTTCATTTCGGACACTGAGCGAATGGAAATATTCAGAAATTGACGAAGCTATTTTGATTTGTCTACGTCACGTTGATTGGCTGGACCCGGTGCGATTATTTATAATTTACAGAATAAGCTTTTTGAGATGAAACCTCTACAAGCTGAAAGGTTTGAAAATACCAGTTTGGTTCTATCGTGAAATTATTTCACGTGGAAAGGTAATTGAATATCCAAACTTTTTTGTGGCGAAGTGGTCACTGCATCAAACCGCTAAGCCAGTGACACCGCGTTGAATTCCCTGTTTTTTCACGCTCCTATACGGTGGCTGAATCATGCAAAGCAATAGCATTTGAAGAGGTTGATATCGCCGCCTATTGAAGCTTCAAGACGAAGAAGGATGATTTAGCAGTAACAATTATTTATTATTCATGGGTTAGTTACTAGCTTATCTTTGAGAGTAGCTGTGAGGAAAGTATCCTTAACTAATGCCAAGCTATCGGAAATCGCTCAGAGAACAATTTTGAAGTAACAAATAGAAATACACATAGAAACAAATAGAAACCCAAAAAACAGGTAGGCTTTCAATGTTTTGAAGTGTTTCTCTAGCTCTAACTTCATCTATTGAATCGTAAAATTTGATTTGAATAAGAGATAAATAGGCTGGAAAGCTTGGTTGATTTATTTCAAGAATTCATTCTTTCTAATGTATGACCGCAACCCACGAAAATTGTATTTCATTATCCATAAGCCAGTCAGGAAGTCTTCTTCTCTCATAATACATAGATATGTAATATATGTATAAATTGGCCGAAATTTTCAATTATGTAATGCATTAAAGCGAATGGAACAAACTCTCAATGGCACGAGAGCACATATTAGAATTTCATAAAAACATCAAAAACGCATTAACTCCCGTCCGGTCTGGAAGTTCGTGCCATCTGGGACATAGAAACATAATAAAAAATATCGAATCAATATTTATTCATCATTTGGAACGGATATTAAAACGTTATTCATCCAATTTCAAATGAAATACTTTCAAAGCGTATTCTCTTTTAGTAACTGTCACTGAAGGCTTAATAAAATAGGATTAAAACCTGTTCACTCGCCCTTCTCGTTTCTCTTTCGATGATGTGACAATATATCCAAACCTATATGAGCTTAGGTACATGCCTACCCTATACGTTTAAAAAGGTTGGTTTGCTTGAGCTCGATAAAAAAACTTGAGTAGCACATATTTTTATTACCAATCTAATTCAATCTACATATTTATAGTAAGTACTTTACCCTCCGAAATAAACAAAAAGTCGGTTATATGTGATAATGTGGAATTTCTTTTGTGTGATCAAATTAACCGCCATTCCTGAGTATATCTACATTGACAAAGGATTTAATGCTTAGGAAACAGGTAATTGCAAAAAGAGTAATCTTAGAATGAACAATAATAAAAAATAATTATTGCTTGTCTTCAAGATACTTTATACGAATATATGTACGTGCAGGCAATTTTTTAAAGGAGGACTTTCTACTTTCAGAAAAAATCATTGAGTAATTTTAAACTTAGATCTTTTCCTACACAATCTAGACAGGAGTGAGAAATAAGTCTGAGCTCATGTAGTTATCGTTATGAATTGACCCAAATACCTTTGAGCATTTTGTAAAAACTGACATAATTTGCCAATTTCTCGGTAGTGTTTCAAGTTCAAGACGATAACACTGGGCTCTTTCTGTGCCAGAAGTCCCCGAACAGATTTAAATCGATAACCAAACGCAAATAATCTCTCAACAAGTTTAGATTTAGCAAAGAGGACCTACTAGACAATTCATTCCATCCAACACAATCATATTTTCAAAAATTGCTGATCGGAATTCATACCTGAAATGTATGTAGGTAATTTGAATATGCTCATGTTCCACAAGGTGATATATTTGACAAGGCCAAGATGTACACTATTCTCGCACTACTTACCATTTTATTTGATAATCGACTTCACAAACAAAAAGAGCTATATAGTGATTATCATATCTTATAGTTTATATGTATAATAAAATAACTATACTTTTAATTATTAATTACTAGTATAATTATTAAAAACAACTCTACTATAAAGATCCTTAAAACAAAATGTGAAGTTGGTGCCAAAACTTTTCAATCTAGCTGCAACTACACAACTTCAAAAGTACCAGTATAGGTAAATCTAACATACAGTGAGTGCCAGATTGTCTAGGTTCGTTTAAAATTCAGTGTATTTCATAAAATCGCGTTTTTTTTTGGTGATGTATACAGGGTATCCTAAAAATAAATTACGACAATCAACTTTATCTTTTCAAATGAAAACGCCTGGATATTTTTTCATTTAACTTTTTAATCTTTGCTTTGAAATCAAAGTATGTTTCATGTACCGTGCGTGGGACCCAGAAGAAATTTCCAAATCCACTTAATATTCAGCAGTAGGTTTTTTGATGGAAAAATGCTGGGAACCTGAAAAATAAGTTACGACCATCAACTTTTTTCAAATGAAGACACCTGTTTTTTTCCATTTTTAAATATTGATTCGAAGTGTTTTTCATAAGTTTTTCTGCGGATTGATTTGAAAATCAAAAAAAACATTGAAATGTGTTGTATCTTCTTTTTTCATGATATTACAATTTCACTTCAAATACGGTAGTTGTAAAGTTTTATTAATATACCTACAGGTCGTACCTGTTGATATGTTCAGTCGTAATTTTATCGACAAATGTTGAGTTTGTATATAGGACATGATACAAGAAACATTTCTAGAATTCGATTTTAAAAAAAAGTTAAAATTAAAAAATAGGTGTTTTCATTTTAAAAAAATAATTTGATACTAGGTACTTATTTGTCTAAGCGTCTTTATAAAAAAAAACATAAGTCTGAATTTTAAATGAATTCAGACATTTTGTCTGGGTGAATTGGGTTGAATCTTATTGTTTTGAACCAGTGATTCTCCAGTTTGATTGTTTCCTTTTATCAATGAAACACTCTGTATATGTGTATGTAATATATATTATATAGTGCAGTATTCCATGTGCATTGTCCATCTCTTTTAAATTATTTCTAAAAGTTTTACATTCTTACTGTTAAGTTTTAAGTTAATTTTCTTATCTCTGTTATCATACGTACAAGTCATGTACCTATTAAAATTTTATCATATTAATTTTATTGTGTTTTTTATTTTTACAGTTTTCAAACTTGAAACAAGTGTTCATTGACTTATCAATAGAACCTTATTCACATGTTATTTTTGTTCTTATATTGTATAATACTGAATTGCATCTTTTTATTGTGAATAAAACTCTGGGACTCACTGTATGCTACAGTATCGCTATTGGTAGATATTTGGATCTTTACACACTCTTTAATTACATACTTCTCAATTATCTTCTCTACAGATATCGTCCTCATGATGGTTTTCTCGTCTTTTCATTTTTATACATCCAAATATGAAATGATAAATATTATTGAAAATTCAAATTCGATTAACAACAACGTAGAGAAATTCTGTGTAATGAAGGTGGGCCATGAACAATAGATAGAGAGAGGAGCCTATCCAGCAATCAGACAGTCATCATAAATTGAAATAAAACCATTTCTGTCGAATCCGTCTCAATAGACTCGCTGATCGCTCATCTAAAAAATTAATCAGACGTCTCTCATTCAAAGGATCTCTAGAGATTTTTATTTGATGCCGGTGGAATTAATTCCACAATCAGACAGTGAAGATTCTCTCTTCGGATCGTTGTCAGGAATAACATATCACGTCGTCCGGATCAAAGTACGATTGATTCTATACGGAACGGGAGCATTTGGCACGCGGTGGATTATCATCGTTCGAATATTATTCGCTTTCAACGATTCCACTACGAACACCGAAGAGCCTCCGGGGTCACATGCAGGCCTCTATACAGGCCAGAGAGTTGCCTCTGGATCACAACACATCAAACTTTAAAAAACACTACTCGTTTACCTACCTATGTATGTATTATGAATAAAGTTGAAATAAATATTTTTTTACAAAAAAATTCGACCGACGTTATTACTTGATGCACTGAAAAGTATAGAATAATATTAAATCTGTTGGTGCTGTTACTTTTGAAGTTGTGCAGATCTAGTTAGATTGATAATTTCTGGCACCAACGGAGGGAAGGAGATTTCGGATTTGCGTTTTTATGAATATGGGACCATTCACTAATACCTGATTACGCTGATTATCAAGCGATAATTATAAAAATCAAATAAAGTAATATTTATTATTAGATTGTTCATATTCAATTTCAAATTATTAATCAAAGCTGTCCTGAACGTTCTACGCTCATGTAAATCTCATTAGCATAAAATTCATAGATCTCGAGCCACTTGTCCATTGGTTCAGACAAGTTGTTGAGATCTTCGTATAGATGTGAGTTTTCAAAAGTGTGGGGTCTAGGCATCACTTTCTGGTATATTTATTCGAGGACAAATGCAGATGTTCATTACAATATTTTATATTTAAAAGGGAACATATAAGTCGTCAATTTCGATTTAACCTGTTAGTCCAATATTTCATACAGTAGATCATGAACTTTTGAAAAAATATTTAATGCCTTTTATATTTTTACAAACTTGGGCTATTGTTTATAACTCTTAATAGTTTGTTCAATTTATATTTTTTATCCATCAAGTACAATAATAACAAGAGATAATAGATAGAAACATTAGACCATTTCAATAAAGTCCTAAGAAATTAATCACAATATCGCTCAATATCAAATTCAAATTTCCACTAATTGAATAGAAAATTCTAATTAGTTCTTCTATTTATATTCTCTTGTTAATGTATTGTAGATCTTTAGAAATTGAAGTTGTCAAAACATGGACAATATTATATGAAGCTTATTCTTTAAGTTATGAACTCATAACCAATAGTTCTGACTTTATTTTTCTAAATTATTTCTCTCTCTCTCCTATTAATTTTAATCCTAGATTAAAAATTTCATAATTTTTTCGGTTGGTCATATAATTTAAAGTAACTTTAAAAGAACGAAAGATAAGGTAGCTAATGTTGCAAAAGTTATGGAAAAATGCACACTTTTTATTCCGTTATCGAGATATGAGTTAAGCAAATTGAAGCACTAACTAATGTCCCATTAAGGATTCATTATGAAATCGGCCCTTAGACTTGAAATCATCGACAATAAGGTGAAATTAGCAAGGAAGCTCGCAAAAATTTCTAATTCAACTTTACTAACATCATCATATCAAGCAAAAATTCATTTTAGTAACATAAAAACACTTTCTCATCTTTTGTGAATATTTGTTTCGACAAGCATTAGACAAAAAGAAACATTTTATGATACTCACACGATTTCAGGAGGGAGAATGGAAGCACTCTGACCTGCATTGGAGAGCGAGCACCTCACATCACGCCATAAAGCATATTCTACATTTTTAATGGTTCAACGAATCGCTGCTATTTCATATTACGTACAATTCGAAATAAAATTCCTCAAACATTTTTAGGATCAAGGATCCGATGTATGTATGACTAAATATTTTGTACACAATGTGTGAAAGGTGCGTGAGAAATATCTCGTTGCCGAGATTATTAAGATGTATCTGGGGAATTTGAGAGCGACATATTCTTTATTTCCCAACATTATATTGTGATCCACTCAAGCAAGAGTTCGCTGTATGTGATCAATATTTATTTGCAGCAATGTGTAGAAACACGATTATTTGAAATGGAAAACATGCTGTATGTGCGTGATCCTACAAGTCCTACACTATGAACTTTCCGGTACATTAATTCTCCTATAAACCATTGTATTCGAGATTTTATTCGACTCCAGGTACCTTGCAGCAATAACATGGGGTTAAGAGCTGATTTTTCTAGAGCTACTTACATAGATTTTGTATAACACATTAAAAATCATACTATATAAATATCTCAAAAAGCTTTCGTAATTAGAAAGAAACTATATGAATCATTTAGAATTATCTTTGACACTTAGGTACATAATAGTGGCATTTACATAAAAAAACAAAAGTTAGATCTTACGTTGTTAGAAACTATTTTAGTCAAACTATCTGTATATCAAATACTTTTCATAGAATTAAATTTGTAAACACAATACTTACCTATAAAAATGCTAGCTCCACCAAATTTACAAAAAAAACTAAATTCTACTTTCTCCCTCAAAAGTATTCAATGATATTAAAGATTAGTGAGTCCTACTTCTTATTTCTCATTTTTCATAATTATGCAGTTTCTTTATAGAAAGCCAAGACGCACTTAGCTAAATTTTGAATTTGTCACCAAATATTTATTCTACGCATCGTAAAAAAACATTTTTTTCAACCAAAAAATTACCTCACAAATTAATATTTTGATTTTTACCGATTTAACTTCGTATATGTTCGTTCTGTCTGACTGTGCCAAGATGATCTCAGGAACGAATGGGCAGATTTTGTTGCTTTCTTTTTGTTTTGTAGAGTATCGATACCGTTCGCCAGTGACAAAGATTGAGCATCCTGCTCACAATGGTTACTGAAAAACGTGTTTAGCTCAAGACTGTGGCGTGAGAACGGCTCTATCGATTTTTCTATATTTGATCCAATTTGTTTGGGAGCGGTAGGAAAGTCGAGTGACTGGAAACAACACATTGTTATCAAATCAATAAAAAGTTTGTAAACTTATTTTACATGTATTCGTAGATTCATTCCAATGAGCTGGCCAGTACGCTGCCATGTGTCATATTCTATACATTCTTTGCACTAGGTCAGTAAACAGAATTTAATTTAGAAGCATTATTATGTGTCAATTATGTTGAAAGATGAATAGGTACATATGGCATAAAATGTCTATAACAATTATTATTCATTTCCAATTTTACAACTCTACAACATTTGCAATTTCATTTTAAGTGTCAGAGAATATATCCTGTTCTCTAATAGACCATAATTAGTACCTATATCGTCCAAACAATGCTTTAACAAAAGTATAAATTAGATGTGGCATCAGTTTTGCAAGTCAATCTCAAGACAATAAAACTATCACAGTAGTAGTAGAAATTTTGAACTCATAATTTGTATCATTAGAAACTCCTCTACAAAAAATTTCGCTTCAGAAATATGGTCAACATAGATCAAATCCACAGGTTCCATCATACATCTAGCATCTCCATATATAAGGGCTCTCAGGCAATTCAAATTCAAATCCAATAAACGAAATCATTACTGAAAAACGGAATCTATTCAGAGTGGGTCCTTGAAAAAAGCGTTTTCGAAAAAGGCAGGTGGCCACATACCCCGATCCATCACGCAAACTTGCACATTTTCGAATTCGCCGAACCACGAAATCGATCTTGGGACAATAATGTTTTTAATGATGTTGTCAATGAAACCCGGATTCAACCTCCTGCGACCCCAACACCATAACAAGTTTCTCGCCTCTGGCACGGTCATGTATATATGTATATGGAAAAAAGCAGATCGGCTTTTGTTCGAGGAGGGTGCCCTTCTAGGGCTACTGATACAGTCACGTGCAAAATATTTTATTTCATTGTTAATTGCGTGCCTGTCTACAATACCTATCGAAAAATTGACATGACAGTCATGCTACAAAAGTAGCAATATCTCAGTAGATACCTGTTTCAACATAATTTAAAATATCTATGGGATCGAGTTTCCCTCCTGTTTGAAAATAGTTTTAGAAAACCTTTATATACCTTATATACCCGAATACCTACTCTTGGTTGGTGTGGATATCTTTTTAACGTCCATATTAAATTTTCGTTTGTGCTTTCATATATCATTGTTAATAAATTGTATAAAAATGTTTGTGAACTAATTCAGTTCCGGTATTGTTGCTTAGAGAAATATCTATCCAATAGTATCTACATAGAAATTTTATATCACATTATATTACATTGGGTTAGGTTCAAATACAATGCCGAAAAAAATATTCTAGTTTTTCAGCTTCCCTGCTTACAAAATTGGCAAGTATCTACGCACAAGTTTCGTAATAAATGCCTAATATTAGATTAGATTACGTTCAAATAAAGTGAAGAGAAGAATCGTTTGAACTTATTCTATTCTAATGGGTTTGTGTTTATCTATAACAATCGAATTGAAATTATGAGTATAAGATTCTTAAAAATTATATTAAAATAAGTTAATTTTTAACTGGTGGTCTCAAAAGGAAACTCTGATATTATTAATTACCTAATACTTCAAGGTCACCTTTCTAGATCACTCCAGAACTACAAATGTGAATATCTAGCTTCAAATTTTAGTTTTAAATATTAGAAGGAATATACTGATAGATTTTGTATAATAAAAGCTGAATTTTCGGGTCAATTGCATACCTTTATCGATCTTAAGGAGAGAAACTTAACAGTTAAAAGTCACCCAATTTTCTCTGCTCTTTTAATTATTTTTCGATCATTTTCAAAACGTCTGGATATCATTTGTTAATGCTTTATCAGAGTCGAAACTTATAACGATTCTAAGGAAATTTTGTACTCCACTTATTTTGAAACAAAGAAACATTGTAGCAAAGTCATGAAAAAAATGTGTATTAAAAATTTAATTCTATCATGTATATTTTCAATTATTGGAAGTTTATCAAAGTATTTGTTGAGTAAAAAAAAGATTATTAGTTTTAAGCTTTTTGTTTTGATTTTGAAATCATTATTGCCTCTATGGATTTGGATATTTGATATTTCTGACATTGTTCCATTTGTTGAGCTACATACAATCTTTGACGTAAAAATTGAGTCACAATTTAAAAAAGACGACCACGTACGAGTTGAACTTCCGTATATGGGAATGTAGGTTTTCCTGTAAACTCTAAGAGGATCTATATTTTGTACCTTTTGATAAAAAAAGACTATATCTAAAGCCTGCATTTCAAAAAAATGTATCATTACATTAATCCTCATAACTCATAACAAGCATTTTCGATTATTTTATAATATGATGCACTCGAAATTTTTTTCATTTAAATTTCTCAACTCTCAAAAATCGACCAACAGAATTGGACAACTAAATCCGTTCAAGTTTCAAGTTCAGTTTTTTTCACAAAGAATAAGATTTGGCAATAGAGCCTTCAGCAAGTGGACAAGAATGTGATATAATATGCATCAGAAGTTAAGAGCTTTTTTTGACACATTCTTAGTTTTGAGCCGCCTGAGCTGTTTGTGACGTTTCTGTATCATTTTCATTTGAATAATATCCGACGTTCAGGAAAACTAATCGAATTTAATGAAAACTATGAAGAAAAATCAATTATTAATTATTTTAAATATTTTAAGCATGTCGGTATAATGTTCTATACCACCTTTCTAATTTATGTAACCACCTCCTAAGATATATGAATATAATAAATACAATTTTGATTTGGGCCATATATCGCAATAAATAAAAGTTAAGGATCAATTAAGCTCTTTATGGCATCTGTATTCGATGAAAAAGATGGAGCAGATAATGTCTTTTGTAATCTGTACATATGTAATTATTCTAGACTGCTATCAAGTTTTCCATCCCAAGTTACATCAAGGTTTGAGCACTTTAGTTTGTTCTTGTCTAAATGGCCATCCCTACATTTAAAAGCTAGCTACCTACCTACTTTCATTCTGATTTGTTCAATATATCGAATTTAATTTCATCAACCATCTCACATGTACCTACGACTTTCCCACCCCTATCGTCCATTTTAAGGCTTCGGCTATCGAAGTCGAATAGTTTCAATAAACCATAAATACTTTCATAGCATTTTTCCGCGGAGCTGGTGCACTTTAGTAGATTATATAGGACGTTTTAGGGCGTTACACACATCATCCTAACGCCTTGTTAATAAAAAACAAGCATGCAGCCGTCAAGCGCCACGACGCTGACAATATCGTAAAATGGCAAATAAGCCGTTTCGGCAAATCGTCCGAGGGACTTGTCGACGGGTGATAAGGCAGCCGTTATTACCCGAGGTTTACGTATAAGGAGATCGTTGTTATTTTTCGATTTATTGCAGCTAAAGCTGCGGAAGAATTCTCTGAAGGATGGCATTTTTAGATAAGCCGATATATTAAACTTCCTATCGCTTTTAATTTCGTTTGAAAATAACAAAATAACAGCAGTGAATGTGCAAGCAAACAAGCGCTATGAAATCTTATTATATATCCTCAACTTGAATGGCCAATACCTACTGTCTCTCAGGAATCAGGAATTTTCAATATACTAAACAAATAAAACCTTATATCATTCGTACGACTGTCAATAACTACAACCTATAGGTGTAGAAGTTATTAATGGTGCTAATACACTCGATCTCCCTATAAAAGAAGCAGCAGGAGACCCGTCAGATAAACAAAATGATTTTGCTTCAAGTAATGTTGTTGAACCAAGCGGTTCTAATGGAAATGCTTTTATTAGGGAGGTTACGCCAAGAAGTCTTGATGAAGATGAAGATAAAAATAAAGTAATAAATAATTGGGAAATAGCACTGGATGAGAAAAATCAGTCAATTACAAACAATGCTGAGATAAATAGAGAGTTTGTAAAGACTATGAGACTGTGTCTTTTAATGTACCACAAGTCGCACTAAGGACTTGACTTCAGAATGTCAATAGTCGAATTCCTAAAACACATCCCTGTGACCCTTTCAGCAAGCAATCAAGTTTCACTATTAAAAAACATAATTGAAAATGAAGTTAGGTTTTTAAGTAGATGTTGCGTCAGGCACAAATCAGCTCTGTTGTTGAGTAAAAATTATTTTATAACTGATGCAGCCGGAGCATTCAAACAACATTGATATGAATCGTTTTGTTAATGATTTTAAATGTAGTATTTAGGACAATCATTTCGGGTAAGCGTCGTGTGCCCGACTGTTTACCCCTCGTGTTATGGGCCATCTGGAGAGAAACGTTATAACAACTATAAAAACAAGCAACAAGCAAACAAGAATGCGTTGACCAAACACGTATTCAGGGTTCAGAGGCGGACTTTGGTCAATTCAATTTCTTATATAATAGTTGATTCACCATAAGTACCTACGCTATCCTTAACTTTTTATTTGAATAACATATATGTCCTGTTATTCGAGGTTATAGGTCCAGTAGAATTATGTAAAAATTGTTTTTTGTATTCTTGAATGTAACATTCGACAACTGCTGCCACCGAATTTCTGTACCTTCTGGCTCTGTTAAGCGTACGTGAACGTATAATATGCACACAAATACCCGCTTAATAATAACTAGCTATACATCCACACTAAAGTTATTGATCTATTTTGTAGATATACATGTTCCTTACATATTTCCTTTTTCCCTGCAGTATGTCCCTGCAGCCATAAGGCCATATATAAAATATTTTATAAAAAAAACTCTCAAAGACACATTTGCAATGATAACATACCCTAACTTAACTACTTTTGTATTTATATTGGTATAAAATGGATTCTTTGAATTATTCTGTTACAATACAGGCCAAAATAAGAGAAAATACACAATGACATATTTGATATTTTTTGTTAAAACTCAATAATAACTAATATATAAGAGGCGCTCGAAAATTTTATTATATATATATATATATATATAAAAATATATAAAATATCAAACATCAGATACAAATCGAATTTCAATATATTTGGTATTAGATGTACATATCAGAACTAAATGTAATATGGCTGATGTATTTCCTCAAACATATTTTACTTGTTACTAAAGATTCAATATGCTTAACTTTTTGTGATCTTGAGGACCATTAAAAAATAAATTAATTTCAGTGGGTACATTTTAACAACAAAAGCTTACTTTTATAGTGTTGGTCAAAACAAAAAAGCTACATCTGAGATAATAAAACAATTTTTATAAACGTGTTTTATTCTAGTTCGATAAATGTTATATAAAACTGTTTTATAAATGTTGCAAACTATTTTTTATAATAATTTTGTGAATGTTTAAGCAACTATTCGGTGAAAGCTGTGGAAGCCATAATAAAACAAATTAAAGAACAAAATTGCTGCACAAGAGTGCGCCTTTTTCGGGTTTATTAGCGTCGTATAAACGTTGTTAGAACGTTTATAGAGACTTTGTTATTTTATAAAGATTATTCTGTAAACGTTTTTAGGCTATTATAAAACATAAATAGTTAGATGGGTACCTTCTGCCAACTTATCAGTAGTAAATTTTTGTAATAGGCGTGATTCTAGAAAATTAAGTTTCGGTATTTAGGTATAGCCAAGTTTAATCTCAATTATCTCTAGAATCAAAAACTATATCTACTTAGGCTAGTTTTATTCGATTTATAATTATGTAATAACATGCTAACTAGCATGTACCTAAATAAATTATGAGCAGACATTTCTGATAAATTATTTAAAAAATGTTCATTTAAAAATTCATATTTTATTCTATCATGAACAAATATTGGTACGTTAATAAATCGCTTGTATTTTTCATAAAGTAGAGCTCAAGTATCGCCACCATACACCTGGCAAGGATTATAAAACTGACGGTTTTATAATTTCCGGTTGACCGAAGGCTGAAACTCAACCCAGGGTCAACCTTGACTTTCCGTATTATAAGCTCTAACTCCCCAAACGAAGGTTGAGCTGACAGCATCTGACAGCTCGGTCGAGCAGTTTGGCTTCAACTGACGGTCGATCAACCCATAGTTGAACTGAACTTGATAAAACCGGCCCTTAATCTTTGCACCTGTTTTCAACTTTTTATTGAATAACAAAACCTGTGAAAGATTCGGGCGAAGGCGCCACCTCTTTCACGATACTGAGGCTGAGGATATTATTGTAAAGAATACAAGACAAACAATATGAAAATGATAGAAAAGTTTATAAGTTTGTATACTTGAGATTGAACCGTAACAATATCAATCGAAGAAATTTAGAAAACCTTAATTGAGAGTAAAAAGCAGAGTAGGAGATTTCCATACAATATTTCAACGGCAAGGAATATTTATTAATATAGTAATTATGGAAGCTCAAAGGATATAGAAAGAAATATTGAGGTGTGAAATCAGCAAGTATTTATTCTAGCAGAATTCTAACAAATTGAGAGAATAATATAGGCGTATGTGTACTGAGAGCCCTATACAGCAAAGTATACAGTGACAAGTAGGTACAGGTGACAGAAAGGACAAGTCCAAGACATTCAGCAAGAATATTTTTCTGTAGGAGGAATTTGATAGAGAAAAATTTGGAAAAAAATTTGTTGGCGTTTTGAACAAAATTGTTGAAAATATTTCTTTTAAATCTCAATGAAAGGTATTAGTTCTTTCAAAGTGAGTCAGTTGATACTCAAGCATTCTATGAAACCATAAAGAGAACTCATCATTTTCTGGAGAGTTTTTGAAAATATTTCCAATCGATTTTGTAATCTACCTATCCGTCCTTATAGTTGCAACATTTCTCGAAATTTATTCATTTACATTTTTCCACCGACAGAAATATTACATTAAATCTAAAAAAAATATATTTCTTGACCTCAGGAAACTCTGTAAAGTCAATATTATTTGTTGAAATCCCTACACTGAAAATTTCACACAATAACAATACTTAGATAGTTACTTCTGGTGGCGGTAGGAAAGTAAAAATCGTCCCATCAAATCGTGCGACCATTCATGTTGTTGATCCTGTTAACAATAGACATATTCAATTTTGAAGTAAGACAAACAGTTCAATCAGAATATAAATAAACAATATCTGGGCGACCCAGCTTTGCTCGGGTAACAAAGGATTTAGAGAGGGTCTATAAGAGTTACTAAGGATGTTTAATCTTAGTTCAAAAATGTGCATATTAATAGTTAAAATATATTGTGATCGGTAGATCTGTGAATATTTTGTTTACGTTTACATAGCTCATAATTTACAGATTTCAAAATAAATATGAATGTAAAACATACCATAATTCAGCTATATCACCAATCGCCTGTTCGGGCCCCCAAACCCCATACTGATTTTTTTATCGCAATTTGCGGAGCCACAGCCGAAATAGCTAGTGTGGACCACGGGGGTCACACCCATTAAAAATGAAAGTATCGCATATCGATTTCTCATACCAGAACTCAGCTGTATCACCAATCGACTTCTCGATCCCCATTTTAAAATTTGTATCGCAATCTGTGAAGCCATTTGCGATACAGCTAGTGTGGACCTCGAGAGTCACAAAAAATGTATCGCCAATCAATTTATCGGCTCTTAAAACACCTTTTTGCAATTTTTTATCCAAAGCTGCGGAACCATTCAAGAAAATGTTTATGAACCTCGAGTGTGTCAGGAAAACCTCTTAAATAAATAATCTTAAAAATTATAACCTTATCTATATACCAAATTCGATCAAAAGCGTTAGAGCCGTTTCCGAGAAAGAATTTGTTTATGAAATTTTATTTGAGCATAACTTGTTTTTCTGCTTTTTCTGAGATGGCGCTGTGAGAGCAAAACAAAATCTGTCGATCTATTCCCGAGATAATCGTACCAAAGGCTGAAAATATGTTTTTAGCCTCAGAAAACGTCATCATCTGTTGGAATCTCGACACCGAAAATTTCACACGATTATAATACTTTCCTTACATAGTTACCATCGTAGCGGTAGAAGATTAAAAAAAAATATATTTGCTAATTAGGTATTATCAATATACTTTCTTTAATATTACAAAGAGTTAAAATTTATTAGTTTGTGTTTGTATGCAGAGCCTGATATGGGGAGATAAAATTCTGTCATAAAACCGAGCTATCACGGTTTTTTCCAGAAATCGGAAAACAGTACACAGTACCAGTTATTAAATTTTTGTTTCACTTGAATAATCATAATTTTATCTTTTGGTAAAGTTTGATATAAGATCACTGGTTGCCGAGGGAAACGGGTAGGTATCTTACAAACACTTTGGTCCAGTGGTTTGGAATAATTGTTAGTTATTCAGTTTTCTTATTTACTGATAATTGTTGTAGGTACTAAAGGAACCAACTAGCGATGAATCTGTAAGAAAAATGTTTAAAATTCAATTCGACTAATAGGAACATTCTTAGTTGAATTATTAACATTTTCATGCCTTTATAATTTTCTTAGTAAATTAACAATTCATCCATTCTCATCGAAGGACTTAGTTATTATTAGCAGGTAGTTCATGTGATTCAGAAATGAGAGTATTAGACTATTGCAGTATAAAATTGACAGAAGAAAGAAATTTTCTCTAAATAATATATTGAAAAATATCCGCCTCCAAAGGTGGCCCCCATTCATATATCTCGTTCATAAAAATATCATGAGCTCGGTTTTCAGACAAGAGTAAAATTATAATCATGATTCATTTTACCTTCCGTTTAACAAATTTTTAACCGTTTGGTGTTTTAATCTAACATTCACTCTTGATTTTTTCTAAGCTCGAGTTTGATCTCATAGTAAATTTAAGTGTGTCACGTCGGCAACGTGTTCCTGATTTAATTGTGTGGAACGGAGAAGAATGGAAAGACTATAAAAATGTTATATCCTCGTAGGATCTTGAGTCTTGTTATGGTATTGCAGGGTGGGTGATAAAGTGGGCGAACGTTATATATATAGTAACTGAACGGTGGCCTGGTCGGTCTACGGTGGTGATTTTCTTTACAGCTCATCAAAACGGTTGGTGGAATAAAATGAATGCCTGTTGTAGTATGTATAGCACACATGTGTAGTACATCCCACCTAGGGCGTATAAAAGCGCATTGGTCATTAATTTTGTCGTTTAACGATTATAGCGCATCTTAGTGATTCATATTCACCGTTTTATGGTGTTACATTTAGCCATAGCAGTACTTTTTAAGGTACTGTAGATTCGATAGGAAAAGGATTCCGTGAACTCTTTGGTGTTTGTCTGTCTGTCACAGTCTATTTTCTCAAAAAACGAGAAAGCTTCAATTTTTTATTTATAGAGTTCTATATTGGTAAATGTTTGAGTTACGGAGTAGTATAAATGAAAAATTTGTCAACAATGCATTTTCTTTTGGATATACTTTATTTGATTATTGATTTTTCTCTAAACAATATGAATATGGAAAGTAATCTCTTTCTTATAGCTCTTAAATAACAAGTCTGGGAGAAAGATAATAAAATTTTGTTGGATTTTACATCCAATCCTGTTCGATAACTTCAATAATGTATTAAAAAGTACATTTTGTCTTTTTTCTTCGAATTCAAATTTAAATAAAATATTGTGTTTGTGTTAGCAGATGTTGAACATTGCTGATCATTGCATTGAGGAAATTCTTTATGTGTAATAAAATACACTTACAACAGTCTCAAATACTGTTTTTGATAAAATGAGTTTCACTGAATAACTCACATATTCCTAACATTTACGAAGATATTAATGTAGCTATGTACAGCAAAACTCATCCATATCTAGACAAGTTCGCATAGGGCCGGAGTGACACCAACGTACCTACAAATTTATAATTTTTGTGTCTAGTAACACCCTTTTCTCATTACCTACTAAATCTCAGTTTACAATAGAACACCTCTTACTATTCACGAGATAATGATGTCCAAATATCTCTATTTTTAACACTGACTGACTCAGTAACCAAAAATAAATATTCCTTCCAGGAAGTTCAAGATTGGTGTGGAGCTAGTTATTTGGTAGTATTTATAGGGAAAAATAAGAAATCATCACATTGTGCGTTGTTGGTTGGTATAGAAGACAAAGTTATTGATGCGGCTACTTTGGAGCATTGTGTGTGAAGTTGGTCAGGTATCTTTATATTGTTAATAAGATTTACCCAATTACAAAAACAACCAGCACAACATTGGAACAAACTGTAGTTAGATTCAAGTAGATATTTCTGTGTAAATAAGACAACTACAGTTTTCCACATTTTATAAGTACCTTCTACCATCCAAAATGTTCTAGCTTGAGCAAACTATGAAAAAAAAAGATATATGTTGGTTATGTCTATGCACTTAAAAAAAAGAAAAATTCATAAGCAGGTGCACTTCTGAAATGCGTACCTACCTATTATGGTATTGTCAGAAATTAATCCCTTATTAGGTAAATGTTTTTGAAAATTTAATAATGAAATAAAATAGTAGATTAAAAAACTAGTAAGACACGTTTTTGAGATATAAAATGAAAATTGTATTATACGAGACCAAAAGTCAAATGACAATATGCTCAGTGTAAGAAAAGTCCGGAGTAATGTTTCGTTTTCTGTTCGCTTTTTAAGCGCCCTATACAATTCATCCGATTTTAATAAAGATTAACAAAATTGAAACAAGACCTTGTATTTTATATATTTAATACCTATTAATGTGACTATTTTGTAGATGTGTACATAAGAAATAAAAAGACACTGACACTGCTAGCTACAGGCTGGCACTCAACACTGTCAAGGCAAAGGAAGCCCGTTCCGTAGGGGACAAACAAGGCTGACCATAATTGTAACTGACAGATAATTTGCCAAGACTATCTATTATCTATACTACTTCTCCTTGTCATCCGAATAGGGACTTTCTAATTGAAATGTATCTGTATCTGTAGCTCGAAAGCAAACATAAACCCATTGCATACCTCCTTGTTAATAATGAGTCAGTCAATGAAATACATACATTTTATATTATTTTTTTTCCAAAGACCCTGAGGGGTAAATACTATAAGCTATTGCATGTTATTGTAAGTAGGTATAGCCAAATTAATGTCTTTAGTTTTGTTTAGGTACATCTTATTTTTTTTACTTCATAAGATATTGTAACGTGAAAACTTACCTGAATACACCAACACACACTCACAAATGTTAAGGAGTCTAAGGAGGTTGAGTGGATATAAACACACGGACCACGGAAGTAGAAGTCAGTCATAGATCACAATCGGTCATAGATCATAGACAGTAGAAAGTCGTATACAGTCAGAGAAATAAGTGTGAATATAATTGTGTATATAGTCTCGTAGTTATTGGTATAAATAAATCAGTGAAAATAAATCGAACCCAGTTTTAATATAAATTCACGTTACATTGGTGTCAGAAGTGGGATTGTTGGGAGTAGTGAAAGCCTGAGAACACTTTCATAAGTATTTGTATGGTCGTCGGTTTCTAGTTAAAACTGACCATGGAGCGTTGAAGTGGCTCCAGCAAATCCGTAATCCTGAAGGACAAGTGGCAAGATGGATAGAACGTCTTCAGGAATATAACTATGACATCGAGCACAGGGCAGGAAAAATTCATGGAAACGCAGATGCCTTATCCAGAAGACCGTGCAACTATAACTGCACCCACTGCTCGAAGATGGAAGAGAAGCTTTGCCCTATACGACGAACAACCGTAGAGAATGAGGAGTGGCAGCCCGAATAAATGAAACGGGCCCAAGAGAACGACCCATGTTTGAGAGTGGAGAGGCCGTCTTGGCAGGATATAAGCTTACGAAGCCCAGAAGTGAAAGCATATTGAAACCAATGGGACTCTTGTATTAAGAGATGATCTGCTGTATAGAACCTTTGTGTCTGAAGATGTCACTGAATTCAGATTACAACTAGTTGTGCCAAGATGCAAAGTGCCGGAGGTACTACATCAGCTACATGATGGAGCCTCGAGTGGGCATTTTGAAATCACCAAGACTCTGGAGAAGTTCCGAGAGCGATTCTATTGGGTGAATTGCAAAGAAGATGTGAGACAGTGGTGCCGTAAGTGTGAAGTGTGTGCAGCCAGCAATGGATCACTTGGCAGGAAGCGGGCACCTATGAGACAGTATAATGTTGGGAGTCCCATGGAGCGAGTTGCTGTGGATATTGCGGGGCCATTTTCTGAAACAGATAATGGGAATAAGTATATCCTGGTAGCCATGGATAACTTCACAAAGTGGACAGTGAAGGAATTCTTTTCACGTTTTGGCGTTCCTCTTGAAATCCATTCGGACCAAGGAAGACTTCGAGTCAGCCCTGTTCCAAGATGTGTGCAGACTAATAGGTGCGAACCTCTCTAAGGTTGTTTCAGAACATCAGAGAGATTGGGATCAGTACATCCATTTGTTCCTGATGGCCTATCGGGCGGCTATGAATGAAACAACTGGTCAGACTCCTGCTAGTTTAATGTTAGGGCGCGAGTTGCGCCTACCCTGTGACCTGGAATTTGGCCGCAGACCTACAGAGGACAATGCCGCAGGAGAAGGATACGTCGACCAATTGAGAGCCAGAATGGATAAAGTCCACGAGCTAGTTAGACAAAACATACAGCCTGCCAGTGATCAAATGAAGCACCACTACAATATTCGATCAGCTGATGGAGTCTTCAACGTGGAAGTTTGGAAGACTGGATGAACGACCAAGAGTAGGAAAAGTTCTGCGACTAGCAGATGGTAATCGGAACTCGGAACCTCTTCTATTTGGTTACGAAGAATATGTCTAGAGAAAAACCCACTTACAAGGACATCTGGCAAACACTGAAGAGCCTAAGGAATGAAGTCAGGACTTATGACATCAGGAAGTTGGGTCTTCCGAAAATAGGCTGCGGGTTGGACGGGCTAGATTGGAAGATTGTAAGGAGCATGATCGAATACATCTTCCAGGACGCTGGTGTGCAAATTACCGTGTGTTGCTTCAATCCAAAAGGAGTATACTTGGGAAAGACGATAGACTGTTACTTCATCAACAAGGGTGTTTGCCTGGCAGGAACCAAGTTAAGATTCCGCCATGGAACGGAAATCCAGCAAGGTACTACCAAGGATGATTCTGATTGGGACGATCAGGGGGGGCAGTGTAACGTGAAAACTTACCTGAATACACCAACACACACTCACAAATGTCACAAACATCCTAAGAATCCAGAAACATGGAGAATATACCAATTTGTTCTATTCTCGAAGGAATATATTGGGAAATACATCCAGAACAACATATTAGAAAGGACGGGAAGCTTCGAGATAGGAGGTTAAGTGGATATAAACACACGAACCACGGAAGTAGATGTCAGTCATAGATCACAATCAGTCATAGATCATAGAGAGTAGAAAGTCGTATATAGCCAGAGGAATAAGTGTGAATATAAATGTGTATATAGTCGTGTAGTTATTGGTGTAAATAAATAAATGAAAATAAATCGAACCCAGTTTTAATATAAATTCACGTTACAATATGAAAAAAACACACGTTGAAATGTACAAATTGGCTTAACTCATGAAACAGCAATAAATACTTAATATAATAAAACCCCAAAATGAAAAGTAAATTCAGAATCAATGTATGGCGTTATCACCTGTGCCGAAAATGAAATATTACATTCATACTAGTTTCTAATAACATTGTGATCCAAGCCATTCCATAATTCGACCAGACCTTCGACCATTTCTAGTATATTTTATATAAAATATCCAACGGGATTTAAGTCGGAGCTACAGGCTGACCATACTATGTAATTAATTCCTATTTCTGCAAGAAAATTTCGTATATGTTTGCAGACGTGCATTGTCGTGCATAAGCTATAAATTAGGTCCTATACTTATCGGGTACATACGGCCCAACATGTTCTTCGAAAATATCTGTCTTCGCCCCTTCAGAAATATTGCACCCCACGCCGGACGGATCCACCTCCAAATAAATTTGTGCTCAAAAAATCGCAGTGAATGTATTGCTCATAGGGTGTTCGGTAGACGCGGGTACTTCTGTCACAAATATACAAACTGAACCTTGACTCATCAGTCTCGAGAATAGACTCCAAATCTACTTCCGAACAATTAACGTGCTCATAAGCAAAATATAATCTGGCCCTTCGATGATCAACTTTTAATGCGGTTCCTAGAGCAGCAATCCCAGGATAATATATAAGTAAACCTCCTCCGCCTTGAAGTTCTGATTTTAAATTTATTGGAGTTATACTTAAAAAACGAAGGAACCCCAGGTTCGCCTGGCATGATCTCCTGTTTCTACGAACCTTTGAACTACCCTCGATATAGTTGTGTGATACACATCTAACCTATCAGTTATGCGTTTGTAACTCTACCCTTCACCATGTAATGTAACTGCCACAACAAATTCAGCACGAGTTGAAATTCTGTTTTGCCGTTCCATTATCCACTAGTAATTACTGAACTTTCAACAAAGTTAAAACTTTATTTTTCATAGCATATATATACCCCAAGGGTGTTTAAAATTTGCAGGAAAAAACATAACATACCGTCGGAATATATAGTTTGAATACCCATCGAATAGGGTTTCGTCATACCTTGTCTATCTCTCTTTTTTGTTTGTAGATTAGGTGAAATAAAATTTTTACGTCATAAACATATGTCTTCGATCAGATCGGCTGATTGTTATTTTTGACCGACTTCCCAAAAGGAGGAGGTATACAATTTGATTGTGTGCTTTTTTTTTTTTCTTTTTTTTTTTTTTTGGTTTGTGCGCGCCTTTCATATAGTAAACGTACTCCGATTTTGATGATTTTTGATTCATTTCAAAGAGGAGGCTTGAGAAATGGTCACATATTCATAAAAACGGGAATCCGACATCTCGTTCCCTCCGAAAACCGCCCCCGAAGGGGGTGGAGGGGGCAAATTTTGTCGAAAATTGAAAATCTGCGTTGATATAATTACAGATAGGACAATATCCGGAAACGTTTAAGTGGAACATTTTTTCAAAAGAGTAACGGTTTTCGACATAGAGACATTTTAAATTCTCAAATATACCTATTTTCGCTATATGGAGAGGGCGATTTCTGTCGAAAATTGAAAATCTGTTTGCAGTACATGAAAGACATAATTATTTGTAGCAACATTTATACTGAACATTTTTCCCTTAGAGTTACGGTTTTCGAGTAAAATTGGTGTTAAAATGGTAACAACTAAAATATTCAAGCGTATTTCCGCAGCGATGTTCTGAGATCTCAATAATAACAACTACAAGCAAGGAATATACGTGGGTAATAGAATAAGTACTATCTTCATTGGTATTAGTGAACGTTCAACGATTTTCGTGACTAATGTTACACTCAAAAGTGTGAAATAAATATTTTTTACAAAAAATTGGACCGACTCTATTATTTGGTGCACTGAAAAGTATAAAATAATATTAATTCTATTGGGGCTGGTACTTGTGAAGTTGGTGCCAAAAGTTACCAATATACCTGCAACTGCACAACTTCAAAAGTAACAGCACCAATAGAATTAATATTATTTTATACTTATCAGTGCACCAACTAATAAAGTCGGTCCAATTTTTTGTAAAAAATATTTATAACGTTTGTTGTTGTCCTCTTTAAGGTTAAATGTGAAACATTTCTTTTCGAAAGTGATTTAGCCCCTTAGCAAATATGTCAGTATTGTCAGTGTCAGTGTTTTGGGAGTAGGTATTAAAATTTAATTCAATTTATTTAGATTCAGATAACGTCAGGAATGGTGACTAAACCCCATTCGATGGGTATTCAAACTATACAACCCCCAGATTTTGAATAAAAATGAACGGTTTTGAAGATATCAAAGTTTTCATCGATATCGAAATGGCAGCTAAAATAGTGAAAAATGAAAAAGGCAATGTAGAAAGAATGTCTGTTTAGAAACCACTGAAAACAATATTTACATTAATGATTGGTTTACAGAATTCTGAAAATGATCAACATTCTCTTAAAAATACTATGCTATAGGCAACTGTTTATACACACAAATGTTGCATAACGCATAACACATAACTCTTTCGATATCATTATGTTACATAGAGGTAAGGAAATAGGATAAGACAGATAACTGGCTGTATTTGAAATAATTAAATTCGAAATTTCAACTTGAGCAATTGACAATGAATATGGATATATCTGGTGAGCAACAAAAGGTTATTTCATGTATGTTCATAAAAGTGAGTGGACATGGGAAAAAACTCAGTAGGTACCTAATAACTAATAAGATTTAATTCAATTCCTGAATATTTTCAATATCTGAACGTTTGTTTTACCCGCTTTAAATCATGCGAACTCATTCACATTCACTATTTGTCTAACATATATTATTCTATACATTATTAATTACTTCGAAAACATATTTGATGCCAATTTGCGAACACAACGTTACAATTGTAAAAAAATAAAAAGGTAGGTAGGTATGCTATGGATGACTATGTTGCATAATTATTAGTTTTGATTCAAGGAGTTATTGTTTTGAAAGGATCTATAAATTCTATATAGAAAATGAATTTGTTTATTAATACAAATCCTATAAATATCGACTCATCACGCAACATTACAAAGAGTGCATAACAAAAATAGAAGGCGCCGCACTGTCGGTAAATATAGGTAACCTTAAGTAAAACTTTATTTATCCTGGTTGTAAATATGTTTACTCTCAGACTCAGATAAATGTTGAGGTAGTCCGAAGCATGTGAATCCGTACTATTATGATCTATCAATAAGATCGATAAAGTAACTAAGCAAACAGAACATTATAAATAAACGGTCGAATTTATTATTACTGACAGTTATATAAGCTATTTTCCTAATATGCCAAAGCATTACTCAAAATGTCACAAGTAGCTTGTTGTTGGGAAATTACTGTGTAATTAATGTAGCTTTTTATTACCACGAAAACAGTTTTTAAAATTATATAATACTTTTATTGATTCAAACAAAATACAAAAAAGAGTGAAAATCCGTCACTTGGTGGTCAAAGTGAATGTGTCGATTATCGAAGCTCCCTAAAATTTTCATAATTCATATTACACAACTTTGGGTTCATTCACTACACTGCATAAATAGGTTATATGATCTCCAACTACGTGTCATCTACTTGAAAAAGCTCTCTCAATCTTAAAATTGGTAGAGGAACATAATAATCCATGATACTGTAAGAAGAAAACACACTCACAACCGAGGTATAGAACAATGCTAATATTTTTTCAATAAGTATTTTCTACAAAAAAATGGACCGACGTTATTAGTTGATACACTGAAAAGAATAAAATAATATTAATTCTATTGGTGCTGTTACTTTTGAAGTTGTGGTAGATTAATAACCTTTGGCACCAACTTCACAAGTACCAGCACCAATAGAGTTAATATTATTTTATACTTTTCAGTGCACCAACTAATAACGTCGTTCGATTTTTTTGTAGAAAAATTTTTTTAACCCTTTTGAGTGTAACATTTGTCACGAAAATCATTGAACGTTCACTGATACCAATGAAGATGGTACTTATACTATTATCCACGTATATTTTTTGCTTGTTGTTGTTATGGAGATCTCAAAACATCGCTGCGGAAATACGCTTAAGTATTCTAGTTGTTACCATTTCAACACCAATTTAACTATTTTGAAAAAAATTTCAATTTAAACGTTTCCGGATATTGTCCTGTCTTTAATTATACCACCTCAGATTTTCAATTTTCGAGAAAATTTGCTCACTCTACCCCCTTCGAGGGCGGTTTTCGGAGGGAAGGAGATGTCGGGCTCCCGTTTTATGAATATGGGTTAATTTCAAAAGCCTTCTCTTTCAAAGGAATCAAAAGTCATCAAAATCGGAGTAGTACGATTACTATATAAAAGGCACGCACAAACAAAAAAAACACACACTCGAATTGTATACCTCCTCCGTTCGGGGTTCGTCGGTCAAAAGCTGAATAAACATAGGTACTCTTACTCTTCACACTTTCTTACTCTTTATTCTAAATAACAGTTAAATATAATTTTATTCCAAACACAGATGAAATGCTAACAGGTTGAAGGTTTCCTCAGGACACAAAGAAACAGAACACGTAACTTCTGATAGGTAATTCATAGCTGTTAATACAAGGTTAAAATACTTCGTGTAATGATTATCCTTGACAAAACCTCAAAAAAGATGACATTTTTAGTGGGGCAACAGAAAATGTATCACTGAATTGAATAATCAACCTAGTCATGGATAGGTTATTCTTAGTTACAAAGATAATATAAATTTCTGGCCTATGGAAATTTTTGTTTAAATTTACGCTACTTCTACGCTGCCGATTTCAATACCGTATGACAGACCGTAAGACGGCAAATGGTGAGTTGACTCGATGTCGATCACAAAATACATATGTATGTCGTTGAATTGGATTCATTTTCTCAATATCAGGTTCTGATGAATCTACTTACTCATTATTGTTTTGCCAAGACTGAGTATGATATCTATAAAAGTTTATTATTATTCTTAAATAATTTTACAGAGCACGGTAAACGAATCGTCTCTGCAGTTTACTTATCATCCCAAAGATGAGTAACGAAACTGTTTCGTAAATCAACATTTTGAATTAGCTTCTAGGAAAAAGTACTTATTTGTTCTGCAAATAGGTTTATTCTTGTTGCATTTTTTGTACTTTGTGAGTATCTTGCATTAAACTTTCTGGATGTTTTTGCAATAATTTGATCACATTATCTATGAAGAATGAACAACACAACAAACACTTATTCTTCCTTACGATAATTACTTGTCAAACTTTCCATTACCATGGTAACCAGCAAATACCTAATATAAAATGCTAGAAATAATTCACTTTAATAGATAGTTGCTTATATTTTGAAAACCTGATTATTTTGGTATAGGAACATGATACATCATTTCAAAGGTATTTTGATCTCTATCTGAAGAGATGATAAAATATAGGGTGCTTTATTCAAAAAAACGCATTTTTGAGTCTTTATAGATTTGATGGAAAGATCAAGAATTTTGAGCGACCCTGTTTAACATAAAAAGAAAATCTTCAATAATAACTAAGAAAGAAGTTTTTCTAAAGCTATTACTGGAATCTCATCGTTTCACAATTCTAAACTTCAGAGTAATGGACTATTGATTGGGGCTCTTTTTTGAACAAAACAAAATAAAATTAATTAATTCACTGGAAACTGTTAAAGACAGGTATGGGTATCTTATGAGAAAATAACAAGAAGGCGATAGAGAATCTAATAAATTGATAATATATAGGGTGTCTCGTTTGAAAAATCAAAGTTGTTAATACTTTTTGATATAAGTGGCAACGTCGCAAGGCTGAAAATATTTTCAGTCGCTAGATCTCTAGGTATAATCTACATAAAACAATTTTCAGAATGATCCTACGAATAGTTTTCCTTAAACTTCTAAGGTACCATCGACCGTGAATCACCCTGTATATAATAATTGTAGGTTTAGAAAATATAATGGTGGGAAAAAATTACTCTCAGCATGATCATAGCCTACATAAGTAAGGGATATAGAAACTATAAAGTTTGACTATTTTCAATTCAACATGGAAGTGTTTCATAAGAACTTAATCAGGTTGTAATTACATAAATATTTATGTAGACATTCTCCTAAAAATGATTTGACTGTTGAAACCTTCAAATAAACAAAAAGAAAGAAATTTTTGATCAAATTAGATCCATCAAAATAATTGACGAGGATGTTAGCAATAGTACTGTATTAGTACTATACCTACTCTTAGGAATAAAACATGTAATATTCGAGATACAAAAGGCTTGACAGATAAGCAATAATTAAAAAAATATTTTTCTAATACTAGTGCAGTGCATCATATAATAAAGCTGGTCCTAGTTTTTTGACCCAAACAAAGGAGGTATACAATTTGAGTAAACTCCATTTGAGGAAGGTGTAGAGTAATAAATTATGATAATGAAGGGATCTCTATTGTATTATGGCGCTTCTATGGCAGAATACAATAGAGATCCCTTCTTTATCATAATTTATTACTCTACACCTTTCTCAAATGGAGTATAGCTGTGTGCTTTATTTTTGGTTTGTGCGCGCGATATAGGTATATAGTAAACTTTCTCCGATTTTTTATTCATTTGAAATAGAAGACTTGATAAATTATTCATAAAAACTCAAATCCGAAATCTCGTTCCCTCCAAAAACGGCCCCCGAAGGAACTGGAGAGGGCATTTTTTCTCGAAAATCGGAAATCCGAGACGGCAGAATTAAATATGAGAAAATATCCGGAAATGTTTAAATTGAAATTGTTTTAGTACGGTTTTCGAGTTTCAGCTATGTTAAAAATTGAAATATGTAAGTATGTGTATTTACGCTATGTGGAAGGGGCAATTTCTTTCAAAACTGAAAATCTTAGAATGCCAAATTAATAGAGTTACGGTTTTCGAGTTACAGCATTGGTCAAGTCTGAAATATGTGTGCATAAGTATATCAGTGGCGATGTTTTGAGATCTCCAAATAAATCAATGCAAACTGTAGTTTGCAGAAGTGAGAGCGGTATCTCTCACTTCTGCCTACAGAAGCATTATTTACAGAAAAATGTTGGATTTTCAAGGTCACGTAATGGTTTTTCCCGATTAATTTAAAAATATGACTTGAAATTGATGAGATATTCTATATAATAGAATCTTACAATGATAACTAATCATTTGAGAACGTTTTCAACTCGTAAAAGGCTGTAATATTTATATTATCAATATATGTAAAACTAAGTAGACGGATTTCACAATTTATTATTTTCAAGACTCTACGGTGTGGCCGGCGCTAAAATTTTACCTGTTTATAAAGACCTAAGTCATATATAAATGTCGGATAAATACTTAAGTGAAACCAATAATGAACCTGATAGTAAAATCATTTTTTACTTAAAAAGCATGCAATCGACTTCGCTTTTATTCGAAAATGGTACATTGTTATCGCATTAATAATATTTGTCAAACGTATAACTAACGTATCCCTAACTAAACGGCAACACGGTAGCAGTATTTCTCTCCCAACTAACAAATATCAGTCACAAAAACAATGCAAGTAACGATGGCGGTGTTCAGGGAGCCGCTATCTGCACAATCAATGCAAACCATAGAGATATAATATTTAACTTAGAGTAGGCAAGTTCTATGCAGCACTGCTAGTGGATGTGGTCCATAGATAAAAAGAGATAGAGAATATCATGCCCGTGTCTGTCTTTGTTTGATGACGCATACAGAGGGAAGAGTTAATATTTGCGCATAATTCAAATTGAAATTTATTATAATCCTTATTGTCCTATAAAAATAGGTCATTTATTATAGTACATTCTAATTCTGAATTTTAGGTCATCTAATTTGTCACTTTCATGTTTTAGGCCTATAGGCGAATATCTATGTAATTTTGTACAAGGTATGTAAGCTGCTGTCTGTGATCGTAAAAAGGTTCTTGCTCGAAAATATTTGTCATAGCTTAATATTTCTAAGGTTTCACTTACAATTTTGAAATATATATTTTTCATTAATAAGGAATCTTTATATAAACGCAGTATTCTTTCTGTATGATGACAAATTAGATTGACATCATTTGATGCAAAGTTAAACTTTTCTAACCAATTTGTCAATTCTAATTTATCGGAATTTTCTAAAACCAACAAAGTTAACCATTGCTCACAGTGAATTATTTTCCTTAATGTATAAACTATAAATTCAGCGATATGTTTTATGATGTCGTCAAGATATTCTGACTGTTCCAGTATGTTAAACTATGAGGCATGTCATCGAATAACAAATAATATATGTTTTATTTTGTTATTTTTGACAGAAGTCGTTACCAGAAGTGTGAGATCTTGGAATGCGTAATAGACCAATTGCATCAATGGATTCAATTCTCAGATGCGCGAATTATCGGTCATAGAAAACCTCTCTCAAGCTTCTCTAGAAGCATTGTTCTCTGGTACATGTCATAGAACGAACATAAGGAAATTGATAGAAGCGCTCACAGAGAGCCATTGACATGGAATTATTTGGACATAGGTATAGTACATTCTGTTCAAAAGAGTGACATTTCAAACGAAAGTGGCCGTTGAAACTGCCCGCCACGTATGCGAAGAACAATGTTCGCTTAATGCAATCGGTCTATTGGCAGAAGCAGGAACTAAATACATTCACATTATTAAGAAGTAACTTTTTAAAGGCTGATTGAAATTGAATCGTGGTAGGATTATTATTAAATCAATGTATTCTACTAATAAGCGCAAAAAACATTTCAACATGGTTTTGAGATAATTTATATGATAAAGAATATTTTACTATTTTTTGTGAGAAGTTTTTCACATGAAGTAGGTATATACATTTATTAAACAAATAATGAAAACTAAACAGCCAGTTCGAAACGATATTGATTTAAGAACATGCCTGCGAATAGTTTTATAAAACTGAAGTTGATTTAAATGCTTCACATTGGATTGTTTAAATTTACTAATCTTAACTTTAACTTAAACCTACATCAATTTCTAATTGTTGTATGTAACTAATATATGCTTTAATTTTTGTTTCCAATTCAGGTTTCAGTTATACTCATCTTTCCAACTGTTTTACAAAACAGACACTTGGTATTTAACAAATAAAAAATGTCATTGTAGTTTTTCAAGAATTTAGGTATATGTACCTACGTTGAAGCATTTTCAAGTTCACTATCCTTTATTTCGAATTTAAGTTAGTTTACTACAGCTGAAGTACTTGAACTTAAAACTTGCACTGAGAGACAAACTTTTTTTTATTATTAGTATATTGTTTACCGTTTAATTACCAACTATTTCCCTATTTACAAATTATAAAAACTAACTGCTTCGGATTTCTATTTGAGTTTGGATGACGGCTGAGTCGGATGCGGATGACAGATAGGTACAGTAATCCACGAATCACGAGTGTTCAAAATAATAGAGATAGATATTCCTGCCTTATTTTCTGTTTCTTTCTATTGAGGGTACGCATTTTGGATCGACTTGCCTGCTGTATGCTATATGGTATCTCTATGATAGAACAGAATAGAATTGCGTTCACATTCTGTCATTTGCTGTCACAATGAGGTTAAGGAGTTAAGGCACAAATTGGGATAAGAAAATTGCCTTTTTATCTATGGAGAGACTCGTCTGAGAAACATTACTAATTGAAAATGCTGGGATAAATTTGGGACATAATAGCGAAGATGGTTCCTATATTTTATTCGTATTATCAATAAAGCTGGAACATGTACATATTGAAACTACTTAGCAGTAACTTAAGTACTGACTAGCATATCTCTTTGCCATACCATGACTAATTTCAATATTGCGCAAAGATCTCTGCCTGAATATCTGGTTTATGCTTATAATTTTCTGCACGTTTGTGCAACCCTCAATATTGGTGAGCATCTTGTTAGTTCACAGAATGGTCATTCTAATATCACTGTGATAAGTAAAAAATACCACTTAAAACGTGTGTGTAATAAATTTTGGGTTAAATAAATAATATTTGTCATTGATTTCTTTAATTTTTGGTAAAATTTACGAAGCGTTAGTTTTTCGGTGCCAACTTATCTCAAAAACTAGATTGAAAATAATTTCAATAATAATGAGGATTGAATAATTAGAATTAAATTAAACGTAGACATACTGGTATAAGAGTGACCACTGCATCTTAATTGCACCTGAGTTTCCTCATCGCGTGAAAATATTTCAGTTAAATTATTTATTTAACTTATCCCAAAGTAAAAACTTATCCCTCTCCGTTTTAGAAAACTGTCCGGATCATAAAAGATTATCGGTTTGTTATGTCAGTGTCAGTATGAAGTCTATATCAGATATACAGTATTCCTGTCATCGTGGCTTGCAAACGCACACTCTCCATACACACCAGCACTGCGCCAGACGATGAACTCTCGTATATTGAAAAACTTTTGATACCAATCGATAATTATGTTATTTAATCAATATTCATTCTAATTCAGTGATTTTAATAATTCGATTAAGGGAATTGGTCCAAATGGACCAAAATATAGCAAGAACCATTAACTTTAAAGAGAAATAGAAACCTTCCCCTTACCGTCAGATAGGTAAATCAACTTTTATTTTCGTAGAAGTGTCAATTTATAGCATGGATAATATATAGGTGCACTAAATTGCAAGATCGCCATTGACTGATGTAAGCCAAAGGATCGTATACGAGCTTTCGTGTCGGGATGTTTTGAAGTTAAGGCGCATGCAGTTTTGCATTTGCAACATTTGAAGCTCAAGTAGGTAAAACTTCATCTGGACAAGAAGGGGAGTTCATTAATAGCCGAACTACATAATTCTTACCGCTTAGCTGGCCGAAAAACAAGACTTTAGATGGTGCAAGGATATTAAATATATCAATTTCCAGGAGATCCTAGCTTTTTATATGTAGTGGTGAGTAAAACTAAGTGGGTCTTAGAAATATTTATGAGAAAAATAATAGGAATCGGTGAATCGCCCTTTGCAGTTATGTTTGGATGCACCGCCAGTTTGGGTTGGCATCAATATAAGTTTGCCACAGAATGACCAGGATGGAGACCGTTTATTTGAGTAAACATTATATTATAGATAAGAGCTTGCGCATATAGAATAATTGAAAATACTAATTTTGAATCTTGACCTATCATACTGAAATCATTCATTAATTTCCTGAAGTGTTTAAAATACCATTCATGATAGAAAACGTAGCATAACTACGAGTATTTCAATACAATATAGATATTATACGAACGAAACATTAGATATTAAAATATTAATATGTATATAAATAAATTCAACATTTTTATTTGCTGGTAGTTACATCACCTTAATATTATACAACAAATGTCTAAAATAAAAATATAATTCCTTGAATAATTGAAAATAGAAAAATATTATCCGGTGCCTTGTTCAAAAGCAACCAAGAATAAAATCGACATATACCAGAAACATTGAAGGAAATTTTGGGTCAATAATGTAACAATAACATTAATATCTTTTCTTCATACTACATGTATTTATAGTCTTCTTTAATATTGTATTTCACTATTGTAATTTTAACATAACATCACCTTAATATTAAAAATATCATACTGAAGTACGAGCGTTTCAAATCTATATTGTGAACTATTTCTAAATTATATATATAAAAATAAAACTTGTTTCTTTGTTGATAATTATAACATCACCTTAGTATTATTATTCAAGCCACACATTACTCAAAACTCAAATTCTGATAACATCTGTTTTGCTCAAGAGAGTTTTCGATGTCTTTGACCGATTTCGCCAGACGGAGGAGGTATACAATTCGGTTGTGTTTGTTTTTTTTAATATTAAGATATTTGTATACCTACACGTATTTAAAAATAACATGATTATTGAAAATTAAAGTCCGTGACAGCTAACCGATTTCCAAAATAAATCCATATCCCCAAAAAACATTCCCAATGTAAAACTTTTGGAGGTGAGAGCTATATTCAGCAAAATTCAACAAAAAAAACTCAAATCTTTCGCATATGCTCAGTTAGAGCTGAACCACACCGATACTATTTTTAGTATGTTGTTTTGTATAAGAATTTTGTTTGAATAGTACATTTTCATCAAGTGATTCTATCGCTTCTCACCGCCCCCAAAATTCCTTCCATGAAATTACAACTTGACGTTTTATATTTATAACCCACATTTACAGTAAATCTGGACTCAAGCATTTCCATTTCCTCACCAGCCTGCATTTATGATTAGCAATATTAACGCATTTTGATCGTCATCGTCAATTGTAAATCTTGTCAACTTCCTTCTCTTGCCCCTGGTCAATAGTAACAAGTGAAATTTAAAAAAATAATTATGAATATAATACGTCAAGTTGTATTTTCATGGAAGGAATTTTGGGGGCGGTGAGAAGCGATAGAATCACTTGATGGAAATGTACCATTCAAACAAAATTCTTATACAAAACAACTTACTAAAAATAGTTCGGTATGGTTCAGCTCTAACTGAGCATATGCGAAAGATTTGAGTTTTTTTGTTGAATTTTGCTGAATATAGCTCTCACCTCCAAAAGTTTTACATTGGGAATGTTTTTTAGGGATATTTCTTTCAAAAAATGGACCGACGTTATTAGTGGTGCACTGAAAAATACAAAATAATATTAATTCTATTGGTTCTGGTACTTGTGAAGTTGTTGCCAAAAGTTTTCAATCTAACTGCAACTGCACAACTTCAAAAGTCGAATCAAGAGAATTAATATTATTTTGGTATTTTTCAGTGCACCACATAATAACGTCGATGCAATTTCTTGTAAAAAATATTTATGTAAAATGTTATTTATTTAACATCTTCGTGCGGTCCATTATTCATTAAAATCGTTGATCGTTTAATTATTTTTGGTCAGTTCAAAATAAAACGGCAACAATCATGGTATCACAAACAGTAATATACTTTCGACAAAAGAGCTAGTCTCATGCTCTTCCTTCTTGTGTCTAAGAGTATGAGTGACCCAGTTTGTTCAAAGACCAAAGAACACGTCCACGAAAGATATATTTATAATGATTTAAAGAGTTTAAACGAGTTAGAGTGTTAGTCTAATTTAAATAGTGTTCCAGATCTATCTGACTATTAAGTATCTGATGACAAACAAACATCTTTTAGGTCCCTTTTTCTTTGATATCAAAAGCCTTTGAAGACTAGTTGTCATTGATTTAGAAATTTATGTTCCTACAACCCTGAAAAACTTTATATTATCTACATATTTACATGATACCTGGAGCTTATCCACGTGTCAGAGCTGTTTTCTTAAATTTTGGTAAAGGTTGTTTGACAGCTGCGATACCATAATCGATAGATAAATAAATAATATTCTTTAATTTCAATATATAAAAACTAGCTAAGAACGCTCTGGATAAAGTCACTTTTCAAACAAAACAAAAACAAAATCAAAATCGGTTCATCCGTATGAACTCAATGTATTGAAGAATGTACATCAGGAAAGAACATGAAAAGAAGGTGGAATATGGATATCTAGCTTCTAGGTAAATCATTTCAAATTTCAAATATTTATGATTCTTACCATATATGTTACTCTGTAGTTAATTTGCGTAATTGTATGATTTGGGCAATATTCCCCTTTGGCCGTAAAGTCTGGAACATCCTCAATAACTCTTAGAATAACATTTTTTAAGCTGACAGGTCACAATGTTTAAATCAAATTTTCGATTATTTTAAGGTACTGATCAATTTACACATGGGTGGATCATGAGCTCTGATGGTCTCTTATGCAAGATCACGTTTTTTGATACTCCAGCCTCAAAAAATCTATGGATGCAAGAGAGTGATATTTTTAACTTTTTTTCTTCAGGTAATGGTCGTTTGAGTTGGAAAGAATCTAGGGCTGCATATGGCTCATAATAGTTTGTCCATTTTTATACAATCAAACTGATATAAAAATTATTTGACAGAAAATAACACTGCTCCTGTCCACAGAAGTGACTACTAATCAACTGGTAATCTGTAATCACTAAACATACTCTTGTGGACACGACTGATGCATCGCTTAGCTTATTTGTCAAAATGACATTTGTCTTAAATTTGAGTTAAATTGAAAAAGATTATGCACTTAATAAAACTATAGATATCTGTAATAAATCTGGGTAATAGCAGAATGAAAAGATGAAACTATTATACATTTTTTTGATGCTCGGTTATCAAATAAAAGAGATCTTTCGTAATCTACAGAATAACAGTTTCTCACTAAAAAAATAATTGTTGTATATAAACTCATGATATGCCCCTGTATAAATTAATTTGTATCGGCAAACAAAACAAAAACTTTATTTCAAGACTTATTGCGGGTGTTCGAGTTACAGCCGTGGTAAAGACTGTAATAAGTATATGTATTTCTGCTATGTGGAGGGGCGCATTTTTTTTTAAAATTTGAATCATAAGACGACCAAATTAAAGAAGAAATTATATGTAGCAACATTTATACTGGACATTTAAAAATAAAAAGTAAAAGTTACGGTTTTCGAGTTAAAGCAGTGGTAAAGTCTGAAATAGGTATTTTTATTTCCGCCGCGATGTTTTGAGATCTTTGAATAATAATAAGTACAAGCAAAGAATATACATGTGTAATAGGATAATTACTATCTTCTTTGGTATGAGTGAACGTTTAACGATTTTCATGACTAACGTTACACTCAAAAGTGTGAAACAAATATTTCTTACCAAAAGTTGGACCGACTTTATTAGTTGGTGTACTGAAAAATATAAAATAATATTAATTATGTTCTGCTGGTACCTACCTTTGAAGTTGGTACCAAAATTATTTTATCTAACTACAATTGCACATCTTCAAAATTACCAGTAGGTACCAATAGAATTAATATTATTTTGTATTTTTCAGTGCATCAACTAATAAAGTTGGTCCAATTTTTGGTAAAAAAAACTTGTTAGCCTAAACATCTACTTCTCGGATTTACATCATTCCCGGTATAAGAATTTGACATATATAAAGTGATAAATTATAATAAGTCAAGCTTATTCTTGAAACACGAATGTTTGTTTCACACAAAGTGAACCAGCGTAGATGAAGCAACAGTCCACTAAGCGATTTCTAGAGTGATCTCATTTCACTGGCCAGTCAGCATTTCAATACCATAAAAACAAATAAATTTGAATAGAATCATAACAAACCGAAATTTAATGACGTAATTTCTCATTCGAATAAACGTTCTATACACTTCCTCAACACATTTTAGTGTGATTTATTGTGATATACCGACGGCTCTTGAAAGCGATCACAGGAAGCCGACAAAAACATTTAAAAAATAGCCTTGAGATTTATGAAATCTTGATGAGAAACATGTTTTAATTTTTAAATGTGAATTCTAATCATTTGATAAATCTATTAGGAACGGTTCCCTTTGAGTTACGTAAAGCAGAATACCACCAGCTCTATATTCATTATTTCGCTTTTATATTACGACAAAGAAAAGTTTTGAACAATTGAAAAAATTACTCGAACTCGAACAATGGTGCATATTTTTAGGACGTCGTATGCTCCTTTAAAAATGAACTTTTGAATCTCCCAATTCATCCTTTTATAATCAACACATAATAGATATTTTCTACAAAAAATTGGACTGACATTATTAGTTGGTGCACTGAAAAATTCGAAATAATATTATTTCTATTGGTAGTCACGAAAATCGTTGACCGTTCGCTGATACCAAAAAAGATGGTATTTAATCTTATTACCTACGTATATTCATCGCTGCGGAAATACGCAAAATATTTTAGATTTAACCATTTTACCACCGGTGTAACCTGAAAACCGTAATTCTAAGGAAAAAATATTCATAAAAATGTTGCTACAAATATATTTTTCTTTTATGTGGCACCCAGAGATTTTCAGTTTTCGAAAGAAACCGTCCCCTCCAAATAGCGAAAATACACATATGTGAGATTTTAACATGAATGTAACTCGAAAACCGCAACTCTCTCTCAGAGGGAAGGAGATTTCTCCTCTTTCAAATGAATAAAAAATCATCAAAATCGGAGTACATTTACTATATAGAAAGCGCGTACAAACCAAAAAATCTGGTGTGTCCACTCACACGACTTTCCTACCGCTCGCAGGCAAATTCCAGTGTATGAAAAATTTTACACTATCACAATACTCTGCTCACATAGCGACGATAATAGCGGTAGTAAAGTAAAAATCCTCTGATCAAATCGTGCTACCACTCATATTTTTCAGCATGTCAAGACAAACAACAATGGTCATTTAACATTTTTTCGCAAGATGAAACGATTAGCCAGAATATGAAGAAACATGTGGAAAATATGGAATTTTATTGAAGAATAACTTTCTTTGTGCTTTTTCTCAGAGATGGTGCTATATGTGGGTGGTAAAGGGCTCTCAAAAGAATACTTTAGGCAAGTTTAATCAAAATTCTTAGAGCCATTTTTGCTCTATAGTCATGAGCAAATCACGTTTTTTGGATATAGCTCAACACCCAGTGTATACAGGATTCTCATTCAGTGCCACCGGCGAGTGATATTGGTACCAAACAAAATAAAAAAGAAAGCAACAAAATTCACCGATCCGTTCCCGAGATAATGCTATCACAGACAGAACGGGCAGACAGACAGACAGACATACAGACCAATGGCTGAAAATATGATTTTTAGACTTAGAAAACTGTGAAACGTCAACATTTGTAAACATCTCGATACCGAAAATTTCACACCATTACAATACTTTCCTTATACAGCTACTATAGTAGTGTAGGAAAGTAAAAAAGCAGACTGTCGAATGTATACCTCCTCCGTTCGGGGTTCGTCGGTCAAAAACATGTTACTAGTGATGTCGATGATATTTTGGCGATACGTCATCAATGACATGCTTCTGAAATGAAGTCAAATTTGACGAAATAACTGCCTTTTATATAGCTCTCTTTTAGATGAACTGAGTCTGCAATCGGTCATCTGAATATATTTTTATTTAACTATGAATTTATACGGTACTATTTTCTCCCATTTTTAACGCCTAGGGCACATATTAAAGAAACATACAGGTGCAACAGGTAGAAAATAAATATTTTTCACAAAAATTGGACCGACGTTATTAGTTGATGCACTGAATAATATAAAATAATATTAATTCTATTGGTGCTGTTACTTTTTAAATTGTGCAGTTGCAGTCAGATTGATAAATTTTGGCACCAACCTGAGGTTGTAAAAGCTATCAAAAAATGCACTATTTTTATTCCGTCATCAAGATATGAGTTACACAAATTAAAGAATTAACTAATCTCCCATTAAGGATTCATTTTGAAATCGACCCTAAGGGCGACATGTGACTTTGATTTATATTTTACTGTTTGATGTATACTTGAGTCAGTTTATTGATGTTTCTTTGCTATTTTTGAAACTATTTATTAAAGAAGTTCTATTCACAACAAAGATGTCTAGTAGTGCTTATTAGCTTGGGTAAAATGATTACTTGACTTTGACAGCTTGCCCTTCAGCTGCATATGGAGCATCCATAGTGCCTTAACTAGGAACTCAGAAAACTTTAGCGACACAGAAGCGAAACTAAAAGGCGGCTTTTTAATCCTTATGGGACGAATTTTCCAGACCTTCATTCTCTGATAGGTGTTATAGCATACTTTTCGATTTATCGTTTTGATTGGAAAATGTATCTTCGGTTTGCATCTCAGTGAGCATTTAACAGTTTTAGGTACGTTTACAAAAAAATGTATCAAGTATATTTTTCATTTTTCTATAAAGTCAACATGGTCAAATGGTCATTGAAATTCAGTCTCTCATCTAGCATTATACCCAAATATTAAGCATTTTTGACTCTATCAATGTTTTGGTTATTTATCTTTATAGTTATATTTTCATCAATTATTTTTTCCAATTTACCGGTTGTACTTAAGACTATACATTTATCCGTATTCATAGAATGCCTCATCTTGTTAATATCTTGATCGCTAATGTAGAGTATCGTGTCATCACAATCAATTTTATTGTTTGGGCCGACCTTATTAGTTGGATCACTGAATTTAATAAAAAATAATATTAATTCTATTGAAAACTTTTGGCCTCAACTAATCAAGTCTGTCCATTTTTTCTGAAAAATATGTATTAGTCCTCTTCATGAGAATCATGAAAATCGGATGGAGCATGTTTATTATTTATAAGGCGCGAACATCCATGAACAAAAACATGCAGACAAACAGTCGAATTGTGGTATACCTCATCCGTTTCGTTTCCTGCGGTACCCCGAATTCCACCATTTTATCATCAGAAAACTGAAACCAATCATGCACCATGGTCCAACGCCAATTTTATCCAGAGATGTACTTATGATTTCGAATCGTCGTTAGAAATTTAATAGTACTGCTCAGACCATCCCACTTCTATCTATAGAACTACACCAATCTGCACACTCTTTCAACAACGCTGTTTCATATGAGCAGTTTCTATTGACCTTATACTCTATCCGTCCCAACGCTAGTGGAATGTGTCCAGCTAAACTCTCCCCGAAAATTGAGAAAATTATTCGCATGGACTAAAATAAGTGTTTTTTCCTAATCGTCCAACATTACTTACTCATTTCATTTTTGACAAGAGTTTAGAGCTCTAGGAGGCTATGTTAGCAATATAAATCTTAGTAATAGGAATAAGCCGATGGCTACACAAATTTTCAATACTCATATGTGATTTATACGTTTATATGTGTTATACACACAAATCTCAATATGCAGATGATGAGTCTGCAATTATTAATAAGTAACTGAAGATTTTTCAAATCTCATGTGGATTCTTACTTAATTTTTTACCGACGAACGGACGAACCCAAAAGGAGGAGGTACAAAATTCGACTATCTGCATTTTTGGTTCGTGGGCGCGTTTAATATAGTTAGCGTACTCCGATTTTAGATTCATTTGAAAGAGGAGACTTGAGAAATGGTCCCATAATGGTAAAAGCTCAAATTCAAAATCACGTCACCCTCAAAGGGGGAAATTTTTCTCTAAGGGGGCAGAGTCAAATTGAGCATTAAGAGTTACGGTTTTCAAGTTACAACGATGTTAAAATCTGAAATATGTATATGTATTTTCGATAGGTGGAGGGGGCAATTTCTTTCGAAAATTGAAAATCTCTGGGTACCACATGAAAGATCACATTTTGTAGCAACATTTATACTGAACATTTTTTTCCTTACAGTTACGGTGGTAAAATGGTAGAATTTAAATTATTTGTGCTTATTTCCGCCGCGATGTTTTGAGATCTCTAAATAATAACAAGTACCTACAAGCAAAGAATATATGTGGGTAATAGTATAAGTACTATCTTCTTTGGTATTAGCGAACGTTCGTAACTACTGTTACACTCCAAAAGTGTAAAATAATTATTTTTTACAAAAAAATGAACCGACGTTAGTAGTTGGGGCACTGAAAATTGCAAAATAATATTAATTCTATTGGTGCTGGCGTGTACTTGTGAAGTTGGTGCCAAAACTTATCAGTCTAACTGCAATTGCACAACTTCAAAAGTAACAGCACCAATAGAATTCGTATTATTGGTAATTTTCAGTGCACCAACTAATAACGTTGATCCAATTTTTTGTAAGAAATATTTATTCAATAATTGATTTTGTTGACTCGGTGCTTCCGATATTAGCGTAACTTATTACATATTATTAAGATAAGGCATCAACTCATCAGTCCATATAAATTTTTGAAAATCTTATTGTATCAGTTCTTGTCGTTAATTTACTACTCAGAATCATCTTCTATTTTTTTTAATAAAAGATATGCTTTTATTACACAAAATATAATATTTTCTAAAAATTTTCAACATCTGCCATCATACAATACATATATTGTGATCTCTTCCTTTGTAAACTACTATTTTTATGTTGAAAAAAGTCTTCAAAGAGAAATGATCTAGATATTTTTCAGTAGGTAGCAAGATCATTCTCAAGAGTACGCAAATGGCATTAAATTGGGAAAAACAAAACTACCAACATGATAGATATCTTAGAATCTAACAACCAATGAGTCAACGGATTGGTAGGCCGTGCTAAAAGAGTTTTAACATTACCATTTCAAAATAAACTATTAGGACACTGTTATTTCATTTCTTTGTTGGAAAAGTGAAGCTTAAAAATAGGCTGGTAATTTCGTTTGACTCATAAGTCTCTTTCAGCAGTTCAAGGATTGTGTCGGTTAAGCAAAGTTTCTCAGATTTTTTATATAGGTTGTGGTTATTTTTATATTTATGCCTTTGGGTGTAACATTTCATTTCTAGACATAATTCCACATTTATTACATATCGTAAATATATTTTTGATATTTTAATGAGGTGTTATGAACAAACGACCTGTGTTATATAATGTTTTTAGCTATTATTTTTTAAACTGTACCACAGTTCTATTTGAGAAAGTTATTTCATCAAATCTTTAAAATAGATGAATTAAAGCCACAATACTTGGATATCGCTGTCGAAATATCTATTAATCTGATATCAAAAAATCATAATTATCTTTCAAAATGTTTTGGGCAATTACAATAACCAAGGTCATGTTTTCAACTCGATAAGCCATGTTCAAGTGAATATACCTCATTCTTAATGTATATACATCATAAGGTAATATCTCATTCTCTGTTACTGTAGTGATGATACCGTTGGGGTTATCACGTAAATAGTAAATGCAATGCGACCGCGACTTTTATACTCGAATAAAAATTATTAAAGTGAGGTATTGGTCGATTGAGGTATTTGTGAATAATAAATTACTTTTAACATGTTATCAATGAAATTGCTATTCTCTCTTCTATATTCAATATTTTATAGACAGCATATACTAGACTGTGGCAACACTGAGACTAGTTGCTAAATTTTACATGTTACGGGAGCGGGTGGTCCTTTTGAAGTGTTACAAGGTAATATCCAGAAAACTGCTGATTCAAAAATAATGAAATTTGGAGTGAAGCAATGGGACGTTGGGGGCACCATTTGGAAGCATCAGTGATTTTGTAACTCTCACCACTTTCTGGGGTGGTGGGTAACTTTTATAAATTAAATGGAAAGGTATAGTTTTATTTTCAAATTCGTAATCTCCAGAAAATGTCAATATGTTAATAAAAAATTAAAAAAGTTATGTAATAGCATAGCAGTAAGCAGTACGAGTCGTTGTCATGTTAATGCTCTGATGACGTATTTTGAGATCCCTAACAATTTTCCTTAATTGTTTCCGTATTTGGATAGTTATTTAATGTGTCCATCATATTGAATTAATTGAAGTTTTCAGTCATGTGAGTAATAATAATAACGTTCATTGACAATCAGTCAAATATGTCAACAAACAACGAAATAACCTAGAGTCGTTTGAATTAGTATTACCAATCAAATATCAATCTTTTTTTTTAAATTTTATTTGTATCTATAATTTTTAAATAATAATAATATATAACAAAGTAAAATCTCAATAGGTATTAAATGTGTGTTTGAAATCAACCCCATCCTATTGAAACATATTCAAGAAGTGGTCTGAATAGACCATACTTCTACAACTTCATGTATTTAAATTCCTAACTATTTGAAATATTTGAAAATTTTATCCCATCTAAGATGGCTATATCCAAAACAATACTTAGATATTTGATTTCAGGTTTTGAATGAATAAATAGTTTTAAGAGTCTTTTGAAAGTTCTTTGAATTCTGGAATACCTTTGTCATAGCTATAAAAGAAAGGAAAAATGTCTTAGTAAAATTAAAATAGATTTGTATTAAGCGTCTATAATTTTGTTAAAATAATTTTGACTTTCTAGTTAAAATTTTTTCCAACGTTTATTCTTATAGTAAACAATGATGTTTTCAACAATACAAATAATTTAACCTATAGTTTTAAAAGAGGAAAAGCTAGTAATACATATACAATATATAATAATAGACCTAAAACAGTTCCTTGGGGTACAGCACAAGATATAATTTCTGTTTCAATTATTGTCTCAATATATTTTAACTTGTTGTTTTCGATTTGATATACCGGAACAAATAACATCATGAGCCAATCCCCTTACTCCAATTTTTTAAGTAATAATCTATAATATACCTATATAAAAATTAATTGGGGGCTTAATAAATCTTTATTCATTTTAACCATAAAACAATAAACATACAATATAATAAAAAATTAGGTTTCTGTCTTTTTCAAAGAAATTCTTCTGTTACCTACGACTGATAGGAAGTCATTGTTAAAATAATTATTGGTAATTAACCTAAGCCTACACATTTCATTCAGTGAATCCTAATGAGATGAAAAAATCCTGCAGAGGTACGTCGTAAGGAATGAAACTTTTGAAGTTTCAAACTGAATTCGCAGGCATTAACTAACAAATTTCAATATTGAATAAAAAAAATCCCGATGGCCTGTAGTCAGCGGAAAGGTAAATTTTTCAAAATTCATTGAATTGAAATTTTAACAACCTTTTCATTGGTATACCTACATGTTATTAAATAAAATTGGCATAGCCTTGCGGTTATAGGTTTTTGTTTTGGCTGTTGAATATAAAGCAGACAGGGTTCGAGTCCACTTCAAGGCAGATTTTTTTTTCGTCTATTTCTTTTCAATAAATATACTATATATTTTTTTAATCAGGGTCTATATTAAGATCTCCAGAAAATGTACAATTACATCAAATTTATATTGAGTGTTCATGTTTTATCAATATTTGTTATTTTGCTTTATTAATTTTAATTTTTTTACCTGTGTATTTTATGAAAAATTGCTTTGAACAAAAGTTGTAGGTACTGATTATATCTATAACCTAAAATTACTTTTAATAATATTTACAGTACTGCTCTTTTTTGATAATTTTTTTAAATATTTGAATGGTCGCCATTTTGAAACTACTTACCCGATATTGCCCAATAACTTCTACTACAATACTTCTACAACTTCATGTATTTAAATTCCTAACTATTTGAAATATTTGAAAATTTTATCCCATCTAAGATGGCTATATCCAAAACAATACTTAGATATTTGATTTCAGGTTTTGAATGAATAAATAGTTTTAAGAGTCTTTTGAAAGTTCTTTGAATTCTGGAATACCTTTGTCATAGCTATAAAAGAAAGGAAAAATGTCTTAGTAAAATTAAAATAGATTTGTATTAAGCGTCTATAATTTTGTTAAAATAATTTTGACTTTCTAGTTAAAATTTTTTCCAACGTTTATTCTTATAGTAAACAATGATGTTTTCAACAATACAAATAATTTAACCTATAGTTTTAAAAGAGGAAAAGCTAGTAATACATATACAATATATAATAATAGACCTAAAACAGTTCCTTGGGGTACAGCACAAGATATAATTTCTGTTTCAATTATTGTCTCAATATATTTTAACTTGTTGTTTTCGATTTGATATACCGGAACAAATAACATCATGAGCCAATCCCCTTACTCCAATTTTTTAAGTAATAATCTATAATATACCTATATAAAAATTAATTGGGGGCTTAATAAATCTTTATTCATTTTAACCATAAAACAATAAACATACAATATAATAAAAAATTAGGTTTCTGTCTTTTTCAAAGAAATTCTTCTGTTACCTACGACTGATAGGAAGTCATTGTTAAAATAATTATTGGTAATTAACCTAAGCCTACACATTTCATTCAGTGAATCCTAATGAGATGAAAAAATCCTGCAGAGGTACGTCGTAAGGAATGAAACTTTTGAAGTTTCAAACTGAATTCGCAGGCATTAACTAACAAATTTCAATATTGAATAAAAAAAATCCCGATGGCCTGTAGTCAGCGGAAAGGTAAATTTTTCAAAATTCATTGAATTGAAATTTTAACAACCTTTTCATTGGTATACCTACATGTTATTAAATAAAATTGGCATAGCCTTGCGGTTATAGGTTTTTGTTTTGGCTGTTGAATATAAAGCAGACAGGGTTCGAGTCCACTTCAAGGCAGATTTTTTTTTCGTCTATTTCTTTTCAATAAATATACTATATATTTTTTTAATCAGGGTCTATATTAAGATCTCCAGAAAATGTACAATTACATCAAATTTATATTGAGTGTTCATGTTTTATCAATATTTGTTATTTTGCTTTATTAATTTTAATTTTTTTACCTGTGTATTTTATGAAAAATTGCTTTGAACAAAAGTTGTAGGTACTGATTATATCTATAACCTAAAATTACTTTTAATAATATTTACAGTACTGCTCTTTTTTGATAATTTTTTTAAATATTTGAATGGTCGCCATTTTGAAACTACTTACCCGATATTGCCCAATAACGAACTCGACCGAGATATTTGAGAGATTGATTTTTGTAGCAAATTTGAACTTGATACCTTCAAAACTGCGACCTCTATCGTGTTAACAAATTTCGTAATATCTCATATATATATATATAAACTTTTAAACCAAATGTTTTTTGGACTCACTTATAGACATATAACAACATGCCGTTGAAATTTTTTCGAAATTCAAAAGTGTGAACGATCGCAATAGGTATATTTCTATAAGAAATTTACCTAAAAATATTTTGGTATATTTTTCTCAAAAATGGTTTACAAATGAGCGAAGAAATTCATTGAAAACACTAATAAAAATCTTTTCAGTTCATCTTGTTATATAAATATATATAAATATATGATGAAATGATTTTAAAATACCAAAAATTGAAATTGTGGAACTGAAAAATACAGATAAAATTAAAAAAGTTCTATCTTTCTACCTATCGAATATATTTGATGTAAATTTCGCAGCAACAAAATTTTTAAGGACAATTCAAGAGGCAGTTAGTAAATCAAAAAATAAAATAATAGTAACAAATAAAGCAAAGAAAAGAATACCTAGACTGGATCATAAAATCACTTATTAAATCAGTGAATAAACATTGAAAAGAATCATTTACGACACTATCTTAAGGAATCAATATATACAATATAGAAGATTATTTCTAATTTAATATAATAACATCATATACAATAAACGACAGCATAAAACAATTAAAGATTCTTCAAATCAATCAACTGATGACCCAAATTTCAACTGTGACGAATTCAACATTTTTTTCTGTAATATTGGACATAAATATCAAAAAATCACAACGTAACAACTTAAATTAAAGCCGGAATATATCAAAATTCACTACACTAATACAATACTATTCATTATATCCATCTTATAAGAACGAAGTTGAAGATATAATACATAAATTTAAAAATAACAAATCACCTGGACCTGATAAAATAAAAAATTAAACACTTAAAAACATAAGTAAATATATTATTGAACCCCTTAGCAATTAATTTATTAAATCATTATTTACTGGAATATTTACTGAAGAATTCATGAAATTAACAATCAATTTATTTAATATCAAATGTATCCAAAATATTCGAAAAAAATCAAAAACAGAGGTTTTTTTAAACACAAGTTTTCAACTCATGATCCAATAAAATATTTAACCGATCTTTAAAATTCTGTCATTTGGACTTAAACATTTTGCAATCTCACATGAGGACACAATTTTCACTCCTATATTTTTAGATAGTTTTTATTACTTTCGGTTCTTGTATCAATGGACTCCGCAGCGATTTCTCAGGCCCCATACGGTCTAGAGACTTTAAATTTCAAATTCGTACTTAGATCGCAGACATCTCGCCGCCTGTTAAGCTCCAAGTGTGATCCAATATTGGTAATTATAATTATCTCATTCAACCAAGATCATTATTTTTTCGACATGGAACGACAATGTCGGACAACGGGATCCGTCACTGGAATTACGCACGAGTATGGAGCGTATATATACGTCTCGTTCTCTGGTATATATAGGTTCTCTCTGGAAGATCGTCTATGGTTATGTCGCAATTGTCAGACATCAGACGTTGTTAATTTAAAGTTTAATTTTGTGTTGTGGTAGAAAAACAGTAATTTGTTATGGAATAGCTGTTGCTGGCAAACACATATACATAAGTATAGTTAAAATCGAGAAAAGGATAGCAATAGTAGGTACTCATCGGTACGGTTTAAATCTTAAATGCCAAATAAAAACAATTTTTAATTTTTTTTCAAAAATTTCACTTGTGCTTTATGACGTTAGTAATAGAGCTCACATGAAATAACTATACTTATTTGTTCTATGAACATCTGTATGAAATATCACTTCAATCAAATAATTATTTAGGCAAAATACCGTTTCAGATCTTTCCTTCTTTCTCAAATACTTATGTGAAGTATTAAACAAACTTTGACGGCCTTATTGTAAGTTGACTGGGATATTTGTATTTGTATTGCAAATAGGCTTTAATCGATATTTTTTTTACATTCATCGATGTAGATATAAACTAGATTACCAAATAGGCTATCACTCTTTTGCAAAATCACACCATGGACTTATTGCTTGGACAAAAATGGCCATTACATGAAACCACCCCACCCACCTTGAGATGACCGCAGTTTTACAACCCTTTTACTGTACAACATGGATTGAAGTTTATGAATTCATATCTGCTGCGATTGGTCGACTTCAAATACCCCCCTTCATTTGTTTGTTGCTTACTGGGGAGGCGGCCATTTTTGTTTTCCCTAATGACGCTGGGCCGATGCAAATTATCTTTTTTATTTTTTATCTTGGTGAAGGTACAGGACAGGGGAGTGTGTCTCTGAGTCACTATGATGTTGAACAATCGTTGATGGCCTGCATGGTAACAGTGCATCTGCATATTGAGATATGTGTATGTATACCACACATATAAACGTATAAATCACATATGAGTATTAAAAATTTGAATAGCCATCGGCAAATGCCTATTACCAAAGATTTATATTGCTGACATAGCGTCCTCTAAATTTCAGCCAGAGAACAATAATTATAACGATAACGATATTCTTATTGTTTACTATAATAACAAACAGCTCAATTGTGGAGGTTGCATGTATCCTGTTAAAAAGTATTTTAATGTTGAGTTAAATCGGATTTCATTTAGAAATAAAATACACTCAAGGATAAAGAAGACTACAATAAACAGACATGGTAAAGAGAGCATTGGTACAAGCGAAAAATAATTTGTGAGAAGAATTAGAGGAGAAATTGATGGAAAAATGTGCAAATAAATTATAATAAAAGGTGATTCTGCTGGACGAGAATACAAATTCTACTAAAATAGTAAACAAAGAAAATAGCAAATATCAACCTTAGGTATAGAAGGAAAAACAGACATGGAGAAGGTCATAATTGAAATAAAAACCAAGTTTTGTTAATACTCTTGAATTCATTAGATGATGCACTGAAAAGTACAACAAAGTACACTTATTATACAAATGTTAAACACTCTGGAGTTATGCAAGAGACGAAGATCATTTATAGAAAGATAGATGACTCTTGGCACCAACTTCAAAGCTCTTATGAATCTTACAAAATTAGTGACAGTAAGTTTTATTTGTTAATTATTATTATTCCCGCAATTTTTCCATATGTTTCATTCGAATTTAATATTTCAGAAAACACAAGTGAAACCAAACTCTATAACTTTTAAATTGCTGAGAAAGTGACTATTTGAAAATGACAGATTACAAAGGGTGAACCGTTTAAAAAACCATCGATGACGCCATATTTAAAAAAATTGCGTAGCTGTTGAAAATCAAAGTAGGTACTGCACTGAAAAGAGTTAAAAAAATGTGACTGTACATTTTAACAAAACGTTTACTTTAGCCAAAAATAAGATGGTTCCCGATATTAGCCCATCACCGTATATTAGGTGATATTTGTGTTTCAATACTTGTGTTATGTTGTCCGAAATTGTATTTTGTTTGATTTTCGGCTCTGTACCAAAGTTTGTATTTCAAGTAACTATAGAAGTATTTTTATTTTTGACCGACTTCAAAAAAAGGAGAAGGTATACAATTCGGTTGTGTTTGCTTTTTTATTTTCTTTTATCGCTGTTCGCGCGTTTTGCATAGTAAACATTCTCCGAGTTAAACAATTTTTGTTTCATTTGAAAGAGGACATTTTAGAAAAACTTAAATCAGAACTAACTTTCCCTTCATAAACCTCCCCCAAAGGTGGTGGAGGGGGCAATTTTTCTAGAAAATCGAAACTCTGAGACGGCAGACTTAAAGATGGGACCATATCCGGAAACATTTGAATTGAACATTTTCTCAAAAGAATTACGGTTTCCGAGTTTCGCAATGGTAGAGTCTGAAATATGTGATATACGTATTTCCGCTATGTGGGAAAGGATTTTTTTTTTCAAAAATTGTAAATATGAGATTATTATTAAAGAAAATTAAAGAAAAGATTATATGTAACAACATTTAAATTGAAATACGGTTTTCGAGTTACAGCAGTAAAGTGCGAAATACCTATGTATATTTGCGCCTCGATGTTTTGAGATCCCTGGATAATAAATAACAAATACAAGCCAAGCCTATTATATATGTTCGTGGGTATTACGTAGGGAAAGTTCAAAAATGTTCATGATTAATGTTACACTTAAAAATGTGAAATACCTTAATATTTAAAAAAAAAAATTGGACCGACTTTATTAGTTGTTGCACTGAAAAATACAAAATAATATTAATTTTATTGGTTCTGGCAATTTTGAAGTTGTGTCGTTGTAGTTTTTTGTTGTAGGCACTTACTCCAGAAGTACCAACACCTATAGAATTAATATTATTTTGTATTTTTCAGTGCAATATCTATTAAAGACGGTCCATTTTTTTTTGTCGGCATATGTAAAATTTTCAGTTTAAAAAGTTATATCCTGTTCCTCTATTATTATAAATCTTCCGAGTAAGTACATTCAATTTTCAAAGTAACGTAAACAAGATTTTCACCCAATACCGGTAACCTCTTTTGAATGAAGAAAGTAGTGTCAAAATCGTTGACCATTTAAGTTACATTTCAAGATAGGTATAGTAACAATTGCTTTTTCTAACTCGCAAAACTGATTTATTTCCAGAAATATTTAATTTAAATGTTGCTGGAATGGAAGAACCAGCTAATCTTCCTTATTCCCCAATTCCAAAAAAGCCTCCAAGGTTTCTTAAGGATTTCAAGAATGTTCTTTCTAATGTAAGGATATTATCTAAATTGGCAAGAGGTTTTTCTTAATACAGTATTTCAGAAACTTTTTACATTTTCCAAGATACAAGTTTTTTTCTCTTAATTTTGAGACTTCTATATTGCATAAGTTCATTTCCAAATGTTAAATATAAACTCAAATCTTGTTAAATCTATAGTTATGTTTAGAAATATTTATAAATATATACAAAATAAATGTATAAAAAGTTGTCAGTTTGAATGAGACTCCAATGTATTTACCATAGATGTTCTGTTAAAGGCAGTGTTATAATGTTATAATTAATGTAGATAATTGCACGCATATGGTGACTATGATTGGAAACTGATATATAAATCAGCCTGCAGCCAATATCATCAGCTATATTAATGCACATTAGATAATTAATTTGAGCAGACCGTCCATGAAACTCCTCCATTACGGGAGCAGACCCATTATTATTCATTTACAGCGAAGACCATAAAGCACACACAACAAGCAGGATTGCGTTCACCGTGAATGGGTAATTTACTGAAGTTTTAGCCATCTAAGGACCCTCATTACCTTAGTGTTTATGACAACCCTTTAATTTGTTCAAGGCTGGTATTCGGCTTCAGGACGAAGGCACGCGATCGCAGGAAACTTCTGCATGCTTTCTATATGTGTATGGGGAAAAACTTTAACGCCATGGTCGTTGCCGCACGAAAAGCTCATTTTTCTGTCAAGTTAAAATGGAATTTCATATTCAACAATGACAGATAAACATTTTGTGATATTACATATTTTTAATGAACTAGAATTTTAAATATCACGATGTAGGAGCTGACATATGTTGAAGAAGACTATAATTCAGTTTCTATTCCTAGGAGAAAATTATCTCCCGTATCTAAAACTTTTTTTTTCATTTAAATATCAACGATTACCAACTTTGTTTTTCTTTCTTCTTAGTGGACGTATCTACCAGTACAAACTTGAACTTTGTTAACATGTACTTCAGTATTCAATAAGTGTTGAAAAGAAACAGAACCCTTATGGTTTTCCAATACAAAATCTGGGGAATATGGATTGATATAGTTTATTGTCTAGTTTATAGGAAAACAGAATGATTGAATTCATTATAATCATTCTATTATTTTAAATATTTAATCTGGTTAAAAAACAATACCAAATAATATTTATGGCTAAAGAGGTACAGAGACATTTTCAGGGAAATGAGAGAATTATTACATTTTATACGTTTATAACAACCTGAAAGAGCTCATCAAACACAAAAAATGTATTTACAGAAATGAGATAACAAATGCCAAAAAAATAGCTAATTATAATTATATAAATCGCAATGGAAATAGACAAACGGTAATGTGGAATTTGATTAACATAAACAAAAACAAGACCGATAACTCGTCTGATATGATATCTCATAAACGATTTCAATAAATATTTCGGTAGCATTGCTGAAAACTTAATCAACACATTACCTAGCAACCATATCAATCCGAAGAGTTAGTTTATTTGCTAATTTGCTCTCACAAACCTAACTCAGATAATGAATTAATTTTTTCAGAAGTCTTGGCTTAAGTATATCAAGTTAATCCTAAATAAGGAAAAGTCTGAAACATTAATTTTCAGTTTAAGACAACACACTCTGTGTTACGTTTTTGGGGGTTCTTTTGGACAGTAAATAGACATGGGAGGAGCATACGGTTTTTGTCTGCAGGAATGTATCTCGAAAAATCTTCTTACTAGGTACTGTTTGTCACAGACAACATTATTAGTGGCTTACCATGCAATCATCCAGTCTTTAATATCCTACCCTTTATTAGCGTGGAGCCACTCAGCACATACCTAACAGTTTTTTCTATGAAAAGGAAGACTGTTAGGGTCATTACTGGATTGCAATATAAAGATGACTGTAGGGGTGCTTTCAAACATTTGAAGATACTTACCCTGCCCTGTGCTTACATATTGCAATGTCCTATGCATGTAAAAATAAACTTAAAAACTACACGACAAATGAAAGTTTACACGCCTACTCAATGCGTAACAGAGTTATGATACGTCAAGATTATTTGCGACTTTTGAAAATGAGAAACGGGGTAAACTATTATGCAATCAAGTTCTTCTTTCCATGTGATGTCCAAGTCCGCGAGTTAGTACTCTTTAAATCAGAAATTAAGAGGTTCCTGGTGGATAATGCGTTCTACAATTTAGATGAGTTCTTATCAACCAATTTTTCTCATTTGACCCATCAACTTGAATTATAAATTATTTTGTTATTATTATTTGTTGTTTTGTTAAATCTTACACTGTGTCATTTTACTATATTATATATTGCTTTCTTTCAGTTTACCTGATTACTGTATATTTATTCATGACAAATATTGTAGATATTTTAAATGCATTCATATGTATATATATTTTTTTTGTATAGTTTATCGACTTGTCAAAGCATAGTTGCATGTATATGACCAATAAAAAAAGATCTATCTATCTATCAGCCCCTTAATAATGTACATATATATATATATATATATATATATATATATATATATATATATATATATATATATATATATATATATATATATATATATATATATATATATATATATATAATTAGTTTATAGTATTAGTCAAGATTCATGTTAAACATCCTTATATTTAAGTAGCCACTTATCCTCTTAGAATTTAGTCAATACTTACATTTAAACAATTTATTAGGTAGTGAAAATTTATCGGTGGCTTAATTCCAATTTAGAGATCTAGTATTACGGTTATGCAACCGGTTGCGCAATAATTAAAAAAATCTGGTGTGTCCCCTCACACGACTTTCCTACAGGCAAATTCCAGAGAATGAAAAATTTTACACTCTTACAATACTCTCCTTACATAGCGACGATAATAGCGGTAGGAAAGTAGGTAATAGGTAGGAAAGAAAATCCTCTGTTCAAATCGAGCTACCTACTCATTTTTTTCAGCATGTCAAAACTAACAACAATGGTCATATAACATTTTTTCGCAAGATGAAACGTTTAGCCAGAATCTGAAGAAACATGTGGAAAATACGGAAATTTATTCAAGCATAACTTTTTTTTATGCGCTACATTTGTGTGGTAGAGGGTTCTCAGAAGTATACTTTAGGCAAGTTTAATCAAAATCCTTAGAGCCGTTTTCGCGCTATAGTCTTGAGCAAATCACGTTTTTTGGCGATAACTCATCACCCAGTGTATACAGGATTCTCATTCAGTGCCACTGGCGAGTGATATTGGTACCAACCAAAATAAAAAAAGAAAGCAACACAATACACCGATCCGTTCCCGAGATAATGCTGTCGCAGACAGACAGACAAACAGACCAATGGCTGAAAATATGTTCATTAGACTTAGAAAACTCTGAAATGTCAACATTTGTAAAAATCTCGATACCGAAAATTTCACACTATTACAATGTAAAAATACTATTTTATACCTTAATTCACTTTTGAACATTAATGGCAATAATTACATTAAATACATCAATGACGTATACCATTTTTAAATCTCATTTCAACACTTATTTTTACAATAATTGGTTGAATTGCTCACAGGTTTCCATAATTTTCTCCAACCAAAGATGCTTGAACTTGATCAACAAAAAAATTTTTTGCAAATTTTGTATTAGATTATTATTTCACAAAATGTGTAATAGCTAGTCATACAATTTAATACTTATTTATCGGTACAGTTGAAGTGAGATATCAACCTAAGGTAAAAAACATATTTCTGTGCTACATGGGATACATTTTTTCTTTTTTTTGAATGGTCGAAGGTTCCGCTACATCCCCTTTCAAGGTTATCCATTTATTTTGGGACACCCTATAATATTCACCGTATGAAATTCTGGCCCTAACTTACTTAACTTGATTATCTACCAAGTTTAGAAGTCATGATTTGACAATGACTTCTATGAAAAATGATTAAAATTTTTGATGTTGGAGTAATCTGATACAAATTGTTTAAATAATTGGAAACTACAGTTGTTCAATATTAAATATCCTTTAGCTGCTGGTTCATTGAATTGGTATACTATTTCATGATTTAAATAATGTTTTTTTCAAATAATGTAAATGTATTGAACATAATTTTATTAATAATTCAATCGACATTGGCATTTTATGTATTATTGATATAATAATGTCGACTATTCCTCTCTCTACCGGTAATACGAGTACCGACATGAATCGCTGGTGGATTAATAATTAGATTTGATGAAATACAATTTCATTACTAACTGGGAATTTCGAATAGAATATGTTTGCTATTCTGTCAGTTTACACGAGTAGCTATAGTATTATTCAGCGCAATGATATTGAGGTACATACATTGAATATTAAAAATTGGATTTTATGATATTTAAAGTTAAATATTGTAATGTTGAATATTACGTTCGTGGATTAGTTTTGTGGTTCTATCTACCAACATTGAAGTATACAAACCTGTAACTATTATATAACCTCAACCATAACTAAAATATCACAGTCAATTTGAAATTTGCTTCACGAAATTTGACAATCTGTCATATTGATTGAGTGGAATTAGTTTCAGAACAGAGTATCTCATTTTCGAAACTTTTATAGGGTATCTTCGTTATTCACTGATAATTCCGAAAAAGTAATATAGGCTGTTTGACGTGCTATTTTGGGAATTATGTTTAAAATTTTAAAGCAAAAATATAAAAAATCTCGGTTGCTTAGACTTACTGGGGAAGAATAAAGAATTGTCGTTGTTGAAATAAACATCTTAATTAAGAGAAATAGATAGAATATTTTATAAAATATTTTTTCTATGACAATTTTGGAAAATTATGTCGTTTTTAGAATTACTATATCTACAGTTACGAGTCAGTTCAAAGGGCGACCCTGAACTCGTCCCTGAGCAGGTAGTACCTAATTTCTTCAACCATAATTCATCCCCCTACTAATTCCGGTTCTTTAATCTCCTACCAGAATTCGTCCCCGGACAAGGGATTAAGAGATTTATACTTTCTTGGAAATATAAATAGGTAGTTGCCTATTAAATCAAAATTCTACCAAAAGTTTAAATAACCTTTCATTCATATTAGATTATTATTTCATTCTGAAATTATATTTCTGGCTAAGAATTGCATTTTTTAGGTGTTAGATAATATGGAAAGCTTTGTGAGTTTGATTGAACGTGGAAGTTATGTGCTAATTGTAGTCTCTGTAAAATTTACCAAACACAAATTTTGAAAATTTGGTGAAAGTGCAAGAATATGTAATCCAGTAGACGTAAGCCGTGCGTTGCTAGGAAAATAGATATATAAAAATAGTTTTTACAAAAAATTGGACCGACGTTATTAGTTGGTGCACTAAAAAATACAAAATAATATTAATTCTATTGGTGCTGTTACTTTTGAAGTTGTGCAGTTGCAGTTAGATTGATAACTTTTGGCACCAACTTCACAAGTATCAGCACCAATAGAATAAATATTATTTTGTATTTTTCAGTGCACCAACTAATAATGTTGGTCCAGTTTTTTGTAAAAGATATTTATTTCATTCTTTTGAGTGTAATATTAACATTAGTCACAAAAATCATTGAACGTTCACTAATATCTACCAATGAAGATAGTAGGTACCTATCCTATCCACGTATATTCTTTGCTTGTATGTGTTATTATTAAGATCTCAAAACATCGCTGCGGAAATACGCAGAATTATTTTAGATGTTATCATTTTACCACCTCTGTAACTCGAAAACCGTAACTCTAAGGAAAAAATGTTTATTACAAATGTTGCTACAAATAATAAGGTCTTTCATGTAAAACTCACAGATTTTCAATTTTCGAAAGAAATTGATCTCTCCACATAGCAAAAATACTCATATTTGAGAATTGAACATGCCTCTAACTCGAAAACCGTAACTCTTTGAAAAAATTTTCAATTTAAACGTTTCCGGATATTGTCATATCTTTAATTATATCACCTCAGATTTATGATTTTCGAGAAAATTTGCCCCATCCATCCTATTCGGGGCCGGTTTTCGAAGGGAAGAAGATTTCGGATCTGAGTTTTTACGAATATGGGACCATTTTTCAAGTCTCCTCTTTCAAATTAAATAAAAATCATCAAAATTGGATTACGTTCGTCGGTCAAAAATGGATCTGTTTCAAGATTTCATTTTGCAAAATGTATAGCTTATTTGAAAAGTTGAATGTACTTGTATGAAACACAAGCAGACATTTCTGTTACTTTACAGATTCTTAAATAAATAAGTGTATAAAGATTCTTGAATAAAATGTGTTTTGTGATACTATTTTTCATTTGTTATAAATATATGAAAAAATATTTTATGAAAAGAGTTAATCTGTTGATTTGATTAAGTAGCTACATTGGTGATAAAGTCGGGAACGAATTCAAGGATCTATTTTTGACTACCTACTCTGCTTAGGGACAAGTTAAGGGATACTTTTTCGGGAAGGAGATTAACTAATTACTTCATTTTATTTCTGGGGGCGAGTTTTCGTACGTCCAGTTCAAAAATGTCTGTCTGCTTTTAGTCTAAGGCTAAGGCTTAATTTTCAAACATCATGATTCTGTAGGCAGTTTGTTCAGTTTTATCTTATTTAAATTGCTGTATTCTATGAGATAAAAACCGTTATCGTGGACAAGAAAATTATCTCATAGACTGACACAAAAACCAATTTCATGGAAACGAAAATTATATTGAGGTAAAATTGTTATTAACATTTCTCACAAAATAGAATTTTATGGAATCATCTTTAATGATTGATAGCTTTGCAAAAATAGAACTGCCACACAATATCATGAATGCTATGGAATCTGCCCGAATATGATGTCAAAGGGACATTGGAATCATTGGAAGACTTGGTCTATTAAAATAATATATTTATTTCTAAGATCTTTCTACTTTTTAAATTTATTCAATTTTTTCATGCCTTTTTTATTAATTGAAATTTAGTTCTTAACAGATTTAAAACAACGAATGTCTAACTGCTGTGAAGTGCTATTCCAATAATTTAACACAGGTAAAATAAAGTAGGTATACTTCTTGGTATTTCCGTTATGGAAACCTGATGAATTTTAATTTTTTTTTATATTTTTGATTTTGATTTTTTTATTTGAAAGAGAAGACTTGGAAATTGTTCCCATATTCGTAAAAACTCAAACCGAAACCTCCTTCTCTCCGAAAACCACCCCGTGGAGCGGCATATTTTCTCGAAAATCGAAAATTCGAATTTCCAGAATTAGGGATAGGACAATATCCGGAAACGTTTAAATTGAACATTTTTTCAAAAGAGTTACGGTTTTCGAGTTACATTCATGTTAAATTTTCATATATGTGTATTTAGGCTATGTGGAAGGGGCGATTTCTTTCGAAAACTGAAAATCTCTGGGTACCACATGAAAGACAATAATCTTTATAGCAACTTTTATAATGCACATTTTCTCCTTAGAGTTACGGTTTTGGAGTTAAGCAATGGTAAACTGGTTAAATCTAAAATATATAAGCGTATTTCCGCAGCGATGTTCTGAGATCTCTACATAATAACAAGGACAAGCAAAGTATATACGTGGGTAATAAGATATTAGTGGTATTAGTGAATGTTCTACGATTTTCTTGACCAATGTTACACTCAAAAGTGTGAAATAAATATTTTTTACAAGAAATTGGACCGACGTTATTAGTTGGGGCAGTGACAAATACGAAATAATATTAATTCTATTGGTGCTGGTACTTGGGAAGTTGGTGCCAAAATTTATGAATCTAACTGCAACTGCACAACTTCAAAAGTAACAGTACCAATATTTTAATAACTGGAATACATATTCCCGAAGAAGTATAGGGATACCTGTGCAGGGGTCCAGTACAAACAACAACCCACTAAGCCAACGTGACTCCTGAAATTATGTTATTTGTTATTAAAGATTCCTAAAAGTTCATCACCACATTTTTTTGAGTCATACTTTCTTGACTTGATTAATTCTGAAATCCAAAATTGTCTTAGATAAATCATTTCATGAAACTCCTTTAATCACGAAGTCTTAGTATCAGTATCCTATTTTCCAAGTTTTTCCCATTACTTTTAAGCAAGTGAATATTTTTATTTTTTTACCAATTAAGGTTTGATACCGAAAGATGACATGACATCAGTTATATTACTTTTCAGAATTACACCAACAGCTTCAGAGAGAGCCTCTAAGAGTGTCGAAAATGGGATACCTTGTACAATAATAATTACACTCAGTAATAGAAATAAAAGGCATTCAATAGTTGCCAATAAACCCACTTTAAAATCCAAAGCAGCTGTTCTTCTATTTCCATAATTTCATTTGCATACGCACATATCTCTTACTATTAGGTACTTTTATCTTATAGGTAAGCCGTCAAATAAATAAATCAGCTTAGAATGCTTAATTACCACCAAATATTGATGGAGGCTAAGATTCGGTATCTAATATTGCACTGTGACCCATCAAATAATAATTCAAATATTCCCTCTGCAATTTCGTACAGAAAGGAATCATCTCCACACAAATATATATACATACCTAAAGTTGAATTTATGTGGGGAGTCCCGCATTGTGGAACCATTCTCAACAATCTAAGCTAACACATATTTCAAGGTAAAGTCGTTCTACGTCCTGATAAAATTCGAGAATATTGTTCTGAAGGGAGCGAGCAAATCGTATTTTTTATTCAAATATGGCAATATTTCTAGTGATAGCTAACATAAACTTCGATTCAACAAAGTTAAGTTCAGATTTTAGGAACAACAGCCAAATAACTTCAATGTATAGGGTATAAAGCTTTTGCAAGAAGTAATATGGAGAAAATGTGGGAAATGTTTTTTTTTATTTTCGGAATACTTACTTTTGAGAAATATGACAGCATAAGTTTTAGAGATAGTACAATCATTCAACAGCGTGTTATGTTGAATATCAATGATAAAAATAAAATTTAGTTGGCATATAAATACTTTTTTTTTTGTAGATATTAACTATACTTTAGATTAAACGGTTTTTGAACAAGTTTTGCAGTCAAAGACTACATCATACAAGGATGATCTCAGTTTTAGGTGAGCAGATCAGCACTTGGTATTTGGAGTTACCTAATTAATAATGAAAACGTTTTAACCACCCATTCGAAAAACAGTTTATCAAAAGGGAAATCTATTTTCGGAAGTACAAGATGCGACCAAGATGTTGCGGCAAATAGAAAATCTGAGGTGGTATAATAATTAAAGATAGGATAATCTCCGGAAACGTTTGATTTGAACATTTTTTTCAAAAAAGTTACTGTTTTCGAGAGCCATGTTAAATTCTCAAATATGTGTATTTTTGCTATATGGAGGGAGCGATTTCTTTCGAAAATTCAAAATTTCTGGCTACTACATGAAAGACCTAATTATTTGTAGCAACATTTATAATGAACCTTTTTTCCTTAGAGTTACGGTTTTCCACTTACAGCGGTGGTAAAATGGTAACATCTAAAATATTCATGAGTATTTCCGCAGCGATGTTTTGAGATCTTAATAATAAAATATACAAGCAAAGAATATATACGTGGATACTATATACTATATGCGTACTATCTTCATTGGACTTTGTTATATGGTTCACTGAAAAATACAAAATAATATTAATTCTATCAGTGCTGGTAGGCACTTTTAAAGTTTTGTCAAAAGTCTCTTAAAACTCTATAAATGCATCATTTCAAAATTACGAGCAGCAAAGAAATTAATATTGTTTTGTATTTTACCATTGATCGATTAATTTTTGAAAAATATCATATCCTTGTTTTGTGATATTCAATAACTACAACTATAAATGTATAAGGAAATAAGACGCATTCATTTAATAGTTCAAGAATACATATGTTGTTTTAAGAATTTCAAAAATATTCAAATGCCGCCGACATAGCTACCTAGGTATTTTGAGACCATTAAAAATATTCTGATTGTCACTATTCTTTTCAATGATTTGTGCGTAGTCTTAGGTATAACATAAATCAATCCGAGCCCCAAATATGGTAACATAGTATCCAACTTCGTAATGAAATATAGTAGTAGAATCAGGATAGGCATTCCACGACTAAGACTTCTTATTTTCTTTGTTTGGATATTCTATAATTATTATATTTCACTCGCGATGTAATCTTCAGTTATTCGAGCTTTTATATAGCTAAGCAATTATTATACGACTTACCACAACAATGCGTTTCTTGTTTTTCTCATAAATATGGGTCTTTTGGATGTATTCTGTAAAACAACCATTAACAATTATCAAAATTGAATATTTTATGCTTTTAATTTAAATTGCTATTCTGTAAAAGCATCGAATTAATCTTCTCGCATTTTGTATGGAAAGTGATCACAGTTGTTGATTTTAAGGTTATGTTAAAATAATCTGTGGTTACGATCTATCATATATTTGATAAAAATTGGAAAATATAGATACTGAACATTGAGAATCACAAAAGCCTTTTTTTTTTTACCAAAATATAGGGGTAAAAGCAAATCAATGTTCTTGTGTGTGTGTGTGTGTATGTTTTTTTTAAATGTTTCTTTTCTTACTTTAGTTAAAGGCATGGTCTAATAAACAGACCATGACTTAAATGTAGGTAGGTATAACACTGGATGACCTGTCGTATTTTCCCCCTTGTTTACAGAATGGATGTCGTCATCTGTTTGAAGTGAAAGTGAAAATCTACTAGATACATTTAGAATATTGCTTTATCATTAAAAACCCAATACCTATTGAAAATTTCTACTATTTTTATTGAGAGAAGATTCACAAAGGCAATTCAAAATATTTTGCCTTTGCACAAATATACATGTATGTATCAATCCTGGTTAAATTACTAGTTGCTTTACATCACAGGTGGGTTGATGGACTAGAAAATGCTGGAGACTTACAAACTTCAATGGATCAACCAAAAACAGTACAGCAATAGTGGCGTTCGATGTTTTCTAGCAGCCGCGAAATGAACGGGAACGGTGTAATTCAGTATGTTTCCATTTAGTTGCTTCTCCTTTACCGATAAGTAATATCTCATTTTAAATTTGTCGAGCTGTTATTATATATACTATCTATCACATTCATCTTTCAAAATAAATATATTTGACATAAATCAAAACAATAATAAGAGTTTGTATATTGATTGTTTTGGTGAAACTGTAATAATAAACCAGATAAAATTCAGATTACTCCATTTATGCTTGCTTTTGAAACGTCTCTAAGAAAGTACCTAGATTATGACATAGACGCCTGCCTCATTTAAATAGACTTTACTTATTTTCACCAAAACATATAGCCTCTAGCGTATATCTCATTTTCCCTGTGGCTTTTTGTTTTGCATAATATACAGACAATGTTTTGTGTTCAGGCCTTGTTACTTAAATATCCATAAACTTACCAACAAACTAGACTATAGGGAGCAATTACCAACTCAAAGTAAATTGTGTGAACAATTCCTTTGCACAATTCCACGAGAAAACTATATAATGGAAGGAGCATTCAACGTGATCAACGGAGCTTTTAACAAATAATACAATAATAATAATCTAATCACATCTCTTCATCGGACTCGAACTGTGTTTATAACGACATGAGCGGAAGCTGAAGAGCCCAAGGGGAAAAGAAGTGGCTGTTCAAAAAGAAGGGGTTGGAAGAAGGTCAAGAGTGTAGTAGTAGAAGATGTGGAGCTCCGGAAATGGGACGGGTGGCCATCCGACAGCGCGTTCGAAAAGAGAGTTAGCTCACTGCAAGGGCTTGTTCGTTCCCATTGAATTCCTAATGAAAATTATTTGTTAAGGGGCGGCGTGTACAGTTGCAAGAATGGAAACATGTTCTGCTCGAGGTTGCTATGTATCTTCAGTAATTATCAAATGACATTCTAAATGTAATTAAATCAACGAGTCCAATTCTCTGCTGCTGCTTGATTCAGGTGAAGCACTTTAAAAGTAACTACAGAACTTTACATCATCCTTTTATATAAATTCATTCAAATAAGTCATTCTCATGAATAAAGTTCAGATAGGTATACAATTTAAAGCAGTAGAATAGTCGGGTTTGAAATTTCTCATAAAAAAAGAGACATGAGAAATGGATTCTTCAATTTCTGCAAAATAGTATTCAAATTTTCATCTAACTGAGCAGATTGTGAGTGGAAGATTAACTTGGTGCCTTGCAGAGCCCTTTCATGGTGAACTATAACAAATAATATAGCTTATACATTCTCCAAGGTACACTACAAATATGTGCCGATTTTCATATTAATTCGTCTAATGCTGTTGGGGAACAGTGGGCAAAAATAAACTAACATCCAATTACATATTTTTTTACACTGAACCTGTATCTGCTTAATAAAAATTTTAATTTAATTGTGCTCATTGTTCCAATAGCTACAAACATATAAAGACCATTCATGAATATTCATTTGTATCAACTAAATCTAGATCAAGCGGTGGTAAAATGGTAACATCTAAAATACGCATTTCCGCAGCGATCTTTTGAAATCTCAATAATAACAACTACAAGCAAAGAATATAAGTGGGTAATAGGATAAGTACTATCTTCTTTGGTATTAGTGAACGTTCAACGATTTTCATGACTAGTGTTACACTCAAAATTTTGAAATAAATATATTTTACAAAAAATTGGACCGACTTTCTTAGTTGGTGCACTAAAAAAATACAAAATAGTATTAATTCTATTTCTGTAGGTACTTGTGAAGTTGGTGCCAAAAGTTATCAATCTAACTGCAACTACACAACTTCAAAAGTAACAGCACCAATAGAATTAATATTATTTTGTATTTTTCAGTGCAGCAACTAATAATGTCGGTCCAATTTTTTTGTACAAAATACTTATGATTGGATATTATTTTTTATTTGAAAGAGTAGTGATGCGAAATGGTCCCATATTCGTAAAAGCTCAAATCCAAAATCTCTTTCCCTCCAAAAACCGCCTCCGAAAAGGGTAGAGTAGGCAATTTTTCTCGAAAATCGGAAATCTAAGACGGCAGTTTTAAAGATAGAACAATATCCGGAAACTATTATACTGAACATTTAAAAAAAAAGTTATACGGTTTTCGATTTACGGCAATGGTAAAGTCTGAAATATGTGTGAAATTTCATTCGAAAATAATTGAAAATCTGAGACGGACAAATTGAGGACCATATTATTTGTAGCAACATTTATATTCAAATTCAAATTTCTTTATTCATGTTTCGAAAAATAGTGATTTTTTACATACGTCAGTCATAAAATAAATGCCTATTACTAAAAGACAAAAAAAAACAAAAAATAGTTTAAAACATGCAGAAGTCACTACAATATTTATGTAATATATCTGTAGACAGACACATAATTTCTAAAACTTACATTAAGACAAATAAAGCTTTGACAGAGTGAGACAAAATAAAACTCAATGAAATAAATAAAATAATATCACAATTATAAAATAAAACACAATCGACAACAATGTAATATTGACAAGGTGTAGGCTCATTAAATTAGTATCAGTTAATGTTAATATCAATGTTATGCGTTCGTACACTGAAAAATTCTTGTAGTGAATAAAAAGATTCCCTCATAAGATATTGTTTTAATGTTGTTTTAAACGATTTCAAACTCAGGCTTCTGATGTTATGTGGCAGCCTATTGAAGAGGGCAGGGGCATAATGCAGGGTAGCGTTGAATGACCTATGAAGTCGTAAATAATCCATATTAAGATTATTTCTCTCTCTGGTAGAATGATCACGAATATCACTGTGCTGTTGGTAGTTCGGTGAACATTTTGCTTGCACCAGGCACTCATAGATATATCTTGAAGGAACATTCAGTATCCCCAGATTACAATACGCCCCTCTCACATCATCGCGAAATCCGAGACCAGCAAGAACACGCACGGCCCTTCGTTGTATGTCAAAAACCCTGCCAGAGTGTGCAGAATGACCCCACACCAAGATAGCATGACAGCATAGTGACTGTACAAAAGCATGGAAAGCCATCATACAGACGCCGTGCTCCACAGTCTTTGTTAGGTGTTTTATTAAGAAAATAGATTTTGCAATTTTTCCACAAATATAATCTACATGCTTATCAAATCTTAGCCCAGGGTCAATCTGCACACCCAAGAACTTGAGCGCAGACCGATTTTGATGATTATGAGGCCTCAGTGAGTAAATCGCAGTCTCTGTTTTCTCCGCATTTAGACTGAGACGATACGCCACGAACCAACTGTTTAGGTCTTCACGACTGTCCTTCATCTTCTGATACAAGGTTCCCATATCCGCGCTAGAGTTTATAGCTGACGTGTCATCAGCAAACTGAACAAGTTCACCGTCATTTAGAGCCATGGGTAGATCGTTGACATAGATCAAGAAGAGAATAGGACCTAGGACGGAGCCCTGCGGTACACCATGCTGCATGGACCTCGCACCAGAGACCATCCCATTATAGGCCGTAATCTGTCTGCGGTCAGTGAGATAACTTCGCATAAGAGAAAGACTAAGGCCATCGAAGCCATAAAATGACAGCTTATTGAGAAGTACTTGATGAGATATGGTATCGAAAGCTTTGGAGAGATCGCAATAGGTGGAACCGACGTATAACCCCCCCTCAAAGCCCTCCAAGACGGATTTACAAAGGGAGTCAACAGCCTTGAACAGTGGAAAGTTCTGCTCTGAAGCCGAATTGGTTATTTGAAAACAGTTTGTTTTTATCAAAGAATATACACAACCTGTTCTTAAGCAGCCTCTCAAAGACCTTAGCGATTACTGGTATAAGAGCAATAGGTCGATAGTTGTTTATCTCAGATATATTTCTTTTTTTATGTAACGGAATAACTTTTGCCAATTTAAGACAACTGGGAAAGACCCCCTCAAGTATACATTTATTAATGATCATTGTTAGAGGAATCAAAATTATATTTTTTATGCCCATGAGCAATCTTTTGTTCATACCATAAATATCCCGACTTTCCTTCTTTTTTAATCCATTGAACATTTATTCCATAGAGTTGAGGTTTTCGAGTTAGAGCAGAGTAAAATATGCGTATTTCCGCGGCGATGTACTTAGATTTCTGAATAATAACAAGTACATGCAAAGAATCTACATGGGTAATGGTATAAGTGAACGTTCAATGATTTTCGTGACTAATGTTACTCTCAAATGTGTGAAATAAATATTTCTTATAAATAATTGTACCGACTTTATTAGTTGGGGCACTGATCGATTCAATGCCCTTTTGCCATGTTTATAGCTTATGATTCGCATTTGATTTTTATTCTAGCTTTTATTACCAAAATAATCACATGTTTAGAATGTTATTCTCATTTATGTGAAATATTCTTGAGGATGAATGTGCAACTATGACACGTAATAGAAATCATTATTCTGATCAGTTGCCAATCTATCATTTGGCAACTTTGAGGTTTAAATAGACGTTAATAATCGGAAGGTAGGTATATTGAAATCGATATTTTTTAGATAAAGCTGAGGTTTTGGAGCAACCAACAAAGGAATATAAAAAACTGTTATTAAAAAATCATACAAGGGGCCTTTTTGTCTTAGATAATCTAAAATGTATTTATATATGTTACCTTTACGTCCACAAAGCGAAATCGGTCATTGACTGAAATTTCTACCCTGCAAACGACATGGACAAATCAAAATACTCACATCGAGTTCTGGGTATTCTTTTCAATCACTACCCGAAATATGTGTGAAATTTCTTTGGAAAATAATTGCAAATCTGAGACGGCCAAATTGAGGACCATATTATTTGTAGCAACATTTATATTGAACATTTATTCCATAGAGTTGAGGTTTTCGAGTTAGAGCAGTGTAAAATATGCGTATTTCCGCGGCGATGTACTTAGATCTCTGAATAATAACAAGTACATGCAAATAATCTACATGGATAATGGTATAAGTGAACGTTCAATGATTTTCGTGACTAATGTTACTCTAAAATGTGTGAAATAAATATTTTTTATAAATAATTGTACCGTCTTTATTGGTTGGGGTACTGAAAAATACTAAATAATATTAATTCTATTGTTGCTGGCACTTGTGAAGTTGTTGCCAAGAGTTTTCTATTCAACTACAATTGCACAACTTGATAGTTACCAGTACCAATAGAATCAATATAATTTTGTATTTTCAGTGCACCAACTACTAAAGTCGGTCCAATTGTTTGTAAAGAATATTTATTTACTATATAAACATTGGTTTGCCTTGAATTTAAAAGTTGATTCCAAAAAGTCCTGCCCTTCACAACGTTATACAATTTTCTTGAAGACCCTTGATTTCTATATTTCGACTAACGAAAAGACTTTCTACTTTATTATCATTGTTTTGATATTGAAACCACTTGTATTGTTTTACCAATTGACAGACATCTACATCATTCCTTAATTTAATTATTGGTCTTGAGCATCATTAAGTGTCCCTTCATCTGCATTGTTTCCATCTTATGGAGGGTGCTCCAAACATTATTTACTGATTAGTGAGGGACCAGAAGAGAAAAAACATGAAATCCCAAAGCAGGAAATTTGAGCGGTATTATAAAGAAAGACCCTTGAAATTTTAACGATCTTTGAATCTTCAGCTCGCTTACTTCGTCGTGTAGACAGTTACTTTGAAATTTTAAGAGACAAAGTTGGAAGTGCCTATCCTATGCCCAAGTATGAATCTCAAGATAAAGTTTCACTTGAATCACATTTGATAAATACTGCATACAAGAGAATATTGACATATTTAAAATATTCTGTAGCCAGTATTGAGAGTACTCACATTTAAACGTAATAATACATAAAACAATAGATTAGATAAGTTAAACAATTTCAAATATTTGGAAAACAGAACTTTAACCGTGAGATAAGAATATAGAAGAATGTAAGAAGATACTAACTTATTATATCTAGTCATTACATCAACATTTGAATAATAATTCAATGGATAGATGGCTCAAATCAAGAAATTTTAACTGATCACTTCAAGGCAGATTTTTTGCGTAGTTGTTTATATTATTGCAATCAACATGTGCAAATTTTGTGAACGTCGCTCGCATAGAGAAGTGCTCCAATTTTAATGTATTTTTTCTTTTTTTTGGAAAGAGGAGTGCTGTGAAATAATCCCATTTAAAATCCAGCATTTCCTTCCCTCAAAAAACTGCTCCCAAAGTGACTGGAATGGATTCTTTTACGAAAATCGAAAATTTGAGATAGTAAATTAGTAAAAATGGCATTTTTTCAAAAAATATCCGGCTTCCAAATTACAGCAATGATAAATTCTGAAAATGTGTTATCGCTATGTATTAAAATATCTGAATATAAGTGAACACTTTTGATGACTAATGATAGAATAAAAAATATGAAATATTTTGTTTACAGAAATTGTTGCCAAAAGTTTTCTATCTACCTATAAAGGTACTACCAAATTACCAGCACCAGCAAAATCAATATTATTTTGTGTTTTTAAATAGTTTTTATTACTTTCGGATCTTGTATCAATGGACTCCGCAGCGATTTCTCAGGCCCCATACGGTCTAGAGACTTGAAATTTCGAATTCGTACTTAGATCGCAGACATCTCGCCGCCTGTTAAGTGTGATCCAATATTGGTAATTAAAATTATCTCATTCAATCTCATTCAACCAAGATTATTATAATGTCGACATGGAACGAAAATGGGATCCGTCACTGGAATTACGCACGAGCATGGAGCGTATATATACGTCTCGTTCTCTGGTATATAGGTACTTTCTGGAAGATCGTCTATGGTTATGTCGCAATAGTCAGGCGTCAGACGTTGTTAATTTAAAGTTTAATTTTGTGTTGTGGTAGACAAACAGTAATTTGTTATGGAATTGCTGTTGCTGGCAAACACATATACATAAGTATAGTTAAAATCGAGAAAAGGATAGCAATAGTAGGTACTCATCGGTACGGTTTAAATCTTAAATGCCCAATAAAACTATTTTTAATTTTTTTCAAAAATTTCACTTGTTTAGTTTAGCAACTAATAAAAACGGTCCTAGTTTTTGTAATAAAACGTTATTAAACCAAATATTTACGAGTGCAAACTTCATCTTCGAGAGTTTATTTTCGTAGTGATATGATGAAGAAGAGCGTTAGTTTGATTAGAAGTTACTCGAAAAATATATCTCAAATTATATCCTGAAAATCAATCAAAACCAAGAAAATTCTTTGAAAGAATCCCCAATCAAGGAAATCCTCTATTCATTAGAAATAAACTCATCTCGACCATGATGTACATCGACAATAGGAAGTATATTTTATATATAGCGCAGTACTGAAGCACTTGCAGCCATCTTTTTGTATTGTTGCCACCCTCTTCTCACCCACCTAGTGCCCTATATCCCCATTCACCTTTATATTCAACCCTTTTTTCCATATGACACAATATTAGAAGCCCTCTGCGTGTTCTTTCATCCCGTTTTTTAATCTCTCCCCCACACGTAGGCACTACTCCCTTTTTCCACGTTCTTCCAAAAGCTTTTCAACCCTTTGAACACCAACAGTATGTGGAGGTCTTTGCGAAATTGGAGCGGTTTGTGATATTTGTTTAACTGACTCACTGACAAGTTTCACTTAATTGGGTATTTGAAACGGCTGACATATAATATTGACAGAATCATTGAGATCTAACAACATTGGTTGGGTTAGAGCTACCGAAACGGCTGTCAAGTTAATCAGACAACCATACTGTTTTCCCAACTAACAAAACGTTTTTTACATCCTTTGATTTCCATATAAATATATTTTGTATACATATTCCAATTTATAGATGAAATATACATTGAAAAATGTTTATGAAATCTTACGAATCAAAGCTTGGGTTACGAGTAAGAAGTCTTTCGGTATGGGTAGTAATTTTTCCTCTAGAATTATAGGCTTTGTTTCCTTGGATAATTTTATCAATAAATATCTATACGAAGTTTATTGATATCTTCTGTAAGTTTGAGAATTCAAAAAATTATGTGCCGGAAAGATTCATAAGTACTTACAAAAAATTGAGAAACAGTCGCAAGTATGTTTTTGGAGATATCGAATAAATTCCAAAAATAAAACAAATCATTTAGTTGAAATGAAAATCAGTCTTGTTTGTTGCGGCAAATAGGTAGTAATTTGAAAGAAACAACGACTCAATAAGATTTTCAAACAAAAGAGATCCAAGTCTTGATAAGAAAGGAATCATTAATTTAATATGGTGTTCCTGAATTTTGAAAGGACAGAAAAAACTATCGATAAACTAGAAAGCATTTGAATCTTTTATGCTGACTATATGTCAATGATTAATGTGGGTGAAAAATGTTTGTGGTAGACACTCCAAGCTTTTTGAAATTCACTTTTTTTAGAAGCAGTCTTTGGACTATTTAGAAAATATTTTGTAATCTTTAGTTCATAGTTTGGCCGATATCATAGAAATAAAGAGGCCAACTATTCGATTGTGTGTTTGTTTTTATGTATATTCGTACTCTTTGCACTGATTTCAATGACTTCATTTTTTGGAAAAGGACAGCTGTAGAACAGCCGTTTATCTTCTTCTTCTTCTTTCTTCTATGTTAGGCCGTGGCCTGTTCCTTTTTCGGTTTTTCATCATTCTAGGTTCAGGTTGTCACTCCATCTCGTTCACTTTCTTCCTAAGCTTCGTATGTCGACGGGGGATTTACCTCTGGTTATTTGTATCAGTCTGTCGTCTGTCATTCTGTTTATATGTTGGTTGCACTGTTGTTTCCTTTGCTGCACCCAATCGTTTATGTTAACTCCGTCAAAATTTTTCGCTCCTTTCTCTATACAATAGTGTTTTATCCGTGATCCTTCCTAGTATGTTCATCTCTATGGTCTCCAGGAGCTGCTTTGTTTTTGCTGTGTCTGGTCTTGTTTCTGCTTTATATGTCATGATGGGTCTTATTGTTGTTTTGTAGGTCATTAAGGCAATCTGCTACTTTGTTTGCTTGTGTTACTTGTTGTCTTATCTCATTCTAGACATTTACATAACGGGTTATTTGTATGCTCACGTAGCTGAATTCCATTTATTGTATTTATATATTGTTATATATATATATTGTTGTATTATTTGTCCGTCCAATTCTATTTTGCATCTGAGGGTCTCTTTCGATGAGGTCAAGCATTTTGTTTTTTCCATAGAGATTGTCATATTGTATTGTTTTCCTAATATGTTGAAGATATTCAATAATCACTGGAAGTCATCTTCACTATTCGCACATAGTACAGCTTCAACGGCGTAACCCAGAATTTTTATTTCTGTCTTATGCCGCTATTTATAGGGAGAGATTTTGTTAGTTTTCCATTAATGCGGGCCTGAGTCTCTTTATTCAAGTAGATGTTTTCGTTTGTTTGCACGATATTGTTAGGTATATTCCTGCTGTATAGTAAATTAATTATATCTTCAAGTTTTACTGGGCCGAATGCCTTGGTTAAGTCTATAGCGTAGGTATGCTGGTTTGTTATATTCAATAGACTTCTCTACCATCAGTATAAATAAGGCATCCACGCAAGATCTACCAGACCTAAGTTCTTGCTCTTCATCTTCTAGAGTATGGTACTTATTTTATTAGTTATAAGTTTTGTGGTGAGCTTTAATTTTGAATCAAGAAGGTTTATGCTTCTGTAGTTACATGGTTTCTTTTTATCACCTTTCTTGAACATCACTATGGTTGTGCTGGTTCTCCAACGATCCGGTATTTTACATCCCTTGGTGAGTGACTTACACATTTTGACATATGTTTGGTTTGTCAATATTTGTGAAGTCTTCATTTCCATTAAATAACTTTGTTAGGTATGCTTTCCATTTATCCATTTATTAGTATTTGATTTGTTTCACAGAGCTCTTTTATTTATTTCCATTGTTGTCCTCCACATCAGCTTCTGCATACTATAGAGTTTTCGAGAATAGTTTCCAATGTTCATTTTTGACTTGTCTAACTAGAAGATTGGTTTCGTTCCGTATTAATTTATACTGGTTATTGGATTTTGGTGTCTTTAGTGTTTTGTAAGATAGATATGCTTTACGTTTTTAGAAAGAAAGAGAAAATATTAACCAAAATCATAAGTGGAACATTCATGATACATCTATCAACGTCTTTTTTCTTTAAAAAACCGCACTTTTTATAAAATAGTTTTGTCTAAATTTTAAGATTTTATATATTGGAGTCATTCAAACTGATCCTACTGCAGTTTTCAAAGGAATATTAGAGCTGGTGCAAAAAATCATATATCAACCTACAACTGATACTTCCTTCACCTGTTGCTCATTTCCAAAATATTTACGATTTCTACATATAATAAACGGGTTTTTCTGTAACTTCTGAAATAAATCTTTTGATAAATATGGTTAGAAGTAATCATGATGGAAATATTTGACAATGGTGCTAGTTCATCATAAGTCTACTTAAAAAAAACGGAAGAAAGTTCCGAAAATAATGAATCTGATTCAAAATATATATATTGTTGCAATCAGTAAGTACTTACGTGTTCATTTGTATAAACGAACATTGGCAAGATGACGAATCCATTCATGGTATCTAGTTTCAAAATTTTGCAGGTCATCACGGTGGGGTATGTATTTATGCACATAGATCTATTCATAAGTGGAAAGAATTAACTTATATAAATTAACTCACTGAAAGTAGATATCGAAATAGCGGCTGTCTCTTATGAAAAAATCGCTCTTGTGATAATTTACAGGTCACCAACTGATTGTTTTGATACTTTTCTTAATCAGTTATACAAAATACTGGATATTTTAAGCAAAAGCAAAAAATTTATCAATGTAACAGGTGACTTCAATATAGATTTCAACACGAACTCTAACCAGCTATCCCTTTTATTACAGGCTTTTACGCAATACGGGTTAAATCATATCAACAAAGATAATACCAGATTAAGTAAAAGTTTAGATAATGTTTTCATTAGTAGAGACCAACCTATAAAACATATTCAAACAAAAGACTTAGGTTTCTCAGATCACAGCGACATTTCTTTTAGTCCCAGTATAAAATTAGCTACTTCTGGAAATATCAGAATCAGTTATCAATGAATATCTAAAGAAGTATTATTTGTTTTGAACAATTATATTAGTAGGACAGACTAGAGTTTTGTAGATGGGACTATGATTATAGACGAAAAGGCTGATTTGTTTATAACCCACATTTCTGATTGTATAGAACTTTCATCTTCAATAAAAACGAAAAGAGGCAGCAATAATATAAAACTGATAAAGTGATTCGATGAAGATCTAAAGGTAATGAGAGAAAAACTTCATTTATTGCGCGAAATTCATAAGAAACACACCAACGATGATATAGCTACAGCCACAAGAAAATGTAGACTCTCTTATCGTAGGGAAATCCAAAACTGAGAAATTCATATTCGTGAGGCAAACAACCCACGACCAGAATTATGGAATATTATACGCGACAATATACCGAATAATATTAAGGATGGAGAACCTACAGCAAAGGATTTTAACAATTACTTCACTAAAATTCCGCCTAAATTGATGGAAAGTTTGCAACATTGTATTATAGACTATAGACTACAATAAATTATATAAACGTTCCACATCTGACCACGAGAATTTAAATTTCTGTACATTGAGCAATAATGACACTTTGGAGATAATCAACGCACTGAAAAAATCTAAATCTAAGGATGCCTAAGGCCTTAACCTACAGATGTTGCATGCAATTAAATTTTTAATACTAATAACTTTGACGAAGCTACTAAATCTATGTATAACCAGCAAGACTTTTCCTAAGTCTTTAAAAATCTCTAAAGTTGTTGCAATTCATAAAAAGGACATACCGAGGATCCTGCAAATTATCGCCCTATTAGCATTGTTTCACTTGTGTCAAAAATCTTGGAAGTTGCAATGAAATCTCAGATTGTAGATTACTTCGAAACTTACAGTATTCTACATAATAAGCAGTTTGCATATGGAAAGGGTAAATCACAAACAAAAGCGATCAATACTTTTATCAATCACATAAACGACAGTTTGAATTCTGGTGACTTCACTTATGCGCAATTGCTGGATTTATCGAAAGCCTTTGATTGTATTTCTCATGAAATTCTAATTTATAAGCTTTCAAAATAAGGCGTCAGTCAGGGTAGTTGTGAACTTCTATCATCGTATCTAACTGATAGATATCAGTTTGTATCGAGAGAACTAGTATCAATAACAATAACAATTGGAATACCGCAGGGTTCAGTGCTCGGTCCAATCCTTTTTATAATATATGTGAACGATTTACCACATGGTAACATTGACACCAATTTACATTATATTTGCGAATGATACTAATCTCATAAATCGCTCCGATAACCTGTCAAACCTTCACCACTTGAGCAATAATGCCTTACCCAGTGTGGAAGAGTGGTTTGCAGCTAACCGTCTGATATTAAATACTAGCAAGAAAACATTTTGTTCACCCTGAATCAAATCACCGATCCACGGTATAAAGATTGTCATAATCAGGTAAAATTTTTGGGTGTAATAATAGATGCCAAACTAACTTGGTTAACTCATGCTTCGTACATTAGGAAAACTATGTTTAAAGACATTTACCTATTGAGAAACCTCTCAAACAAACTTACCACTAATTACATGCTCAGTATTTATTACGCACAAGTTCACTCCAAGATAACTTATTTATTATTAGCAAGGGGAAACTCATATCATTCTGAATATATTTTTTCATTACAAAGAAAAGCAGTTAGGATTCTAGCTGGCTTAAACTATCGTGACGAATGTAGAGAAGCCTTCATACGTCTAAAAATCCTGACATTACCTTGTTGTTATATTTTACAGGTTCTGATACATGTTAAAGAAAATATTGATTCTTACAAAAAACTTATAATAGATTTTCACAGTATGAACAGATCACAAAATAGAGTCAACTAAATTCTTCAACAAATTACCTAAGGGTCTTCTAGAACTAAATAAGCCCGCTTTCCGCTGTAAAATTAAGAACTTTTTGCTGAGAAATGCTTTTTGCTCGCTGGATGAATTCTTGTTATGTAATTGTAATTATTTGTAAATTTTATGTTTCTGTGTTTCAGTGTATGCCTTTATTTGACTTGTGCAAATAGTTTATTTATATAAAGCTCCAATAAAGATATGATTATTATCCCTATAAAATAAGTTAAGATTTCCAAAATTAACGAATTTTAAAATTGTGAAGACTTATGCAATGTAGTAGGTCATATGAGTATCTACTATATAGCGGGATATATAATTAGTACTACCTACATAGATGGTGTATGCGTTTTTGGTTCATAGCGCAGACACCATAAATATTCAATGAACAGGATACCTACGTGGCTGCCTTAAAGTGGGCGAAAATGTTCAATTATACTATTTGGCGAGGGTGTACCAGTGTCACATATACATTGTTCGTATTCTATTTTTTTGTTAAATTGTCCATTCATTTAATACAATAAGATGCAACGGTATCTGCACAGTTCTATAGTACTGTCAAAGTAATATTGAAACTAATGACGATCTGTACTTGTATGGTAGATAGATATCATTACCAATGGTATGACATTATCGTTACACGAGAAACAAGCAAGATCAAATAAATAGTTGGTATATTAAGACCCACATGCCTAATGCTGTAAACATATGTACCTTAAAAGCAATAAAGTGGGTCTTATTTTCATTACATAGTCTTGTTTGAAACAGAAATGTCTATACTTTCTGAAATTCCCAATAAGACGTGGAACCCTGAGTAGCAATTCTATTGTTGCCAATATTTTCTCGTCCGGTCAATTTCAATCAATACCCATATTAAGTTCTCATTCAATTTGATTTGGCATATATGAATATACAAAACACTAATTTAACTATCAAAACTTCCAGGATCTATAATTCTGGAAACGCTGGTAAAGAGTTATTTTTAAACTATTCAGTCTTATAGTTAAACTCACATGACGGGCTTATTGTCAGTTTGATTCTTGCTGTTAAAATTGCCACTTGAAATTATGAATAATAATGAATCGATGGAGATTTTCACTAACAGATGAAACATGGGAAAAATTATATAATCTGGAGACATGTGTCCAAACATTTACCAGAATGGTATTACATCAAACGAACATGAAATATGCTCATGTGAAATCAAGAATAGACAGGTTTGTGAGAACAATATAGAGCTGTCGTTTTTTCGCGAAAATGGAAAATCCGAGATGGCAAAATTAAAGAAAGTTCCATATTCGGAAACGTTTAAATTGGACATTTTTAAAAATAATCATAGGTTTCCGCGTTACATTCTGAAATATGTGTTTCAGTTATGTGGAAGGGGCAAATTTTTCCGAGAATCAAAAATTTGAGATTTGAAAATTAGAAATATCCGAAAACGTTTGAATTGAAAATGTTTTTAAAAGAGTTACGGTTTCCGAGTTTCAGCAATAGTAATGTCTGAAATATGTGATATGCGTATTTCCGCTATGTGGAAGAGTATTTTTTTTCGAAAATTAATTAAAGCAACATTTAAATTGAGTTACGGTTTTCGAGTTACAGCAGTAAAGTCTGAACTATGTATATTTGCCTCGCGATGTTTTGAGATCTCTGAATAATAAATAACAAGTACAAGCTAAGTCTATATCTTTTAGTAAACGTTCAACTAATTTTACACTCAAAAATGTGAGATAAATATTTTTTTACAAAAAATTGGACAGACTTTATTAGTTTTTGTACTGAAAAATACAAAATAATATTAATTCTATTGTATATTAATTCATGTTTGTGAAAGTGTCCCGATAGAAATTCCAGTGACAAATTGTCTTTATTGTAAATGCGTCTATATCTGTACACATGCAAAAGTTTTTGTCGAATGATATCTTTGAGATTTTGAAAAAACGGAATCGCTATATGTAACTGCAGGTTTCAAAATTTCCTCGTCCATCTAAAAATGACCTGTCTAGCATCACCTTTTTCGTAGAAACTATCATGCTGACACCTTAGCTGAAACGTGCATTTTTATAAAATTCATGAAATGAGTTTGTAAGGAAAAATATGAAAAGTATGTTTCTTTGTTATGCCTTTATGGAAAGACGATGTGAGAGAAAAAAAATATATAAAAAAAACTGCTGCCGTAGGATGTCAGAAAAAAATAACGTTCAACATAATTCATGTATATATACTTATACAGGATGGCCAACCAAAAACGAAACAGAGCCATTTTCAGGAAGTGAATCATTATGTTAGGAAAAAGCAGGGACCCGTCGCTTTTGGCGGTATTTTTGACTCCACCACTTTTACCCCGTAGCGAGGGTAAGAATCACCCCAAAATATTTAAATAGCATTGGGGGTCGAGTAAGATGTCTTTTAGCAGCTCTTGTAATTCTCTTTGGGGTGATTCTTACCCTCACTAGGGGGTAAAAGTTGTAGAGTCAAACATTCAGAAAAAAAGTATCCCCTGAAACAAAAAGCGACGGGTCCTTAAATAACGATACACTTCCTGAAAATGTCTCTGTTTCGTTTTCGATTGGCCACCCTGTATATGGTCCATTAATAATCAGAAATATTTCATTTAGAAAATCTTGGAAATATGAAGATTTAAGCCAAATCACCTAAAAATAATATGGCTCAGAGTTACAGGGCGAAAATAAAGAATATTTTGTTAAGTAGAATGGGGTGGGTTATTTATATTGAAAGCCTTAGAGAATTGGAAATTCGTAACAAAATAAAGATGTTCAAATTTATTAGTTATTATTTGATTTGTAACACACCATTGTGAAAGTAATAAAACTAGATTGGGTTTTCGGAAATGTTAATGATTCGTGATTAGAATAAATTTGGATTAAGATTTAAGAGTTTGAACCCACACTCCTTATATACAAAGTACTTCAACGATGTATTTTTAATATCAACAGATCGTAGAGGTGTCACGCCCATCACCCCCAGGCCGTGTTGATGACACTGCCAACCTCTTTTTCAATATTTTTTTACAGAAACTAGGACCGACTCTATTAGTTGGTGGCGTTGGTGTACTGAAAAATACAGAATAATATAAAATCTACTCGTTCAGGTAATTTTGAAGTAGTGCAATAATTTTATTTTGATTGAAAACTTTTGGCACCAGCTTCAAAAGTATCTGCACCAGTAGAATTAATATTATTTCGTATTTTTCAGTGCACCAACTAATAGTTCTAATTCTTGTTAATAAAATTAATTCATATTTCTCTACTTATATTCAGAGATTTCTAAGAAGCGGTAACATACTAGATACTCCTTTAATTTAAAAAATATGTCTTCTTTAACTATGCCTTCTCAAGTTTTTGAATTTTCTAAGAAAATGCCCCCTCACCACATTTATGAGCAGTTTTTGGGGTTTCTTCCCCCCGTCGGTCCTAGGTTCTGTAATTTAAATTTGTTTAATATGGGACCATTTCACAACACCTCTTTCAAATAAAAAAACATCAAAATAGAAAGATAAAAGCACAGTCGAATTATATAATCTTCCGTTAAGGAAATCGGTCAAAAATAAGTCTCCTTCTCAGTGTTGTGATAAATTTCGGAATAGTATTGGATTTTAAATGATATGACAAAAGTTACTTTTAATATGTAAATCCAGAAAACAATATGAGAACTGAATACAAATAATAGAATGATGATTGAATAATTCGGCAGTTTGTTTTTTTATCAGATATTCTTGAGAAACATTTTGTTTTCAATGTATGTAGATTTATTGAGAAGTTCATCTAGTAGGGACCCCGAGGGTAGTAAGATCTAGTACCTAATACTATTGATAAAATTAGTATGCATCCTTTTGCTACTGATTTCTGTTACATTTCTCTCACATTTGGTTGAAAACATAATCCGATTCATAATAAAATTAGTATAACAGACCGAATGGCGGAGAAACTCTGAACTTCTAAAATCACACACGTTTAGACACATCTTGCAGAAAAGATATCTTTTATTGCAGTCAATCGAAACCCTAAAACTGTATAAACATGATGTATCTGTTCCAATAAGCATATCCCTTGTATACGTGCACTATAAACTCTAAAATAAATACGCTGTCAATTTTTATTGTTAAAATTTTTCTCTTTTATTGTTACTGCGAAGCGAATAGAATATTTTCACTCGAAATATGATGCATGTTATACAGAACATGTATTAAATTACTGTGGATATTTCCATAACAAATGTTTCGCCACTATATATCTCTTTCCAGGTCTCGAATCCATTTCAAATATCCCTATTTCTCTTATCGAACATCGAATAGGCCATTTGTCAGTTTTATTTATGCACCAGCTCAGTGCTATAAAACCATCAATCTTTTGACATCTACTTAAATGTGATCAATACAAAATTAAGTCTGGAACAATAATAAGCAGTTCAGTTTACATGCAATGTATATGCGAATAAAAACATAATATTCTTAAATTGGTCTTTAGCCTGGTAAAAAAGTACTTTCTTGGACCCATCAAACTTTGAAAGGTGAAGCTCTCATTATTCCCTGCGTTTTTTATTTATATTAACAAAATATGACGGAAGTACTGTTACGCTGGTTAAGTAAGAAAGTACTTTAATTGACCGAACTCATAAAAAGAAGGATGCAGGTACACAAATCGACTACTCTATAAGATTTTTTTAAAATTCTATGACAAAATCAGAGAAGACATTATTTCGAGTAACATTCGATTCGAATAATTTTCAAAATTTTCAAGAGCTAGTAGGTAGGTATTTCTGTTTTATATTTTCTTAAACAATCACCTAATTTTCTGAGCTACTATATCATTGAAATATTTTTTTATATAAAACTGTTTTCACAAAATCCATAACTCTTTGGGTTTATTGAGAAATTTATGATCAAGCAGGCCTCTATCAATAATTTCAGGACTAAACAAATAGGGTGTTTTTCATTTTCATGTTAGGAACCGACTTACGTTAAGTCAACTAATATTCATTATTTGAAGATAAGTATGAAATGGTTCAAATTAAGCGAGGTAATAAACAGCAATTGTACTGTTTCTTTAAAATCTTTGATGCCTAATAAAAATTGTTTTTATAGTCAACTAGAAGAACCCGTCGCGTTGCTGCCGTAGCAGTAATAATTGTAGAGATATATGAAATTTGAAATAAATAGTTATGTTGGTTATTGGCCATGTGCAGTCCAATAGAAAAAATGAATAAATAAAACGAATTTCGGAGTAATCACTTTAATTATTAATTTATTATCTCAATTTTAAATGACGATTAATTACAAAAATAACTTCCAGCTTCTGTACACTTCAGTAATGATATAATATTTTTATTGTAATGCTTTATGGTACACCATATTTTTTCACATCCTTGATTATTTTAAATAATTTACTTTTATCACCTATATTTCCACAGTGTTAGATGGAGTAGGTTTAATATTTGTCCCTGTCTCTATCAGAAGTGCTGCCCTCTCGTAGCAAAAGGCCACACTCTTCTCTGGAAAAACGCTCATTGTTCCAGATAATATAGGTGTTTCTTGGATAATGGTTCTAGACGTGTATGACATATCTGACACCACACTAAGGAAGCGTATGGGAAAAGTGGTGTTTTCACTAAGTTCCTCGCAATTTTTACGATTCTTCTCTCCATAAGAACCTTTCTTATGCCTCAACGAAAATACTAAAATAAAAATTATCCGAATTGGTCGAGCTGTTCTCGAGTTTTGCGCTTAGCAACGCATTTGGCGATTCGTTTTTATTTATATAGATTATTATTAGTTGTCCATTGAAAAGTTCTAGTTTCACTGTATTTCTTAAATAATACAGATATTCTAATCAAAATAATTAGTTAACGTAATATCAAATCAAATAGTTCTAATTCGCTGGTTATTTTTCTAAATATAACTACCATTGGAAGTCCAAAGGGGATCGATTTTTTTTGCCTTTATATATTTGTTGTTATTTCACTGGATCTACTTAACATTACAATTCTAGAGTACCAATAGCCTTGAAATTTAATTAAGTTGATTTTAATTTCTTTCATAAAACTGTTCCCTATTTGAAATAATTGCTTTCGTTCTACGACTTCATAGGTTTCCGAATAAAAAGCTTAATTTGGTTCATATTTTAAATTTCTAAGTATTAACCCTCATTTGAATGATACTGATATTTTCTCTCTTTTAAAATTAAACAATGACTGGCAAAGCTCTGAGAATTATAACCGAAATTGATAAGTTATTGGTAGGAATCCATAGAATAAAACGAAATGTCATGGAAACCCCCATATTGATGACTTTTGAGAATGGAAATAAATTTTTCGAAATCATCAGAAACAATTTAACATCTTCAAATATAATCAAGAGAAAAGTCGATTAAAAATGTAATTAAATATGAAGAAGATTACTCAGAGGATCGTAGGCTTGCAGGGCGACAGATTTTTTAATTCTATTAAGGACTATCCGTTAAAATGAAAAATTACCGAAGTAAAACGATCATCCTTTAAATAATTTAGCGCGAAAGTGCAGAATTTGGGTAGGGCGCTCACCCTCAAAATACCGGTAATTAAAAAACTGAGTCCGATTGTACGCCTGATCAGAAAACCCATTAATCTTAACCCTTTCTCCTCGAAAATGAGTAAATCTCAAGAGCATGTCCACGGATATCCGAAAAATGCTGATTACTCATTCGGCTGCCGTTTTACGATGTGACTTTTGAAAATTAGATGAATGATCCAGCTTCCAGAAAATATTGGAGCCATGAATCTTTCTGCAATAACTCGCCTGAATTGTAAATTATGGATTTATAATATCTATCCCTAGGCGGATCTAGTCGGAGATTGTTAGCATTTTATGGTCATCAACCCTTATCTATTTCAGATGAAAAGTACTGACCTACACAATAGCTTTGTTTCAACTACCGACCTCTGATAATTATAAATTATCTTGCATTGTCAGTCAAACAGCTACGTTACAGATATTTATGATAATTGTATTATTATTCATACCCCAGATGGCTGCCTAGATGGAAATAGTCAGTGAACGAGGATGGAATAAAACAATTGTTTTACTTGTAATTGAAAATTCACTTGATGAAAAAAAAAGTGGTTGAGAAATAATAACTACAATAGTGTTACAATTTACAATTTCTTTAAGAAAGCTATAATGGATACATTTACATACTTTCAAAAGTTGTAGGTATTATGTATGTTGATATCTCAAAATGGACTTTCAAAGATCAAAAACATGTTTCATCTAATTTGTAATTTGTTTACCAGGACAACTTCTTTCAAGTTTGCAGGGAATCCGACAGTGAGAGAGTCTAAAATAGAACTTCTTTGTTTGTGATTTTCTGTAAAAAGCTAAGAGCTTTTCAAGTATTACGCATAAAGTGATCCATCAATTTACACAATTAAGATTTCCAAACTGAGAGTAAAGAACTGGGCCAATAACAATATTCGTATCATAGAAAAGACACTGAATTTATTCAACATCTCTTCAACAAAAACGTAAAAACCCTCTTGGAATTTCCTTTACATTCTCTATAAATTAATACAATATCATATAGCTGCTCACTAGAAATATATTATAATAATTGATACTTGCCTCTGGCGTTAATTTAACACCAACAACCGTGAACAATTAGTTTCATAATAACCAACGAAATTTATTTTTGAGTCCTAGCTATTTTCACGTAATCGCTGAACTAGAGCTATAGGTAAATACCTACCTTTTGCATTCTCTACAAATTATTATAAATATGACATATACAGTGTGAGTTTTTGGTGAGTCCATGGTCGATAGCTCCAACTTTACAGGAATAAATAAAGTTTTTCACAAAAAATGTAGGCACTATCAATTTCCATATTTTGAAATTAATTAGAAATGTACACGGTGTCCTACAAAATAGTGACAGATTGTTCTTATGCTTTTTTAGATGGAGCAACCTATATTTTATATAAAATTTGTAATCTAATCTTCTGCGCGATTACAATAAATTAAAATTATACTGAGGGGTTCAAAAAATATGATTTTCAACTTACTTAAATGATAATATGATCTAAATTTTTTTCATATGTAGGTATTGTTGCAATAATGACTTATTTTTTCAGTATCGCGGAAGTTGTTTACAGAGAACACCATGTATTTTATATCATAAGCAAAAAGTCATTCAGTTTTCATTGACCGACTTCAAAAAAAAGAGAAGGTATACAATTCGGTTGTAAGATTGCTTTTTTATTTTTTTATGGCTGTTCGCGCGTTTTGTATAGTAAACGTTCTCCGATGTAGACGATTTTTGTTTCATTTGAAAGAGGAGGGTTGGGAAATGGTACCATATTGAGAAAAATCAAATCCAAAATCTCCTTCCCTCCAAAAACCGCCCCCAAATGGGGTGGAGGGGGCAATTTTCCCGAAAATCGAAATTTCAAGATTTGAAAATTAGAAAGGGGACCATATTTGGAAACGTTTAAATTGAACATTTTTTCAAGTCAAGTCAAGTTTCGCAATGGTAAAGTCTGAAATATGTGATATGCGCATTTCCGCTATGTACAAGCTAAACCTACCTATATCTTTTTGGGTATTAGTGAATGTTCAACAATTTCCATGACAAATGTTACACTCAAAAATGTGAAATAAGTATTTTTTACAAAAACTTGGTCCGACTTTAGTTGTTGCACTGAAAAATACAACATAATAGTACTTCTATTGTTGCTGGTAATTTTGAAGTTGTGCCGTTGTAGTTTGTTGTTGTAGGCAGCAACTCCAAAAGAACCAGCACCAATAGAATTAATATAATTTTGTATTTTTTAGTGCAACAACTGATAAAGTCGGTGCATTTTTTTGTAAAAAAATTTAATTTTATTAAATATTCCCTAAACATATAATGAATAGTTTCGGAGATATTTGAATTTTCCTTCCAATTTTAGTAAAACCTTCAAATAGTGTAAATGAAAATCTATTAAAGGAAACCAATATCAATATTCAGTAAAGATCCCCGACAATATAATTTCAACTGATGAAATAATTTGTATATATATGTATGTATATTTTGACATTGCTCTTGCAAGATTAAGCAATAACATACATACTGTGAAGAAATGACAAAAAAAATATTTTCTTTTCAGATAAACTAAAGTAAGAGTATGTGGGTTTCGCTGTAAATTTCATGTTTGCAGTAGCTTTCCAAATGAATTTTCTTTATATGAAACAACGAATAGATATGATATGGAGTTGCGGCGCCCCGTATATTTTTCCCTTTCCTTGCTTGCAACTCATAGTCATGATAACGTACTCTTATAATAATCATACGAATTATTCAGAAAATATGATTCTTTGTATCACAATCGTCATGATTTAAGCACTGTGAACATTGAAATAAAAACCCTAATATTATTAATTTAATTTAATCATCTATTCAGTTGAAATTATATTGTCGTGGATCTTTACTGAAAATTTACTCTATTGATTATTAATAGATTTTTTTATAGTTTTTTTCAATAGTCCGTTATTTTCATTTACTCAATTTAAAGTTATTCCTAAAATTAGAAGAGAAATTCAAATATCAACGAATGTACTCATTTCAGGTATAGGTATTTAATAAAAGTGAAAATTGAATCACTGTTCTTTTTGTATACGATATAAAATACAGTGTTCTATTAAAAAAGTTGAAAAAATATTATATTTAAGTTTTGACATTCCCTATTCACAACTTCCGAATACTGTAAAAATAAGTCATTATTATAACAAAACATAAGTAAAACATGCAAAAAATTTAGATCATTTTATCATTTAAGTAATACACCGGAAGTTGACATCATTGCAATTTTCTGTCAAAATCGATCATATCTCTTGAACCCCTCAGTATAACCCCGTATAAGTTTGTATTAATGTAATTATGAAGAAGTGTAGTTTCCGAATTTCATATAAAATAGGGGTTTCATTCAAAAAAACATTTCTAATTAATTTCAAAATATGGAAATTGAGAGTGCCTACAATTATTTGAAAAACTTTCTTAAGTTATTCCTGTAATAACGGAGTTATCGACCGTGGACAAAAACTCGCCCTGTAGATATTATATATTTAAATAAATACATGGCCACTGATATGTATTTAACAATAATACAAAATTTTTACTCTCAAAATAAACTAAGTTGATATTGATGGGTTAGTATGTTTAGAGTAATTTTGACGTTTTTTTCTCTCATAAGTTTTACAGCTTATTAATTTCCGAATAGGAAGGTATTGTAATGGGTCCGGTTTTCCGAAATTGTAATTTTTACAAATCTCGACGTTTTAAGGTGCCCTAAGTCATATAAGATGGTTTTTAAGAAAAATGACATGGTACTTAATATCATTAATTGATACATACTTACTCACATATCAACGATCTGATTAGTTTTTGTCCAAAATCTCTAGTACAGTTTTCTGTACGGCAGAATTCTTAAAATTCAATTTTGTACTATAGTAACCACACTTTGTAAGAAAAATCACTCGTTAACTAACAAAGAAAAATTTAGTTAATAATAATAATAAGATGAAAATATATTTTTCGAAAGCTTGGTTAGCAAGAAGAGTATTCTTTTTTTAAGCCCCATAAAATTCTTCGGCAGATTATATATATATATATATATATATATATATATATATATATATATATATATATATATATATATATATATATATATTGTTTGATTCTGAATTCTTGACTGGTTTATTATTTGATAAAATAGATTTTTGTTGGGGATGCAGTCATTTAATAAATAAAATTCTTTGGATTATGCCAAGCTTTCGAGAATGTTTATTCTCTTTGTCGGGGCAAACTAAAAATCGTTACAAATTTTTTTAATTACATAATAGATTATTAATTAAAGTACTTACATTCGTGAATTTACATAAAATTAACCACAAACAGGAAAGATTTCATAGTCAGCAATCAGAAATGTCATTATTTATTTATAAATGTCATGGTAACAGCATATCTAGAGTTGAAAGTGTCTAGATTCGAGTTTTCTTAGAAAAGATTCATATAGGAGTTATCTTTGTGTTTGTAGCTCTTATTTAACAAGTCACACATTAAACTTAAAAATATTGAGGCAGATATAAGTTTAGTAAAAAGAAAAAGTTATTACTCAATTATAAAAAAAAATATTTATAACAGACTTAGAAACACATAATATAAATAGATATATACCCGTACACAGACTAGACTATCTGAATTCGTAGGTATTGCAGTATAAATTCAAGTTTATTATGTCAATAATATTATTTACTATTTTTTTAGGCATTCAGATTATTTGTTAATTATATATAATCATATTCTCTCACAATACGACATACATAACTTTAAAATGAAATAATGGAAAACGTCGATTACATAAAAAAAAAACAAGTCAATCTCTCTCACAAATTAACCTGAGAAATTTATTAAAATAGCAGATATATCTAATAGAGAAATATTAACATATATCATCTTTATCGTATTCTCTCACAATACGATAGATACACAAAATATCCTGAAAAGCATCCACATCGTATTCTCTCCCAAATCAACATGTAAGAATATTTTAAACATTTTCCATGTTATTTAATATATTTTAAATAGTGATATCAAAAAAGCAAATGACGAAACACAAGGAAGGAAAAAATCATCATATTATATCTCACTATAGGTTAAGATGAAATGAAAATCCTTTTGAATCAACTAAATTTCTCTCACCAATCAGTTGATCTAGAGATCTCGAAACTCTTAATATTTGTTGTTATAAACTTTTATCCTTCTTCAGTATAATCTGTATACGCATATATACCCATCTATTATAATATACCAAAACAGAAAAAAAAAATTGACAAATATAACTAAATAATATGAGAATATAATTAGCCTATACCTACATATAGAGCTAGGTACATATTATATTCACACATATATTTCAATTTTGAGAAATATTTTGAGAAAAATTATTAAATTTATTATTATACAGATTTAATATATAAGAATAAATAGAACTAAGTCCATTAATATCTGAACGTTTATTCATAGTATTATTATGTTTTTTAATATTTATCATTTCTAAGAAACCACGTTTAAAATATTTTTTCTCAGAACAAAGAGCAATAGTATTATCAAAATCAATACTATGTTTTTTATTGATGGCATGTTCAGCCAAGGCACAAGATTTCTTATTACATCTTATGTCACTTTTATGGGATGTTATTCTTCCTAAAATACTTCTATAAGTTTGACCAATATATGATAATTCACAATCAAGGCAATTTATTTTATATACTACCCCAGACATTTCTGTCATTTCTAAAGGTGTCTTTATTTTGGAAAATAAATTAGATACGGTTTTAATATTTTTTCTTGCAATAATAACATTAATAATGTTATTATTGCAAGAAAAATAAATATTAAAAAACATAATAATACTATGAATAAACGTTCAGATATTAATGGACTTAGTTCTATTTATTCTTATATATTAAATCTGTATAATAATAAATTTAATAATTTTTCTCAAAATATTTCTCAAAATTGAAATATATGTGTGAATATAATATGTACCTAGCTCTATATGTAGGTATAGGCTAATTATATTCTCATATTATTTAGTTATATTTGTCAATTTTTTTTTTCTGTTTTGGTATATTATAATAGATGGGTATATATGCGTATACAGATTATACTGAAGAAGGATAAAAGTTTATAACATTAAATATTAAGAGTTTCGAGATCTCTAGATCAACTGATTGGTGAGAGAAATTTAGTTGATTCAAAAGGATTTTCATTTCATGTTTAACCTATAGTGAGATATAATATGATGATTTTTTCCTTCCTTGTGTTTCGTCATTTGCTTTTCTGATATCACTATTTAAAATATATTAAATAACATGGAAAATGTTTAAAATATTCTTACATGTTGATTTGGGAGAGAATACGATGTGGATGCTTTTCAGGATATTTTGTGTATCTATCGTATTGTGAGAGAATACGATAAAGATGATATATGTTAATATTTCTCTATTAGATATATATGCTATTTTAATAAATTTCTCAGGTTAATTTGTGAGAGAGATTGACTTGTTTTTTTTTATGTAATTGACGTTTTCCATTATTTCATTTTAAAGTTATGTATGTCGTATTGTGAGAGAATATGATTATATATAATTAACAAATAATCTGAATGCCTAAAAAAATAGTAAATAATATTATTGACATAATAAACTTGAATTTATACTGCAATACCTACGAATTCAGATAGTCTAGTCTGTGTACGGGTATATATCTATTTATATTATGTGTTTCTAAGTCTGTTATAAATATTTTTTTTTTATAATTGAGTAATAACTTTTTCTTTTTACTAAACTTATATCTGCCTCAATATTTTTAAGTTTAATGTGTGACTTGTTAAAAAAGAGCTACAAACACAAAGATAACTCCTATATGAATCTTTTCTAAGAAAACTTGAATCTAGACACTTTCAACTCTAGATATGCTGTTACCATGACATTTATAAATAAATAATGACATTTCTGATTGCTGACTATGAAATCTTTCCTGTTTGTGGTTATTGTGGTTAATTTTATGTAAATTCACGAATGTAAGTACTTTAATTAATAATCTACTATGTAATTAAAAAAATTTGTAACGATTTTTAGTTTGCCCCGACGAAGAGAATAAACATTCTCGAAAGCTTGGCATAATCCAAAGAATTTTATTCATTAAATGACTGCATCCCCAACAAAAATCTATTTTATCATATATATATATATATATATATATATATATATATATATATATATATATATATATATATATATATATATATATATATATATATATATATATATATATATATATATATATATATATATATATATATATATATATATATATGGGATATTACGAAATTTGTTAACACGATAGAGGTCGCAGTTTTGAAGGTATTAAGTTCAAATTTGCTACAAAAATCAATCTTTCAAATATCTCGGTCGAGTTCGTTATTGGGCTATATCGGTATATCGGTTTCAAAATGGCGACCGTTCAAACATTTAAAAAAATTATCAAAAAAGAGCCGTAGTGTAAATATCATCAAAAATAATTTAAGGTTATAGATATAGTCAGTACCTACAACTTTTGTTCACAGCAATTTTTCATAAAATACACAGGTAAAAAAATAAAAATTGATAAAGAAAAATAACAAATATTGATAAAACATGAACACTTAATATAAATTTGATGTAATTGTACATTTTCTGGAGATCTTAATATAGACCCTGATTAAAAAAATATATAGTATATTTATTGAAAAGAAATAGGCAACAAAAAATTCTGTCTTGAAGTGGAACTCGAACCCTGTCTGCTTTATTTTCAACAGCCAAAACAAAAACCTTTAACCGCAAGGCTATGACACATACGACAATTTTATGTAATAACATGTATGTATATCAATGAAAAGGTTGTTCAAATTTCACTTCAATTAATTTTGAAAAATTTACCTTTCCGCTGACTACAGGCCATCGGGATTTTTTTAATTCATAAAGTTCGACTGGGTAAAATATTCGCATTTATTTTGATTTTACTCTGTATATAGACAATTTTCTTAAACTTGAGTTGATATAACAAGAATCGGTTTAAAATGAAAAACTATTATAAAAGGCTAACCACTTCTTTTGAAAACATCTGTAATATATTCCATTATACTAACAATGGAAAAAGACACATTCCAATAACATGTGACGTACATTAATTAATCCTGATCAAAATTAAAATCAACAAACATGATCCATGATCCATGACCTTAACCTTGGCAGAAATAGATACCATATGATGTTTTTGTTTTACAATGCATGATGGTTTAATTACGATTCTCTTTTTTCGCGTATAAGAACTAATTTAGTATCACCTGCCCTATACATTTCGAAACAAAAGAAACCAAGGCAGATGGTATGTCATTATCTTCTATAGTTTTTTTTTAAATTCATATATGGAAATCATTATAATACCAGAATAGTATATTTCATACGTAGATTCATATCTAATACACCTGTAAAATTAATAATTTTTGCTATTGAAATTGCCGAAGAAATACTGCAGGCTATATATACATTTCTTGCGCACATGCTTTAGTTAATTTTAGGATTATAAATCTTTAACCTCTGCACATAGGATGATTCCAAATAATAAATAATTCGCATAAAGTCCGATTTGAAATCGATTTTATTTTATTAAAATATGGAATATGTTTTATTGATGCGATGAGAATAAAGTTCAATGATATATATTTTATTACATAGATACTGTTTGTGATCTGGAACCGTTGGCGTAGATAGAATCAAAACACAGACAAAATTAATCACATAACACCAACACTCTATTTGTCAAACCCAATAATTGTTTCGAGAACAAAGTTGGCCTCTTCAGCGATAAACCTGTATCTAACAGTAACTCAGTGACATGATAGAATGATAGATATACTTGAAGAAAATCTTTTCTCTAGTTTTCCTATTATTCTCAAAAAATTAACCCTAATGTCTGTAATGCGGTTCGGATAGAATATCATACACTTGACTTAAGGGCGTCGGACAGCAGTTATGATTTGGATGGACAATACTATCGTACACAGTCACACTTGACTTTTTATAAGGTACGTAAGGTAAGTATTAACTTTTTTCTTACACCAATTTTTATCGGTTATCGTTGAGCACAATAAGGCCTGGGGTCAAGGACCGAATTCATAACCGCTCCTTAAGCTCAAGGTCGACTTTACATAGTCCAGACCTTAGTCGTAAATTTTAATTTTTTATATAAATTTTCCTTGTTTATGAATTCAAAACCAGCAAAAGGTTGAAGAACACCTTAAAGTAAAGATGCCTTACCAGGAAAAGCATCCGTAATGTAAGTTGACTATGAATTTGGAACTTATGGTCCCCTTCAGTTATGAATTCAATTGGTTCCATTTATCGTGGTGAACTGATTGATAAATAAACATATTTCTTACGATTTTATTCTAAAATATATTTCATACAAAATATAGCTATAAATATATAATATGAAAAAATAAAAAAATGTTTTAATACTATTGAGCTATTTTTAAATGGATGGCATTTTGAATATAGGTACTTTTTCTTTGGAATTGCTGCTGGTTTGGAGTTTCAAAGCACAAATATTATTATAATAGCTACCAGAAAACATTAAGAATAAATAAAGGAGTTTTCATGATACAGTTGCAAATTCTGTAAATGGATTTCATATTGAATATTCTAAAATAAAAAAAAAATATAGAAGAAATTTTATTTAAATTAATTCCCAAGAATTGTTTAATGGCCGCCGTTGTCGTTGGTCACAGTGTATAATTAAAAATTAGAGGAGATACCTACTGAAGTTTAAATTCCAGTCATAAGAAACTGTTAGGTACTGTAAATTGATCAAAATTTTTAATCATGCCTATATTTTATTAGAGCTTATTCCGCGATAAAGCACACTTTCACTGAGAACTATCAAGATGCTTTAAACCGGAATAAAAATGAATATAGAGAAAAGTTATATCTATCTCAAGATATAGAAACCAAAGACTTATGGTTTTTCAACTGAAGCATGGTGAATCTCAATGAAACTTTTCCATAGAAAATGCTATCAAAATTGAATGAAAATGAAAAAACCATCTTGAATATAAAAATTTTATATGCAAGTTATCAATAACATTTCCATTTCTTCAATGCAAGATGTGTATATTCTTAGGAGGACACATTCCATAGATATACGAAAATTAATGATTGAGCAACTCTCATCATCCTGAACCCTTTGAATGTTTTTTTATTGTCCTCGCATTATGAATGCTTAGTGATCATATTTATTATACATACCAATGTGTACTGAGATAGTGAACCAGTTACGCAATGTCCTTCATATTTTAGAACGTACAACAAAACAAGAGATGAACACCTGGATATTTATAATATGTGAGTGTGTTCTCTGAATGAAGAATACGCGTAGTAAATGGGGGTACTACCACCACCTATTGCTTGAATGCGCGCTACCACAATGGGGACCTCTTGTATGGAAGATGTCAAGGCCATTCATCTTTGAATATGTGGATTTAGGTCGTACACACGTGAACACGCAGATTTCTTACGAGGGAATCCAAGAAGAAGAACGCGTTTATTGTTTGTGATTGATAAGCTGCAAATAAAAATAAATAATAAAGAGAATTGTTTTGTATGCCGTGCAGTATATGTATATTTTTGTTCCCCTGTCGCTATTTTTAGGATGACATGTAAGTAACCAAGCATGAAATACAAAAATAGACTATATTTTTGCCTGTTATAAGAACTCCAAAATTTACAAATGTTCTATCATGCGATGCGCATTTAATTGACCAACGAACCCAAACGCGCGCTATGTATTGTATACGTACTCTATTTTGAATAATTTTTGATTCATTTCAAAGAGAAGACTAGGGAAATGGTCCCATATTCATTAAAAGTCAAATCCATGATCTCGTTTCCTCCTAAAACCGACCCCGAAAGGGTGGAATGGGCATTTTTTTTTCGAAAGACATCGGGAAACGTTTAAATTGAACTTTCTTTCAAAAGAGTTCCGGTTTTGGAGTTACAGCAATGTTAAAATCTGTGAAATTCTTTCGAAAATTGAAAATCTGCGACTGCCAAATTAGCCAGATCAGATAATATTTAGCAACATTTAAAATGAACCTTTGTTTCGTAAAGTTACGGATTTCGAGTTATAGCAGAGCTAATGTCTAATATGTACGTTTTTCCGCGGCGATGTTTATAGATTTCTGAATAATGACAAGTACAAGCAAAGACTATCGGATAGATAAGAACCTTCATTGGTATAAGTGAACGTTCAACGATTTTCGTTCCTAATGTTATACTCAAAAGTATGAAAAACATATGTTTAACAACAAACTGGGCCGACTTTATTATAATATAATAATATTAATTCTATTGGTGCTGGTACTTGTGAAGTTGGTATTGATATTAATTTGATATTTTTCTGTGCAACAACTAGTAAAGTCGGTCCATTTTTTGTGAAAAATATATATTTTATATTGAATTCTGGATAGGATCATGGAAATACAAGTAAGACACCTACTGTTCCGTCTATTTATTTCAAGGTAGAACTAACTCAATACACCTTAGTATCAATTCAAAATAAATATTTTTCCATAAACTAAGAAGGCCAACTGTTAAGTATTATGTGCTCCTCAAATTCCAAAATTGTATACCTAACTTTGTTATTCTTTAAGATATACATGCTAATTCAAGGCCACCCGTTTTTTTTGATATCTCTTTTAGGATGTAACTATTTCATAAAAACTTATAGACATAATAAAGCCAAAAAAAACTTCAAATATGATGATAGGAAATTATTAGATAATTTGAGAACAATAAATAGCATTTAATTTTGATCTACAAATAGCAATAAATTTAGATTTCAAGTCCATCAAATTATACATGATTTTCAATAAGCTTAGGAAAGTGAAATTACTCAGTCGGATCTGAAAATGGGATAAAACGCGTAGGTCATTTTTCACATAATTTCAATAAAACAACGAAAATTTATGAAATAATTGAAAACGGCCAAAGATATTTCATTATATGTTGACAATGAAATCTTAATGACTAGAATATACTTTAGTTATGACTTTGCCGCCACATTAACGTGAAGACATTTTTGTTGGTCTGTTATGCTTATCTAGAATAATAGAATTATGTAGTATACTTGATAAATTTAGTATTTGGTAATATTTACTGATTGTATTTCTACTTAACCCAACCACGGTACCGTTAAATAAAAAAAAATTGTTTAACTCAATATTACTGATTTGGGGTTCTGATGCTAGAACCCAATGACGTTAAAAAAAATCACTTTTTCGCGTTGTATGAAATAGAACACCAAAATAAAATTTGATGAACATGTTTGAATTGTCTTTTAGATAACTAACGAATCGACATTTCCACCTCAAATTTTGACAAATGCTTCTGAAGAATAAAACAAAATTATTGAAATAAAATTTAAAAGTTAGGAGACAACACAAGCATAATATAAAAATGTTCTTTACTTTCCTACCGCTACCCTGAGTAGCCTAATAAGGAAATATTGTAATCTTTTGAAATTTTCCGTGTCATTTTCAACACATGTTTACGTTTCAGAGGTCCCAGAGTCCAAAAAATCTATCAAGGTTATCGATATAGCTCGCTGGAGATACAGATTGGATATTCTCTGATCTATTTGGTGTCTAGGCAATAGCTGAGAAACGTGTTTCGAACAAGACCGTTGCCCGAAAACGTCTCTAATTACGTCGATAAATTTTATCTAAAAGATTCTACTTAAAATCCTCTACTGCCTGCTGTAAGAAAAAGCAGCATAACAGTTATGCTCAACTGATTTACAAAATGTTATTCTATTTATTTATATTCTGACTAAACGGTTTTTAATCTTGGCATGCTTAAAAAATTAATGGTCACATGACCATCAGACAATTTTTATATTCGATGGATTTCGTTTGAGATTGTTAGAACACTCGTGTAAGAGGACACACCAGATTTTTTTATCAACCTCAGAAAGAAGAATTGAATTTTCATGCTTGATTGTTTATGCCCTATACATATTATGGTAGAGACGCGTAATTCCCAACTTCAATTTGCGAAAATTTGGCACCAAACATAAAATATCTCTATCACTCGGTTTTATAGTTCATATTTAATTAATACTATATAAGTTTATTATAAAGATATGTTATTTTGTGGGTGAATATTCTTTTTATGTGCTAACTTTTATTAGGCACAACCTTGGTTCTATGAGCTGTGTTGTGTTTCACTCCTCAGATAGGGTGCTAACCTGGTCTGGGGACTCCTTTATCTGGGCTTGGAGAAAGAACCTATCAGATGTAAGTTAGAGATTGATGGCACCAGTATTGAAGAACAAATAGCGAAAACCACCTATCTAGGCATCACACTAACCAGCTATGGTGATACAGAAACAGAAGTAAAAAACCAATGACAGAAAGCCAATATAACAGCAGGATGCCTAAATAATACAATATGGAAAAACAAACACATAAGAACCGAAACTAAGGCAAAAATCTATAAAACAACGATAAGGCTAATAACGATATATACCTACTGCAGAAACACGGCCCAACACTTCCAAAACACAAAGGATGTTGGAGACAGCGGAAATGAGAATACTAAGGAGAATCACAGGGAATAACTGAGAGATTGAGCAGGAATGACGAAATCAGAACAACATACAAGATGGAAAGGTTAAACGAGTGGACACTGAAGAGGAAAAGAGAATGGAATGACCACATAAGTGACGAAACGATTGTCAAGATAGCAAGAGACAAATCACCATCAGGTAGAAGAAGCGTGGGTCGGAGAAGGTGGAGCGATAACATAACCTAAAGTCACAGCACAATAAAGAAAACAGGCAGAACTGCCTAATAAGAAGATAGAAGAAGAAGAAGAAGAACTTTTATAAGGAATTTTCTGTTGATAGTTTTCGAAAAATTGTAATTATTGAACATAGGTACTTAATAGACAAAGTCAAGAACAAAGGAAAATGGAACAGCTATTTTTAAAATCAATTATATTAACATGTATACTTGATATTTTTTAAAAGAAAAAGGTATTACAAAAGCATACAACATGACACATAAAATCATTATGTTATTGCCCTTTGAACAGAATTAACTTACCTAGTACATTTGTTTCTAATGGGATATGTTATTTCAGTCTGGTTTTTCGCAATAAGATTCATTCTTATATTTATATATTTATAAGTAACAGATTCCGTCAAAATATAAATATGATAACTACAATCTAATACATGATTTGAGAGTTGGTTAAATATTCCTTTTCGAAGACACTGGAACATTATTTTAGTTCTAATTACATTCATGAAATTGTTTTTTTTTAAACAATCTCTCTGGTTTACACGTAAATATTGTTCAGTGATTTTTCCTAGTCTAAGTTTTATGCAGATTGTTAAATTCTATAATGCACCCGTTTTAATGGACTTTGCATACAAAAATTATTTCAAATACTTATCTTTGGGAGTGGAATGGATCTAAAAAAAATGTTGTGTTCACTCACACGAGTTTCCTACTGCTCGAAAAAGAAATACATCGAATATAAAAATCATTTGATCAGATCATGTGAGTATTCATTGGTTTGAGCGCACCAAGACAAACAACATTGGTAGTATTAAATTTTAATGCGAAAGGAACCTTTTTTTGAATAAACAATTTTAGTGTTCATTTAAGTATTACATTTTTCATGCTTTTTCTCAGCTATACTTAAGACAAGTTTTTTCAAAACCGTTTGACCGTTTTCGCGTTAGAAACTTGAGCAAAATACAAATTTAGCTATTACCTACGAATATCAACCAGTGTAGGTAGGATGTGCAAAAGAATGCATCAGCGAGAGCCTTATCGATACCCTGCAACATATAAAACGTTAAAAAATCGGGCTACTCGTTTCCGAGACAATCTTGTCGCATGCAGACCAATGGTTGAAAATTTGTTTTTTGGAACATGTTACACCATTGCAATACTATCCTTACTGAGTTACCTAGGGTAGTGGTAGGAAAGTAGAAATAAAGGAACTTATTATGTAACTCTTAAGCCCGGGCCGAGATGAACCCGTTTTCACGGGTCAACAACTGACAATATTTGCTGCTTATTATGTTATGGTTGTCCTATTCACTTTTAATTTCTGACTGAAGGATAATAAAATTATTATACCAGGTCAAAAAATAGCTCTACATTATTTTCTATGTTTCATATCGTTTAAAACAAAACGCCGCATCTTTTTTCACATTATCATTTCTATATCACAATAGCCAGATGATATTCTAGTTCTGATTTTCCCTGAATTGTTATAAAACGCGAGATCCTGTTGCATGAGAAAACCGATTACATAATAGCTAGCTTAATCTTTCAGGATCTAGGGATACTCCTTGAACAGACTTATTAAGATTCTTTCTCTCTTTCTCCAAACTGAAGATTTAATTTTAATACAACAGATAGAAACCTCCAAACTTTTTACCCCTGATAATAATAAGTTTAACATTTATTGTATTTTTCATAAGAAAACTCATTTGAATTTTCCATATGAGAACATATCTTCGCATGTCTTTACTCAAATCATCTGAAATGGCATAATCTTGAAACTTACTTGTACCTTTTTGAATCAGAAATATTAATTATATTGGTCAACATTGAAAGAAATACATAAACTTGAACTAATGTAATGATTTAATGACATTAACAATATTTAAAATGTCCAGACAAATACTTTTTACCTTTACCTTGGATACCTTATAATATTTGGACATGATCGAATTGAATCATTAATTTGTTGTCTAAATATTCTGTAGTTACGTGAATTTTAATTTTATTGTTTCAAGTATTTGAATCCTTTCACTCAATTGTATAACAGTTTCAATTAATGCTGGTAATCTATTATTTGGCCTTTCATACTTATGCTTGGAATATTTACAAAATCGCTTTAGAATGAATAAATTCAGCTTGGATTTCGAAATTGAATCTAGAACATCTTCCGACAACTGCAGAACAATATGCAGCAATGATGGAGATGACAGAACAGATTATGAAAAAATCAAAGGTAAGTCCGTAATTACTATTATACTCATTCATATAGTGCAGTTATGTGTTCTTAAGGTGGATGCAGACATATAACAAAACTTCGTTTCCCAAAATCGAAGATACAGCGTATCAACAAATATTGTGTATCAATACATCGTCGCGTATCTTATAAACGGAACATGCTGCCGATGTGTCTTTACTAAAGCAGCCCTTACCATGGCTCTTTTGAATTTTGGTTGCTGACAGAAGAATATTATTTTTTGCATTCATCTACTGTTGTCCGAAACACTACAGCAAGCTCTTCCCAAGCATAATGCTTATTTATTTTATTTTAATATTTGGGATGTTTTGTATCCCGAAAAATTTCTTTACAACAGTAACCCTTTATAAAATCAATGGTAGATTCTTCCGTACACTCCATAATAGCGATGTCTTTAACTGAATAAATAAAACGAAAAATAAATCGCAACTGTGCACCGCAGAGCTGCCCAAACATGCTAACAAGTGGTGCAACATAAGTGCGTCTCATTTCTTTGATGTGGCCTCAAAAAACAGATGGGACGTCTCGATGTTACTACGTTACGGTGTTACTGTGTTACGCAGTGCCGTCCATACTTGTTACGAGATGGCGTTACGAAACGAAGTTTTGTGATATGTCTGTACCCATGAAATGAAATGAAATCTTCCAACATATTATGAGACATACCCTCAGCTTTATTAATGTTTGATTATTAGTGCTGCCATCAACCGTTCGCAGATTGAACAGCACAGCCAAACTAATTTTCAACTAACTCTAGCAAAATCATGCAGAGAAATGGCTCTCATTTTCTATTGTCTACTTCAAATGACTTTTTTAGATCGCTCGAACTTCTATAATATCAAACAAAACCAAAAATCAAAGACTGCGAATATAATCGAGTTTTGAATTTTCATTCTTTGTCTAATAAAACAAATATGGCAAGTACGAGTAGAACTCATTCGGCGGCTAATCCGTACATATTTATTGCTGTAAAGCTTAGTAAATACAGGAAGTTTATTGGAAAATCATGAGTAATAAACAAAGAAATCAGCTACAATGCTACAGACAGAGCATTCTCGTTCAAGTCACGTTTCACATAAAAAATCAAATTGTGAGCTACTATGCCACAGACATATGGACAGATATCCACAATACACTCGACTAGCTAAAGAACACTTTCGATCAAGTCTTTAAAAAAGAAACTTTTTTACAAAAAAAACTAGGACCGACTTTATTAGTTGGTGCACTGAAATATACAAAATAATAATAACCGATGCTGGTAATTTTGGAGTTGTGTAGTTATAGGTAGATAGAAGACTTTTGACACCAAATTCAAAAGTATCAGAACCATCGGAATTAATATTATTTTGTATTTTGGAGTGCACAAACTAATAAAGTCGATCATAGCTTTTGTAAACAACGTTTAATTCATAATGTCGATTGTATCACAAGTCATCAATATCGTTGAACGTTCACTTCCAAAGAATGTTTTCTTATGCTTATTATCATCCAGAGATCTCAAAATATCGCGGAAACACACATCTTTTATTTACCAAACTGGGTGACCGTACTTTTTTTGACCGAAGAACCCCGAACGGGGGAGATATACAATTGGATTGTCTGCTTTTTTTGGTTTGTGCGCGCGTTTTATATAGTAAACGAGCTCTGATGTTGATGATTTTTGATTCATTTGAAAGAGTAGGCTTGAGAAATGGTCCCATATTCATAAAAATGCAAATTCGAAATCTCCTTCCCTCCGAAAACCGCTCCCGAAGGGGTGGAGGGAGCAAATTTTCTCGAAAATCGAAAATCTGAGGTGGTTTAATTAAAGAAAGGACAATATCCGGAAACGTTATAATTGAACATTTTTTCAAAAGAGTTACGGTTTTCGAGGTAGCGGCATATTAAATTTTCAAATATATTTATTTTTGCTATGTGGAAAGGCGAATTATTTCGAAAATTGAAAATCTGAGGGTACTGCATGCATGAAAGACATAATTATTTTTAGCAACATTTATATGAACATTTTTTTCTCAGAATTACGGTTTTCGAGTTAAATCGGTGTTAAAATGTTAAAATCTAAAATACTTAAGCGTATTTCTGCAGCGATGTTTTGAGATCTCAATAATAACAACTACAAGCAAATAATATACGTGGGTAATAGGATAAGTACTTACTATCTTCATTATGGTATTAGTGAACGTTCAACGATTTTCGTGACTGATGTTATACTCGAAAGTGTGAAATGAATATTTTTTCCAAAAAATTGGACCGAAGTTATTAGTTGGTGCAATAAAAAATATTAAATAATATTAATTCTAGTGGTGCTGGTACTTTTGAAGTTGGTGCCAAAACTTATCAATCTTACTGTAACTGCACAACTTCAAAAGTAACAGCACCAATAGAATTAATATTATTTTATATTTTTCAGTGCACAAACTAATAACGTCGGTCCAATTTTTTGTAAAAAATATTTATTAAAATTCAGTTTTAATGTTGTTCGATATGGTATTTTATTTATTTTGGGCGTCTCAACTTTTCGATTTTCGAAAAAAAAGCCCTTGCTGCCTTATTTTGGGTGCAGTTTTTTTTGGTAAAGGAGATGATAGATTTTAAATTTGTTAGTATGTTACAATTTCCCAGCTCTGTTCTTTAAAATAAAAAAATAACAAAATCTGACCACGTTTTCTATGCGAAAAGCGCGAGCGACCATATAAAAATGCTTACAGTCGAATTGTAACCTCCTCTGTTTCGGAAGTCGGTCAACAAAGAACTAAAACAAAATCCATCCAACAGTTTGGGAGCTACGATGCCACATCCTCACAACTACTCACCTCAAATTTACCTATATCACCCTTTGTTTGCGTCGGGGTTTAATTAAGTTCAGTCGCAGGGATTTTTATCATTGAATATAAACAATCAAAGAACAAACCTACTTTCTATTCATGAAACTCTATAACATGTTCTGTGCTTTATATTATTCTGTTTTTTGAATTTCCATTCTTTTCAACTACATTTATAAGACAGATTATTTTTGACTGACGAACCCCAAACGGAGGCATTTTTTTTTTGGTTTGTGCGCGCCTTTCATATTGTAATCGTTCTCCGATTTTGATGAGTTTTGATTCATTTGAAAGAAGGGGCTTGAGAAATGGTCCCATATTCATAAAAACGGGAATCCGACATCTCGTTCCTTCCGAAAACCGCCCCCGAAGGGAGTGGAGGGGGCAAATTTTCTCGAAAATTTAAAATCTGCGGTGGTATAGTATAGTATAGTAGTATAGTTGTAAGTTTGTATTTTTCTTGCAATCAAGACGTAAACCAGTAAATGTTTTCAAAGATTTTACTTTGCCAACTTAGGAAATTATGCAGGGAGATCAAACAAACAAAACCCACATCATAAGAATTACTACTGCCACCTTCCGAACCATAATTATATTCTTGATATTAGTTACAACCCGTAAATATAGTTAATACCCAGCAAAAGTCATTAAAATCATATCGCATTTCAAGAAGATCTACCTATATACCATCAAAGTTGTATCAAACTTTAAGTGGAAATATGTATTACTCTTAATGAAATTTTGCAAGCACATTAATAAGAGGAAAGTATTCCGAACTGTTCAAGTGAGATAACTGCCGGAAACCTTTTCGATATTCTCAGGATAAATTCAGAGAGACCATTCAATCAACTCCTTCTGCATGCTTTCAGCCTTATTTACTCCCTAACCGTTGTTGTGTATACGGGATCCTTCTACTCGACAAATCAGTTTATGCTTGCCCTGTGACCCTTCACAATAAATAATGCGTATTTAGGCCAACCTCGCATCCTTCCTTACCCAAGAATTTCATCTTAAATTTAACCTTTTAAATTACAAGTTTATTCGCAAATATGAGAATAGCAGTCGAATTACGAAATGTAAAATTGGAGAGCTAGTCCAAAGTTGAAGCAGAATGACGTGAAAAAGCTTTTATATGGAACGTATTTTGTTGCGAGAGTTTAGGGGGAGAGCCAAGGTCTCCTTACTACACAAGAAACTGCATCTATTTTAGAATATTCCCCTGAGGGTTTTTGAATAATGTCTTATTTTGCCATGGCGGATGCAAGATTTATACATAGCTGCAAGTTTAGAGTGGATTTAAAATGGATAAAAAAGCATTATTACATATATAAAAGAGAAACTCTCTCGTATTCCGGATCAAATGTTGATTCTATTTTGAAAAGAGCATTAAGAACTGCCGGTAACTACGTGTACCATTACATTTGTTATTTACTTTTTACAAATATAAGAGAGTCATTCTTTTCAGTCGTGAACAGCGAGAACAACTCTCACAATAGTAAAGAAGTGAAGAACAAAAATGAACGACTCACATAAGGGCTGCAGAATTAACTTAGCAATAGACTTATTTATCTAGATCAAACGATCCTAAAAAAAAATCCTTGCAAACGATATGTCAGTATGTCTGCTAGATGCAGATGGCAATTAGTTGTTATCTTTTGTCAAGTCATAATCGGGGTGTTAATTAATTGCTAATGATAATTAAATCAGCAAAAGTTCGACGGCCTCTTATGTTGGAAGATTATTTAATTTCATATAAATTCATTATAAAAATAAGATAATTGCACTTTATAAATGTGTATATTGATTTGATTATTTCATAATCTGTGCTGTTATGTCCATGTCATATGTCAGTCATTGCTGCGAATTACTCGGAAGTTATTTCAAATTCAACCCCCAGATGCATTTACCTACACATTTTTAAAGCTATTTTGAGGATTTGAATAAGCCAATTTAAGTAAACATTACGTAAGTTACAGAATATTCAAAACAAGTTTTGCTTGCAAAACTAATCTCGTTTTAGGTGCGTTTAAAACAAAGTACATAATGGTCCAAACGACCTGAAACTGAGAATTGATGAACAAACCGGAAATTATTAATTTATTTAAATGGTATCCACATGTTCTATCTAAAGTGAAGTTCAAAAGTATTTTTAAGTTGAATTTACATGCGAATATTCAGACCGCATCCATATCCGTTTTTATGTCATCTTTTCTTTTTAATAATTAAGAATCTAAGCTAATGGGTTATGGACAATTATTGTCTAATGGACACCTAACCTAACCTAACCGTTTACTGTGACTCCATACAGAGTGGTCAAAAAGTAACGTAACTTGCTTCTATTTCGATTTCTGAATTTGAGAAATAAAGCATGCATCATCAGCATGAATAATTAAAAAGTATACGAAGTGCACCATTGCAGCTGGATAATTCAAAGATGCATTTAAACAAATAACACATCTTGTATATATTTTCTTATTCTAGTAAGTACTCAATTGAATCAGAATAACTGTTATCCAAGTCTTTTATAAAGAGCGGATATGGCATACAGTGTCTTTATTCTATTTTGTTATTTACTGGATTGTTATCAGTTTTCTAATAGAAAAGATTCGTTTAGTAAATAATATTTTTGATATATCCCTACAGAAGATAATCTAATTGGTCAGAAACCGGAAGATCTTTCTGGACACTTTGTTTTTTGTACCTCTTCTTCCTGAAAAACTGATGTTAAATAATCTTTTAATAATTGACGTTTAAATTTTAGTCATTATATTTTAAAATAAGCAATGAAAAATGTGCCAACTTATTATTCTAGGGTTTCCCATGAATGGAGAAACTTGTCATTACGCGGTCTAAAATATTTTTTCAGGAATCAAAATATAAGCATTTTTTACGTTTTGTACTCTCTTTTTTTAAAAAGAGATAGCGGCATGTTCAATTCTCGAATATGTGTATTTTCGCTATTTGGAGAGGGCGATTTCTTTCGAAAACTGAAAATCTCTAGGTACCACATGAAAGACAATAATATTTGTAGCTACTTATATGTATTTCCGCAGTGATGTTTTGAGATCTCTTCATAACAACAAGTACAAGCAAAGAATATATGTGGGTAATAGGATAAGTACTATCTCCTTCGGTATTAGTGAATGTTCAACGATTTTCGTGACTAATAATAATAATAATTATTTTTTACAATAAATTAGACCGACGTTATTAAATATTATTAATTCTATTGGTGCTGGTACTTGTGAAGTTGGTGCCTAAAATTATCAAAATGTCAATGCACAACTTCAAAAGTAACAGCACCAATAGAATTATTATTTTTTCGTATTTTTCATTACTCCAAATAATAACGTCGGGCCAATTTTTATAAAAAAATATTTATATTTATATGCAATATGAAATTTGTATAATAATTTTCATTTTATTATCTAAGTAGATACGACAACTTTGATTGTGTACCAGAGACACCTATTCCCAGTTCCGCTTGGTTGACCGCAGTATGTTTGTGTACACAATCAGCAAGGTGTATTTAATCTTACCATTCAGTGTATTCAACTATCAAAAAATTAGGCTTAGTATATTCTGAAAATTTTTTTGGCTCTAGTTCTGTCTAATTCATATATTATCTTTATAGACGAAATATAATTTTGAGATAAATCATTTTTCTTAAATAAGAAAGTGAAAATAAAAAACTTTTCTCATTTCAATATACTTTTGTTATTTGTAGATTATATTATTAGGATTCTAACGCGGAATCGATGTCGCTAGTGTACCTAAACATGTTTTGCTGCAACAACGCAGATAATATCACTGTGATAATATAAAAAGTCGATTTTTTCACAGAAAAAAATAGTTTTTTGTAGAAAGGTTAAGAGCGGAAACGCGAAATATTCTTGATGGGCAAGAAATATTTAATATCCACTGACTTCTGAATTTCGTACAGTGCAGTTGCAAAAAATCTTGGAAACAGACGGGATGCCATCGGATATTTAAAAAATTACAACAACCATCGAAAATTCAGGATATTGGTAACCTTAGACTAGTCTTCTTTGAAAAAATGCAGCGAACAAACCAAGTGACGCACTAGTATCTCAAAAGCTCATGAAATCTATTCTGAGTAAAAAAATTGTAATAACAGAACTTGTCTGCAAGTTACAATATGAAACTGATACGTGTATTATTTCAGTACAAAACATGTCTCGTTCATAATCGGCCTATCCTTATAAATCCTACGTTATTACTCTTCTATATACCTTCTTAGAAAGCTATCATGTGTATAGTTATGTACATACATATATTATAATCTGTTGTGTATTTGTTGGTTACGATACGTTCAACTATTCCATCATGGTCTCATTTTTTGAGCAGTTAAATCGCTTTACGTCGCTAAAGCATAGTGTTATCTAATTTACAAGACGCAAAAGTGAATATATAAAGTTACAAAGGCCGACGAGTTACAACAACAATGTAAGCGCGTCGTCCGCGAATGTTTATGCAGTCCTTCCATTGTATAGCCAGGGTATTTATCGGACGGGCGCGGCCGCTCTTTCTCATAAATAGCGACTAATGCTCCCCATTGTCGACCTTTTTGTCTGCTACAAAAGATTAAGACGAGGTGTTCTTATCTTATAATTATTTCGCTAGTTGATCGTCACCCTTGCCGTGAGGGCCTTTCTTCTTTCCTGAAATGTGTGTGCCTTTGTTCTCGACTAATAATAATTGTTCTCTTAAGTTTATAACACATCATATAATATAGCTCCTCAACGGCTACTATGAAATGGCAACACAACTACGACGTTGTTATGTTGTTTTGTATCTATTTATTTGAAACGTAGAAATGTAATATTGATTTTCGATTTGTCCTTTTGCTATTGCATAATGTAAATGAGTAATTGTAACTGCTACATTGAACAATTGAGCGGTAACATTATCTAACTCCATATTCCAGACTACTTTAAAACTTATATATTAACTATTTTGTCAAATAAATTGAATTTGCGATATTTCTTCTATTTAATAGACACAACATTTCTCCATACCATAGAATACAGTTTATCCAAGATAAAGACAAAGATGCCACTGTTAAGAAGAAGAAGAAGTTTATTTAGCATCAATGTTATAAAAAAAGTGTGGCTACATTCCTATGTTGAAAACAAACTTAAAAACTAAATATCGAGCAATCCAAAAAAAACATTCGCAGTAGGCATTTGAAATGGGGAGCAGGTTTTTACTTGAATTCCTGCAATTGCATTTATATTGATTGAAACATCACTTGTCACTTTTAGCTTCCTACAGTGTTTAGCAAAGTCATGTTCTCATTTTCAAAGGCCTACTGGAAATGAGATTTATTTTTGGATTGCTCGATACATCCAAATGAATAAAACTTATTGTTAAATAAAATAACATAATATAAAATTGTTGAGTCAAATTTAAGATGACAGCAACATAGATACTAACACTTACTCAAAATAAAAGTTTTCTCAAAAGCCTTTTAAAATAGTTTAAATTATCACAGTTTTTGATAGGTACAGGTAGTTTGTTAAAATCAATCAAGCCTTTGTATGAAACATAGTTTTGCATTTGGTTGGTATTATATCTATCTTGTAAAATAAAATTTGACACAATCTTATACACAGATACCTCAAAGAACGAAAATAGCGTTGGCAGTGCAATAACAACAACGAATATTACAATCGCCTCATAACGCCTTCCTAGTCATTGCAGCATAGGCACAGCTGAACTCTTTAAAATATACATATACAAGGCCTTAAGTATCCCACTAGGCCAAGTAAAATCCATAGCCATATGTACCGATTCCTTTTTATCGATATCATGAATTGAAAAAAATCTACTCTATGAACCCACTAGTTCAAGACATAGGTACTCGAGCTATACCATAGCATATAAATAGCAACACAAGGTATATGTATAATCATAATCTGCACCCCCTCTCATGTTGTTATAACTGGAAATGAATTAGCAGACCAAGCTGCAAAAGATACCTCAAACATATCAAGATACCTATCAGATGCAGCTTCCACCAGATGTAAATTCCTACTCCAAAAAACTAATTCACGATACCTGGGAGAACCTTTGGAGCACAAATAACAGTAAACCGACAACCGAAAATCCCATTATCAAAACTACTAACAAGAGATCGCAAAAGAAAATTATTTATAGGAGATTGAGCATAGGACATTGCCACCTTACACACAACCATCTAATGGCTTCCAAGAATGCACCATCCTGCCCCATTTCAATTGAATCAACAGGCTCACCATTGAACTCAGCTTCACCCAACGCGACCGCTACGAATACCTACTATTACTTACTACGCCAACATAATATTGAAGGTAGCTTAAAAGACATCCTCGGCTGTAATGACAAACTATAGAATGTAATAGATTTATGATGATGATGATGAATGATAACTTTTGGCACCAACTTCAGAAGTACCAGCACCAATAGTATTAATTAATATTATTTTGTATTTTTCAGTGCACCAACTAATAACGTCGGTCCAATTTTTTATAGAAAATATTTATTTCATACTTTTGAGTGTAACATTGGTCACGAAAATCGTTGAACGTTCACTAATACCAAAGAAGATACTACTGTAGATTTCCAGAATGTTGTTACCAACATTCTCCTTCAAGAGCAATCGAGACGCTTCCAGGGCTCCATATATTTGTGTGTGTATTAGTGTTTTTTATTATTTGGGTAAGTTCTCACGTTACACTACTTATCCTATTACCCACGTATATTCTTTGGTTGTACTTATTATTTAGAGATCTCAAAACATGGTGGGGAAAATACGTATAAGTATTTTAGATTTTACCACCGCTGTAACTCGAGAAAATGTTCATTACAGATGTTGCTACAAATAATCTGGCCTTTCATGTGGTTGCCTCAGATTTTCAATTCTGTAACAAATTGCCCTCTCCACATAGCGAAAATACTCATAGGTATTTGAGATTTTAACATCGCTGTAACTCTAAAAGCGTAACTCTTTGAAAAAATGTTCAATTTAAACGTTTGTTGAACGGACTTGATCTAATATGATAGCATACTGAATTTAAAGTCTCTAATTAATCGGATTGTCAGTTGAAACTTGTCTAATACAGGATATAGGTAAATTCGCCTGTATTCACCATGGAAATGAGATAGACACTACGTTAGAAATTGACCATGTATTTACAGTGCTTTATTTACTACACCATAGAATTGTTTGTTTTCTAAATATTTATAATATTCGACCTGCGACATGTTGTTCTTAGGGTTCCGTACATGCGATGGGAAAACCGAAACTTTATGGATTAGTATGGTATCTACCTGTCTGACTGTCTGTCACTGATTATTTTCTGAACTACTACTACTACTACTACTACTAGCTACTGTACAAGTATTTTTAATTAGGTATATTTAGCTACACAACCGCATCAACATAGTATAGCACAAATAAACAAATTATGATACGGAGGGTAGATTTTGAGAAGGGAAATGAAAGAATAAATTTAAAACTCACGACAATTGACTCCCCCTATATCCAGCTCTACTAAGTCTGAAATTTAGAAAAAAATGATATAAAATATCTGTAGTGTTTAACTCATATGCAGAGAGAACATACAATAAAGAGAGTGTCAGATTCCATATAAATAGTTGAGACCTTGTGGAGCCAGTGCCACCGACTTGGTCCCACATAAACTAAGAAAACGGCGCGAGATTTTCACAGTTTCAGATATAAATTCTTTTCAAGCCCTCGGCCCACAATCCTAAACCATTACGGTCTCTTGTCGATGTAATTATCAGGAAAACTGAAAATAAATTATAGTCTTTATCATAGAATGTATAACAAAAAAACGGTTATCGGAAGATGTATGTGCGTAACCATGATGAAAAAAATTACCTAGTCTACAAGACGTATTCACAATTATACAAGCCAATAACAGGGTCTTTACCAATATCCTTATTAAGACTATATAACACTAGGTATTCATTATTTATGTATTTTTCTTTCTTTGGGGATACAGTTCCTTCCAGAAGTAGCAATACTTGGTTTATTCTATTCTCAAATCTTGTAAAAATGATATCTATCAAACCACCAAGACCGAAATAATCTCTTCTATACATTCATATTCTGGCTCGCCTTCACAGTTATTTCATCTTCATTCTCTTAAAATCCTGAAAATCATAAAGAAATTATATGAAGAACAATTTTCTAGAGCGAGCACGACTTACCTTTATTAATTTTGAAGCTAAATCTATTGCATTGTAGCAAATTCACGGCTTCTTGTCTCCACTAATATTGAATTTAGATTATTATTATTAAGTTAAATAAGTCATTGACCTCTGGCTTGTGTGCAATATATTTGGTTATATTTGTTGATATTAATTTGACCGTTAGTATTTGAAAGAACGGCACAGAACATACGTCTCAGGACTTTTTCTTAAAAACGTTGAGTCAAATGAGAAGGAAAGAAATAGTCTCAATGTCCTTGCTTAATCATACATCGGCGACGGTAGCGCTCCGAATTAGTCCCACGGTAACTAAATCGATGTCGCCAGTTTTTTCTATCTATCGGACACACTCTTTATTGTATGATCTCTCTGCTCCTATGTTACTTAAAAACCTAAGCGAAAAACGAAAACTTCGGACTGGATTAATATTTTCAGAATTGCTCACTAGCAGACATCTTGCCTGTTTAGAAATATTGATATTATTATAACTATTCGTTATTTCCTAATAATTTGCAGCCGACTATTATCAATAGTTGTTGTCTTTTTCCAATAATTTCAAATTAAACTTATATTCATTCGCAGGCTCACTTCGACTGTAATACGAAAAATTGCAACGCTTGTAACGTTATAAAAGCACCTTTCAATGCTTCATAGATATATTCCAAGCCTCCTACAAAATTCTCCATTCCTACCAATATAAATCTACTGTGATATTACGGATCCATTGAATAAAATATCGTGAATCGTGATTCCAGTCATATCTACGTCAGACAGCATTGCATGCATTTGATTTATACACACGTTCAACGATGCATCCCGACATATTATACAGTTGATGTTACTTGTCTGCTCCAATAGAGGGAGCGCTAGAGGCTCGTCGACTGTCAAGCGGAAGTTGAATTAATAACAATGGCCAAACTATATATGGGTGTTGAATATAACGCTGCGCTGCAAAGATTGATCGGATAAATAAACCAAAACATAGAGATTAATATGGAAGATATGTTTTTGGACACTGTCGCAGACGGATGAATATTGATTGTATCTACCAAAATTCATGATTAAAATTTAGGCAGGTATACCAACAATAGCACGTTGATAAGAATTATTGAACAGAATTAAAGCTAGATGACAGTTCTATCCTGCATTTCACACTGAGAATGCAGTGTGGCCGTGTAGATGCAATTTATTTTAAATGGAAAAACGGCACACAGTATTGCCGTATCTTAAATTCATAGTTGATAATTTTTAATGTAATTTTGAAATTAATTATTGATGAAAATTCATTATTGAAAATAGAAATGTTGTGATAAAATTTAAGCCCAACCCTCAAATTTTGCCTGAGACAGGATCCGATTTTTGGTCGAGCGCGACATAACAAGGCGCTGCCAACGATGGGTTCCATAAGACGCCACACTGAATTCTCAGTTTGAAACACACTATAGTACGCGATGCGCCAAGTAGAGCGTCGTTTACGTGATAACAGTTCTTTGTATCGTGACGTCACGTCTGTGAGACAGTGTGGCAGTACGACACTGTCTTTAATGAACCTAGATATCGACACGGTGACAGTGACAGCCAGTAAAAAAAAGTGGATCGTGAATTGATTGCTGCAGCAGGCGCAGTTGTTTAGAAATTTCTGAAAATTAAATGATAGATACAAGAAACGACGTAATAGATTCTTACATACTTCTCCAAGAATTTAATTATATCAAAACGTATGGAATCAATATTATATTCAGGCAAAATAGTCAATGGTCAACAGTCTGGATGAGAATAGATTTGACAAGCATAATAGTTTCTGAGGTACATATTTTCAAATTCTGAAGAAATCATTCTCATCCATTCCCTTCGACGATCAATGTCAATGAATGGGATAATCGATATCTGGAAAAAGTCATATAATTTCTACATGATCATAAATATTCGTATTAAATAGATAATTCCTTTGAAATAAGTTCTAAGAATTGAGATGAAATCATGAGATAAGTTTATTTTTATACAGATCTCTTACTCTTAATCTGACAATTTGTAAGATTGATTTAGCAATAAAATTTGCTTAAAAACTATAATTTCTTCTTATTTAGTAAACCTTTTACTAACCTTCGAGGATTATCACTTCCATATGAAGGCACCTTAGATAAAATACGAGGGAGGCACACATCACTCATTTCAAAGAGTTTTAATGTCATTGTTGTAAAACCATAAAAACTAAGAATAAAATAATAAATAAGAACATTTTTATTATACTAACACTGACAACCGTGAATGATCATGACATGCTCAAATGCAGATTCCTGTAAAAGATACATTTGCTTTTCTCTAGTTCATAACGCAGTTGTGGGATGGCGCCAGCTCTATCAATAAGAGACTTTAGGCAATCTGAGATCGCATACCTTGGTTTTTCCGCGCTTAAGAAATAAAACCTGATATTGTCACGACAGAAAACGCTGTCAGTAACTATCAAATTGGGAAAGTATTCTAACTTGCGTAGATACTTGGAAATTGCAGAGTCAATCAAATTCAATAGAAATGACCATTCCTACAGTTTCACAGCTTGTTTAATGAACGCTACTACCTTGAAGATTTTATTACTACATATGCCAAGCAGTTTTATTGCAAAAAGAGGATATTATAAAAATATCCACTTTTATTTGGAAGTTTCGAATAAAGTTAGGTACAAACAGTCTGTAGCAGACTACCAATCTCACTAACGAAGAAAACTAAAGACAATCAATTTTAGATTATGAAATCTTGCATCGAATACATCGAATACATTTTAATTAAGTAGGTACTTGTAATAGGTAAATCGATTGAAATATACATTTAGTTAGTTATAATAGGGGAGATGTGTATTGGAAGTTCTTCGCAAAAATGACATCACTTCAGTGACATAAAGATCGTATCAATATGGCGACTTGCACATTGTCGGATTTAAGTTAATTGAATGCTTTGAAAAAAATTCACTAATTTTATTGCATTTATACAGGTTCCGCATTTAGTTTTACTCTTTATTTCGTGTGATAATGAATTTCCAACAAGTAGGTGCAAACTCAGTTCAGCAAATAATTCACCATATATTTTTTTCATATACTTTTTTGTAACCTTAGATACAATTTTTAAATACAACATTAGTTTATAGATAGAAATGTAATTCCGGATGATGTCTTTTTGTTTTCAGTGTCCTGGAGCACAACACATTACATTTCTATGTGATAAATAAGTAATAGCTATTCAAACACAATGCAGTCTCAACAACTGGTAATCACACAAAAAAAATCGGAAGAATGACTTAAGACTGTTTGTCAGACTGACAGAAAGATCGTATCAATATGGTGGAACCGATACAACTTTTATTACGTGACAGGACAGCCTTTCCCCTAATGTACTCAATGGAAATATATTATTTATCTAAGAATTTTTTTATTACTATTAAATTTATAATCAAAATTAACGAAAGAAGATCAACTATTGAAAAAAATCGCTACAATACTCATAAAACTAAATAGGTATGTAATAAGACGACGAGCATTTCGAACATCTCGTATACATATTAATTATTTTTTTGGATTATTAAAAATTAAACGGTAGGTATGGTATTTCTCATCAAGTTTTTAGTTTGTTCGTCAATCCAATAATTTTATTTCTTATGTTGTTTTTGCAAAAAAATTATGGAAAAATTATGAAAAAATATCAACTGTTGTAACACAAACACTACCTATTATAAATTTGAGTAACTATATACTTTATAGATGCAGGATGTTATTTTATAATCTAAAATTTGCATGCTTCGAGATTTTCATAAATATACCGGCACAATAATTGAATTAATAAATATTGGTATAATGAATAAAGCAATATTTTCGTCTACTTCATATTTCAGATACTATACAGAAAGGCAAATAAATTGCATTAGCTTCGGAACTACGTATTATTGGGACACTCACCAATAACGATAGTAGAGTCATAGTTTTGCATATAGACCAAAATTGTCAATCCTCAAAAGTGGTGACCTCTAGGTCATTATTCATTCAGGCAGACCCAGAAGGAAGTGTTCGGTACGTTTTTAGATAATTATAGTTTTGACAAATCGAGGCATTTTAAGAACCCGAGTGTCGGATAAAATGGTACAAAAAAATTATATTAACATCTGAGTAGTTCAGAAATTAATAAAGCAACGTAGTACTTATATGAATTTGAGAGAAAATAAGCAGTACTGCCAGAATTTCGTTCTGTATTTCAACGCGTTCAGGTCTAATGAATATTCCTTATTTCGTATTGGGTATTGTACATATTGTATTTATTTTGTGAAATTTCTCTGGGCATCCGTGGTTGCCTCACGCCGTTACCATCAACGTCATAGTGGCATCTCGAGCAGGAGGTAGCAGCAGCATCTCCATCTGCATCAACCCTGCAGCAAGCATCCCGGCGGAGAGCACCACGGCGTCGGTGGCGGCGACGTCGGTCACGGCCATCGGACGAAAGCGAAAATCGGGGCGCCTGCGTCTATGCACGAAACCGAAAGTGAAAATCCCGACCAACCGTTCCCCTACCTTTCGCTTTTGCGGCCCCTCCACACTTTCCCTGCTGCACCGCGGTGCGTGTTCGCAGTTCGCAGTCAACCGGCTGCTTGCATTCAGTAGGCTTGCGACCGAGTTGAATATAAGACGTGCTCCGTTCAAGGTCACATATACAAATAATATACAAACGCACATAGCGGTAGCGGGTAGGTAGATGGCTCCGCGCCGACACATAGGGCAAGTTCAAGGCCTCCTAGGCATCGAATGCCTTGAGGAGGCCGGCATCACCAGGTGCTGTGTTCCCACAGGAGAGTGCTTGCGTGCCCAGCAGCAGCTCAACAACAATGATCACATGGTTATATCTTTGGACGATCTCCGTGACACTGTCCGGGTCACATGCAATAACGAATTGTGCACCGCCGGTAGATATATGCACCGAGAGTGTTTCGATCAGTGGGAACAATCAGTGTTAGCCTACCTGAAGACTTGTGGTCGAGCTAGATCCTGGTCAGAACGCCAAAGACATCAAAATCTCTGGACAAAGAAGGGCTATGATTTGGCCTACAAGGCTTGTGCATGTAAATGCGGACGCGGACATCTAAAAAAAGACTTGGACTGGATGCCTCCGCCTCCGACAAGCCACATTTTTGGCCGAATCGAAGAGGTTGATATTAGCGGAAAAAAGAAGAAACGCAGAAATAAAAATATCAAACCTGCACTTTCTCTATCTGCTAACCACGCGATCGGTAGCGAGGTTAGGATCAGAACCGGCAGCTTGTCATGCTCCAGCACCGGCTCTTCTTCTCCGCCGACATCTGGTAGCGAACCCAGCATTTCACCCATTCATGCTCATGCCAAGAAGAAAATTAAAGATCTCCCAGAAAGAATCAGGTACGTGAATTTTTTATGTAAAATTTTACATTGTATGACATATCGTCGTTAAATGTGAAGAGCTTAATAAACAAGAATGCCGGTAAAAACACGGTAACTGTTCTGTTGAATGTTGAACTATTCTATACTTGGCTGCCGTTGATCTAATGTTTTATTCAATAGATTCTGAAATTTGAGCGTTTTGAATACACATTTATAGGTATTATATGAAATTATTAAAATGCTTTTTCCATAAATAAGAATTGAGGTAGGTAGTTGTACAAACTAAAGTGAGATAATTCATTCCAAACAAACAGGTATAACATTAATTGAATGGTTGTCTCTGATAACAATGAAGCGATTTATTAGTTAGTTACTTGATAAATTTTTGCGATTTGAGTCATTTAATTTGCAGTTGATTCCACCAGATGACGGTGAAAGACAGATAGATAGAATTGAAAGTATAATATTTATTCATGCATGATAAATATTAGGTTACAATTAAGTAGAATTAATACTCGATTAGTACCTACTACTTAGTGATCGTAGTACCTAGATGAGTTGTAGTTTATAGTTTATAGTCTTGAGTTATGTAATTAATTTTGAATTGAACATAAGAGGAATCTGAACAGGAATAAGTATATATTATTACATCAAATTAATGAGTAATAAGTAATTCATACATAACAGTGGCTTGTGAACTGTTGTTGCATAGAATTCTCAAAAGTGATACCTTTTTTCGAAAGATATCTTCTACATTGTAATGTTACCATACAATAAATGAGCCACAAGGCGCCTCGAATCCCAACTTATCCATTGAAAACTGTAAATATTTACTTTACTGAGTGTAGTCAGTATCTCTATCTCATCGATCGGTTGCATTGAAAAGCGTCTTACGAATTTACGAATAAAAACGGTCTTTGTGGTGAAGAGCCGCGCGGTAAGAATCAACCCTTTAAAGCTGTTATGTCCAAATTTGGAAAGCTGCCACATACGAAACTTTTTTGGTTGAATCGATTTGCACATTAGGCAAGAGAGAAAAAGAAAGGAGACAGAAACGTTTATTATTGTCCTCCATAGACTGACTTTGAACTGCTAACCACTTATCGCTAAATTCTATTTACATAATCATATCAATAAATTTCTGTAAACTTCTACCAAACATGTGCAAAAAAAATTGTCTGTGGTCACAGTGAATATTTTGCTGGTATGTTTGTTTGCTGTAAATCGCGTTTTCTCTGCAAAGGCAGAAATAATTTTCATCGGTCCAAAAATAAACAATGTTTGCTTTATGATTTGCGCGACCGAATGAATCATTTGAAAATACTTGTGTTGTTTTTACATCTTGTACCTAATTGTGAACACACAGTAAGGTAAATAATTTCACATTGTTGATGGTGTTGTTTTCTTAATTATTTCTATTTTCCATTTATTATTTGATATTAAACATTACATAATTAATAAATAACAGATGCAAATATTGAGAGACACTTCAGTCGGTGATAGGCTTCCAGGTATTTTCAAATATTTATATTTCTATGATCTATGTAGTAATAATGATAATGATAAAGATCTATTGAAAAGATGATAAAAATACAAAAGCTTAATAAGCAAAGCAGCTCTGAAGCATTATGCCTTTACGCTCGAAAACGTATACAAGACCTTGTTGTTCTTGGTGGAGGCCCTAGTAATATGATGAATCAGTATTCACATAACTAAATTCTGTAGCAAAAAAATATCTGTTGATTCTGCAAGTACTTATTAACGAAATAGAGACTTTTATAATAAGAAGAATTGTTTCATCATCCTTAGAAGAATTGATTAGACAATTTTTAATTTAAGTTACTATTAAAAAACTTTATAGGTATATACCTAACCGAGAACATTAAAATACCAAAAATCTCCATTTTTATTCTTAACGCTTTCTAGCTGCTCTTTTCGAAAAGGTTCAGGAGCTGAGGTAAAAAGTGATAAACACCCTTATTGATCCCTTAACTTCACTGCTGGAATTCGATAGGCATTTTATTCCTTCCTTACAGAGCCGAACAGAAGACCCTTCAGGCATTGTAACCTTTCAAGAGCTTGTTCCGTGCCCAAATCAACTGCAAGTTGGTCGAAATCTTTAATAGACATTTCGCAGCAAAATATTGAACTGGATGATGGATTATTTCGATCAAATCGAATAAATATGGCTGATAGAATGATGCAAATAGCGTTCTACAAGAAGCATTTTCTGTAAATAGAACTTAATCTCGATAACATTTATTTTAGTTTGGTATCATGTCAATTAAATAATAAACTGCTTATCTCATACTATTTACAACAATGTAATGTGTTGTTGTTATATTAATAAAATAAGTTTTATCGCTCCATAGCGTTTCTTTAGTCATTATTTGCTATCTTTTATTGTATGAAATATTTATTTGGTTCCATTTTTTAAATCATGAAAGATGATTTAAATAATCAAGTCATATCAATATTTTCATGTTGCGAAATACAAAACACTGTTACTTTAAGTAAGAAATAAGTCATCTCAACTTATAGTTTTCACTAGGATAATTACCCAATCATTGTGTTGGTATCGGAACTACATAGCCTTTGTTCAGTTCCAGACCTCTGTGATGACAGAAGTTTTATCTTAATAATTGATTTCCAAAATTCGATTAAAGCACCGCGATTAACAAACAAGTTCATGCAAATATTTTGCTATATACCTAGTTAACCCACCCACTTTATCCAATGCTTTGATGTGAGCTCTTAATTAAAAATAAAAAATATGAATTTATGCAAATAACTATCATCCAACAAATATAAAATCACATCAAATATGGTAATTTCAATATAGCTAATGCTACTATAAACATGTAGTAATTAATTTTTACAACTCATTATTTATTGAGTAACAACAGTTAGACATCATGTTAAGGCTGCTATTAAAACAACAGATAAGTTGAATGACAAAACATGCCAAGTGCATTGACTCTCAGATAAAAGGTATTTTAGTTTTTTTTTACATAATTAGTTGTTTATAGTAAAAACAGAAAGATAAAGAATTGACATTTATGACGGTACCTACTATTTTTAGGCATCAGGGCGTATTACAATGGTGTTGTTTTTGGCTCGGTTTTTGGATTCATTTTCTCATTACCCTATTAAGTATATTAGCAATAGTAACATATTGAGATTAATTTTATTGTTATAAATAATAAATTTTCCATTTAAGCAACAATAAAAACGTTCTAGTTATCTATCCTTAGCCCATTAAATGCAATTCCAAACTAATCATCCACATACAAACCTGTTTCTTGTACCTAAACAAGATTTTCCTATCACCTCATTAAAGCGACACTTTTTTTTATTTATAAATACAAATCACTCTATATCTGAACGAGTGGGAGTAGGAAGCCGGTTTGAATGAGGTCAAAATGTTGAAGAAACTACTGGATACATGGCTAGTTTATATGGTCAACTTTTAGAATGTATTAAGATGTCAGAATATATTCTAAGATTTTTTTTTAGACTTCTAGTTATATTTCGAGTTATATATTTAATTGACTCTTACCTCAAGTTAAATTTCTAATAATTAGGTATTATCACTAATATTTTAGAGCTTTAATCATTTTAGCCTGATTTTATTGTTCATAAAAATTTGAACCAGATGTATGGGTCTGACCCTCTAGTCTAGTCTAGTCCTCTAGATCTATCTACACTACAAATTTGGTGAAGACAAAGGTAACATGGCGGAATGTATTTTTCGGACTTGTTTATGAAAAACAGATATACCAGAAATTATATGAATCAACTAGCAAACGCCCTAGACTTCGTCTGAGAACATTTTGGTAGTACCGTTTAAACTCCTGATTTTAATATAATTGTAATTATAATATTAGTAATAAAAAGTTGCTGCGATGGCGATAAACCTGAGGACCGAAATAGCGAACTTAGAATGATTTAGTATGAAAAAAATATGGGATCCCCCCACGTCAATAGTGCAGCTCTACAAACTAATATGTGTTTTGCTAAGAAACTTGGGAATGAAACATCGCTGACAATATTAACTTGGTCGGTGGATTATGTGTGAGATGGAAAGAGTAGCCGCCTTTTAATTTGAAGTAACTTCTACTTGTAAATGAAGGTCCTATCAAAATCGATTACACTGTCTTAGAGATTAGCCGGGACAAACAAACTGACAAATTTTGAAAATACTTATTTTGATTTCGTTGATATGCGAATGACCATATGAAGTAAAAAAATACAAAATTGGTGCAACTAACTTTACTTTGATATTATTAAATTCAAAATCTTTGTATGTTGAAAAATACTTATCATCATACTGAGGATTATACATCCTTAACAACACTCATAAGGTACCCTAAAACGTGTGATGAATTTGTAAAACGTTCGAATAACATGAAAATCTTCAAGTTATTGCTATAATAAAGCTTTAAAGTGTGGCAATACATCTTCCATCGAAAAATGATTTAGCCCCATGAAGGATAGCACTCGATTCTCAAAAATATTTGGAAAATCTTCTTTTGGAAGATCCAATGAAAAACCCGCTTACTTTTGTCACACCAAGAAATGGCCTATTTGTTGTTTCAAGCCAAAACCTATTAGTCCTCGAATAAACTTTTAAATAAGATAACCGTGTAACTTATGTCTTTCTTTGCTCGTTTCTTTGTGATGTTTCGAGATACTCTAATGAAATATTTAATGTGCATGTCGTTTTTAGTCCCGTTTTTAGTTTACTTCTTGTTAGAACGGCACTGAGTTGAATATTAGCTTTTATGAGCAAAAAAATATAATGCGACGTCGTTATTACATTTCAAAAGAAACTCTACATAAAACAGTAAGCCTCTAAAGGGTTTTTGGTGAATTCCAGCTTGAAGTTATTGATGTAGATAAATGCATGAGAAATGTAAATTAAATTAATTAATTATTTACAGTCGTATCAACATCCACTTACTTCTAGCTAAAAGAGCTCTTCTAAGATCTATTTAAGTTACAAATGTTCAAAGCTTCGCTCTTAAATAGATTTTTTATAAGTAAATCTAAAGAGCTCTTCTTGTTATAAAAGGATGTTGAATTCGGCTATTAGCATTTAATTTAATTTGTACTGATTCGATTTCAATACACATAAATATGGTTGTAGATGGTTTTAGACATAAGCTTTTTTGTACAATGTATTTTTCACCGACAAACCCAAACGGAGGAGGTATACAATTCGACTGTGTGCTTGAGGAGACTTCAGAAGTGGTCCCATATTCGTAAAAACTCAAATCGGAAATCTTCTTCCCTTCAAAAAAACACCCCCGAAGTTTGGTGCCGAAAGTTATCAATATAACTGGAACTGCATGCACAACTTCAAAAGTACCACACCAATAGAATTAACATTGTTTGGTATTTTTCAGAGCACCAAGTAATAATGTCGGTCCATTTTTTTTTATTTACTTATTATAAAATATTTTAGGTAGAAATAGGTACTAAAACAGAATTATTTAAGAAAATTATGTTTTCCTTGCTTTTATTCTGTCGCGCCTCGAGCGATAGTATATAGTACAATTTATTCGTAGAGCAGTCTAAGACGGTATGACGTGTGTGCATTATGAGGCATAGCCAACAGTAAGAACGAGAAATATTCTATAGTAGTTGAATGCCAGACGTAAATCTGTTATGTATGGTACTGGTCGTCTAGCCAAAATACTCCAAAATAAACAGTATTTGTTGCAAGATTTGCGGTTCGAGTCTATTCATAAAAGTGAATACTTAATTTTTTATTTAATTTTTGGTTTTTAATTTATTAAGTGTTTTTTTTTCTTAAACTGAATGCGAATGTGAATTTCTTTTTGATGTAAATTATGTACTTTCTATTTATGTACTACTTGTTTTTAATTTTTAATTATTTTTTTTGTTGTGGTCGTGCTGACTTCATATGAAGCCACGATTTTTTTCAAAACTGCACGAGGTACAATTTTTTAGTAGCACAAAATAAGTACTAAAAAGTGTGCCTACTACTTCAGTGAGGTGACGCATGCATATTTTGATGCGCAACAGTTGGAAGGAGAAACATTTAACAGTTATCCTGTTGAATACTTGATTATTCATCACGTAAATCTATTACTTATATATTTAAGTACTTATTAACTTCATGTAAAATCAATTTCTCCAAAATCTCATTCCGAGTCTGTATGGTTCTTTTTGTATTTATCGATTGTCATGTGAGTCTTGATGCAAAAATCTAGACAGGGTATCCCTGCCACTGAATATTGAGGTTGTGATGACATTTAACAACAAAACTCGTGTTGTTTAAAAGATATTCAGCTAGCACTTGTACATATTATTTCTATTATATCTGTATTCCACAATGTATTAGGTACTAAAACCCGAATCAGGTTCAATCTTCTATATTCTAGGCGAAACAAAATCCACCCGCATTCATCCTCGCTTATTTGCTCAACAGCTCAACAGCTGAAATGGTGCTCTGCTCTCTGTATGCTGCTAGTGCTTGCTATATTTACCAGCGCGTTACCAAAATATTATCGCTTCGACTTCAAAGTCGTAGGCAGTTGCTAACTTGATAACTGAAGCAAAGTCACGACAGTCCGGGATAATAATACACATACATATATATATATACACCCGACACATTCGAGGAACGTTATATGATGAGCCACAATGAGGATTATCGTTTCTCATATTCTGCGAATTGAATTATGAAACTTCAGCCTAATGTACAATAATATTTATATATAGGTACTCGACGCGACGGAAGTTGTGCATCGTAGAGATACGGCAAAAGTATAGGTATATGTACGACGAATTATCTATTCACAAAATAAATTGATTCCGTAGATAACACCCAGAGTGATTCAATCAATGTTTGTAATTTCCAGGTAAGCTCATGGACTTTTATTGAATAGCTATAATATTATAATATTAACAATAATGCAAAATCAATCTTTGACCAAAGCAAGCGAAGCTGTTCAATTATTCGACGCCAACGTCTCCCAATACCAATTGCTAATAGACTAAGACCACAGCAATGTACTCCCAGAAGTCGTGAAAATGTAGGCATTGTTCCAACAACAAATCCAGAACCGATTTCCAACAGTGTCTGTTAGAAAATTGTCCATCTGACGAATCTTGACAGTAGTTGGAACAACTGATCATTTACTAGAATTTGAATTTACATGTAACGTCACAAAGACCAGGCTCTATACGTAGTATTTCTGCTATGTGTGTAGAAGGGGCATTTTTTTCGAAAATTGAAAATAAAAGACGTCCAAATTAAAGAAGAGACTATATGCAGGTAGCATTTACATTGAACAGTTTTTCAAAAGAGGTACGGTTCTCCTCGAATTAGAGCAGTAAAGTCTGAAATAATATGTGCGCCACGATGTTTTGAGATCTCTGAATAATAAGTACCTACAAGCTAAGCCTTTACATGGGTTAGAGGCAAAAGGATACGTACCATCTTCTCTGGTATAAGTGAACGTTCAACAATTTTACACAATATTACACTCACAAATGTGAAATAAGTATTTTTTACAAAAAATTGGATCGACTTTTATTGGTTGATGCAGTGAAAAATACAAGATAATATTAATTCTATTGGTGCTGGTACATTTGCAGTTGTGCCATTGTAGTTTATTGTTGACACCAACTCTAACAATAGAATTAATATTATTTTGTATTTGTCAGTGCATCAATTAATAAAGTCGGTCCAATTTTTGGGAAACATATTTTTTTTAATTAGACGAGAAGTGTTGAAATAAATCCAACTCCTTCCTACTCGTAGCTACTTACCGCACTTTTGATGACTTTGCTTTTTGTCTTCGGACCTGTATTTTGTTAACTGATAATCATTGTAAACCTATTGCTTGGTTCTCTATATTAATTTCAAAAATATGTATGTAGTCAAAGTTCACAGCTGCAGCTCGGTTTTCTTTATGAGAGACACTTTTACGGCTTGCAAGTCATAATAATATATTCAAAAATAGGAATACCTCACAAGTCGCCATTCAACGTCATAGATGTGGTGCAAGGAAACACTGGAAACAGTGTTTCTTTGCAAATGGAATTATCTTTATCTCTGAATGAAGAAACTTGTATATTTTTTTATAAAACTATACCTAACAATATACATATCAAAGTATATTATGGCTTTATTTGTATGTAATAACTTTAACACATTTTTTTAATTTATTATTAAGTACTTGAGCACGATTCAAATTACTTTTTCTTTTTTCAGAAAAACATACTTCATTAGTAACAAATATTCTGTTGGTAAAGAACATACTTGAAATAATAAGTGAACGAAGAGCTTATTATTTTTCAAGCATACTATAGAGAGATTGATATAGATTATTTCCAAAAAAGCCGTTATTTGAAATGTTCCAAAATACTATTCGATATCTGTAAAGTAGATAGAAAATCATCAAACGTTACTTACGATAATTACGAACTGTATATAGCTTAGAATCGCATTTTTTATTTGTTCGTGATTATTGTTGCCAAGTTAATAACGCAATTATTACTAAATCGACAACAAGAGCAGTGCATTGGCGAATTTTTTTGTATTAGGTATATATAACTACAAAGACTTTTCGAAAGAGATACTGGCTAATAGAAATTGAGATTTGTCTCATAACCATTGACATAAAGACATGGAAATACTTAAAGTTGGGGAAAAATGAAATTATATCATGGTACTATGGGACATAGAAAAAATGTGAGGTTTTTTGGCGCTAATAATCATTAGATCACTCTTGATTTAGCGATGTAATCAAATAATAATCCAAACATTGCCGGATTACATTGGCTTATCGTGGGGCCTGGGTGGGAATATGAAGACAACTCTTCGGTTATATGATATTTGAATACGTTATGTTGTTTGTTCACATCATGTTCAATCTTCGTTTGCTCATGTATATAAAACAAATATTCTCTATTGGTTTTGTCCTTAATGTGAGTGGATGCGATCTTTATTTAGCTTATATACAGATTTTTCTAGGATGTGCATAGTACGGTGAAAATATCTTAGTTTCTTTTTCTTCATTGTGATCTGTTTGTTATTCCTAATAATTTGATTAAAAATATCAGGTTGAGTGCACAGTATTATATAAATTGAAGTATGGATGTAACAATATGCAACGTTGGGTCAAACTTGAAAAATCTAGGAATACATATAAACATTCATATGACAAGAACTATTTGTTTTTATCCTTAACAATCAGTAAATGTCCAAATAGCAATATGATGATAAAAATGCATTAATGTGTTTTTTAGCCTTGAATAGTTATTATATTGTCATAGTCAACAACATCAGGAGTGTAATTGTCATTGCAATCATTCATTTTTGGTACTTGTGTCACGCTATGTTTGAATTTTCTATCAATATTAACTGTGAGTCAGTGGTGTTTCTGTCTACAATGCAATGGCTATTTAGTCATCTTATATTGATTGCAATAAGTGTTGACTTAATAATCTATTTATTGATGATATAAGTTTGTTGATAGTTATGGACTGCTCACGACCAAATCGATATGAGTTGTAAAATCTCAAAGAAATCCAAAAACAGCTTTATCCATTATTTCATTCTGTCTGTCCGCTTGGGTGGGTTTCTATAGAATGAAAATTTTGAACAGAAATTTTTACATTGATCCAAGATTCATAAAATACAATCGTTTAACCACCCGTGAATTCCCGGGTATCCTAATATTACATTGAGGTGAATAATTATCACCAAATATGCAAAACAGCCAGCTAAACATTACAATAAATATACTTTTGCAGTAAAAGGAATAGATTTTTTAAATTTTTATTGAATGCCGTTGGAAGCATAAAAAGCAATCTATGTCTCTACTCTTCAAGAGCTTTCAACTATTTTGAATTTATGCCATACCAACAATTTTGAACAAAAAAAATGCTCGATAAATGAAGACCACTTTGTTACAAACGACAATTTTGAACTATTTTCTGTACACCGAAACTAACGACAACTCGACTTTCCCTCTCGGTGTGGACAAATGTCCTCCTTGGGGTACCCTTCGATAAATAATGCATAAACAGAAACCAATTTAGTCTCTTACAACTGCAAGCAGTTGAAGCAAAAAGTACATTAGACAGACAGCTTTTGCATTTTAAGCTGCTCATTTTAAATATTCACGAATTTAGCCTGCGTGTTGCGCTGCCAACTTGTCGACAAATTAAATAGTTATTATTGATCCTGTACTGAAAATATGAGCTTTTAGCAAGGCTTCTACATTATTTGGTAAAAACTTGAATTAAATAGAGATCGCGGTTTATTTCATGAATCTAGAATCGAAAGAATCCCACATCTGAGCATAATAATAGAATTGTACTGAGTGAACTCTGACTGACTGATCTTTAATAAATAATAAAAAAAACAAAATTGGACCGACTTTATTTTATGGTGCTCTGATAAATATACAAAATAATATAAAATCTATTGATACTGGTAATTTTGAAGTTGTGCAATTGTTGTTAAATAAAAGCCTCTAGGCACCAACTTCACAAGTACCAGCTCTAATAGAATTAATTTTATTTTATACTTTTCAGTACACCAACAAATAAAGTCGGTCCAATTTTTTGTGAAAAATATTTATTTCACACTTTTGAGTGTAATATCAGTCACGAAAATGTTTGAACGCTCACTAATACCAAAGAAGATAGTACTTATCCTATTACCCACATATATTCTTCGCTTATACTCTTGTTATTATTCAGAGATCTCAAAACATCGCGGCGGAAATACCAGATTTTACCACTACTCTAACTCGAAGCCCGTAACTCAAAAATGTTCAGTTTAAATCTTGTTACAAATAATCTGGTCTTTAATTTGGCCGTCTCAGATTCTCAATTTTCGAAAGAAATTGCCCCATCCACATAGCATAAATACACATATTTCAGATTTTAGCATCGCTATAACTCGAAAACCGTAACTCTTAAAAAAAACAATTTAAATGTTTGTTGTCTTATCTTTAATGCTGCCGTCTCAGATTTTCGATTTTCAAGAGAAATCGCTCCTTCCACCCTCTCCGGGTGCGATTTTCGGAATAAAGGAGATTTTGTTGTTTGGGTTTGTGGGTCAAAAAGTATCTCAAGACTGTAATAGATACATATTCAAAAATCTATTTTTAGCGCGAAATGCTCTATTGTATATTCATAAAAATAAATCAAAAATGTATTGGCCAGAAATCATTCAGTTTGGTCGAATTTGCCAATTCTCAAACTAATAGTTTCATAATGGCGGCGATAGAAACGCACCGATGAGAAAAGAAGCAAAATAGTAAGATAGCTACTAGAGTATTGAAGGAACGGCAACATTTGCTTTTTCATGATGAAATTCGCTGATTTTGTATGTTTGGGTCAAATGACCACAAAATGTTTCTTCCCAGTTTTGAAAGTTCTTCGCACCAAGCTTGGAATAATAAAGAAATCATAATTTGGCCATATATAGCACTACGAGAATTACAAAAAACATTGGTTTTAAAAATATCTCTGAGACTTTTACCTTCCCATTATCAGATGCTTCTTTCTCCCGATGAAAGATCAAAAGCTTCATAATATGATAATTTTGGTGTCGGTATGCCACTGTTTTCTTACAATCTCCTAAACGACAAAATGCTGAATTATGTTACTTATAGACATACTAAGAAATATAATTTTCCGCCATCTGACGTATTCTATGAAAAGGTTTCTTGTAAGTATGTCATTTCTTTCAAATTTTTTAAGAGATATAGAAAATAATATACGAAAATTGAACGGCCTCTCCCTTATCCACGAAATTACTGTCTTTAAAAGAAACCCTACTCGAAGTTTGCATCTTGTGAAAATCCTTGGTATGGAACCCTATCCACGTGAGCTCCTACTCGTACTTGACCATTATTTTGTCGCTATATCTTAGCCTGGCTATTAGAATTTCTCTCACATTGCTACGTCTAACCCCTGTAGGAGGCTATAAAGTCTTGATAAGTGTTGGATGGCAAGGCAAGGCTGAACTTCATTCACATCGCGCTGACGTTACAAGTTAAACAATGAAACGTTCGCGTCTTATAAATTCAAAACTATATCATAAGTTTCAAGTGAACTAACAATTCCATCTTCATCCCACGTAGTCAGATAATTCAATAACTAGCTTACCTATGCTTTGTCAAATTTTTAGAAATTATAAATCATTTTTCTAGACACATAATGATATTAAAGATATAATGGTGATGGCTGATTATGATAGAAAATCCATATATTATGCATTTTCACTATATTCAATTCCACCAACCTTTTCCATGGTACTCTTAATGCAAGATTGCCACGACTTTCTTCCATTGTACGCAACGCATAATTATTTCCAATTAGTCGAGAAATTTCTCTCTGTCCCCTTATCCGTTTAATTAATTTTTCAATTTGCTCTACGCTATACTCGACCGCAGCATCATTACCGTGTAGAGGTGGGAAAAAAAGGGTATCTACCTTCTCTCTGAACCATTTTTGGTATTTTGAGAACACTGTCATCACATCACTCACTGCAATAATGACACCTTGCAGATTATACAATCGAAAAAAAGAACCTGCTGTCAGCTTTAAGGAAGGTATGTGGGTTTAATCACAGTTTGAATAAATTTCATTCTAGTAAATATTAACATGAAAGTCAACTGTATATTTTTTCCTGTTTTACAATAGTTTCTTGATGGAATTTATATTTTGAAAACTGTTTTTTTTTGTAAAGTTTTCTGTCTTAGGAATGTTCCGATCTTGTTACATTAATGTAAACACAAGTAATGCTACCTAACGCGAATGAAACATAAAAATTGAGATAAAAATTATTGAAATTGATAAAGTTGTAAATCACGATTTTACAACTACGCATAGATACAACTTTTTTTTTCATTGTTTAGAATGTCAGTACCAACTATCTAATTGAATGATCTAAAAATAAAAAAAATATTTCAATGATTAAAATAAATATTTTTTACAAAAAAATGGACCGAGTTTATTAGTTGTTGTTATATTGTATTTTTCAGTGCACCAACTAATAAAGTCGATGCACTTTTGAGTCATCAAATGTTGCTTATGATCTCTTCTTCAATTTGGTCATCTCGAATTTTTGATTTTCGAAAAAATTTGCTCCCTCTACATACCGTAGATCCCTATCTACATATTTCAGAATTTACTATTGCTCTAACTCGAAAACCGTTTTTTGAAAAACGTTGCCGTATATTGTATTCTTTTCTAATTTTCCAATCTCAAATTTTGGATTTTCGGATAAAATTGCCCCTTCCACATAGCTTGAAACACATATTATTTCAGACTGTAACGCGGAAACCTATGACTATTTTGAAAAATGTCCAATGTAAACGTTTCCGGATATGGAATTTTCTTTAATTCTGCTGTCTCGGATTCTTAATTTTCCGGAAAAATGCTCCCACCACTCCCTTTGGGGAAAGTTTTTGAGAGGAAGGGCTTGTCTAATATTGATTTTTTTCAATGGGACCAATTATTAAACAAAAAGATCAAAACCATAGTTTCTTTACTGTGCAAAAGGCGCGAACATCCATAAAAAACATGCAGACATACAGTCGAATTGTATACCTCCTCTGTTTGGGAAGTCCGGTCAATAAATCAAGATATAATATACATACACATATAGGTAAACAACTTTCCTAGATTTCAGATTGTAAACACAATCAGCTCAATCAAAAATTAGTAGCTACAAAACTAGCATCATGTTTTTTACTTTACTATGGTAACGATAAATAATATCAAAAGTTACAGTTTTAGTTTAAAGTAAATTAATACCAAACTAAAATTTGATTACGAATACGACTGAATCGCTTTATGAGGAGGGATCACACTACGATTTCTGTCTCTCCATGCATTTTTGTAAGGATAAAACAATAGATTCTGCTGACGTTAACCGTGTTATCCTATGGTACTACCTACCACACGCCAACACTCTACTAACTACTTACTATAAAGATTGCTGATACCAAACTTGGTTGGCTTAATATGAATCAAATATTGTTTTCAAAAAGATTTACCGACATTATCAGTTGGTACAGTGAAAAGTACAAAATAATATTAATTCTATTGGTGCTGGTACTTTTGAAGTTGTGCAGTTGCAGTTAGATTGAAAACTTTTGGCACCAACTTCACAAGTAGCTACCAGCACCAACAGAATTAATATTATTTTGTATTTTTCAGAGGCACCAACTGATAACGTTGGTCCAATTTTTTTTTTTAATACTTATTTAAGACTTTTGAGTGTCAGGTACATTTGTCACGAAAATCTTTGAACATTCACCATTATCCATGTATGCTTTGCTTGTATTTGCTATTATTCAGAAATCTAAGAACATCGTCATGGAAATACGCATATTATAAAGTTTACCACTGCTTAACTCGAAAACTGCAACTCTATGGAAAAAATGTTCAACATAAATATTACTACAAATAATCTGGTCATTAATTTTCCATTCTCAGATTTTCAGTTGCCTCTTTCACATAGCGAAAATACACATATTTCATATTTTAATATCGCAGTAACTCGAAAACCGTAGCCCTTTTGAAAAAATATTCAATTTAAACTTTTCCGGATATTTTTGACCGACGAACCCCAAACGGAGGAGGTATACAATTCGACTGTGTGCTTTTTTTTTGTTTGTGCGCGCCTTTCATATAGTAATCGTAGTCCGATTTTGATTCATTTGAAAGAGGAGCCTTGATAAATGGTCCCATATTCATAAAAACGGGAATCCGACATCTCCTTTCCTCCGAAAACCGCCCTCGAAGGGGGTGGAGGGGGCAAATTTTCAATGTGGAATGTGGAGAGGGCGATTTCAGTCGAAAATTGAAAATCTGTGGGCAGTACTTTAAGGACATAATTATTTGTAGCAAAATTTATATTGAACATTTTTCCCTTAGAGTTACGGTTTTCGAGTAAAATCGGTGTTAAAATGGTAACAACTAAATATTCAAGCGTATTTCCGCAGCGATGTTCTGAGATCTCGATAATAACAACTACAAGCAAGGAATATACGTGGGTAATAGGATAAGTACTATCTTCATTGGTATGGTATAGTGAACGTTCAACGATTTTCGTGACCAATGTTACACTCAAAAGTGTGAAATAAATATTTTTTACAAAAAATTGGACCGACGTTATTAGTTGGTGCACTGAAAAGTATAAAATAATATTAATTCTATTGGTGGTGGTACTTGTGAAGTTGGTGCCAAAAGTTTTCAATCTACCTGCAACTGCACAACAAGAATTAATATTATTTTATACTTTTCAGTGCACCAACTAATAACGTCGGTCCAATTTTTTGTAAAAAATATTTTTATATCTTTAATTCTGCCATCTCGGATTTTCGATTCTCGAGAAAAATTTCCCCCTCCACATCCTTTGGTGGCGGTTTTCAGAGGGAAGGAGATTTTGGATTTGCGTTTCTATAAATATGAGACAATTTCTCAAGTCTCCTCTTTGAAATGAATGAAAAATCAAAAAAATCGGAATACGTTTACCTATTATATATATAAAACGCGCGCACGAACCAAAAAAAGCAGGCAGTCGATTTGTATACCTCCTCCGTTCGGGGTTCGTCTGTCAAAAAGTATCCAAGATGGATCTCTGAAAATACATCTACCATCTATCAATGAAAATCGCGTCAAAATTGGATCACTGGTATAAGACAAAAATACACGCGCAAATTTGAAAAACGCTTGTTTAATGTATTTAAAATTATTTTCAAACGTGTTGCAGGTATTCTAGAAGTGAAATGTTGCTGATATTTCGGTTTCCTTCACTGTTATCCTCAGGCTATGTCGATCAGGATGAGTGAAATATGCAAACTGTTTGTCTGGTTTATTTGTTGAAAGTTGTAGACATTGTTTGATAGTAGTTATCTACTGTTACTGATGTTGTCTAGCTGGATTTAACATGCATTTGCTGCAGTTAATACCTCTATATTTAATTGCTAATTAATAAATAGTTTTCCGAAATAGGCAAACAAAAACATGGGTAGGGTAATAAAGTTTGTTAAATTGAATATTCTCGTGGTATTTCCAGTTAATAGAGATTATACATGAGCTATGTATTTGCATAAGAGAAAATCATGCAGATATGTTTTTCTTTGATGATTTTATTTGTAGATCAATCGAGGGTATTGTACACGTATTATTTTCAATTCAATTTCAATAATTCAAAGAAATGGCAATTTAAACCTGTTCCTTAAATAAAAATTTCTCATTACTAATAGTACGTATTTGTCTTTGTCGTTAATACCACCTAATGTTCTAATGGACCATATTGTTCTAGCTAAATAATTTTGGTGAATTGTTTTTCCTCTTACATCACCAAAATGAAACATCTTCGGCAATATGTGTTTGGTCCTGAGTAAATTTGTGTTTATCCTTAAACCTCGATAGATAAACAATTTGCAATCCCCCTAACCTTCTGCCAACAAAGCCCAAGCCAGACTATGAACAAGCTAAGACATGCCCGGAAATTTTCTTATGGGGATTAACGGTGCGCCAGCCGAATTTTGGCACGTTCGATTATTCCGGGCAAAGTAAAACAATCAGTGTTTATTTTCCCCGAAGGAGTGAGAGATCACGTGGACTGGCCCTCAGCCAAACGGGCTCGAGACGTGCCGCGATCCCAGGCCTTCCTGATTAATCCCGGTGTTTATAAACACGTTAAACGTGAATTACAACGGTCCTGGGATAGTTACCGACAGGATTGCAGGACAGCTTAGACGTTACGTGCGCTGCTGAGCTTGTTAGGTAAATGTTGAGGAATGTTTTGTGACAGAATACTGAGGGTATAACAAGATTTTGATCCTCTTCTGAGCACTGTTTGAATTCCAGTTATGCATGCGAATATGGGCTCGAATATTTCTGTTTAGCTATCTTTATGACGGACACAAGAATCCATGAATTGTAATACTTACGGAGATCTGAGAAACGTTTTTCATATTTCTATTTTGTGTTTTCTGTCATAACTCTGTTTAATCACCGACTAAAACAGAGGGGTGTTGTTGGTATGAGTTGTGGATCTGTGAAAATGTCTGTAGCATCTTAGCTCCTAAACGGAGGGATCGATTTTTATTTAGTTTTTTTATGTTCAAAGGTGACTTGATTGAGAGTGTTCTTAGTTAGTTTCTTTGTTGGAGGTTTCTTAATGTAATATATATTATTTCCATTTATATCACACGAAACTTTGACTCATATTTATCTTTATGAGGTTTTATTGACTCTTGTTTACAAAAACATATTTGTGTGAAATCCTACCCTTGAATATTTTGATTTATTTACAATTGTATTTACGGGAGAATCCTGCACAAAGGAGGTTATCCCTTTGTATTAAATTCGATACGATCACAGTCCGAACTCTCTTTCTCTGATTCCAGATGAAACAATGCCAAATCAGCCGTTAAATCATGTATGGGAGTGATTTATATTTTCGGCGAAACAAATGCCAGTCAGGTAATCTTTCATTACAACCGAAAATGCATACGGACGTGCCAGAGCTGAAAACATTCGGATTTTATGGGCTCCGCATGGGTTAGAGTTCGCGCTTGAAACTTAAAGCCGAGAGCAACGAAATTATCGCGTCGATGTGAAATGAGTGTAGGTCCATTGTTCTTTTACAGTCAGAGTAGCACGAAAACGAAAAAGTATAGGATTCAAATAAGACATGGCTTCGAATTACATCGTAAAATCGACTAGCGCAAAATGAATTCCCTAACTTGTGAATGCGAATTGCTTGCTGATATATTTTTGACAGTAACTGCCAATATAGTTGCCGTCAGCATAGTGTACAAAAGTCGATGAAGTTGATTGTAAGTGAGCGCATATTATGAGCACCTATTTGGCATAAAAATGCAGTTATTATAACTATTGCACTAGGTAGAATCTTATAAAATAAAAGTTTATAAGCTGTATTCAAAAACAAATCTTTGTTCGATAATAGATTTTTTTTGGTAAAAAACATGTCAGTTTTAGTATCAAACTAAACTAATACCGAGCTAAGATTTGTTTATTAATACGGCTGTAGGATTTTGGACTGTGTTGTCTTGAAAACCGTTATTACGGTATAAATTTATTATGATACAAAGAAATATGCCTCTATTTCACAATAAATTGATAAAGAATATTGATTTCATATTTTAATAAATATGATTCGAAAATTGAGAGCAAATTCCTCGTATAATTTGTTAAATAGTAGTAATCGTGGCGTAGTTGTTTGCACGTTCAACAAGCATGCATTAGAATCCCGGTTCGATTCCGGATAAGGCGTTAAAAATTCAAATAAATTTGGTAGTGATAATATGGTTTCCTGTAAGAGGCAACTAACCAATGTTGCCAAAGCTGTCCTCAATGGAATATTTATCAGCCTGTGTGCCTAAATCGTACTGTATACAGGCAAACGTTTTTGGCAGGTGATATCTTTCAAATTTTAATATATGGAATGACCATAAATATATGTTTCAAAATAACTGACGTAATATCTACAAAGGATCTACTTAAAAAAATAATGTCTCAAAAAATATGAAATTTTCTTTCTTAACTAACAGTAATTTGTAGGGAATAGAATTAATTACCTACTATCGTATTTTTTTTCTTTGATTAAATGGATATAACTGAACTTTTGAGCATTTAGGAATTAGAACTTCCAGAGTAGTTCCAAGTCAGCAAATAATTGTAAAAAGAGAATTGCGATAGTTACGGATCCTGATGCATCCGAGACATACAAGTATAAGTTGCTGCAGTTATACCTACACCCAGTAAAAGGCTCAATTTAATTCCCGTTTACTCTCACATCGTTAGCTCATCGTCTGATAATTTCGTCGTATAGGCAATCCTATCGCCTATTTTTGTTGAGCCATTGGTCGTGATAAATGGCCCAATATTATTATAGTGTGGCCATACCGAATCTTGTATGGTATACATCTGCATTGCGCACCACCCCCATATCTGAGAAAGCACTTCAAGGAAAATTTATTGCTAGTTATAAACGTTTATGCTTCGCATTGATAGCTACTTCTTTTGGACATCGTTCAGTTTTCGATCTAGGTACAAAAAACATCGGTTGGTTGTTATCTGCCATGTTGCAGAAGTGCACCACAGACTACATACTGCTTTAAGCTCACGAAACGATTATTTTGTTAGAAGCGTGTTACTCTCTCTATTAGAGGTCTGACAGGAGAGTGCTTATTTATTTTTGCTTGGAAAAATAGTTTTGCCTTAAGAGTTATATTTCTTGAGATATATGGTGAATTTTGAAAACAAAACCATCACGGGTACCTAATAGGAAATCCATATTTTTCTATGAAGGGAGTTTAATCTACAATCTAGATAAATAGTATTTGAAGGTATTGCTACAAGAAGGAATCGAGCTTCCGCATAGTTACTCCATAATAGACTTTGCAGGGTCTCAGAGTATAATTCATTGAAGAAGTTGTAGTTAATTATAATAATTAATTATGGTTCAATACAAAATAGCCTTGAAAAACAGTTGGAATACGATTACAATACTTGGGGTAGCGGTAGGAAATTTAAAAATATTTCAAGAATGGAGGAAATCGTTTTTCTTGCAATACAAATGCAAAAAAAACTTTTAAACCTTTACTATAATAATTTGATCAACCTTACCAATGCGCCTTTTCTGAGAAATAAAAACATTAAAAACATGATCTTTATTAGGCTAGTTTCGATTTTGATGTTTAACACTAGATTAAAATCTAAAAGTTATGCTGCTGCCATTTAACCCGCTTTAAGAACATTTTGTCGAAAATATATTTTAGGAATTCTAGAGAAGATTTCAAAGGTTCCAGTTCAAGCATCAGAATCTGATCACTTTGGGAGTAAAACTGAAATTTAATAAAAATTTAAAAAAAAAAATTGGACCGCTGTTATTAGTTGGTGCACTGAAAATTATAAATTAATATTAATTCTATTGGTGCTGTTACTTTTGAAGTTGTGCAGTTGCACTTAGATTGATAACTTCACAGGTACCAGCACCAATAGAATTAATATTATTTTATATTTTTCAGAGCACCAGCTAATAACGTCGTAAAAAAACGTTGTAAAAAATATTTATTTCACACTTTTGATCGTAACATTAATCACGAAAATCGTTGAACGTTCAGTAATACCAATGAAGATAGTACTTATCCTATTACCCACGTATATTCATTGCTTGTAGTTGTTATCATTGAGATCTTAAAACATCGCTGCGGAAATACGCTTAAGTATTTTAAATGTCACCATTTTAACACCGATCTAACTCGAAAACCGTAACTCTAAGGAAAACATTTTTGTTATAAACGTTGCTACAAATAATTATGTCTTTCATGTAGTACCAACAGATTTTCAATTTTCGAAAGAAATCGCCCTCTCCACATAGCAGAAATACATATATTTGAGAATTTAACTTGCCTCTATCTCGAAAACCGTAACTCTTTTGAAAAAATGTTTAGATTTCGGATTTGAGCTTTGACGTATTCATAATCATAATCATTCATAATCGGAGTACGTTTACTATATAAAACGCGCGCACAAACCAAAAAAAAGCACACAGTCGAATTGTATACCTCCTATGTTCGACATTCTTCGGTCAATAAAGGCCTAGAATTGGCACTTACTATTGAATAACTTCAAACAATTTCCAGCTACTGCGGCGAATAGGCACAATAGTTTTGGGATTTATCACATTTGAATGTAAAAATAACCTTTTTTCCCCAGCTCTATTCCTAGTGTCTAATGGATTTTTCTAGCGAATTTTCATAAGCATGGCATACGAATTACAATTGCTCCTTTTTCTCACATGGGGCCGATATCAACATATCTCATATCCCTCGTTACATGAATTTCAATTGCTTTTCGCGAATTCGTTTTTCATTAGAAGAAAATAGTCAGTTCCCTTTAATCGCGGTCATATTTTTGAGCCAACCATCCTTTAATTTATTATACCCATTTCAGACATCTTCAACCAATTGACACGAATTCTAAATTTCAATCATTTCGTTTTGCTAGTGGCACTTATTCTTTTTTAATAATTTTAACCTGTGTGAGCCATCATACAAAAAAGTATTCATCGTCTGTTATTTGAAATCGATTTCATCCCTTTGGAAAAAAATCCACTCTGATGCTGTTGAAACAAATCGTTTCTGGCGTAGACATAGGTACCTTCACTTCTCGACATTGCCCTACGGCTCAAACACACGACCTCTCATGTCTAAACCTATTTTTTTGAAATATCACTTTATGGTAACTCGAAAAATTCCGAATATGAACATGGCATGTAATATACTTTGGTAGGTACATAATTAACTAATACAGCTGACCTTTTTTCACATCTAGTCTTTTCAAAAACGCTTTATTGAATTTTTATTCTGCATATACACTCGTTTCAGATCCAGTTGACTTTTCAATGTAATGATTTTAGATAAATCAATTTAATTTGAGAGTATTCTTATTATCATCATTTAATCATGCTTCCTTTACTAAATTGAATAAGTATAAATTTGCTTGATAAAATCTGGTATGGCTTTTTTTATTTGTAATAGAAATGAATGAAATTTGTAGCCTTATTTTGAAATGCTTATCTTTTATTCAAACTCTACAAATGGTCGCTGGCAGAAACTAGTTTTAAATATTCCTTGAGTTCAAAACATCAAAAATCCTTTCTACTTTACCTGGAAATCTGCCTTTTCCGTTGTCTTGTTTCTACCCAATAAATAATGTATCGATAAAGTCCTATTTACTTAGTGAATTCCGACCGCGTTGGGTATCTCAAGAATGATAGGGATAGGTCCCGGAGCCGACTTAATTCTATCAAGAGAGAAACTCCTCTGGAGTTTTTTTTATATGACCCCAGAGAGTCTGGCACGGTGTTGTGTGAGGATACTGATAGCCCGAAATGACGTCAAGGTATTATGAAAATTGGAAAACGCAGGATACTTACAGAGGATTAGCTTTCTTAGTCCTTGGTAGTCCTGGGTGGATCTGACAGGCTCCAACTTGGAATTGGATTACGTGAAACAAAAGCGCATCTGTTCTACGAGCACGACACTGAAGTTTCTGATCGAAAATGTATCTAGAAATTGGAAAAGTCTAGTCCTTTGTATATATATATATATTTATTTACTCGCATGTTTTATTTATTCGAGGCTATTGTTTTGTCATGAAGTTTTCGATTGTATGGTTTAGAAGCAAGGGTCCTAGTCCTAAAAGAAGTCGAATCATTTTTGTAGGATTTCCAGACGATATTTTTTCTGAAGTCTGTTTATTCTTAGATGCAAATTCCTAAATATATTAATAAGATGCACCATTTAATATTTTTATAAATGATGTAGTGAATAATAAGTCTCCAAATATCATGAGGCCATGTGTTCCATTTTTCATCATTTACTATAACATAACTGTAAATTGTTTTGTTTATGGGTCATGGCTTCGAGTCAGTGAACGTTTTTTATAAATATTTTCTTACAGCAGCTGCATTTAAGAGATCTTTGCGAAATGAATAGGCTTGTCTGTATTTTGAACCGAGAGCTGAATTTAATTCTCGAAATAAAACTGCTTCCAATGCACTTTGAAGTCGCAAATATAACATGTAAGTACGACTGGTTAAGCGGATATCGTAAACATGGTTGTACTTTTTCATGGAGTGCAGATATACTTAATTAATGAGAATAATAGGTCTTAACGATTCTTGTTTCTGTAAATATGATTATTAATGTAAAAATCAATGACAAAGAGATTTCAATTATTCATATTATTATGATTCGTTCTAAGAGAACAAAATGTAGATAATTAATTGTTCCTTTAGGCATTTTGACCGAGCGCAAATTTTTGTTTTTGTAAAGTATGACCGGCTTTGAGATGATATTATTTTGTATTTTTCAGTAAACCGTCCAATAAAGACGGTCCTAATATTTGTGCTATTCCATTTTTGAGTGATTTAATTGTTCAAAAATTATTTAATACTTACATAGGGTATATTCAATGATTTCAAAATATAGTGTCAAAAATATTGCTCTTCCATAGTGCTTGAATTCCGAAACGCTTATTTTTTATAAAATAAGTCGGATTATATTGTTGGTGATTTTTAAGAAAAAATAATGCTTCCCTGTTTTTGAGGGAAGGACATATTGTAGTTTAAAATTGTCACCATGGGACCATTTCTCAGCACAAATTTGCATTTTATTTATCTTTAAAATCATTCCAAGACACAAAAAATATATGCTAGATAATAATTTTTGTAAATGTTCAACCGAAAATACATAACTTCTTTGTTTTCTTTTCTATTGGGTATCCCATTTTTCACACATATAGGTAGGTAGTTAGGTACTCCAAATTGTATGATATATTTGCTCTTGTTTTTTGTCAATTTTAATATTTGTAGATGTATGTTATCCTATATCTGATGGGGAATACGCTTCGTCGCAAGAGGTTGCTTCGATCCTATATACCATAAAAACAATGTTATATGATATATAGCTATGTAGACAAATATCCTCTTTTAAAGTATACAGCTATGTGGTCGTAATTTTTATGTATACATCTAGAGAAATAAATTTGTCTAGTGTGTTCGAATTTCTCCAACTATTTCCATTCTTGGAGCCAAATCCGAATACAAAATAAAGCCGAAGTTGATATCGAAGTTTTCTCTTTATTCCCCAGTTATTTTACGTATTCGAAACATTCCCAAAGCTTCCCATGTATGGATTATTGTTCTTAAAAGCTGAATTCCGTTGTCTCTATCTATAACAGCACTATAGCTCCTGTCCAGACGATTTTCAATACTGATAGAATTTCACACAATCGCCATAGGACAATTTCTGTTCGACAACGGAATACCAAATTAAATTCTCTCCTTTTGGTGAACAGAATTTCTCAGCTGTGAAATGTCATTTGGCCGAAATACTGCTTACTATCAAATTTTAATTGGTGAACGAATTCCGAGCTTAAGTTCCAATTCCCTTAATTTCTCTTAGCTACAAGTAGACGATTTATATTGCATCAATATTATCAATGTATTGCCATATCAATACCAACATAGGAATGATATTGCAAAAGTATACTTTTTAGATGAAATTACACCTCTATTATTTTCTTCGTTGATGCGATTAAAATTCTTGAAATGAATATATATTTTTATAGAGATGAACGACATTCATAAGAAGAAAAAGCAGTAATAAACTAGTTCTTAATCGGTTTTATATTTATGAAAGGCATAAGATCGCATTGCGTTCACATCAGATTAAGATTGCAGTTATCAAAGGTCATCCACACTGTCGCAGAGATAACAGAAAAAGTCTAGCGACAAGATGCAAAGAAATACATTAGTTTATACTCATATTTGCCAGCTACTCTTGCATATTATTATGGAAAGATGTTACTTTCAAAGTAAGCTTCAAAGTATAATAATATATTATAATATTTTTCTGCTTGATGTCGAGACAGACTGCGTCGAGGATAATACCACAGAAGGGCTTTAATTTTGTAAATTGCCGCCTTACATGGTGTGGTAGCATTGTACCGAGCAACATTCATTTTGATTAACACCTACCATACGACTCCCATGTTAGCTGAAGACATTAACTTATTATATGATAAACAGCTTTCTCCCGTCGCAAGGAGAACAACATGGCATATAAACAAAGCTTCGCTTTATGAACGCGTTGTTTACTTATTATTCTATTGCATTGGAGGCTGGATGCAGCTATTTCTTGTTTCGACAATGAATTCAGTTATTCCAAAGAATTTGAATTTAGTTTTTCTGGGTTATGGATCATGAATCAAGCAAGACCTGGCTATAGACCTATATTCAAAAAATTCCAAACGATAGGTGAACAAGTTATAAGTGATGCCCTATATTCAGATTTGTTTCTTAAATTTTTCTTTATAGCTACATATATCTATTTAACGATTCTAAAAATTGTTATTTATTTATTATTCAATGGAAAAATATATTAGCCAAAAAAAAAACCAGAGCTAAAATCTAATATTCTCCCCGTGTATAATACACATTTTTTTCTGTAAAGAGAGAAGCGATGATTTAATAATGAAAAAATATTGAAATTTTCTTAGTTCTAGCTTCAAAAACATATGATTTTTCACTCATCTCTGAAATAGCTTCAATTAAGTGGACATATTTCTAGAATAAAATCATACAAATTTAAACATTACAAATCTGAAGTAATAATAATTGTCTTCGCAGTTGGCAGCATGCTAAGGATTTCCGAGTCAAGGGCCAAAGGGCCCTTTAATTAATAAGGACTCCTGCATTTTCTAGTCTATTGTCTATATATTAGAATTTAGAGCCGTTATTAGTTGGTGCAATGAAAAATACAAAATAATATTAATTCTATTGGTGCTGTTACTTTTGAAGTTGTGCAGTTGCAGTTAGATTGATAAATTTTGGCACCAACTTCACAAGTACCAGCACCAATAAAATTAATATTATTTCGTATTTTTCACTGCACCGAATAATAACTTCGGTCCAATTTTTTATAAAAAATATTTATTTCACATTTAAGTAAGTATAACATTAGTCACGAAAATCCGAACGAAAATCGTTGAACGTTCAATAATACCAATGAAGATATTCAATACTTATCCTATTATCCAAGTATTCTTATTCTTTGCTTGTAGTTGTTATTTTTGAGATCTCAACACATCGCTGAGGAAATACGCAAGTCTTTTAGATGTTACCATTTTACCACCGCTGTAACACGAAAACCGTAACTCTAAGGGAAAATGTTCATTATAAATGTTGCTACAAATAATTAGGTCTTTCATGTAGTACCCACAGATTTTCAATTTTCGAAAGAAATCACCCTTTCCACATGTTCAATGTTCAATTTAAATGTTTCCGGATATTGTCCTATCTTTAATTATACCACCTCTGATTTTCGATTTTCGAGAAAATTTACCCCCTTCACTCCCTTCGGGGGCGGTTTTTGGAGGGAATTTGATTTTGGATTTGCGTTTTTATGAATATGGGACCATTTCTCAAGCCTTCTCTTTCAAATGAATCAAAAATCATCTAAATCGAAGTATGTTTACTATATAAAACGCGCGAAGAAACAAAAAAAGCAGACAGTCGACAGACTTTATTTGTAGCTGCACTCAAAAATTCAAGTTCCGCAGTTGTAGTTAGATTGAAAAGTTTTGGCATCAACTTCAAAAGTATCAGAACCAATAGAATTAATATTATTTTGAGTACACCAACTAATAAAGTCGATACATTTTTTGTAAAAAAATATTAATTTCACACTTTTGAGTGTAACATTATCCTCAAAATCATTCAACGTTCACCAAAGAAGATAAGTATCTACCTAATAAGTAATGTGTTGCTAATATTTAATCAGAGATTTAAAAACATCGCGGAAATACACATATGATTTTTTTGATGTTTCGGTCAAATGTTGCTGGATATAATTTCTTCTTTAATTTGGTCTTCTCGAATTTTTGATTTTCAGAAAAATTTGACCCCTCTACATAGCGTAAGCACATATTGCAGAATTTACTATTGCTCAAACTCAAAATCCTATGATTTTTTTGAACATTGCCGCATATAATCCCCTCTCTTATTTTCCATTCTTGAATTTTCGATTCTCGGAAAAATTTGCCCCTTCCACATAGCTGAAACACATATTTCGGACCGTAACACGGAAACCTACGGTTATTTTAACAAATGCCCAATTTAAACGCATATGGAATTTTCTTTAATTCCGCCTTCTCGGATTTTTAATTTTCGGGAAAAATTTCCTCCACCAACCCCTTAGCGGGAAGTTTTTGAGGGGAAATGGATTTTTCCATGGGATCAATTCTCACTACTCTAAGAAATCATCGGAGCACGTTTACTATGCAAAAGGCGCGAACATCCATTAAAAAAAACATGCAGATATACAATCGAATTGTATACCCCCTCCGTATCGTTCGTCGTCAAAAATAACAAGCGCTTGTTTCTCTAAATTCTAGATGCTTTTTTTCACTCATCAAAATCATTTTTACCTCTTTATTACTTGTTCCAGGATTACTAATCAACAAAATTCTCTACAGCTTATTTTTTCTTGTCGCTTCTAGAAATGATAATGCAATAATAATTTTGATTTGTTATCTGACTGAATTAATGTATTGATGGAATTTTCAATAATATAACGATGTAAGTATGTTTAATTCTTCATAATGTCGAGTAATATCTATTAACTTTGATTTATCCTCTTTGATATACCTAGTTGACGACGAGTTCAACCAGTTTCGATACCACCCAAGCGGTAGAATTCAATGCTCGTTTTTCACCATCATTCAATAAGAGAGTGATTTATTAACAACGATCATTCAAAATTTAAAAAAATGGATGGAAAACATCACATCACCTATATGTTGATATCAAATACTTTGAAGTTGATGCCAATAGCCTTTTATTTACCTATAGTTGATTTCGTCTACGGCAAAACTACTTGTTAAATAAATTTCATATAGAAATTACGAAATTTGTAAACATGATTGAGGTCGCATTTTTAAGAATATTTAGTTCAAAACTGCTACAAAAACCATTCGTACAAACATCTCGGGCAAGTACATAAATGGATATGAACGGACTGGTAGTTTCAAAATGGCGGCGGACAAAATTTACTATAAGCCAGAGCTTAAATTTCATAAAAAACATTTTAAGATTATAGATACGATTTGTCGCTACAACTTTTGTTTGAAGTATTTTTTTCAAAAAATTAAAGAAAAAAACTGGGTCTGCGTCGGACCAGACGGTGGAAGTTATAGGTACTTCTGTGGCTATTCGCACACACCCACACACACAGATAGGATATATAAATGAAGACATTTTTCTCTGTTATTCAATATATTTCTCTTCAATAGATTAATATGAATGACTTCATTAATATACAATAAACCTATATATTATTATCATTATCAGTAATTTCTTCTCAATCTTGTAATCATATACATACAGACAGGCAGCTGAAAATCAATACCATAGGAGGTATTACCCTTACGTATTTGTGTACCAAGTTTGGTGTTAATCGGTTAAGTATTTTCCGAGTTATAGTGTTGACAGACAGACAGACAGGATGATCAAAACAATAACCACCTCAAAAATATCGGTATTTAATAAGGAAATTTGTTATATAATATAATTATATAAAATTTCTCTAAAAGCCAGAACGTACAAAAAAAGTAGACGAAAACGTATAATCGACGATTTCTCTCACTTCTAGTGTGACGCGGTTTCTCGAGCAACACATCATACCAACGAGCCCAAAGAAGTATAACTTCAAAAATAATTAAAATGAAATTCCGTGAATTTTATCTATCATCTGGCTACGAGCCTCTTGTAGGTGCGTTTCAGATTATCTTATAGGAAATACACTATGGATCTACCTTGTTGATCACTTCGACTCCAATTCATAGAAGATGTGTCTTCCATTCGCTGCCAGAATAACAAAATAACAACACATTATTTGATAGACTCAGAAATAAATATTTTCTATTCAACTAGTCGTGCCCTCCCATTGACGCCACGCCTCTGTGCTACGCCGCGCTGTGCTATCCGATAAGCCTATTGCGGTTGAGGTAGGTCGTGGCTAGTGCTGTTATCGGGCGGCGCAATAATAATAATAGCATGATGTTGTGTGTTTCAACTCTAGCTTTTCATAGTTCAAACGCCAAACATAAAACGCAAACACACACACTCATTACCTAAGTTAACGTTTCCAATGTCGTGCAACAATCCTCATATTTTAACGATTCTGTTTGTCGAGACTAAAAATAGATGCGATAGCGCGCAAACGTCATAGAAGTTGAGAGAGTAGTGTTATTATATTGTTATTGAGCGTTCGTTCGGCTTGTTTTCGAGAATACGGTGATTATATGTATATTAATTGATAACTTTCCAGTTGTGTGTTCAATAAAAATGGTCAACAGAAGCACTCTGTGATAGCAGCACAAAGAACTGAATCAAGCTTCTATTGATGAAGTTTTTATAATATTGATTCGATAAGCTGTGTTATGGCTTCTGGAAGCAATTATTTTGCTATCGGCTTTTGTTTTACTGACTTGACTACTGAACTTCTTAGTGGACAATGGCTGAACAAGGGCTTGTAAAAGATGATAATAGAGAACCATTTCAATTATCTGGTAATGTCAAACCATAAAAGATAGATTAATTTTTAATGGGATTTTGAACTCATTTCTCAATCACTAAAATGATTTATTTTATAAATATTATCCGTCATTGTGGCTTACGTAGTTACTGTCATTTGGATTGTATCAGTATATAAAATGTTCTCGATCAAGTTAGTGTCTAAACGCAATTCTGCATTATAAATATATGTGGGGAATTAGTGGAAATTTTATTATTAGAAATTAATAAAAATAAACGCTATTGTTTATGACAATGATTATCTGTTAGCTGTTAGAGAAACCGGTTAATTGTTGAACTGGCCAAGAAAGATTCTGAAGAATTTTGAAATTGTATGTGGATGATAAAAGTACAACTCACGGCATGAGTACTAGTAAAAGAAAGCCCATTTATATAGATATCCCATTCCGGAAAAAACCTTAATGCCCATATTTTCTTTTATTTCTATTTGTTTCTTGAACCTTTCTAAACGCGTCCAAATCACTAAGCCCTTCCAGGGAAGTTGTGCTCTGGAAATATATTCCCGCTGGTTTCCCGACGCCTTGTGATTCGAGGAGAATGGAAAATAGCCAAGTATTCGAAAGTGCACGCGTCTTATCACCGTTGTATCTCGCTCTCTTTACTGATCAAAGTTGGTAAGTGTTATTTCCATATCCCATTGACCGTTGTCGATTACAATTATCGATTACATTGGCGGAGAATGTCAATGAAAAGGGTAATCGCAGTTGACAACGGTCATAGGAATATGGACATTTGCCTGCATCCACGCGCTCTCCTATACTTTAACCAGTCAAAAAAAAACAAGAATGAGGATACCCGTTTGCCCAAGTAGAAGTTGGCAACCAACCACTATTCATTTGACTGGACTACCTATTAGAAATCTTTTTTTTTTCAGTATTAAATCGAGGAATCTACACGGTAGTTACTGGTTCAAGTACATGCTCCAGATATTGGAACCTTGTAGATACGGCTTCAGTTGACAAGCCAGTTGCTACTTTCTCTATTGTTATTTTTTTTTGGATCTGGAGGCTATTGCCTGGCTGCTTGATCCACACAAAATTAGCAGGCAAACATAAGAGTGTTTGTATTTTCGTTCATTTTTCGCATGAACCGACTGCAGGCTGAATGATACTCTGTGGGGCCGAACGAATAGAGAACTTTTCGTAAAGGAACTGTTGCCAACATACGACAGTGAATTAACAATATTCGACTAACTGAGTAACCAAGTCAACTTGTTTCGAGATATTGTGGCACAACTCCAAATTGAAATGTTTTCTATATAAATTTCAGGACTCTTATTTATATGCAACATCACTCTTCAAAGGTGACCAAGTTTATATTTTCATATGTTGTCTTGTCACAATACACAATGTTTGATGTGTTTATGAATATCAACTGAGGAAACAAGTTGCTAGTAGGTAGCTGCCCAAGTTATTTTGGTTCCAAGCTTATACATCGCGATTGCAATAATTTTTTTATCTTCACTATTTGATGATGCTCCATTCAAACTTGATACGGCAATAAGCAGGAAATATTAAAAAACTGGATAAACTACAAATTATAGAATGATAAACAAAGAGAATATTAAAATATTCAAAATTAGACAAATTGAATCAGTATCAACGCAACATCTCAAATAAGTGTATTTATCTATAGATGGTTAGCAAATTAATATGACCAATGAACTGGGTATATTTATGATCATGATGGTAAGTAAATTCAATAATGGGAGAGATTTAAGCAAACTCAAATGAGAAAACAAAAAATATATGCCAAATTATTCATCTCTACCATGGAAATCACAGATTCATTTATTTTTATTCAACACACATTGATTGATTAAATTTAAATATATTGATTATTCTATACACGTCAGTGTCTAAATACGGTTTTTATCGATTGTTTTCAACATCAATCGCTTTTCACAAAGTCAATAACACACCAAGAATCTCACAGCCATGATATATCATATTGAAAACGCTGCTCGTTGGTTCAAAATCAAAATGTATGATTTTAACGGTACATTTGTCAGAAATTGTGATTGGCCACGTGAAATTACTTGATACTAGAAGCTAGCTAAACGTCAGCATGAAATTTTATTTTCATATACGAATTCATACTATGAAATAATCTATTCTTTAAACTCCTATACGAATGCTGTAATCCACAAGACATAATATTATCATTTATTCCATTCGAAATTAATTTCGTCGTTGTGTCACACGGCGGCGAATCGTATCTATATATCTCTCTCCGTTTAACTCATAAAATAAACAGAAAGACTCACCAACCGACAGCAGGCAGTTCAATGCACTTGCAAGTCTATTAATATGTGATAGTATTGGTTGCTACCACACCTAAGTCAGGTTAACATCAATGATTCAAAGGCCGAAGCTATTCGTCTGACTTATTGGGATAACCGCTCCTTGACGCGGCAGCGTATTTCGTGTTTATATGCTCTAAGTTGTAATATCTTAACAGAAAATTACCACCATTCAAGTGGCATTAGCACCTCCAGTTTGCTCTGAAGTTGGAAAATACAAGATAGGGTAGAAACTTTCTTTTTAACTACCATTGGCATTTGGTGTAATCTAACTCCATCCAAGATGGAAGGTTTTTATGCAGCCTAACCTGTATTCATTAAACTCAGTAAAAAAGGTCGCCATTACCTAATAGATTCATTCGTCAGTAAGCCAGGTACCCAGAGGCAGGGAAATATAGCTTTTTGATTGCAATAAAATACAGATTTGTTGATGTAAAAATTGCGAGTAATGTCGTTTTAATATTTCTGTGAATAAAATTCTTTCGATTACAATTTAAAAAATTATAATCCTATAAATTTAGAAAATGAACCTCTGGTCCACCTGATTTCGCGAAGAAAAAAATCCACTGAAACACTTCTTATCTGAAAATTCGTAAAATTATATATATATATATATATAGAATTTTAGCGTACTTGTATTGAAAATTACGCATTTTATTTAACCTCTTAGAATATCAAAGTCCGTTTTCAATATCATAACCGAAAAAGAGTCTAGTTCTATGACCAACTAATTTATAATTTTAAAACTGTCTAAGTGACAGATTCCATGCGTCCTTGTTTTATTCTATCAGAAATATGCAATAATTTCCCCTTGTTCTACAGAAAAAAAATAAATATTTTGCACTTTTTACTGTTTCTGCAGTTCCATTTTGATATGAACATTTACTCACTGGTAGAATAATTTAACTTCTTATCTATGAATCCTACTTCAAAACCCTGGGCAGTTCGGATACCTCCATTTAAATAAGAGAGATTAATAAATTATGATAATGAAGGAATACGTCAGAAATGTTTTCATTATCTTAGTTTATTACACTCTCTCTCTTTTGGAAATGGAGTATAGTAACACATAATAGATAGGTCAGTCAGGCAAAAACTCATAAAATATTTACTTCTCCTATGACATAATCCATATGAAAATTTAGCATTCAAAAATAGAAACGAATCACAACAGTCTATCAATAGGTCGTTTTAAAACTACACATATCTCGAACCCCCCATTCAGTAGGCCTATAATACAACTTGTCTTTTCCAAACAAACTTCGGTAGGTATAACTCCTACTTCAAATCTATCTAAAAATAGAACCGTACACGCCTCACTAATTATAAAACCAAATATAGGTATACCATGTTGCATTATACTAACAAATAAAACAGAAATCATTGACTGTTATTTATTTCACAATTATTAAACTGTATGATGTTATGCGCTTCTTCAAACTCCTATAATATAAATAGACATTCAAGGCTGAGGTACCTACCAGATTGCGCCTACGCCTTTTGTATGCTTTGACATTCATACATGCGGTCAAGGTCACGCAAGTCAATTACTAATACAGTCTAATATTATAAAACTTTATAATGTATTGCATTCGGTAGAGTTGATTTTTTATGCTTACGTATGCTCCAAAATAAATAATGTAATCTTCACCCGAGGGGGTTCTATTTATGCACCATTTTGAAACCACATCACATTAGATTATTTAAACATGTTTCTCAGACGATCTGTGTTTATAAATGAAATTTATTTAAAATGATGTGTTTATATAATTCACTGTTTTCTTTGGTATGCGATGTCAACACCCCATTTATATAACTCAGAAATATAAGTCCCTGTTGTCAATTGCAATAAGGAAGTATAGGTAGCCAGCCATAAGAATCCACAGAGAAATCTGATTGGCGCTTGTCTCAACTGTTATGTTAGTTCAGGCAGCATGCCAGTTTTTGTAGTAAATACATAAAAATAATAGCGGCACAATTGTGGCCAAGTCGATTTACTATCCATTATGTCAAATAAATAATTAAGTTGTATTCTGTAAACATAATTGCGGAAGTACATTTCGAATAGAAGTAGACACAAACATTGTGTGTTGTAGTAAAAATCACATGTGTTATTTTTATCATTTTCATTTCAACATATTTCTTAGAAATATTGCTACGCTTTGGTATTTGATTAGTAGAGCTTGAATTCTGACAGAGGTATCTTCTCTAATTCTAAAGTAATTACATATTTGCTGAATATATTTCACTAAATATCCTCAATCGTGATTGATATATATTTATATTAATTTTTTTTAGAGCGCCGTCTTTATGGTCAGTGTTATTGAAATAATTGTCAAATTATTGTCGCTAAATGCAAGACTTCTGCCGGTATAATTCAAAAAATTCGAGCAAATACATGTTCATGTTTGCCACATTTTCTCGCATTGGATCCAGAAACCAGCAAGGCTGAAACAATATCGGCAAAGCTTTGGTACCTCAAACGTTGAATAAAATCCAGATTGTCTATAATTATTACATCAATAATAATAAGCGCTATTACTATTATTATTATTAGATTCAATTCTAACACGAACGTTCTGCTATAATTGCGCAGTGTTATAAATATCATTCCTAAACGTTTTATGTAATTGCGCAAGATGAAATATTGTCAGGATATATTGACAATAAATATAATAATTGTACGCCTAAGGGGGTATCACTCTATAATAGATATGTTTTTATAATCTTCATTGTCATATAAACGTTATTGGATTTGTCAATATACCTAAGATAAGATTAAACCGGAAATTATTGTGTAATTCTATTTTTAAACCAATGCAAACAAATACCTTGACACAACATAACGTTTAGACGCATAAAGCGAAATAGATGATATAGTAACCTTGATGTTAGGAATCGGGTTTGTAAAACAGTGGACGAGGTTATGAATTCAAGGTTATGTTTGTTTATAAACGAAATGCTTATTTGATTCACAGAATTTGCGCTTATCCATGAAAAATCACTAAGCGTTATGTATGTGGCTCATAGTACTACTACCATTCATTTGAAATACAGTTGGTTCACTTTTTTTTGAGTATGTTATATGTAGGTATGTCTGAATTATTAGAATAAGCCTTGGAACTTTAAAACATTACTTGGAGTACCTAGATCGAATTACCTCGATAAGCGTACATTCTACTATAATAATATGAATTGGTAATCATGAGATTTTTTTATCTTCATTATTTTGAAATTCATGAATTCTGTGATTACCAAATTTTTGCAAGTATATCTCAACTCCATCAGAAAATATTAAACGTAAAATATTAAATTGGGAAGGAATTATTATTATCAACTTATTAAAAGAAAATAGAAATAAATTTTCTTCTAATCCTATTTCCTTGAAATTTGAACAGCTTTTATCTCTGGAATCTCTAAAATATCATTAATCTAAAACTCTGCCTTAACCAATGAAAGTACATGAAGAATAAAGTAAATATATCGTAATTTCTTGAATGCCATTAATATAGAATTTCTGTATTGGTATTTGAAAAATTCCCTATATTAATAAATACTCTCCAATAATCTGTATAAAAAGTGTATCACGAAGATACCATTCGAATAAAGCTTAGAGAAAAAGTCCGTCATATTTTCATCGATAACAAAAAAAGATGAATTTTATGAATTGCATAAGGAATCTCCTTTAACGAACGTTCCTTGCAATCTAACAAGTTTTTTATTTTGTGAAAAATGTGGTATGTTCAAGTAAATCAAGGGTATCGTTAAAATAAATTTCGTAGACACCGTTTGCAAAACTTGCCAAGAAGTTTTTAAGCTGCCATTTGCGAAAATCTGTAGGTATATATAGAGGTCCTTTTTATTGACTTTTTTTTCAGTGTATAGCAAATCCGATAGTCGACGTCAGTTATTTGTTCGATAATTAGCTCCAAGTTGGTTGTTTCGGATTTTTTAATTAAAGTCTAGAAAGTTGCCAGCATTTATTAAAAGTCGGAAAGGGGGATTTAGTACGTAGAACTAATCAAAAATTTATGATTCCTCTTCTATTCAGTTTTTGAATTTAACTTTGTTTTCTTTTCCTTTACTTCTGGTATTATTGATGTATAATTTCTAGCTTCTAGACGATTGAATTATATCGTCATTAGTGCATTCACCGTGCTGTCCCTCTGTCTGTCTGTCATATATATTATCAGAAACTTATTGAAGTAGAAGAATGAAAATTGCCATAAATGTAAAATCAGTTTCAAAAATGCATCGCAACTTTTTGTTGACAATTTTTTTTTCTAACCGAGTATTAAAACACCATTTCGAAGGTGATGTCCGCAAGCATATGGTCTGGTTTTACTGACAGAAGAATAAGAAATCTTCTAGTGTTAATTGATAAACATCAGAGAAATAATTAGTTTGAATGCTGTAAACTGGATGTTTGAAGGTTCTTTTTTATTCGGAGTTGGCAGTTTTTTTTAGACGAACCTTGAACTTGACCGGTCGATGGAAACGTTGGTTGCACCGTCCCATGTAAATTCCATCGGTAATCAATGGGGCATTCTGAAAGGGTTGTCACCCGACGCAATAACTTTGGGACCGCTGTACGACGTGTAGTAGGTATTACAGCGTACGCAATGCAGGGACCCTATGGGCTCTCCACTAGGGTCATCCCGGCCTGCCTGCGCCCTCGTCCAAGGTCGACCAAGGTCATTATCAATTCAAACAACAGCGACGCCTGCTGCACCACAGCAGAGTGTTTAATTGGGGGTTGTATGCAAATTATTGATCGGTATATGGATTTGACTGAGTGGTTTGAGGTGATGACAGGGTGTGGCCATTTTATGTATTGTACTTATACACGGTGGATATGTCTCTATTAGAAAAAATGATCTTTCTATAAAAGGAAGCAATAGCTGATAGAAACAATCACTATCGTTGTGACCCGCGAAACCTACATTTTCAAATTCCAAATAGATCTTCAAGTCAATAACGAGTGAGATATTTAACAGAAGGTAGAACTTGATATTACTTACTTATAGCTTTGGTTGGTGATTACAAAATGAGCACTCAATTGTTAAGTGTCAAGAGATGTTTGTGTACTGATTGATATTCTTGAAATCCACTATCTCCTTCCCAAAAAAATCCTTCAAAGGGGTGGAGAGGGCAATTGGATTTAACAGTATTGAAAAAACAACATTTCTGGCAATAATTAATAATGGACATTTAAAATAAAATCATGGGCTTTTGAGTTACAACACCAGGAATGCGCATAATTGCTGTCAAATTTGAAATAACTATTTTTTACAAAAGCTAGGACCGACTTGAATTAGATGGTGCTATGAATATTAGATAAAAATATTAATTTTACTGGTTTCGGAACTATTGAAATTTTTCATTCACAGAAATTTGCCTGCGAGCGGTAGGACAGTCGTGTGAGTGGACACACCAGATTTTTCTAGTTACAATTCGACTTGATATTTCAAGTAAAATCAAATCCATTGGACATTTTTGTACGTTTGATGGAGACGTGATTGAAATTTTTGTGTACCTGGTCATTGTAAATATTGTAATATTCAAAGTAATTACCACAAACGCTCTAAGAATATTGTGCTGGATTTATCATTATCGAAAGTTACCTACCTATACCTACAATATTCTCCATGTTAATAATGATCTTAATTTTTTCAAGACCCTGACCTGCTCAACGAAAAGAGTAATTATTCCTCGTTCAATAATCATGTTCTATAGTTAGACCTTGATTTGATTATATATACATAAACTTCAATTCAATCATCTACTCATTTAATCTAAATGCAGTTAGGAGAGCAAGCACAAATAAATATATGTATGTATATATACATTACTTATCTTCTTTATATGTATAAGTACTTATATATGATTTGCCATGACCTCAATTCAATTGTAATTCATCCGTTCTCCATTTAATTTTATACATATATGCAACGGCCTAAAGAGCACAAGTATTAAGTGTCAAATGGAACTAATTTGATTACAATTTGAGATAAGAGGTGGTTAATTTGTCTTGATTTATAATATGTTCTTTCTCATCAAGATTAGCTTCTACGTTCAAAAGGTTTCGTTATCAATTTAAAATAGACTCAATACCTGTTTCATCCTATAGTTATTTAGATCCAATATGACAATGGCAAATCTACCCAAAAGAACAAATACAAACTCGAAGAAAAATACAATGTTCTGGATATTTCAGTCAACCGTCATGATTCAGTGCGGATTTTATAAAACTGTCTATTAACTGTCTTTTAAAATTTGGGAAACCTGAGCGTTATGCTCAACTATGGAATCGATTGAAATGTTCACTTAGATGGACATAGATAAAAAAACTTCCATGATTTAAAAATAATATTTGGTCATCATCATTGTCGTCCTTTTAGCTGGATGTCGAGTGTCATAACCACTAGACCATCGAAAGAAGAAATATTTGGTATTGTATTGTTTAATTCTATGTAAAATTCACCTATTTATGTAATGCCGAATTTTAAAAAATGTGTCCAGTTCAAAACTGTTCGTGTGCTTGTGTGGGAAAGATAGGTTATGTTTATACATCTCAGTAATTTGCAAAGGATTTGAGTGACGGCTATAGACCAGGCTGGACAAAAAAATCGATACTTTCATAGTGTATGTCCTGGGCTAGGTATGATTTTATTTCCAAAAAGGGGATGGAGAGGATTGTTTTCGACAATCAAAAAGTTGAGACGGCTTAAATAAGAGATTCCATTTCCGGAAACGTTCATGTAGAATATTTTTAAAAAACTTCAATGGTTTCAGAGTTAGAGAGTTAAAAAAAGGTATATCACTGTATATGGTTGAAAATTTTCAATGTTTTTATAGGGTAACTTAATGTCATAACTTTAAATTTAAGAAGTAAATCCAGCTACGCCTCTGGATTGTACTCAGAAAGTGTTTGAAGAATGTCAAAATAAATTTTCGATAACTTCACAAAAGAACAAGATATAAGAATGCGTCAAATATACACAAAATTGAATTTTTTTCGCCATTGTAGTTCATCTCAGAAATAGAGATCGAGACTGCGCCATTGATTTTTTTGTATTTTTAATAATTAACGATGTATCCTAGAAAGCATCGAAATTTGTCCACGCTTTATATATTTATTAAAAGTCTTGTATTTCATTTATTTGTGTTTAAATATGATATAAATAACTTTTTTCAAAAAATTAGGACCAGATTTATAAGTTGGTGCACTGAAAAATAGGAAGTAATATTCATTATTGTATTGGGGCTGATACTTGGTGTCAAAAGTATTCTACTGCCTTTTAACAGTTCGAAATTGCCAGTACCAATACAAGTAATATTATTTTTACATTTTTAAATAATTTTTATTACTTTCGGTTTTTTCTATTATAGATGGACTCCGCAGCGATTTCTCAGGCCCCATACGGTTTAGAGACTTTAAATATCTAATTCGTACTTAGATCGGAGGCATCTCGCCACCTGTTAAGCTTAACACTGATTCAAGTGTCATCCAACAATGATTGATTATATTATCTGATTCAAGCAAGATCACATTATTTCTTCAACATGGAACGACAATGTCGTACGTCAATGGAATTACGCACGAGCATGGAAAACCTAACCTTTGTTTACACTTTACACGATTACCTAATTTTGTGTTGTGGTAGATAAACAGTAATTTGTTATGGAATAGCTGACAAACAGATATACATAAGTATAGTTCAAATCAAGATCAGGGGAGATAGCAGTTGTACTCATCGCTACGGTTCAAATCTTAAATGTCTAATGAAAAATATTTTTTTTTTCCAAACATTTCATGTGTTCAGTTCACCAACTTAAATCGCCGGTCCTAGTTTTCAGATAGAGATAAACTAAATTGTTAAAACAAAAACTAGCTATCCTCTTTTGTTTTCGAGTTATAATTTTCTTGCGTATTTAATGCATGCCTCTTTCTTGTTCATTTCTGAAGTTGTCAAAAATTTATTTTGTCATTCTTTCAGGTTATGAAATAAACTTGCCCTATATTTCTAAGAACAGTACAATCAAGTGAAATAATTTTTCGACTTATATTTCTAAGAAGCTGATGATTTAATCTATTAAGTTTGAAGCCGAAGAAAGGAATACATATGTACATCGAGTCGAGCATTCTGCCAAATGAATATTCGAAACATAATAGGTACATTTCATGCATCACTTATTACGTAAGACGGCTTCAAGAAGCCGGCTAAGTTTCATAGGTATGGAATAAAAAGCAAAAACGACATAGACTGGTCGCACTTCCCATCTTCTCTTTCTCCTATTTGACCTTCGCATTGTTTGGTGCATGAAAATAGAAGGCAGTGGAGCATTAGCGCGTAGACCGGATGACCTTGGAGTGTGTTGCTTTAGCAGAGAGCTTAGTGAAGAAGTTGCGGTCTGCACGCCGAGGAAATGGATTTCTGCGAAATTTTTTTCGTCGGTTTGCAATGGTCTGGTGACTTTAAATTAAAGACCGTCATGGACCTGAGAAGGTAGTCGCGTTCATTGGAATGATGGTTGTCTTTTATGTAATATTGTTGCCTATATTTAATATCCTCCTCTCCAAAATCTTTTAGGTTTTCACTTTTCATTGCTGTTTAAAAACAGATTTAGTTTTATTCTCGCAATATTCCTTTATAATTCCAGAAACAATATAGATAATATATTATTCAGGGGTCGTAGATTCCCTTGCAAACGAAATTATAACTGTAGTTGAGTGTAGACTATGGAAATCGGAATAAGAAGTCCTAACCTATGATATCAATTGCTCATATTCGGGTGATTTTCAAAATAATTGTTTATTTGCCCATTCGAGGGCTAGGGAAAGTGAGTAGTGAGTATATTGTTTTTTCAATTAGATCACGAACTTAGGTAAAAGTAGGATATAAAGTGGCGGTGGTTATCAAATAAACAAAAATCCCTTTTGGAAAGAAGATTCATCTAAGTATGAACAATTCATATCTCAGATCAGACCGAGATGCCTACAACTTTACCAAACTTTAGGTACTTACGTAGGGTGATATTTTAATTATGATTATCAAATTAAGAATTAGTTGAGGTCCACACTGAAAACGCAGTGAATCTAAACTTTAAATTAGATGAAGACTACCTAGTGTTAAATGAGTTTTGAATTAGGAATAATTTCTAATATTTTTATTATATTTTGAGCTGCTACCATTCTGAATTGGAATGGTAAATGCGGACCAATTACTAACATACAATAACTAACTTTTTACTGGGAAGTTGAAAATATATATTCTGTTAAGTATGATTTCCTGAAAACTGATTACATTACATTACATTATCTTTTGTTGTTTGATTAGAAGTTTTGTCTATTGTTTATTATTATATGACTTACCTTCTTCATATCTAATATTTCGACGCTATTTGATGAATTCATAGTTGTCTACTTAGACAACCTCGCCAAGAATATCACACAATGAATTTCAATGTCATGCTGTGTGCGTTGTCTTCTGCATAATATTATGTTATTATAAATGAACGGTTTTCCATTTATACCATTGTTGCATATTATAATAAACATAATAGGCCATTATGTTAGTCAAACAAAAGCGATGATATTTGAATAATAAGATTACATACCTATTTTGCCTATGTAATGCAGATACTATTTTTAGGAGAAGGTCTTTTATTGATAATTCATCCTGTCATCTTGTTCATCAAGACGAACACTTCCTGATATCTTTTTCTATGCTTTTTAAGGCCAGTCAGTAGCCATAGTTTTTAGGTAGATATCTTTTTGTATAGTCGTAATTTAGAGGATTTTTTTCTCTAGAATATTTCCAGAACACATTGTGATATCGACTTCTGCTCAGTTTCATTTGAAGGCAAGTTACATGAATATAATCTTTCCGGTTTGCAGAGAAAATCGGTGCCTCGAATATTGTGAGAACAATAAATACTGTTATGAAACGAAAAAACTCCTAAAAATTGTTAAAATCTAAAATGTATGTATTGTCATCTGGAATATCTTGTGTTAGTGATAACGACACCTATTTGTTCAGTAGATCGTCGCAATCATTCTAATTTTTTTTACCTTTTATTTGAAAGGCACAGAGCAATCTATATAATGTTCTTCTAACTGTTTCTATTTATTCTACTATTATTTACAATCGTTTATTCAGTTGCTCCCCTATTGCATTGTAGTAATCGCAAATGTATTCATACCTTTTCAAATATATCGACGTAGATGTAGCCGCCGCCTTGCTTTTTTTACACTACTACCGCCGTATAAATTCGCCGGAAAGATGTTTGTATTGAAATTTCAATCGTAAAATCAGATTTTGGAGTCCATATATATATATACAATTTTGTCTTCCAATTTCCCGGTGATGGCGAACTGTGCGATCGAGTGGAAGGAATTTTGCTTATAGACGTGTAGCATAACAGAATGAAAGAAGGAAAAAAACGTCTTCATATTCAGAAGAACTCAATCGGATTGTTCGGATCAAGAGGTCTTGTTCTCTGGAATAGCATTAGGATAATAGAGGTAGCACAACCTCAACAAGGTATCGACGGAAATTCAGTGTGTTGTTTTGGTGGTTGAAACAAATGATGTATCCTTGAAATTTTCCAACTTGCAGTGTCGTCTCCATGGCTTTTTACTCGTTTCAGCTTTATATATTTCTTATGATAAGTGAAGGTTAGATTGAAGACTTTTTTTGTAAATCTGATAAATATCTCAATCTCAGTTATAGAATCAGTTTGTCAATTCAGTGTAAATTGTGAGAGAGTCCCTATTTTTGACCGATGAACCAAACGGAGGAGGTAGACAATTCGACTGTTTGTCTGCATGTTTTTTCGTGTTTGTGTTCCGATTTTCATGAAATCGTCATTTAACATGTCCTTCCCCCCAAAAACTTACCTCAAAGAAGGTGCAGAAAAATTAAAGAAGAGACCATATCCGGCAACGTAATCATAGATTTCCGAGTTACATCAGTAGTAAAGTCTGAAATATGTAAGATTTCGCTAGGTGCTGGGTACAATTATTTTCAAGAATTGAAAATATGAGACGGTCAAATTTAAGAAAAGATTATAATATATAGCAACATTTACATTCGACATTTTTCAAAAAAATGTACGGTTTCCGAGTTACAGCAGTGGTTCTGAATAAGGAACGTATTATCTCATTTGCATGATGTGATGCCTAATGTTAGACTCAAAAGTGTGAAATAAATATTTTTACAAAATATTGGAACGTATATATTAGTTGGTACATTGAAAAATACAAAATAATATTAATTCTATTCATTAATTCTACCTAACTACAACTCTACAACCTCAAAATTACCAGTACCAATAGTAATAGAATTGATATTATTTTGTAATTTTCAGAGCCCCAACTAATAAAGTCGGTAAAATTTTTTTGAAAAAAAAAATATTTTCACGAATAAATAAAAACTGACAATCTTAACATGGGCATTTTTTATCAATGTACCTACATTTTCATTCAGTGCCGTTGTCTTTTTTATCTTGAATTCATAAGAAATTAAACAACTTTTCAACATAAGCGGCATACAGATTAATTTACTAGGAGTGAGTACTACCTTCCATCGTAGGCTCATTAAACTGGTCATCATTGTTTATGACATGGCAACTAACTCCCATCTTACTCTGGCAAAGACATGCTGAGAAATCTTTTTCTCATTTTCAATAGCCTACTTCGAATTACTTTTTTTCGGATTGCTCGATATCTACTTATTTTTATTAAGTATTGACAAACATAACATAAAAAAACACTATTCGTAAATATACTTCTGCTCTTTCGTATATCTGTCTGGCTACGAAGCAAAGATCTATAGTCGTTCTACTCTGCTTGTTTATCACCACTTCTTTGATCTCTCTTCTTTATCTGCCGCTAATAACTTGTATTGTCCAAACAATTCTAATGTACCATCGTTATTGCTAATATATTTGAATGTTTTCGACGCGTTTGCTAGAAACCTTTCTATATTATAAAATAATACTAGATTGAATTTTCTCGGCTCATTTATACTTTTTAATTTACTGACGAAAGTCTCCTGATATATATCTATATCTATATATAATATGTATCCATCCCTCTTATACGATATATACCTACCCGAATGTCTGCTTCATCTCCAGCCCTGTCACACAGACTAATATCTATTTCCGTTTTTTATATATATATATATATAACTTCACCTCAGTCTCGCAGAGTTCGTATCGAACTTATAACTTGAGGAAAGGAGAATAACAAGAAACATAAGAGACCTCTTTGCCCTTTATCGAATGGCTGGATTTGACTGATGTGCGTCATGGGATTTCAAGTGTATTTTTGATATTTCTGGCTTCTATATTATACTTTCGAAGACTGTTTGCATTCAGGCAGAGACAAATTCATAATGAAAGAAAATATTTGTTGTTTGCTTCTCACGAAAGACAGTTGTCATATCGATTTTTGTTGCTCTGCTCATTTATGTATTTTGAAAAATTTATCATTCATAACTGAAAAGAAATCTTCTTTGATGGATTTCTAATATAATCCCATTATAATTCAGCAGTGTTACATTTTTGGGTTGTTTGAATCTTTTTGAAAAATGTACCGAAATATTAACGATGTTTCACATCTCAGCTAAATATTAGTTATTGACTTTTTATGTCTGTCTGTGGAAATATATATCATTTTGTGTTGTAGTGACAGCTTGGCTTAATGACAGCCCTGTTTCCCTTTTGCTTCTTACAAATACAATATGGTAACTTTTTTTTTCATTGAAGCATTAAAATCCATTAGAGGGTCACTCACAGTCGAATGAAAGTCGAAAAAATTCTTGTTTTTGTACATCCGACGAACAATGTTATCCCCAAAGGGCTATTAAAAGGTTTTTAGTGTTGTGTGACCGCTACTGAGAGCTGACAGATATTCGGCTGGAAAAAGTGATAAAAGTTGCGAGAGGGTGAAAGAAGAATATAACTTAGTAGAGCTATCTGTTACAAATCAAAATCTTTTTGGCAGTATATTTGCCCATTTCCACTTTATATCGTCATGCGATACTCCTAAAGGGAAGGTGATTAGGGTGACTGATATAAATTACTGATAATAAATACTTTCTCGCTAAATTTGAGATAAATGTATTGATTAATCATTTTATTATTTTCACAGAATTGGTGGTGGAGCAAATGGCATCTTCACCAGACGACTAGACTTCAGCTCTTTCAATGCTCTTCCAAAGAACAAACTCAACTCCTATCAAATAAAGGTAGGCATTAAATATCTTCATATTATGTATATTTTCTACAGTTTCGTTGAATTGTGAACCATTCTCTATTTTATACTAAAAAAGAATTAAGTCACTATCATTTTGGTTGGTGTCTTTCCTTTAGAACTTTAGACAATTCAAATACATTGACTTTAATAACATTATTAACACCCATGGTTTTAAATTATATATATAAAAACATGTATTTTTTATACATTTGGTTATCAGTAATTATTACATTTTATTGTGAAAGTTATCAGATTGAGTTGAAGAGAGTTAGTTAATTATTATCTAGGGAAATCTTACATATGTCAATATATACCGGGTTATATCATAAAAAATATTGACTTTGTAAAACTGACTTCAGCATTCTTATTCTGGTACTTTTGACTAACCCGATATATACGTGCATTTTTCATAGTAAACTTGCACCTAATTTGTTGATTGTTTTTTTTATTTGAACGTACACTGCTGAGAAATCCAACATTTCTCAACAAAATCTCCTTCATTTAGTGGAATTTTTTCCAAAAGTCCAAAATTTCATATTGTAAAATCAATTTTATAATTCAAACATTTTGAAACGTTCAAATAATGAAAATACATCTTTAATGTTTTTGTTTATTAAATGAAAAAGAATATAACTGTATTCTATTGTTAACACACGTTTAAGAAGTATGATCATTATTTCTGTTTTTAAAAAAATCGGCTTAGAGAGTATCGCATTGGATAATTGAAATTCTCGTTCATATGGGGAAGAGAAGGTTTTTGGAAATTGAAAAACAAAAGGATTTTTTTTTCGAAATAGATAAGGCATCCGAGCTACGAAACTAGGAATAAATAAGACTAGTCTTTCAAAATCTTTAAACTATTGAATTTATAGCAAAATTTATATTAAGTTGCCGCCAGTGAATCATCAAGCAAGTCATTTTTTGAGTTTTGGAACCACTCTAATAATACCTTTGTGTGTAAATCAATATCCTCTAGAATAAATATTTTTTACAAAAATTGGACCGACGTTATTAGTTGATGCACTGAAAAGTATAAAATAATATTACTTCTATTGGTGCTGTTACATTTGAAGTTGTGCTGAAATACGCTTGAATTTTTTAGTTGTTACCATTTTAACACCGATTTAACTCGAAGACCGTAACTCTAAGGAAAAAATGTTCATTATAAATGTTGCTACAAATAATTATATCTATCATGTAGTATCGAAAAATTTTTAATTTTCGAAAGAAATTGTCCTCTCCACATAGCAAAAATACATATTTAACATGCGTCTATCTCGAAAACCGTAACACTTTTGAAAAAATGTTCAGTTTAAACGTTTCCGGATATTGTCCTATCTTTAATTATACCAACTCAGATTTTCGATTTTTGAGAAAATTCGCCCCCACCACCCCTTCGGGGGCGTTTTTCGGAGGGAAGGAGATTTCGGATTTGCGTTTTTATGAATATGGGACCATTTTTCTAAATCCCCTTCTTTCAAATGAATCCAAAATCATCAAAATCGGAGATCGTTTACTATACAGGGTGTCCCACGGTCATGGCCTATTAGAAATTTCTGGAGAATGACAAAAGCTATCGATTTGAAAATTTTATGGCTTCTATTAGACATTTCAAGCTATCTTTGGAAAATATTTTCATAAAAAAATCACTTCTGGTTTTGCCGGAAGTAATAACGACTTTGTTATTTCAAATGGGATACCTCATATTTTGATACATTTTTGAATTCTACACAAAATTTTGAGTAAAATGGATATACTTTTCCCTATACTTAAAGTTAATAGTTTTAGAGTTATTTAATTTTATTCGTTAAAAATCGACAAATGCGAGTTGATCGAAAATATATCATAACTTTTTTGTTATTTGCTTGATAAACATGGAGTTTGAATTTTTGGAATCTCAGCACATTATTTCAAAGATTTCATTATGATTTTTCTTAATTTCCTGAGAAATTATTAGAGAAAAATCGATGTAAAGATGACTTAATTTCTAACGTTAATAACTTTCTTATTTTATCTATCTCTTTCATAGTTTTTTTATTGAAATTAATCACAATCATGAATCAAGAATACACAAATGCCGATCTGCTCAACCTTTCTGCAATTTATGGAAAGTGCAATAGGTTTGTCACGAGAACATGCAGGACGTTTAACGCCCGAAATCCGAATTTGCCGCCGATGACTGCAAGGAAATTTTGCCGGATTCAAGATAATTTTGTTCAATATGGCCAACAAAATGCTCCAAGAAATCGTATTCTTTCGATTTCCGCTGATGAAGCAATGCAATTAAATCTGATATCTTAAAAGTTATCGAACAATTTCAGATTTTTTCAAAAATTATTTTAATTATCTTAACTTTGGCATGCTACAGTATGTATTAAAAAACGAAAGAATACTAAAACAATCACAAATTTAATAATCTACACAAAAAATATTAATCAATAACCTAATCAAAAAAAAACATAACAATATTTTAAATGTAAATTTACAAGTGTTCAAAGTGCCCCCCATTTACTTCTAAACATGCAATAAGTCTTGATTCCACACTAGATGTTGCATTTCTTATTTCTGCGGGGTCTAGATCTGCAAAAGCATTTTGAACCCGATTTCTCAGGTCTTCTGTCGATTGCACTGGAGGACGGTTAGTATAAACTTTTTCTTTTATGACCCCCCACAAATAAAAATCTAGAAGCGTTAGATCTGGAGACCTTGGTGCCCAATTCCAGGGACCCGAGCGCCGAAACCACCTGTCCTCAAACATTTCATAAAGTTCTTCGGTAACTTCATGGCTGCAATGATCTGGTGTTCCGTCAAGCTGATACCAGCAGTTTATGGCTTCGTTAATTGGCAAGTCATCTACAAAGTCTGTAACGATGGTGTGCAATATTTCAAGATATTTTTCGCTGTCCAGCATTTCTTCGTAAATATAAAACTTAAGTGCGTTGTCTTTTATAAGAGCAAAAACGTTGAAACTGAATTTAACTTGAAACTTTTGTTCTTTCGTCAAATGTGGGTTTGCGTCTGCCCAGAAATGATTATTTTTTGAGTTAAAGATTCCTTCTCGCGAAAATTTGGCTTCATCTGTCCAAATTATTTTTTTCATAAAGTTTTCGTCTTCTTGGATTTTTAGAAGAAACATTTCGCAAAATTCTACTCTTCTAGGACCATCTTGGAGGTGTAGATGTTGAACTTGTGTGAACTTAAAGTCATGCATTTTGTGCTGTTTTAAAATTCTTTGAATTGACGATCTTGCAACACGTAAGTCGTGTTCAGCTCTTCGAATCGACGCTTGAGGGTTTCCGTAAAAGTAAGCCAATACGGTAATTTGTGTTGCTTCGTCAGCGGTAATCGGAGGAACACGATTTCTTGGAGCATTTTGTTGGCCATATTGAACAAAATTATCTTGAATCCGGCAAAATTTATTTGCGGCAAATTCGGATTTCGGGCGTTAAACGTCCTGCATGTTCTCGTGACAATCCTATTGCACTCTCCATAAATTGCAAAAAGGTTGAGCAGATCGGCATTTGTGTATTCTTGATTCATGATTGTGATTAATTTCAATAAAAAAACTATGAAAGAGACAATTTCTAATTTTACACTTTGACAATGATATAAATAAGTGTTAACTATGGTTCCCGTTTTGATGCGTTCCAAAGTTAAGGTAATACAAAATAATTGTTGAAAAATCGGAAATTGTTCAATAACTTTTAATCTATCAGCTTTAGATATGGAAGTGTTTACATCAATAGAAAGGTATTTTAATTTTGAATATGCTAGTGCAACAAAATACAGGGTGTTCTATTCAAAATAAGAAAGTTATTAACGTTAGAAATTAAGTCATCTTTACATCGATTTTTCTCTAATAATTTCTCAGGAAATTAAGAAAAATCATAATGAAATCTTTGAAATAATGTGCAGAGATTCCAAAAATTCAAACTCCATGTTTATCAAGCAAATAACAAAAAAGTTATGATATATTTTCGATCAACTCGCATTTGTCGATTTTTAACGAATAAAATTAAATAACTCTAAAACTATTAACTTTAAGTATAGGGAAAGGTATATCCAGTTTACTCAAAATTTTGTGTATAATTCAAAAATGTATCAAAATATGAGGTATCCCATTTGAAATAACAAAGTTGTTATTACTTCCGGCAAAACCGGAAGTGATTTTTTTATGAAAATATTTTCCAAAGTTAGTTTGAAATGTATAATAGAAGCCATAAAATTTTCATATCGATAGCTTTTGTCATTCTCCAGAAATTTCTAATAGGCCATGACCTTGGGACACCCAATATACAGTCGAATTGTATACCTCCTCCGTTAGGGGTTCGTCGGACAAAAATAAATAGAAATGACTTCTTTATATAATACACGACACAGTATTAAATAATGTTTACTCATTTGTTACAAAGAACAAAAATGAATGAAATAAAATACACTTGCACATAATGTGAAAAGCATTAAACTTGGATGTTATTGCCAAGATAATTATTTCTATTACTTTTACATTATATGTGTGTTGTTTGTATATAAATTTAGCTTGAGGAACCTACACGATACATTTTTGTAATTCTAGATACGAACAAATTATTTTAAAAGCATTTTTCTGTTGAGCATTACCAACTCATGTAGAATACATATCTACTGATTATTTGTAAACTAAACTATCTGATCTTTTTATTGTCCTCACGAGCTCCAAGATTGTAACAGTTGTTCATCGAGTGATTTTTCAATTTGAAGCATTTCCCACCCCTCTGTTGCACTCCAAATAGAATTGTCAGTTAAATATAATCGGCGATTTTTTTTCGCAGTAACAAACTGTTTTCAATTAAGTTTAATTTGCAGCAAAGGGTCGGTAATAGTCCATTTGATTGGACGAAATAAATGGGAATTGCATTGTCGTAGCTCACTCTCACGGTATTTTTTCTTCCTTTTTGTTCTTGTTAGCGTCTACCCTCTGTCGTTACGTTCCGAATTTTCGTCGACACAACTTGTAATTATTGGTAATTATTTAGTACTACAAATCTATGACATTCAGGTCCTTTTATTTATTCTAACTATACCCGTAGCTATTGCTTTAAAAGATTTGCGATTCATTTCTAACGAAGAATATTTTTGTATACAAAACTTTTAATTTCAAAATCTCCGTTGTCTGAAATCATCCCCAATTTTTTTCATATTTAATTTTTGAGGATTTAAATGAAGATTATATGCAAAAGAACCAAATAGGTATCTATAGCCGTTCCCTCGGGATCCCGTGGACTTATAGAAATGATAGGCGTTTGCCCAGTGTTCTAAATTGGACCGTAATTTAAATTTAAGTTTGAACAATATTGAGGTTCCTTTTCTGCATAATAACTATTTAAAAAGTTTTCACAACGCATGTCAAATAATGACTTTTATGGGCGATTTTTTTTTATACCCTGGGTTATATTATTACAATTTTCATAAGATCTCTTATTTTTTTAAATAAAATATAGCCCATGTTACTCACTGATAATGTAACTTTCTTTTGGTAAAATAATTTTTAAAATTGGTTAAGTAGTTTTAGAGCTTATCTAGAGACATATCAGAGATATTTGGTTTTGTTTATCCAACTTGATCTTCAGTGAAGTCTGTGTGGCCATCACATAAAACGTATTCTCAAGGCTGAAGCTATTATCACAATTTATATTTTCAATGAAACCGTTAAAAAACACAGCAAAAATAACTCCGGAATGAAACATGTTAGTTGTATTAGTATACAATATATTTCTCGATTGCCTCACCCATCAAAATGCATCGAGTTTTTTTTTCACCGAACAAGCATAGTGCCCGCTTGTGTCTAAAGTTCCGACACACACACACACCCCTCCCTTACAAAATAAATTCTACATAAAAACCGGTTTAATGCTACATTAGGTCACGAAAAGTTTCTTTGTGCATCGAATTGCAAACAAAAAAGCCAAATGTTGCCAAACAAACTGATAGTCACGAATGTAATTATCGATGAAGACGGTTGGTTCCATGGTAACTTCGTGGAACAGCTGTTTGGATGAAACACCATCATACATATTCTTGTCTGGATGGAAGTTTGAGAACTGCTTATAGATCATGAGATTTTTTGCGTATTTCAACCGTTAATATTTATGTCTGTTAAATGGGGGAAAAGTTGAGAAGTTTGATGCTCTTTTGCATCTTATTAGAAAAAAAATGATGACTTTTGATTATCGAGATTTTAAGTATTTTTAATCCTTTCTTTAATTTCTTTTGTAACGTGATCTGGAAAGCTTTCCAAAAATTGTACTGCTTCTTTGCAGTAACTTCTTCAGCTCTAATAAATGGTGTTCAAAAAATAGGTAAACTGCCGTTTCGTTTTATACAAACCATCACCAACTTGGTTTTTAACCGACTTCCAAAGTAGGAGGAGGTATACAAATCGGTTGTATGTTTGCCTTTTTTTTTGTATATCTGTTCGCGCATTTTGCATAGTAAACGTGCTCCGATTTTGATGATTTTTGATTCATTTGAAAGAAGAGAGTTGAGAAATCCTAAATCTCCTTCCCTCAAAAAACCGGGCTGGAGGGAGCAGTTTTTATTGAAAATTGAAAATCTGATACGGCAGAATTAAAGATAAAGATTTCCGGAAACGTTTGAATTGAACATTTTTTTCAAAAGAGCTACGGTTTCCGAGTTACAGCAGTGCTAAAGACTGTAATAGGTATGTTTATTTCCGCTATGTGGAGGAGACAACTTTTGGCGAAAATTTAAAATATGAGACGGCCAAATTAATGTAGAGATTTCATGTAGCAACATTTATATCTTTTTATATGGTTTCTAGAAAATGAAACTTTCCATGATTGATATTGGATAAACCATTTTGTACTGCTAGAAAAAGTTGCAGTGAAATAGTAATATCCGGTTTCGGTAGCCTTTCAGCGAACTTCACAAAACACCTCAAAAATCATTATTTCCTTAAAATGTAGAATACCAATGGAGCTATGGACTTTTAGTACCTAAATAATAAATAGAAGATGTTACCCATTTCTTGATCGTAATGGAATAGAAACCTTATCTTGGTTCATAGTATATTCGAATTTTTACGCGATGGACGATGAAACGCACGTACAGACAAACAGACTAACAAAATTGGATTTCGTGATATGTTTAGGTAAAATATAACCAACAATATTGAATACAATGTTCTCCCTAATCATTGTTATTTTCTCAAGAAATCGAATCACACTTGTTTTGAACAATTTTCCTTGTTCCAAAAAAGGGCGCCAAACGTAGGCGATACTTGAGTTGTTGATGCGCGGCATTTCGAAAGCATATACATTTTACACAACCAATATTATTCATGTTACCGAAAAAGGTATTAAATTATGAAACTGGTCATGCAATTCAAAATTAAGGCGATACGAGTCGCGTGAATGATGTTATATAATCAGATATTTTATTCATGAATTCATTTTTAAAACACGAATATATTTTTTGATTATTTTCTTATTTATATGTATATTTTGTTAAGGGCGTAAATTTATTTACTCAATCAACGTGTTAGATGTCATATAAAATTATAGGGCAATGATTTATATAAAGGGGTATTTTTGTTGCTATTTTAGTACCATTACTTTCATTGGCTTAACAATTTGTCATTTAGTATATTTTTTCCAGAAAAAAATCTAGAACTACCAAATTTACGTTTCCGACTGGGGTTGTCATCGGTATTTCTTGTTCATTTGGTATTCTTGAGACATATGTAATCGAAAGTAACAGAATTTTGCCCAGTAATAGAAAATAATCCTCTTCATACATATGTGAACCAATTCAGCTACATTTCAAAGAACCTGCTGGTTTAAGTTTCTATAAGCATTCTAATAAATATGTATTATTATATGCAGTTTTATTTCAAATTTAGTAGTTGGTATTAGATTAATGAAGGCCCAATGACAAATTCCTCACGTTATTTCAATCGAAAAAGTACCCAGGTCCTTTCTGAAGGAGTTAAAAAAAGGTTAAATATTATTTGTTTCACTTAAGTGGCTCGTTGTTAAGCGAGATCGTGACGTTTAGTTTCTTCATGTACAGTAATTATGATTAATAGCTGTTTTAGTATCTTGATGCTTGAATACTAATTTATTCTACTGACAGTTGCACTTCGTCTGCATTTCTAAAGTTTGTGTTAAACAGATAAATGGAAAAATAATGATCGTAGCACATCATCCATTATTTATTTGTCGTTATTACTGAATGCGTTGTAGTAGAATGCTTGGTTGTCATAATGAATATTGATAAGTTTCTTGGTGGTTTAAGAGTCATTTTTAATTGCATAATTATTTTATTAACTAAAATTGATTTTTTAAGCTATCAATCAGGATAAACAGCAACGACACCGCATATAATGTGTTATACTCCATTTGAGAAAGGTGTTGTGTAATAAATTATGATAATGAAGGGATCCATATAAGTGCCGTAGTACAAAAGAGATCCCTTCATTATCATAATTTATTACTCTACACCTTTCTCAAATGGAGTATAGAAAACTCTATAATTGTGTATAAAAATAAATATATATAGTCTTATTAGAATTTCCATTTTGAATTCTTTTAAAAGAAGTCAATTTTAAATGATCACCTCAAAACTATTGACTCAATCGTGCAAGTTCTTCAAATTTAACATTAACAAAATTAAAAGTAATCTTCAAGCGATGCACATTTATCTTTGAAATTAATAAATATATACTATCTCATATGTATAAAGGTAGAATAGGAAATTGTTACCTTCAAGAAGAATGCTTCAAATCAAACATTTTCTTGAGTTCTAGCTCTTTTTTTTAATATTCTCTAGATACCTACTACTACATATTTACTCATTTTTATAGATGGTAACATCTAACGGTTGCTCATTTCAGCAAAATAGCTAAGTTTTAAAGAGTTCCACTGGGTAATCGAGATCTTTAAGAAGAATTTATTTCATCAGCTGCCAAGTTTATTATCACTAGAGCTCCATAAAAAAACTAGTGCATTAGTCGGAATAAAGAAAATAAAGAAACGTGAAGGAGTAGTAGCAGAGTACCTACTATTAAAGAGAAAAAAAGCATCAGACGCGAGGACCGTTTAACGGTAAAGAACTAATGCCAGCTGTAATTTCTTCAAAGAAGGACACACGCCTGGGCTCGGTCTGGCCTTATAAGAAGTGAAAATAGACGTAACGAGACTGGACAACTTACGACTCGGTCAACGGGAGAACAGTTACAGCGCTACTGCAACTGGATTTCAAATCGTCTTAGCTAACACCAAATGCGAAATGCCAAACGGTCTTCTCTCTATATACCGGGAATGTTATAATATATCTGGATACTATTTGTCGGTAGTATTAGGTATAGTGAGAAGCATTAATTACAGTAATAAGAAATTGTTGATGAACGCTTACAGTAGAGGGTCTCAGATTATTTGGTAATCGAAAATGCTGGTTAAGATTTGACAGTTATTCTATCTGAAGTGTAATATACTGTCGGATGATGGCACGCTAAAAAAATGTGAAAAAATAGTTTGTGGAAGAAAATGTTTTGTGCCGGGCCAACACGTGGCACTAATTTTTTACTAATCTAAAAGTGTTTAAACTTAGTCATAGTTTGATATTATTACCAGATAGGTACCTACAATAGAGGACAAAAACAACATTAAAAATAATACTGTGCCAAGGTAGTGGAAAAAGATTTAACGGGCATCCAAACATATGTTTCTTTTCTACTCAGTAAGTACTGAGTTTTAAGTCTAATTTCAAGCAGTGACTTTATTGGTATGTTTGCTGATGAAAAATCTTCCATAGAGAAGTCATAAGATATGTGGAAAAAATCTTCTCACACAACTCATGATTTTCTTTATGGTCGCTGTGAACGTTTCCAAAGAATTTCATCGTCGATCGGCCAGATGTTTTGCACTCAGCTCTTAGATTATATTTTTCTTCTATTCAAAGACTCATCATAAAATTTATTGACCCACTTCAAAAAAAAGGAGGAGGTCTACAATTCGGTTGTATGTTTGCTTTTTTAACATTTTTTTATGTAGATATGGCTGTTCGCGCGTTTTGCATAGTAAACCTTCTCCGATTTTGATGATCTTTGTTTCATTTGAAAGAAGAGCAAACTCATATACGAAATCTCCTTCTCTCCAAAAACCACCCCGAAGGGGGTGGATTCGGCATTTTTTCGCGAAAATCGAAAATCAGAGAACTCAAAATTGATGATGCGACCATATCCGGAAATGTTTAGATTGAAATTTTTTTCAAAGGAGTTACCGTTTTTCGTTACAGTAGTGGTAAGTTCATAATATGTGAATTTTCAAGCTAAGAATAATACATGGGTAATAGAATAAGTTCTATCTTCTCAGGTATTAGTGAACGTTCAGCAATTTTAATGGCAAATGTTACACTCAAAAGAGTGAAATATTTTTTACAAAAAATTGGACCGACTTTATTAGTTGATGCACTGAGAAATACAAAATAATATTCATTCTATAGGTGCTTATACTTTTGGAGTTGGTGCCTACAACAACTAACTACAACAGCACAACTTCTAAATTTTGAAGTTGTGCAACTGTAGTTAGATAAAAGAATTTCTGCACCAATTTCAAAATTTCGAAGTTGTGCAGTTGTAGTTAGTTGTTTAGGCACCAACTCCTATAGAATTAATATTATTTTGTATTTTTCAGTGCGTCAACTAATAAAATTGGTTAAATTTTTGTAAAAATATTAATTGTACCTTACATAGTTCTGAGGTGTAAGCTAAATTGTCAGGTAAGTATCTAATAACTGATGGATTCAAGAAGTTTTTTTTTTCTTTTTCACTCTATATATTTTAATCCAAGGAGCATGTTTTCATTCTCAAATGTAACTTTTCAGTACATAATTTGAATTTGATAGCCTTCGCATTCCTACCGTAAATATAAATAAAATTTGACTATTATTGTATATCTGAAAATACTGTTGACTTCAACAAAAATCTTGGTCAACCTGTGTACATTTTATAGAGAAACTATGCCACCTTTATTATGCTTCTATATTTTTTCTCAGTAATGCATTCAGATTTCCATCAGAAAATTGTGATTGCACACAAACTATCTGAAACTGAAATCAATCTGTCAATCAGTAAGATATATTATTATTACCGAGATTAAGTGGAACATACTGAACAGAAAAATGTTAAGGTATTTGTTGATTTTTGATTTCAGAGTATAAACTATAATATATATATATATATATATATATATATATATATATATATATATATATATATATATATATATATATATAAGTATATCTGTATGCACTTACGGTATATAACGATAACCTTATAAAATTATGCTCATAAAATTAAACCGGATTAATCAACCCGGCCAAGTTGCGTGGCGATATAGCTTCTTTTTTTACTGCTGTAAATGGATAACACATTCAATTAATATTGATTTTACGTATACTAATGAATTCGTATTAGAAAACCTTGTTACGTCCACATTGGATTCATTTAATCAACTGAAATTTTTTTTTTTTTTTTCATTAAGGAATATTTCTGACTTTCCTGCTATGATGAGAGAAGTATGTATCTATATTTTTTGAATAACATAAAAGTCGTTCCAAACACTCGGTGTGTCTAGACTATAAAGAAATATGTTGTGGTAGAAGAGCTCTTCTTTGCTTCGGTTTTTAAAACTGTAGTGGATATTTGGATAATCGGATTTATATCAAGTTTTTTTTTTGAAAACATGTACGAGAATTTTTCATCTGTTGTCGATATCTGAGGCTATATCTCATTTATTATGGGAATAAGTACATCTGCGGGAAGAATTCAGCCTTAGAATATATTCTGTCTGTTTCTCTGTCATCTGTCACATCTACTGAATACAATTAACGAAAAAATATGATACTTACGTATTTAAAGTTATGTGAACGCGTCACAAATTGACAAAATTTAAATAGTATTTTTTTACCCTGGATGCGAAAGTGGATCTTTTATGCTTTATAATTTCAGTAACATATATAGACATATATGGTATAAAGGTAGTTAGTAGTAGTAGTTATACTAAACTTACAGTTGGTATCTATATATCTGAGAACGTTGTAAAGCCTGCTACACATTACGCGCAACTTGGCAAGTGCCAATCACAAGTCAATGTACTCATCTACAGTAAACAACAAAAAATATTCGGCAAGTATGGATGCATGCCTATCTCATTCACTGTGGTTCTTTGACGTGTGATTATTCACAGACAACTGCTGGCAAGTAGCGCGTAATGTGTGGTCGGCTTAAGCCATATGACAATTGACAGTATACATAAGCTTTTATAGGACAGGGAACTTAGATATATATCGAGTTATATGTATCGAATAGTATCGTGTACGATTCACTTACTTATTGAAAACTCCGTTATCTTCTAGAAAATAGTGGTAATTTAATGTCTGAATAAACTTAATCTACGCTTAATAAATAAAAATAACCATAAAAAAATATTTTCAAATATTTCTACCATTTAATAAGTAATAGGTTGTGGTAACTATACCATATATAAATTCTATTATTATTTACTGAAATCTAGTAGGGAAACAACGAAAACTATATATTCTTGAAGAAAAAACTTTAAGACTCGTCTTTGCTTCCCTTATCTCGGAAACTGCCAAGCCTAAACTAAACCTGAGTCAATTTAAAATCCATATTTACTTTGTGACGGTTATTTATATTTATATATTTTTCTCATAGCTAATTTTCGAGGGGTAATTAGTTTCAGTGCAGAAAATATAACCTTGTGGGATAAATCTTGATTGAGATTGTAAAGTCCACCTTCCATGCAGATATATCTAATTTGTAGTGTTCTTTGCTTTTTCATATTTCTTCATATATTATTTATTTATCATTAAGGCTTGAATCATCCTACCACATGAATTTCTAGATGTTACACACCTAAATCTAGAATACTTTTCCGTTTTTACCGTATTTCCAAGGGAGAGAAAAGAGATTAATCTTCCACCGGTTACTATCATCGAAAGGGGGAACACAGCGTTACCAACGCAATAGGTCCTGCAATCCCTTTCAGGAAGCTGGAGGGTACGCAATGCGTCCATGGGTAGGGTAGGTCCTTAGCAACAGCGATATGCGCTGGCTGCGTTGCCATATCGACTGCATTCAGAACCGATGCAAGGTTAATAGGGATTTCATGCAAAAACTACAAAAAACATGCGAATGACGAAAGACAGTTAGACATTCCAGCTAATAGACTTGCATCTTGAACCTTCAGTATAAATGATGATCAGTTTTAGTATTTAAATTGACAAAAATTACAGATCCTAACAATATTTTGAATGCTCATGTATACTGAGGAATCAGTTGTTTTTTTTTTAAACGTGGTACCTAAGAATTTTGGGCTGGAATTCTCGTCCAATGATCGATTTTTCTGCTGTATCACCACTCACCATCCTAATTGTAACCGCTACACGTACTTTATGAATTAAAATTATCTTGAATCGAAAGCAATTATTAAATCATTTGCATGATAATAAATGCTTTTGCGCGACCATTTTTTCTTTTTCATTGCAGTCTGGAGAGAGATGCATTTTACAAACAAAAACGACATAGAGATAATAGTTATTTATGACGGTATTTATACGCGAATGAATTTTCTGTGGGCAAACTAGTAAACAACATCAAGAATAACTATGTCAATAGTAGGTTTTAAAATATTTATGTTACATGTATGTATAGTATAGATAAATACATGGTGACATGGTGTAGTTTTATAGATCTAGCTGCGATACTTACTAAATATATTTTCTGTAATTTTATTGGAAGGTGAGTGGGTAAATGCACTTTCACATGATAAATGAAATCTCGTCCAGATATCAAAGATCAACTTTCGAAAATAAAATTAATCACCGTTAGTATACTTACTCTGCTACTGTCATTAATTATTGAATCCGACTTGTTCATCTTATTCGACTATTATTACTATGACCAAGTTGTATTTGTATTTGGTTCAGATATTTCTCATCTCATATCTCTATTTAGAGGTCCGGAACTGGTTGTTTTCATACCTAGGACTAAAAAATATATTTTCCTAAAAGGTGGCGCTCTTCAACAGATAACGATTCTGTTTACACTTCCTCTATTATTTATTAAGGTGGTGAAACTAATAAATGGTAGTAGTTTAGTTTAATTGGTTTTGTTATAAAAGCCCTAAAAAATCCAATGTTTTCAAAAATAGCATAAATTTTGATAGAATTGAGGCGGTAGGCGCTATTTTAATGATTTGTTAATAATAAAAGGGAAAGATTTTGTTCTCAAGACTTACGCCTTTTAGCTGGAATGTTTGATTTGGAAGTATATTTTCGATCTCAAATAGTATATAATCATCCTTGCATTCAATTAAACGCTAACATCCCCCAAAATTAGCAAAAATATGCGTGAAAATAGTAGACATAAGTTCGAATACTTGAGAATATCGCAAACGTTATAGGAATTGGAATTTACAGTTTATAAACGTCCAACACACTGCACAAGTTAATCATCGCTTCGTTTAACCTCACTTTTGTTTACCATTTTCACGAAATTTTTTTGTTAAATTTGAAGTATGTTAGTGTTTAATAGAATGCAAGGATTATTACTTATATACTATTTGGGATTGAAAATATACTTTCATACCTGCTCTTTTTTATTAAACAAATATTGAAAATAGCGCCTTTCGCCTCAATTTTATTAAAAGCTATACACCTATATTTGTTAACAATTGATTTTTCAGGGCTTTTATTAATAAAGCCGTATTTATTTTCTTACCTCAACGTATATTTGTTCTAGTATCATTAGAGCGTTTAGAAGAATGTTCGCTGCTCATTGTAGCGAACCCTACTGAGTACGATAATTACCTGTTTTCTCAAGAGTTTTCAGTAATTAGTCGACAAAATAAGTCTTTTTGCTCCTCTCGGGATAAGTTTATGCAGGAAATTAGATGCAAAAACTACACCAAGGTTAAATTTTACAATGAGATGTGCATAAAGAAAATACGATAGATCAGACACGGAGAGATTCGAATACTTTTTCAGCATTGTTGTGCAGTCTCCAGAGAATATTCAGAATACCCAGCAATCTCTCTTGGTTTAGGTATTGCAATTTGAAAATAGTTTTCATAATCTGCTCATAACGTCGAATAAAGCTGGGCAATATATCAGAAATATCATCGATGTATTGGCAGTTTTGGCATTTACAGTTTATAAGCGTCCAACATACTGCACAAGTTAATCATCGCTTCGTTTAACCTCACTTTTGTATACTATTTTCACGGAATTTTTTTGTTAAATTTGAAGTATGTTAGTGTTTAATAGAATGCAAGGATCAGTACTTATATACTATTTGGGATTGAAAATATACTTTCATACCTGCTCTTTACTATAAATATAGTATACACCTATATTTGTTAACAATTGATTTTTCAGGGCTTTTATTAATAAAGCCGTGAAACTAAACTTCAACATAATAATTTTTTCCTATTTATATTTATTCAAATATATTATGTTTATTAAGACGTTATTATTCCTTTTATTATTTTCCGGGCTATAAGGCAGTTTCCGATGAGATCAACTGTCTCTTGTCAGTTGTCATATTGCAGAGCTTAAGCCCGCTACACATTATCCGCTAATTGCCATCGGTTGTCAATAAATAACCCTATGTCACAGGACTCGAGTACCCATTCACTGAAAACAATACTTACCGTGCATACTGTAGACGAGTACTTGAAATATAGATTCTGCATGCAACTACAAAATAATTACTGAAGATTTGATCCTTCACATGTATTTGTTTGGATCAACAGTATTTCTTGCTCAGGATTTATCTATCAAGATAACCCAAGACCAAGAATCTGTATGCAGACAAAAATCTTTCTTCCCAAATAAAACCTTTGTGTTTTCCATTCCATTTACTAGATGATTGTAGAAACGATGCTCTCCTCAATAGTGTAGCTCTTCTAGAAATAAAAGTGATTATCCGTGATTGTGTCGGAATCACTGAGGTGTGGTCCTCGAGTACGTGTCTTTGCTACTCTGAGAATGATAACTTTAGAGTATTCCTGTCACGTATGCGTTATATTTCGTAAAGTGAGTGAAGGAGCAAAATAAAATGTTTGCCTTAAGACGAAAAACGTAGCAGCATAAACCGAACAGTGAACATATGCGGCCCTGTTATGTAATACGCCTTAGGTCGTTTTCATACACATTGTCTGGGAGCTTCAAATCTTGATGAAATCAGTATAATCGGTCTTCTAATAGGTATGTATTTTCAATAATAATAATATTTTATTAAATATGAACAAACTTTGGAATTAATTAAATCTAATAATTTTGATAATCTCTTTTCTAAAATTGATATTTGTTCTAAAGGAATGGAAATATATATAGATATAGTTAATTTTTATGGAATCGATTCGTGGGATTCGTGTTGAAGTTTCAATTTATACTCTCTGCAATATATATATTGTGCTTCGACTCTGTTTGTTTCAAATATTTATAGCTGTGTCGTACAGAGAAGCATTTGTCGCAAATAAACTTTGTATCTTAGGGATCACGAATGTCACTGTTTTCTCCCGCCACTTTTGAAGGATAGCTATACGCCCGCCTTTCTACTTTATCGCAAGGATTTCGGACCGAAGAGGTGGACTATACCGAACAAACAAATGGTAAAAAACATGAAAGAAACCGGCGGGGATTCCAAAACAATACAAAATAGAATCCAAGAAACAACTTGCTGATATACGAGACTCGATACGAGACGCTTTCTTGAATCAAAACGAGTGCTCGGGTATACAGAGTTGTCAGGTTTTTTTATAAAGCCAATCATTTTCTTGTGTAAAAGTTTATAGATAAAAAATAGAATAGGTTGATGATTCATCCTCTGGTATCATCTGATAAAAACGTGAGACTTTACTCGGCTTAGCACGCAAGTATTATTATTTTAAAACGAACACTACTATGATTATTAGGCAACTAGGTTCTTCAAATATAATTATATATTTTGAATATATATTAGTCATCTCTTTTTTATGTCTGTTCTTTTCGACGCACATAACTTGAAAATCGCTGAAAGGGTTTAAGTGACGGAGGCGGAATCGTATAATTCCGCGATATCTAGCCATATTTAAATTGGGTTTTAAAATAATACGGTTCATGCAGCGGTAAGTCTGAAATTGTTTCCGCGATGCATGGAATCTATCAATATAACTGAACGTTCAACTATTTTGATGTGAAAATGTAAAATAAACTTTTTTACGAAAACTAGGACCGACTTTATGAGTTGGTGCATTGAAACAAAATAATATTAATTCCACTGGAGCTGGTACTTTTGAAGTTAATGCCAGAAGTCTTCTGTCTACCTATAACTACACAACCTCATTACTACTATCATCAGTAGAATTATTATTTTTTGGTATTATTCAGTGCACCCACTAATAAAGTCGATAATAGTTTTTTTTTTAAGTTTCATTCAGATTTACATTCCTGAAAATTATTATTATATTTCGATAATTTAAAACTTACTTTTTAGTGACTATCTTCCCAGCAATAACATAAAACAATCAATTCTATATGGTAAAGTCACCTTTATACTTTAAACTATTTTCAACAATCCAGTTTGTCTACTAGTTTAACTTTTCACGGTTTTCTGCACTTCGTTTTCTATATTAGATATTTTTGGGACAATAATGCTGGACATCTGATTAGACTGAGTTAAATTTGGTCAGTTTCAGTTAGTATATGTATAACTTAGTAACTTATCTGTTGTATCATTAAATCATCCACATTTCATATTATACGTTGTAATAATTGACTAATTGTATTTGCTATGTTTTAATGTTACCTGTCATAAATTTGATATACATACTTGTTTTTTTCTATTGGGCAATATTTTGGTCTGTGATAATAAGTACCAAATACTTTCATAGGAAGAGTACTACTTGTTTTTTGTAAAATCCGGTTAGTGATTCTTCAATTTTTTAGTACTAAATTGGATGAGGTAAAGTTGGATTTTTCGAAAATAGAACGGAAAATCTTACTTTTCCAATCTTAATGCACTTAATGTCAACAAATACCAGTATAGAAAATATCGAAGAAAGTCCATTCCGAGGTCCATTCTTTGGTTATTTACTGTATATTTAATAATGTCTGAAAAATAGTTATAACTGGATATCAAATTATTTACATACCTTAGCTAATTTTACATTTTGTTTCATTCATATCATTGATGAAATGGAAAAATAATTAAGTTGAATGCATAGGTATAGTATTTGTTTAGCTCAGAATAAATATACTTCCATGCGAAAATGATTTACTGTTGACAAAAGTTTCGTTTCAGCAAAGTGTATCTGAATATTGATGTTGTTCCTTGACAAGAAACTTACATAATATAACAAGAACACCTGTATTTGATTTGAAAAGTTTTTACTGGAACGCTTTGATATTCAGCTTCGAAGTCAGAGTCCCGTCGATAGGTTTCACATGCAGAAACAAATCGACAAGTCTTGCTTGAAAAAGCTAATTTAAATTTAGACAAGTTTTCAGTTGAAGATATATAAACTCTAAAGGTACTCATACAGGTAAGATGGCGATAGAAGTTGAATAAATTCACTTTCAAGAGAAAATCTTATTTACAGAATTCACAGATTTTCTGGCTGTTATAGTTGTTCGAAAGTTATTTATATTGAAAACTTCAATATTCAACTTTAATAAAAAGCAAGTGAATGGAAACGATTTTCTATCTGGAAATAATCTATGCGATGTCGATTTTAGAGTAGATATGTATTTATTTATGCGTATTATTGGAAAGTGAAGTTTTTTATAACAACGATCGTCAGTGCCATTTGAAGAAAGGTTTTATATACCCATCATCACCTACTTATATCAGAATGGATAATTAGATGTAATTATATTCAATATAAATGATATAATAATCATGCATTTGTTGTAACAACTGTCGTCACTAGACTTATTGACATACATATAATTTTTTGTTAGTCTTCTCACGTATCGGTGGTAAACACTGATGAGAGGCGAATACCAGTTAGTATCTAGCTTGACTGGCATCACATGTCTGTTGACTTTAAATTCAAAAAGCAAATGTATGTATTTTCTTACCTCTACGTATATTTGTTCTAGTCTCATTAGAGCGTTTAGAAAAATGTTCGCTGCTCATTGTAACGAACCCCACTGAGTACGATAATTACCTGTTTTTTTGATAGTCGACAAAATAGGAGTCTTTTTGCTCCTCTCGGTATAAGTTTATGCAGGAAATTAGATGCAAAAACGACACCAAGGTTAAATTTTGTAATGAGATGTGCATAAAGAAAATACGATAGATCAGACACCGAGACATTCGAATACTTTTTCAGCATTGTTGTGCAGTCTCTAGAGAATATTCAGAATACCCAGCAATCTCTCTTGGTTTAGGTATTGCAATTTGAAAATAGTTTTCATAATCTGCTCATAACGTCGAATAAAGCTGGGCAATATATTAGAAATATCATCGATGTATCAATGTGAACGATAAACAAAAGGACATTTTCGTCGTACACATACGTAATGGAAATATAAGATGGTGACGGTTCTGTTCCATTAATCTTCTTGTTTACTTTGCTACTTCTTCGAAAACCACACAATAACAAGACATTCCTTTTATTCTTATTAGAACTTTGCTACGCTCACTGCCAACTACTTGAACGTATTTTCATCGTTTGTTGGAAAAAGTTGCTGAATCCTACTCCTACTAGTAGTACCACTACTATAACTACTACTGCTCCTGAATTTGATACGAACTATTTACAAGAAAAGTTTCTTTTGCTTTAGCTTTCAAAGGTTAGCTAATAATATCCAATTGATTTATAAAATAATACTTTCTACCAACTTCTGTGAATAGCTTGAAGATTTGAAGAGTGAAAGAAACTACCTGCGATCTGGTTCTGGAAATTATCAAGTCAATCAATATACATATCTCAGATTTTTTCATTAGCGCTCATATAACATTTCAAATATTCCCGCTCCCTCATGTTTTATAAACCATTTTTCCAGTTTAACAATGGTTATTAATTGAGCGGAGTTAGAGAAAATTGAATGGTTATTCGTGCATATCAATACGCGGTAAACACTCGATAGTTTAGAGTGTAGACGTCAGGTTACTATACGAAATATTTTTATTAAAATTTCAAACCTTCAAATTTCGAACAACTTGTCAAAAAGGCGAATTATTGTGCCCAGTGGGCGTACATACATCAACGAAATAGACAGACTGAGAGATTGGTAGGCAGGCAATTCACCTCCTTTCTCGCCGCCTTTGTGCCTTTGTATACCTTGATCCCGATATTTAAAAACATGAATAAATATTTATTAACTTTATCTTTTCCATTCTTGGTGTTGTAGTGAAGATATTCTCGAATGTAATAGTTGTATTTTCATTGGAATAAACACCTTTACATGAAATAATTACCTAAAATTATTATTCTGAATGATTACAATCGATATAACCTGAAATTGAGTTGAGAAAGCTCGTATGTGAGTGATTATCATGAACCGACGTTTTAATTTTATGATATGGATCTGCAAAATACATTATTAATCTACAATTCATTTATTTCGATGAATTATTCAATATATGTACACGATTTATGTCCGTAAAGTTAGCACTACCACAATCGAATTTCGATTTGGTGAAAAGTGGATTATTGTCGCTTATTTGTCGTAAATTTGTTATAGAAAATAAAAATTTGTTGCTCTTTTACTTTTTATTTTCGTGGTGATGCTAACTTTGTATTAAAGCTAGCACTACCACCCCTTTTTGACTGTATTATTATTATTAAATTAGTTATGACTTGAAAGAACTAAAAAAAATCGTTACTTTCGTTTTTTATCTCTGTATAAGATGTGGTAGTGCTAACCTGAATTCAAGTTAGCAAGTTAGATAAAATAGTTATACCAGATTGAACTTTTGGAAAGCAGGAAAAACTATTATTACCAAGTGGTAGTGTTCACTTGACCTCTAGTTAGCACTTCCATGTCAGATTTTTACTAAAAAAATAAAATAATTATTTCTCAAACGTTCCTGCGTCATAACTAATTCTCAACAAATTCATTCTAAAAGGTTTCGTTTTGCAACAGTCGTCAAAGTTGCATTTGCTCACTTTGATCAGGTTAATGTTAGCGTTACCTGCCACCCTTAAAAAATATATATTTTCAAAGATAATTTAGTTTTGAAAAAAAACCTAAATAATTGAAACTCGGCGTATTTGAATAGCCGAAAAATCAAAATCGATTGTGATTTCGATCTTAACTAATTAGAAAAAGTTCCACCAAATTTAACTATTGAAAACTGTGGAAAACCATTTTCTACTCGGTTGTAGTGCTAACTTGAGTTCAAGTTCAAAATGATATTGACGTCGGACTGGTTTCATTCGATTCCAACTTGAATAACATTAAATTTTACACTATATTACCTTAGTGTGGAATCCTTACTTGTATGTGTAATTGATTGTATTTATCTTATTTGAAGTGTAGATCGAATTATCGGCTATTTTCTCTCTTTGCCGTTTACTGCAGTCATTGACACTGTCTAGGATTGCGTCATAGCATATAAACAAATATACTTACCATAAAATAATTATTACCTCAACATTTGCTTACAAGATTCATCTCGAATAATTGCCATGGGAGATCGTTTAGGTAACGTGTCTCATTTTCTCAAATTACCTGTGCTGTTTGTTTTGGTAATTGCAACACACATAGTAAAACAAAAATTTTATCTTTGTTTTATCCATATTTAATTAAGAGAAAACTCTTTTTTCGTCCTGTGCAGCTAAATTGATTTCTAAATGAAACATTGAGATAGATGATGTGGAAAACCCAAATGGAATGAATACATTATTTTAATTTTATTGCATTTTTATTAGAGATTGTGAGACAAGTCAATTTTATGATCATTGAAATAAGTAGTGAATGTATATATACCATTTGCAAAAATCTTTACCATTTGGCTCTTCCAGAGTGGCGCGTCCAATGCAACACAGTGACTATGATCTATGAATAATAATATTAAACGCTTCTAACTGACAAATAAATAAAAATAGATAGATACCTTGGATTGCCTACTCTATGTTTATTATAGCTATCGAATGAACAGTTTCATAGTAGTAAGATGTTTAATAAATACATGGCAAAATGAATAAGTAAACAATTCTGCTGTAAGAATTATATAGGTAATCAAACAAAACAATTTCATCAATTTCATTAGATCATACCCCGACTAAAAACTAAATTTTTATTCTATACCCTTCATAAAGTATCTGATGTCATAGCGAGTCTTGTGGTTTTCAACAAAATTACTTTCAGATCAAAATCTCTGTACTGTCAATATATAAAATGTTGAACTAGGAGATATACCTTTACCAAACTACCTTCTTATAAACTAGGATTGCTTTTACTGTCGCTTGCAATAACATCTACCTTAAAATGGAAAACGTCTTAAGACCGCCGACTGGAAAATTCCAAATGAGTTCTAGGAGTTTCGAGCCCAGACATTGACTCTTTCCACTCTAGCGAAAGACTGATCTTGACATATTCTAATTACTATTATATAGATACTTGAAGCAAGTCTATGAACAAAACAAAAGTGGCATTATTTTGCAAATAGAGGATATTGTATGTGAAGAGCTAGCTGACTACTGTATAAAAAGTCTGTGATAAGTTGGTTTGAAATGGCAGGCTCTTTCCTCCTTAAGACGTTTCGAATAAAATTTATAAAATTGTGGATAGGCCTGTCCATAAATATTTCTAGATTATCCGGATATACGAGAACGTAATATAGATGCGAAACTTCAGGAATATTTCAATGAGAGTGATACATAATCAACAAGATATTTTGTTATTGAATGCCGTGGAACAGGCATCCTCAGAAACATTAGGAAAAAAAGAAAGATGAGCAAGAAAAAAGATTTGCGAGTTTGGACAGAAGAGCTTTGGCAATCAGTGTACGAAAAACAACTAGCTTATAAAAAGTACAGAAAACAATCAGAAAATATACAAAGAGAAAATAAACTATGTAAATAAGTTATCAAGAAATACGCACGAACAATCCTGGGAACGCTCTATTAGTGAAATTGACAAACACGGCAGACAACAGATGTATAAGATAATGACAAGAAAATTATAGATCAATAACATAGATGAAGATAGCTGGGTAAAACACTGAAAGAAACTATGGCAGGATGAAAATGTAGAAAAAGAAGGAATATTAAGAGCGGATGTAAATAATCTAAGATTATATAGAATTAGATGCACTAAAAGACATTTTTAAAAGTACAAAAAAGCAACAGGTAGTGATGGCATTAATTAAGAATTGCTGAAATACGAAGGTACACTACTGCCCCTATATATAATCAATGCTGGAGAAATATTAGAACACAAGAAGAATGGGAAAAAGTACCTAGAAGTGTTATGAATGTTAAAAACGATATGTACTAACAACTATAGAGCGTTAAGCTTACAGGAATCAGCCTACAAACTATATGCCAAAATTTGAAACGATAGACTGAAATCCACAACAGAACAAATAATCGGAAAAGAACAAAAAGCTTTCAGAACGGGGCGTTCAACAATAGACGGAGTATTCACACTCCAAACAAGTGATTGAAAAACACAAAGAATATAATAAAGAGACCGATATCAGCTTCATAAAAGGCTTCCACATCCTAAATAGAGGAAAATTCGTGCATAATATGGAAAAACTGGGATATCCTAAACAACCAATAAGAGCGTTAAGAAGCCTGTACAAAAATAAATACTTATTAATCGACATAAACGGAAGAGATAAATCAGAAATAATAATAATAAATCAAGGTGTCAGACATGTCAACTTTATTTAGCATATACATATAAGTATGTATATATGGACATCATTAGAACACTTGAACATAAAACCCGGAAAGAAACACAAAATTTTCTCGAAGATTAAAAATCTTAAAAGCAGAAGATTAAGGAAAAGACTAAGTATATCCGGAAACGTTTAAATTGAATATTTTGTCAAAAGAGCTACGGTTTTCGAGTTAAAGCAATTGTAAAGTCTAAAATATGCGTATTTCCGCCGCGATGTTTTGAGATATCTAAGTAATAACAAAGAATTAGTATTATCTTCTTTGGTATCAGCAAAGATTATCTAATCTTTGGTATTAGTGAACGTTCAACGATTTAAATGACTGATGTTACACTCAAAAGTGTCAAATTCGGACCGACTTTATTAGTAGGTACGGTGAAAAAAATACAAAATAATATTAATTCTATTGGTGCTGGTACTGAAGTTGATGCCAAAAGTATTCTATCTAACTACAATAGTACAACAACTAAAAAAAAGGCAAACTGGACACTTTGGTAGTTGAATATGCATACAAATTAATTATATTCGCCTAGTTTGTACATTGTTTTGAAGTTGCTCACGAGCTATATGTACATAGCCCCTCAAGAACCAATCGAGTTTTAACGATAACCTTGCTGTTTGGGTTTGGGTTGGATCGCAAGGGGCTCATGGTTTTCTGTGCTTATCAGTTTGAATATATAAATATATATATATATTTGGCATTTCGCAGAATGTTTTCTGCATGTTCGTGGGTTTCGTATGAATTACCACAGGCTCGTTGAATAATTTCAACAAACTTCGGAAAAGACGCACCCTTGTTGCGCCAATTTGTACACACACAGATCGCATTACGGTCTTATAACGTACCTATATTAACAGCAAGCAGCAAATAAATAATAGTTTCAAAAACTAAAAAACACACTTTAATAGCAAACCAAATTAAAAATAAGTTAAAGATATCATTTTAATCATCATTTTAATGTAACATTGTGAAATGTAATTTTTAGTACGGTTTGCTATTAAGCGAATGTAGGGAGTGAGATATAAACAATCATAGTCATATAGGCATACGAGGCCGGTATGAAACCCTCCACCAAATAGTCCCACTCTTGAACTCCATCGCAAATCCTTCAACGCACAGTCATATCGAAAATTCCACAAAAATCCATCCATAAAGCTCCGAGAGTCCGAGAGGTATGGGTATGAAACCCTTCATCAAAAAGTACCTTTCATCGAAAAATCCCACTCACACAACATCACAAAATCTCCCAACCCACATACAGATAGAAAGTTCCACGAAAATTCATCCAGAAATCCAAAACGCCCTTTGGTATGGAACCCTCCACCAAAGAGTCCTACTCGCACTTACACACCGTCACATATCCTACCAACTCACATGCATATCGAAAATTCCACGATAATCTATCCATATAGCTCAGAGATATAGGTATGGTACTCATCACCAAGGAGTCACACTCGAACATACACAACATGAAATTATTGTAAGCTAATAAAAGCGTGTCAAAAAAATCACATGATTTATAAAAAGAAAAGGCAGATATATAATTATAGACGATAATACAAAATTTACTCTTTTCTCTTTTATCGTTTTTTTGACCGACGAACCCCAAACGGAGGAGGTATACAATTCGACTGTCTGCTTTTTGAAAGAGGAGGTGCCATATTCATAAAAACGCAAATCCGAAATCTCCTTACCTTCGAAAACCGCCCCGAAATGTGTGGAGTGGGCAAATTTTCTCGAAAATCGAATATCTGAGGTGCTATAATTAAAGATAGGACAACATCCAGAAACGTTAAAGAGTAACGGTTTTCGAATTAGAGGCATGTTAAATTCTCAAATATGTGTATTTTTTCTATGTGGAGAGGGTGATTTCTTACGGAAATAGAAAATCTGTCGGTACTACGTATTTCCGCAGCGATGTTTTGAGATCTCATTAATAACAACTACAAGCAAAGAGTATACGTGGGTAACAGGATAAGTACTATCTTCATTGGTATTAGTGAACGTTCTTAAGTTAGGTTAGGTTAGGTAACGATTTTCGGGACTAATGTTACACTCAAAAGTGTGAAATAAATATACTTAACAAAAAATTTAACAATTTTTATAGTTTTTGACACTCTTATACATGTATGTGTAACAAATTTTTGGAACATTGTATGTATATCTTTCAGATTATTCAACGTTGAATGAGAAGGTATTGAATTAGAAAATGAATGTGAATTAATTCAGACACTATATATATTTATATTATTTCTTGCGAATAATCACGTAGTTGTTTACCACACTCAACTGTGATAAATACCTATTATATAGTCGACCTTGGATTCTATTTTAAATTTATGTTTATCTTTCTGCACTATTCAAAAACAAACATAAATTCTGCGCATTTTAAAATTTAGTATTGTTAATTAGAGTAAAAACACATACACACACAGATGAAATTCTAGAATATCGCAGCTCGTTAACCTTGTTACACTAATCGGTTTGTTTTGATTGTTTTGCTGTGTGCATATAGATCAGAATATCACTCAATATTTATATTTTTAACCTATGGATTTTCACAATTTTATTTCTCACCCTATTATGAATTTTCGTATTCCTCTACTTGAATCATGTCTATTCATATTCATAAACATTTTATAGCTCGGCAAATTTAAGCCTATTCTCGGAAAGAATACGGCAGTGTCGAACGATGGTTGTTTGGAATGTTGTAACTACGAGAAAAAGGGGAACGGTGAAGTATGCCCATGCACTGTGCATCTTTCAATAGTTTTCTTCCCCCCTCAAGGACCCCATCCATGATCAGACCTGTTGTGAGGGTTTTTGATTGTTAATCTTGGAAATAATAGTAAAACGGCCCGAAGGGCTAATGATTCACCTGGAATTTTGGAATTTCTACTTCACCCTATGACTATTTTTTTAATAAGATTAGTATTGTTACCTACGTTTCAAATAAGGCAGGCATTTCATCCCATTACATTCAAGTAATGAATTATTAAACAGTGAGTGTAATTACGAGGAATATCATTAAATCCGATTTGCAAGGATTTTATTGAAACCGTGATTCAAATATCAAACAAATGAATGTATTTAATTATTAAATTTTTTTCGTGTGGTAACTACAGCTATATCTATTCTATATATGTATATTCTAGACTTCTACGAGTCTCAAAAGCATTCTTGGTCTCTTCGACAAATTCATCAACTTTGATTGGGTCTTCCATACCTGTCCATACAGCATTTAACATTTACCTGGACTCGACTAAGTTGATGGACATGTCCAATTATATATGTACCCTATCAGCAATGAGTCGTAGCATTGTATACATTTGTTTGTATAAAGTTATAAAGAAGGCTGTACATATTATTATTTGTTGGATCTTTAAGAGGGCTCGCTACCCAGTGATATCGTAGTTCCATTATTTATCTTAAACTAATCATCCTACCTGGGTAAATTTTTTTATACTTACTGAGAAGAAAGAGTATGGAGAATCGCGGATCATGTAGGAAAAATAAGAATTTTAAGATTTGAGTTAAAAATTCTGTTACTATTTTTTTATTGAAAATAAAAAAATATAATCCGCGATTCTACAGTGAATTTCAGGCATATTTGTTCTATTAAAAACAATTATCTTTCTAAAAACTAAAGAGTATAACTCTTTGCTAGTAGTGTAGAGTACTAAATTATGATAATGAAGAGATATCTGTTTTATTATGGCGCTTATATGGGAGAATACAATGGAGATCCCTTCATTATCGTAATTTATTACTCTACACTATTCTCAAATGGAGTATAACTATTGCTGTACATGCTACTGTTCATTACTACCTGTAATACAATGACTAAGGGTTGTCGGGTATTACAGCATACGGATCAACCTTCATACTTCACCTCCGGGACGTTGAACAGAAAAAACCATATAATCTACTCCTGGGTAGCGAGACCCCTTAAGAAACATGGTAGAGTTAAGGATATATTTCAAAAATAGGTTATCGTTTGATTTCTATTTCATTTATGATTACAATTATCTGATTCATACATACTAGGTTAATATGAAGATCTTGTATTGTGATTGGCTTACTTAGGTAATATCAAAAACAAACACAAACTATAACCTGCAAACATAACAAGAGACAGACAGATGATGGATTCTATCAATAGTATTAATTTTGCCTGCATCATAGTTGTTGTTACTTCTGCCACTAGATACGTACGCCCATTTGAAAGATCCCAATTATATTGACTGTATTAGTGTATTGTTCTATAGGAAACACAATAATCACTAATACGATTTTGATTTCTCAAATATCCATCTATAAAAAATTCATGTAGAGAAGCCGGTTAATATTTTTATTTATCAAAATCATTGACTTTAAATTATTTAAAACGGTGATATTTCTATTTATTACGATCAGAAGAATTTCATCCCAAATACAAAAGTTAAAAAATAATTGAAAACGCATTTCATTCTTATCCTGATTGATAGTCACTGACGGAGAGGAGTTGTTCTATGTATTTTTTTGTTGACAAACAAGTTTTAGTTTTTATTTTCAAATAAAAGCGTGTTACAAATGTTTTCTAATAAGGTTCAATAAATGCATATAGAGCTAATACTTTCGCGAAGATAAATAAATGTGTGCTTCTCGGTAGTCGGTTGAGACTGCTTTTATCTAAAGTTTAAAATGCTTCAGTGTTCCTTCAACCATTTAATTGATTCCGCATAAAGTTTGGGGGAGCCAATTAATTCGTTGAATATAACAAAGCCTCCCACCCCTCCTAATGGCACTCCTACATCGATAGAACCATTGTTGCGTTTTTTCTGGCTACAAATTAGGATCAATTATATCAGCAAAGTCACAATGCCTTAAAAGAATAATTAATTCTTGCCCATTTGGAATCAAAAAGAATACATAATTACTTCTGCTAAAAATTGAACATTATATATTCATCATCCCAAAATACACTTGGGAATGGTTGCCTGAAAGGGATCTTTAGAAGATTTAAATTTGTTTCAAAAGAAAATTCTATACAAGTCGAGCTTTTAAGCGAAGTTAAGTGACTTTTTTTTTCATTGCAACCTGCAGAGCACACGTGGAGACAAAAGATTTAGCTTTATAACTCAAGTACGTGAACGAGAATTATTTTTGAGGAGATTTAAATAAGGGAAACATATTGTTAATTAGATAATTTTTATGTAAACACGCCAAATAACTGCTGGTCTGTTTAAGACTCATTGTTCTGAAAAGATTCTTTGATAATTTGGTAAGATATAAATTGTGTATACATCTACTTCTACATTTCTATTGAATAACCCGATATTCGAATGGTTTTATTTTAACATTTGTCATTCTTCTCGTTCTTTTCTTATGGAAGTTGCCAGAACTGCATGGGAGATTTCTCTTGTGAACAAAGAGCAGAACTTAACTTGTCAGATATATATCGTAACATCTAACTCAATCTTTCACGATTCAGGTTTCCATTTATAAAAAAAAAAACATTCTTGACCCTTGCCTCACCAGTAATTTGTCACGAACTATGGACAGCAGACAAAGTTGTCTCCCATTTTTCCCCATTTCCGAAGCACTTAGTAAATCATCTCCGTCTCATCCAGAGGACGCGGGGTCCGAGCTCGTTTATTCTGCTATTTTTTGCACATTTTATTATTATTCTCTGCTTCCTTCAGTGTGGAGCCTAATGTTTTCGGTGCCTTCCACTTTTCGGGTATGAAATTATTACGGCTGGGTAAGGTCATTTACTGTTTTTGCTCTTCCATGACTGCCGTCTGTTGTCAGTAGCGTTATTAAGTATTAATAAAAATAGAAAAAAAAAATATCCCACAATGCCGTTCAGTTATTGACAAACAAACAAACGGCAAGGGAAAATTAAAATTGCAACTACTCATTAGCCAAAAATAAGAAAAGTTAAGTAGCTCTTATAGTTAAATAAAATTTTGAAATATTTTGAATAATATTGGCACCACCAGCAAATCAACAACCATTTAATGCAATCAATTATAAAAGTGGGCTGCTTTGATATGTGACATGAGATTATTTTTAAATTGCTGGTACTCAATTTATTTGGAAATTACACTTTATTAGTACTACAGAAGTAAAGAAACTTTCCCGAAATCATTTTTTATTTAATTTAACAGCAAAAATAATATAATAACTTGCTTTACTTGACTATAACTTTTTGGCAACAACATGACATTCATGTAATTAATGTTCGGTATATTATTCCAAACTTCTTTAATTTTACCAAATAAAAACTGTTTGGGAATGGTGGTCGTCCAGAGTGCACTGTTCAAATTAAATATTGCTTACCAGCTTATTTGACATTTGAAAGAATTTTCATGTCACCTGTGACAGTCTGTTCTCTATGATCTATTATGTCATCTATACTAGTGACGGTATTCTTGTGCAAGCGTCGACTTGCAAAAACCGACATCATTTTGGTATGAGCACAGACGGCAAAAGTCACAAGTATACTTTCGGAATTGTTGAGAGCAGGCGTTGTGTTGCGATGATGGAATCCGTTGATGAAGTCCTGGCGATATTTGTCTTAATATTTGCTGCAAAACAACTAAAAAGACCGAAAAGGCGCCGAACTATATGGTGGAAAGACTGGTTAATGAAAAGGGATCATTATTCGCAGATAAATTTATTAAAAGAATTGAAATTTGCCCTCAAAGACTGGCGTAATTATCTGCGTATGGACGAAGAAACTTATTTGAAGCTTCTGCCGATGATTACGCTATTCATTAAAAAGCAAGATACTGTTCCAGAGAACTACTGTATCTTAGAACCAGTCTATGCGACACACGTTCAAATCAACTCAAGCAAACGTTAACTTGGGCAAGTCTCTTAATCGAAAATTGGAACTTTCTGTAGACCTGTGCAAGTCTAGACATTTGCACAAAAGTCTTCTAACAGATGTTACTGTATATTTGTGCTAGTCTAAACTTGTGCGAGTATATCGTTATACGTGTAAGGCTGGCATTTAGAAAGAAATGATTTTATTTTAAGTTTAACAAAAACTTTTCCCTGTTCCTTTTTGTCCGACTGAAAACCTAGTATTTGTTGAGTCAATAATGATTAATCATTTCCACGATTGCTGTCATTAATTTGGATATAAAATAAGATTCCATCATAAGAGTTTTTCTACTTTTGTCGGATAGTGTATATTATTCTCAACTTTTAAAAATTGTGTTGACAAAAACGTTTTCAATAGCTGATAATAAGTATTGTATCATTCTGTCGTTATCTACAATCTTCGCACGCCCGAGTTAATCCGGCATCTTGCCAAACAGTCTTGCTATACGATATAAGCGAAACTGAGTATCCACTACAACCTCCATTCCGTGGACAAATAAGTGGGAGAGTGGTTATTTAACATAGGCGGATGACAGTTGTTTGCCATTACTTGGTGTTGTTGTTTTTGTTTCAGTAGCCACCGGCGTCAATTTTCATTACGATTTAAAGTGGTTTACAGGGTGCTGAATGTGAGTCGACAAAAACGTCTGGGCGACAAACGACTACAACGATTCGTTTTTCTTTATTCTTTTCGTCCTTCTCACGTTCCCAGTTTGAATGAATGGAAACTGGAGATTGAATTAGCCAAGGAAAACCGAGAAACGAATTAAGCAAATTGGAATCTGATTAAAATATTTATGTGAGAAAACCAAAGGACAGATTGTTTATTTCTTCTAGAGAGGGGATTCTTTTCGCTCTTCACTAATGAGTCTATTGGTTGATGTTTACGAATCGTGCATTGCATTATCTTATAATTAAATTTGTTCATCATTAATTACAAATATCTCAGTTTCAGTAGATTCTCGAGTTATACATTATTCTTATTGCAGATATAAATCTTTCTTTTTCATTTAGTAGTATGTATCTGCTGTCGAATTCAAGTTATGAAAAATCAATGCAATTCTACAGCTAAAATATTAAATTGTCTTCTGAGCTGCTATTAGATAGATATATTTTAGCAATATTTATCTGGGTTGGGTGGTGGTTTATCATATTAAATGCTCTAATTAGCTCAAGATAAAGAGTAAAATATTTATTGAAAAATGAACTTTCAAGTGAACAATTACTGAGAGCAATAAAATTAATATTTAAAAATCTTAACGCCTTGATTATCCTATAGCATATCCATTATTGGCTATTATTTTTACACATATGAGGGGTATGGAATTTCCTCTTCCAATTTCCTCTAATTTTTGACCGACGAACCCTGAATGGAGGAGGTATACAATTCGACTGTGTGTTTTTTTGGGGATGTGCGCGCCTTTTAGATAGTAATCGTACTCTGATTTTGATGATTTTTGATTCATTTGAAAGAGGAGGCTTGAGAAATGGTCCAATATTCATAAAAACGGAAAGCCGAAATCTCCTTTCCTACGAAAACCGCTCCGAAGGGGTGGAGAGGGAAAATTTTCTCGGAAATCGAAAATCGGAGGTGGTAAAATTAAAGATAGGACAATATCCGGACACGTTAAATTTTTTCAAAAGAATTACGGTTTTCGAGATAAAGGCATGTTAAATTCTCAAATATATGTATTTTTGCTATATGGAGAGGGCGATTTTTTTCGAAAATTAAAAATCTGTGGGGACTACATGAAAGACAAAATTATTTGTAGCATCATATAATAATGAACATTTTTTCATTAGGGTTACGGTTTTCGAGTTACAACAGGGGTGAAATGGTAACATCTAAAATACTTATGCGTATTTCCGCAACGATGTTTTGAGATCTCAGTAATAACAACTACAAGTAAAGAATATACGTGGATAATGGGATAAGTACTATCTTCATTGGTATTAGTGAAGTTCAACGATTTTCAGGACTAATGTTACACTCAAGCGAGTGAAATAAATATTTTTTTACAAAAAATTGGACCGACGTTATTAGTTGGTGCACTGAAAAATACAAAATAATATTAATTCAATTGGTGCTGTTAATTGTGAAGTTGGTGCCAAAAGTTCTCAATTTAACTGCAACTGCACAACTTAAAAAAATGGAAATATCAAATGTAAATCCGTTAGCTGGTATCTGACTCTCACTTGCGTTTGTTGAGAATATTACGACCAACTATCTAAATATTTCATTACTTTGAATGATGATCATTAAGTAATATTTTCGTTGAAAAACGGGAGACATAGATCAAAATAGTCGCCACGGTAAACATAATAGTCATAAATTGACGAGTATTTAATCCCTTCTTTAAATTCGCTGACAATGTGAGGTCTACATGCTCTCGTATTGATTCGATATACCAGTCATTTGCATATCAGACGTATAAAATGAATTATGTACGATACAAATGATCTGCAAAGAAACACAATGCGTCCACCGCGCCTATTTATAAAGATAGGTGTGCATTTAAATATAGTAAACACGGTACGCTGTAAACACAGCATAACACAGTACGGGGTGTTCGCTCAAACTAAGTATATGAAGAGAACTGAACAATAGGTATTTGGTTATTTCATAATTATAGAATGAGTAAACTGAAATTTTTATCTCGGAAACCACCAAATTTTGAACAAAAAATGTTTTTAGCATACGTTTCAAGAACTATGAGTGTACTGTACTAGTTAGTACCTCAATAAGGTAATATGTAGAAAATTATTCTGTATAATGGCAAAATTTATGCTCAATAGATGTTCTAAAAGTTGTATCACACGACGCATGAGCCACATCGACCAGCTAGCTTGAAAAATTCAGTGCAACATCATTGGCTATCTCTCGGTAAAACGAATATACACTATAGAAGGTTATGGGCAAGAACATTTTTGACACAGCAGCCAGCATCTTCCTGAAAAGAATCTTCATTTTTATGTTAAAATTACCAAAATAATGAATTCATCAACATCGAACAACTTTGATATGTAGGTATGTTTATGATGACGGTTTCTAAAGTTTCGCTAAATGACCATATGTCAACTTCAAACACATCACCAATAAAACTGTTTGGCTTTCCATCAGTGGTTTGAAAATAAAAATGATGTTAGTTTGACACCAATGTAATACACAAGGTATAATGGATTTTTTTGTTATTGCTGAACATGGTTGATGTACCTACTGAAAGTGAAAGCATCATATATATTTTCATTTTAGAATAATTCTGGAAAGATTATATGCAACAGACAGACGCTTTATTGTTTATATCATTCTCTCTGACAATAAGAATTTATCCAGCAGACGGAAAAATAGAGGACTGTGAGAAAATGAGATAATAAAATCCAACACGTTCGAATAATTAGGATCATAAAGAAACGAACACCCTTCTACGTTAAAAAGCAACGTTGTGTTGCTGAATTTCGTATACCGCACACACTGTCGAAATTGAATGCGGGCCGAGAGCTATCAGGAATTGCAGACATTCTCGCAATGGAATGTTCTTCAGAACGTGCTGTATTCGCTAAATATTCAGTCTCACATGTAAAAAGATAAGGGACTAAACAAAAAAAAATATCAGAAGAAATACAAAATAGACTCCACTCAATTCATTCCAATTATGTAATCGAAATCATAGTGTTCGGAACTGAATCAGTTGGTTTAAATTCTTTCTTTATTGAGATTAAAAGTGGAAATTCTAAATAATTGCATTCTATTTTCTTATATCTAATAAATTTGGATGAATAACTCAACATTGAACTGACATAAATATGTCCTCAAGAAATAAGCTTCACCTAATTAGAAATTAGTTGAGTAACAATGAATGATTTGTTACTCAAAAGAAACGAAATATGTTTGTATATTCATTGGTTTACCTATCTTCAAGATACCCTAGAATGAATTGCTAAGTCGCCTTTTGTTACGTGGGCTAGAAATTATTACTAAAGACCCGTCTATCTAACTAGTCAAGCATTCGACGACGGTGTTCTTTATTATTAAAAGTTGAATGGAACAGACAAACTACATAGATAATTTGATTAGTATCTATTATTCAGAAAGCAAATTTTACCACACTCTGACTAGCTCTTATTTGAATTGTTCAGCTCTGATCGATATTGTTGGAGTAGTTCGTGATTGCTGTTAACAGCTGGCTATTACAATTGACGGAAATGCTCATTACAATCAATATATTTCAGATCAGACCACATTGATGGCAAGCAGTTTCATTTTGATTAGTTTTGGATATCTGTGTTTATTTTCATATTCACCAAGCTAATCATAATACCTATATAAATACTAATATAGCCGTTCCTTCATGCGAGTATATGGAAATATTATTTACTAGAAGGAAACAATGTTTGCATTATTCTACTTATCTTTGTATAATAAATAATTTTAATATTTTCCTCAAAAATATTGATTTCTATACTAATGCTAATGCATTTGGGAAAAGGATTTTAAATGCGTCTAAATAATATTGAGTTTCAGTTAACTTATTGTTCATTTCTTACTACATCGACTTGAAAGTCTTCTCAAATCAGATGTTGCTCTACAATTCATAAGTCTCAACTTTTGAGGCAGATGCTTCTCTTATCATTTATCGTACTTAGAAGTCAGACAAGTACATACTAATACTCTATATCAGACTCATGTTGAACGTAACTTTTGACATCAAGTTCAGATCCTCTCCTTTATTAACCTCCAACTAGCTGATGTGCTCTGTAGACTTCCAGACATCTTCTCATATTGTCTCTCTGAGAGAAACGAGTCTGGATATTAAATGAAAAAAAGTCAGCAAGGATTATTAAATAGAAGCACATCATTTCGCACAGGGCCAATAACAGGCTCTCGTCTTGGTACCAAACCTATATAATAAACGGCACAGGTTGTAATAATGCTTTGAGATCCTTATGCCATTCTCCTTCTTGACACTCGACTTGACGATTGGGAAAGTAAAATAGTCTAATAGTTCAATATAATATCTTCAAATAAAATTGCATGGGACGGATATTCACTTGTAAGCCTGAAACACTTTGAAACTATTACACTTAGCTTTTCTAAGCCATAAACAGAAAAGCCCAATCCATCCGTTCCTATCATATCTGGATGGATATATAAATTCAATAAAACGTTTATGATGGAAGCATCTTCATTGATAGTGCCCGCATTTACACAATGAACGACGCGCCATCGATTTTACATTATACTGTTTGAGCAAATAAGAAAAACAGTTAGCTCAAAGACCTTTTCTGCCAGTTTACACAGAGCCATAAGAGTATCAAAGTATCACGGGCCATTTGCAACGATGGCTTGAGCCGAGAATAATGTCGTCGTATCCGCAACGACAGATATCACTTTTTGAATGAACTGCCTTTTCGAAGGACTACCGTATATAGTAAGCTTCGGAAAGTGGTGTAAGTAAATTTGGAAATAGAAGTTGTGGTTGAAATGAAAAGTTGACAAAATTGCCTCAAGCAACAGTTTGGATCCAGAAAGATAAAAAATAAAAAAAATATTTTCTATTTAATTTTCAGCATTTTCTTCGTCTTGAGAAATAAAAAATGAGCTCGTCATTCGATAAAGATATCTGTAAATGCTGCGAATGTTCACACAACTTTTCTCATTAGACTCTGCTGTTTATCCCAACTCCTGTAGCAGAGAGTCCTCTAGGAGCTTAGTCAATGTGGAGCATTGTGTCGATGGTTAGGGCTTCCCTTTTTAAAGGGGCTCCACAAAATCAATACTTCGCTTGCCCTATGCGTCACCCTTCGCCGTTGAAGGGACTTCTGTGTATTTTTCACCAACATGACTCACTACTTTTTCCATTACGCAGTTCAGGTTGATGCAGAAAATCGAAGGGAACAGGAAATTCGACTTTTTGGCGGATAACTCGCACAGAAAACATCTTCTGATCTTATCATAATATACATTCCTGTGAACTACATTCATCTGACGGATTGGATAAGATGTAGGTATGACATCCTATCATAAATGACATTTTCAAGAAGCTTCTATTGCTATTTGTCTCCGAATGCCTCCCACCTTATATAATTTATTCAATTTATTTCTTTCCGTTGAAAGATACGAACACAGAAGCTCCTAATTATCGCACAGTCAGTATGGAAAAAAGAAGATCCTTTGTTGGGATAGATTCTGTAAATTTACCTTTCTCGAATAAAAGGTGTTGCTGTTCTGCTTGCTGAGATTCTGCTTTAATTGGTTGTCTGGATTAGCGAGCACTTCTAATGACTAAGAAAATCTGGATTCTTTACAAGATGATTTCTTTACATTCAAGGTTTTATTGTCAATAAAAAAAATAATAATTATTATTATATTATTATACCTTACATATTGTCTTTAATTAAATTTAATTTAAAAATCTGAATCTGAAAATTTGTTTCAACGAAATAAGTGCACCAAGAACAGAAGAGATTTTTTCCTAGTGCTGCCAACCAATAGTGCTGTATGAATTTCAAAATAATATTTTTGAAATGAAATTTTTGAGAGGATAACAAGATGTATTTTAAATGTTTAATATCTTTAGGACCATCTTTCTGCAATTTCCCTTCCAATAAAAAAACGACCAAGTGCGAGACGGATTCGCACACAAAGAGTTCCATACCATCGTACAAGAACTAACTATATATAAAGGTTCTAACTATTATATTTCCATTATCTGTGATTATAGTAGCTAAAGTATTACTTACATTTTGAAACTTCAACTGTATATGGTTCATGAGGTACAACCCGCTGACATACGGGCGGACGAACAGAGCTATAGTCCCGTTGGCACCCTTTGGGTACATAACCCAAAAAATCCATGAAAATAAGAGCAAAGCAAAACAACAGCCATATAATATCTGCTTTTTATGAAATCTGTGGAAAATTGTCATGATAACGAAGTTATCTCTATATCTATAATATCCAAATTCAACCAGAAAATTTTAAATCATCAATTTCATGTGTATGTAACTGAGCATCCTCACAATCTACACCCGCTAAAAGATATTCATGTAATCAAGCAGGGTGAATAATTAAGGTCACAGTTATTAAAACCACAGGCTTGGAGTATATATCTACGAGACATAATGATCGTAAAATTAGTTTCAAAATTTATTGTAGACGTTTTTGGATGCTCGTAGGTCGACCCAATGGTTACACTGCAGCAAACGTTGTAATTTCATTAAATATTCAAAAAAGTGATGGAGTAGGTATCATCAATTGGATAAGCTTGAACGACTCTACTGCAGACTTGCCAGATTCGTCTAATCTCAGATGGTATTTATAAATTAATAAACGAACTTCGAAGGAAAACCCTCATTACTATTTATTATTAGGTAATCTGTGAACTATTTATATCTGAAAGAAACTAAATATATCACAATATTGGTTCGTCTTAATGATGGTCAATCACATTTAATTAATAAACCTATGGAATAATCAGACCAGCTAAATTTATTAGAAACTTGAATGTAGACATCGATCTGAGGTTAATTATCTCATTAGACATCATCATTCTTTGAAATGTTTTTATTTGAATTGTATACAAACCATTAAAAGTCTGCTTCATTAAAACGAATTGATGAACGGGTCCATTTAAAAGTTAAAAAGAAAGTCAGCTACAAATTGGTTAATTATTGAACGTCTGATAAAAAATTACGCCTTCAAATGAATATTTTTCAGTCAGCAATCAAAAGCTAATATAGAGTTGTTGCTTATGATCAAAGTGTTTTGTAAGCAAATATGAATTGATTATTGATAAAAATAAACTTTTATTTGATAATTATTGTGAGTTCTGAACATAAGATACACGGTAAATATCCAATATATATATATTTGTTTTTATTTATCATAACTTTCTTCGCTGAATGCAAGAGCACTTTCAGTATTAGAGAATGCCTTTAGGTAAAACAACATGAATAGATCGTGAATAAATTATAGTATCGTCATTTAACAGCAATGCACTTCACAAGTTTGTTAATATCGAGCGCTGCTACTTAAGCTTGATCGCAACATGAGAAAACTTCAGCACTTCAGCGTGCTCAGGTGCATGTAAGTTGAAGCAGCAATGGCGTAGTTTGTCTGCTGGTAGGGTGATTACGCCAACGAAGTCAACGTATAACATTATGATTTTCACTTACAAAATGAAATATGGTGTGGCACATATTGTTGCACGGAATTATAGGTATTATTTCTTGAATATATTTCCGATTTTTTCCCATGTGATTTGTATTTGAGATATGTTTCATGCCTATCAAACCAAATTATTTATAGCTAAATACTTTGGAAAATGTATTTTTATATTCCTAACAGGAGACAAACAAGGAACAGGAAATCATTCTATTCTATTAGTGATCTGGTATGTACTACCAGTAAAATTGTGTTGTTGCCACTTATTTTGAAAGCAGTTTCATGTCACATTACGCTGAATGTTTGTATACATATACATATATATATATATATATATATATATATATATATATATATATATATATATATATATATATATATATATATATATATATATATATATATATATATATATATATATATATATATATATATATATATATATATATATATATATATATATAGAACTGTTTTGTTATTGTAATTGACTCTGTAGAATGTGAGATATACATTATTCGATTGTGTCAGATTCAGTCCACTTGCACAAAAACATTTAGCTCTGAATAAATAAATCTTGTCAACATATATGTCCATGACAAGTGTTTGTTTATGATGTAATAAACTACCAGCCTTTGGAAGTGGCATTCCAATTCTAAAGAAATTTTAAATTCTCAGAAGTTCATGGACATATGAATGATTGTTTCAACTCTCTTGAAAATCTATCATAACTTATCATAATACAAAAAGACGTCTTTAGATTTTTTATTTTATTGATACATTTATTTCTTGAAAAACTTGGGTCTAGAAATAAAGTAAAATTCTCTAAAAGTTGAACATCCTCAAAATAAAAATTATCACACATGACTTTCTATTATAATAATCAAAAGTTTCTGTGTATAGAATTCTTTTTTGAAGCATCGTTCACAGTTTCTAGAGAATCTCAGTTGCACACTATGCTTCTTCAACCACTGGGGAAAGTTTCCAATCTTCCACTTGACGAGTTAACTAAGGCAACTTGAATAAATAAATGAGAATCTCTGAATAACATACCCGTAAATTCTAAGTTACTAGCCTTGCAATCTAAACTGCTGAACTTTTTTCCCCTTCCATACGATCTCTTCTTTTTTATCCTCATGGATGGAAACTTTACGCGCTACGGATATTTGCAGATAGCAGAAGCACATCCTACAGGATTATCAGACGGGAATTTAAGATATAATTAAAGTTAATCTTTCAGGCAGAGATGCGGTCGCAAGTTTCGGCGCAGTCTCCACGGTGAAATTTTTATTCTAATTTAGCTAATTTAGTGACAATGAGTGGAGCCTTGTTTTTTTTATCCCGACATATTTTCTTTTGGAGTTGGGCGCAACTTTCTAGGGAGTTAGCGAGAGTTTTCAAAGACTGAGCTTTATTTAAGAATTAATATAATTCCAAAAGATTTATGGGATGTAATAATTTTTCTGTTATAGTCGAGAAAAAACTTTAGTCATGCAGAATAACTTTTAGTCACGCAAAATAACCTTTATACGTAGATATGGCAAATTAAAAAGTTGTTGACGGATGGCTCTGATATTAGTCGTCCATAGCATCTACTTGCTGACTAACTTAGCTGTCTTTCAGATGTCTAAACTGCTTTAATACTAGAATCAGCTATCGTAACAGTTGAATCAGTATAAAACTAAAAGTGTTGCAAATATCAGATTAATGCCATCAATTATGTATCTTTCTTCCACAGAATTTTAAATTAATTCTCAGTAAAGGTATATATATATATATATATATATATATATATATATATATATATATATATATATATATATATATATATATATATATATATATATATATATATATGTTTTGAGCCTTTTTGCTGTACTACCATTCATATTAGACTACTAAATGATATTGCGAAGATAAATATTAATTTTCAGGTTTTGATGGAATTACTCCAACTCCAATATGAAGTGTATCCCTATCTCTGTCTATTTCACTCTTAGTAATTCGTGTAATAGATTGCTGGTGCACTTGGCTTTAATATTTACTTGGAGAGAGGAGGAGTAATGCGGCAATTCAAATCGACACATAACTCGCGCTGTGCTATGAAGATGCTAAAGAGCACATCAGCTAGATACACGTAGTAGAAGTACGTAGTATGTTCAATTTCTTCGAGAGCTAGACGCTCTGCAAATTGAGAATTTCACCATTGATTATTCTAATTTATATTCTCATCTCCAGTACCTCGGGCAAATTTAAACCGTATAAACGACGTGAGTTAACAATAATATTCTCATCAGTTTTCATTTCTAATTAGAAATTCTGACTGTATAAAGCCAAAAGGGCATTCCATATTTTCAGTCGCCTATTCTCTTAGGAGAATTTTAACTTGTCATTCTATGTGTATGTGAGCACAGTATAAACTAATCAAAATCGAATTTTCCACAGAGATAAACACATTTTGTTGTTGTTATAAATCGTTTTAGCTAGTTAGGTTTATAAGAAACAGATTCCATCAATACGCAACAACATATAATAAATTGTCCGACAGAAAATCTGATAAATTACATCGATTTTCACGAGGTGATTTCCCGTGGAAATTGGAAAGTGTTTGTGATTTGACCCAATTGAATTTGGCATTTCTCTTGCTCGTTCTCTGTCAAGTTTGATTTTATTGATCAATTTCTCATCGCCTTGGGATGTAATCTGTGCGTAAATTATTAGACCGTTTTTCAGAACATAGTCATTAACTTGTTTAATTGCATTATCTGAATTTCACCCCTTTCCATCCTACCATGAATATTGATGAGTTTATCTCGTCATCACAATGGTTGATGCTGATTTTACCTTCTATTGAACTGACTAACATATTCTCCCTATCTAAAGGAATTTACATCAGAATATTTCACTGCAATAGATCATTTGGAACTTTTGTAGTCTCATTAGATGAAACAGTTCCTTATTACTAAATCTAATGCATCTTTTTATACATCCACTTCTACAACCTTTTCTGAAAATATGTTCATGTTCAACTGCTATTACTCCTTGTCAAATTTGAGCAACTTCTTGTTATACTATCAGGCAAAGCATTTTCACTATTATCGAAAAATAAATTAATTATTATGATTCTTAAAAAAGGATAATGATTCAAAAATGATATATGTGCAACTGATGAACTGATGTTGTATAACTCAATAAATAACCATAAACTCTTTAAAAAGTAAAGAATGCACAGCAATTCGCTACTGGCAAAACGCATAATAGAGGCAGGTAAAAATCTAGACCGCCGCTACTGCATGAATTAAACAAGTTTTCATCCGAACAATGCCTTGCGCGGCAAATTGCGCATATATGAGCAATAATGAATGAGTTATACTGCTAGTAGTTTTTTATACCTACTTTGATAAAAAATAGTAAAATAAAACTATAATACATCATTTATAAGCTCCCTTAAAATATACATTTGTATCTATACCACACACAGTACCAGTATTGTAGATAGTGACTCATATTTTCAACATTGACCTTTGCGGGTCTGAGGGGAAAGGAAATCGACAATTCATAGGCGTACGGTTATTATTAAAAATAATTTATGTATATAATAAAGCTTTATGAAGTCCCTATCAGCACGCCCAAACATGAGTCACTATCTACAATTTTGGTACTATGCTTATAGGTAGGAATGTTTTTAATGTTATTCTTCTCCCTGATTATTTTTTGTTCTAAAAAATCAATAATTATCAACCTTTTATGCACCAGTTAGTAATTTCCTGTTGATTTTGCCAAATATCTTCGTTGCAGGTGTGCGTGCAGTAGTTAAAGTCGATGTAATAGATGTTTATGAACATATATAAAATTTCATTTGGCATCTGTTCGTAATCCCATGTAATATAGCCATCTTGATGTTGGTGAGCAATGTTACAAAAATGTTTTATTGTCGCTTGATACAATAAAGCAGATGTTCGTATCAAAGTTATTGAACTCTCTTTCCGTGGCCAAGTTAAAGGAGCGTGGGCAAAATTCAATGTTTCCGAAATAGTTTTTGTTGGAAAAAATACGTTTTTAAATCTATTAATATCGGTATATGGAAAAGTCTTAATGGACTTATTCTTTAATGTTTGCATAATAGGTGATACCAAAAAAATGAAATAAGCATTTATGGGTTATCGAAACTAACTTAAATTTATAGGATTTTTTTCCTCAGTTATACAGAAGTTATATTATTGTAGGAAACTGTATCTACTAATATTATTTTGCAATATAGATCAATTATGAAAGCGAGCACACTCAGATTGTTAAAGCTGAATTTTTATTTTTTAATGGAATCTGTTATTTTTTTTCTTGTAGCCTAATACACTAAAATTATATTATTTCTATAAAAGTGAACTATAATCTCGACTAAATTCCATTATCTTTTGTTTCAGGTGAATATGCTGCTTGAAAATCATTTACACCTTCCGAACAACAAGTGAATGTATGTTTATGGTTATTGTGTCTTGTAGTAAAAAATCTTCCAGACTGCACCCATGGATTATAATAACTCCTAAATTCCTAATTACATATTAGATCATCATTCACAACTAAAACTTTCTTTTAGACTTGGTTACACCCCTACAGACTAGCTTCGTATAGTCTATGCGAGAAAATAATTTGGTTAACCAAGAAATTTGTGAATAAATATTTTTTACAAAAAATTGGACCGACGTTATTAGTTGGAGCACTGAAAAATACAAAATAATATTAATTCTATTGGTGCTGTTACTTTTGAAGTTGTGCAGTTGCAGTTAGATTGCTAATTTTTGGCACCAACTTCACGAGTACCAGCACCAATAGAATTAATATTATTTTGTATTTTTCAGTGCACCAACTAATAACTTCGGTCAAATTTTTGGTAAAAAATATTTATTTCACACTTTTGAGTGTAACATTAGTCATGAAAATCGTTGAACGTTCACTTATACGAATTAAGATAGTACTTATCCTATTATCCTCATAATATATTCTTTGCTTGTTGTTGTTATTATTGAGAGCTCAAAACATCGCTGCGGAGATATGCATAAATATTTTAGATGTTACCATTTTAACACTACTGTACTCGAAACTCTTTTTTAAAAAATGTTCAATTTAAACGCTTCCAGATATTGTCCTATCTTTAATTATACCACCTCAGATTTTCGATTTTCGAGAAAATTTGCCCCTCCGCACCCTTCGGGGCGGTTTTCGAGGAGAAGGAGATTTCGGATTGCGTTTTTATGAATATGGGACCAAATTTTTCAAGTCTCCTCTTTAAAATTAATCAAACATCATCAAAATCGGAGTACGTTTACTATATAAAACGCGCGAACAAAACAAAAAAAAGAGCAGACAGTCGAATTGTATACCTATTATTACTATATACGTTCGGAGTTCGTCAGTCAGAAATTACAATTTTCAACATTCTTATAAACCCAAATAAGACTCATACGAGTGCCTATTGTTGATAAGTTGAAACACCTTTGAATAATTCTCAGTGGAAGAAATGGACATAAATCACGTGTTATCCATGACAGTGTCCAATGTTTCATATTTGAAATGTGCATAATAAAGCGTTATTCTAACAAAGCGGGAAATTCCTCACAGTTTATCATAATTTCCATTCTTTATGGCAGCCTTTAAATGTAACAATGTACATAAATCTGTTAAAATACAATTATCGTGATTAAGGCAGAAATGTATGGCTAATCTGGATAAGTATTTCAAATATGTTTGAGTAGAAATTGTTACCAAAGGATTAAGTTCATTAAATTGAGTTGCCTACGGATCTTATGTTGAGTCCACTTCATAACTCTAATAACTCTTCAATATTCAAGGAGGTTTTCTCGGCGTATACCCGTGTCTTCGTCCACACATTATTTGTAGCGCTTGTCGCTTATGTGTAATGTGAAGTATAGTGTGAACCCAAACTTAGCTCCGCCATATTGTTATTATGAGCCTGTGTATCAACTGTTCAGCAACAGGAACATAAGTCGCAACCGGCTCTGTTCTGTACTACATACATATTTAATTCGGGCTGCTGATTTTGAGTGCTACTGTAGAAACAATGCGATTCTCCAGCATAAAACTTATTCGAAATTGTAACATAGAATATAAGCTATAACCAATTTCAAGAAAATATATGCATTATTTTTCACATAGTACCCGATCATCAAAAAAACAACAGATTCACCATATGTATCGATTCATTTTTTTAGCTACGTACATCCACATAAAATAGAGATTCTGTTATTCACTTCATTTCCATAGACATACTCATAGAAGTGTCAGAAGACTGTAGGTTTCCTAAAAATAAAGTCCATCATTCGTGACTAGCGATCATCTGAACGAAACCAAACCCTCGTTGGATATATAAAAAAAATTAAACACTCATTAGAAAGACAAAATTACCCGACCATCACTGTATTAACTGATCCGCAGTCTCCTTTGTCTATTTTTGAATAACCTTCACAATTTTCCTCTAGAAGTTTTGTGGGGTAAGGGGAGTATCCAACACTGCAACTGGAACTGAATTTACTTAATCCCTCAAGTAGCTGATCGTTCCTCAACTCTCCATGATTTACTGTACCGCACCAGTGCTTAAAGTAAATGAATTTTCGCACTTTCAGATTCAGGTTTCTTCACATACAGTTAATACAACAACTAACATCACTACCTAATATTCTTGCTTTCAAACCCGAAACCAACTAACGTACGCTATAGATGGCAATTAATGTGATTGAAATACCAAGTACCAATATGTGGGATTCGCTACTGAACTTACCTGTAAGCTACTATTTTGAAACTTCTGTAAAAATCACGAAAATTATTTTTTCCAGAAGCATAAAACATTATCGAAAGTTGCTGAGGAATTTGCGTTTGAATTGGATATATTAATTTTGATTATGGTATGTCTACGTCGAGACGTTAAGGTATTTTAGTAGTGAAAAAAACTCTAAGGTCCGTTTAATCTTTTCAGCGGTTCATACATAATTTTCTATTTTCCATACGTTAACGATGTATTCTCGAATATGAAAATTGTTCATTGACTTTAAGAATTACACTGGATAATTATGTATGTGTATGAAAATTTCTTTGAAATTCCCCACTTTCATTACTCCAATATAATTCTATGTACCTACAGCTGTTTGAATACCACTGCTTATTAAATGTTGTGTAACTCCTGGTACATTATGGGCGTTAATTCACTCTGTAAATGGTAAACTGATTAGCGGCATGTTGCTATTTATTGTTATTTGTTGATGTTTATGTATGGGTAAGATCGGCCGGCGGTCGCCAACCTTTCTCGTGCTGTGAAGAAGTTGATAGACACCAATATATCATGACAGAATTCATGACGCCTTGTTTTGTATTAATTGCATAACAGGCTGATGTAAATCGAGTGCGGGGTTTATTGGATTTTCATGTAAAATAAGGTGTGTGTGTGTGTGCAATGCATGTTTTACTGAAAATGTATCTTTAATTCTAATTGGCGTTTTCTGAAGAATCACTAGAAAAGAATCCTAGATGCAATTAATGGTAAAATGCAGGCGTGTGTAATAAAAACGAAAAATGAATGAAATACCCCTATATACTCTTAAGTGAACGTTAAACGATTTCGATCACTACTGAAACACAAAAAGAAATATTTAAGAAGAACTAGGACCGACTTTATTTAGTTGGAACACTGAAAAATACAAAACAATATTATACCACCAATAGAATAATTCTTATTTTGTATTTTTCAGTGCACCACCTTATTGCACATACAAGATTTTGCGCAAAAACTCCTAATTTTATCAAATTTATTGATTACCTTGGACTATTGCCATTTCAGAACTACTCATTTTTTTCAAACCGCTCAACTAACGCTATCAACATGTTTACTTTGTTCAAAAGATGGTGCTCATTATGTTGATATATGTGTTTGGTTCGAATACAAAAATTAAAATATATGTTTGAGAATGTTGTAGCATTGAATTGAGATTGGCCTCTGGCAATGCGTTTATCCTGCTAAGCTACAAGCAGGTGTGGACATTAGATGAGCCAATTAGATTACTGGTAATTATAGTTTTCTTCCTTACTACTCTTGGCATTTTGAAATCGTATAAAAGCTAGCATGTTTCTTATATCTGTAAGATTTAATGCTCTTGGTCTGTCAATGAGAAAAAAGTTTCTTGATTTACTAACTCATATAAATCATCAATGTTTGGTTCTCAGTCTTAATTAGCTAAACTTTATAGTTTTAGATCCATACATACATTTCTAAGGCCGTAAACAAATTTCACAATGAACTGGCAAAAATAGTACCTTCAATTGCAAGAATATTTCAAGTATGAGTATAACACATACATTTATAATACGGTAAAGCATACTCGATAGGCTTCATAGGAGGAATAATGATTTACTAGCAATATAAATAGATTTACCTTTTTTTCACAAAAAATGGACCGACGTTATTAGTTGATGCACTGAAAAATACAAAATAATATTAATTCTATTGCTCGTTTGATATATAAAAGGCGGACACGAACCAAAAAAAAATATAAAAAAAATAAAACACACAGTCGAATTGTATACCTCCTCCGTTCGGGGTTCGTAGGTCAATAACGTCGGTCCATTTTGTAAAAAATATTTATTTCACACTTTTGAGTGTAATATTAGTCATGAAAATGGTTAAACGTTCACGAATACCAATGAAGATAGTACTTCTCCTATTACCCACGTATATTCCTTGCTTGTAGTTGTTATTAGTGAGATTTCAATACATCGCTGCGAAAATACGCATAAGTATTTTGGAAAAATGTTTATTATCTGTCTAGCTACAAATAATTAGGTCTTTCATGTAGTACCCACAAATTTTCAATTTTCGAAGGAAATCGCCCTGTCCACATAGCAAAATTATACCTATTTGAGAATTTAACATGCCTCTATCTCAAAAATCGTAACTTTGTTTGAGAAATGTTCAATTTAAACGTTTCTGGATATTGTTCTATCTTTAATTATACCATCTCAGATTTTCGATTTTCAGGAAAATTTGCCTCCACCACCCCCTTCGGTGGCGCTTTTCGGAGGGAAGGAGATTTGCGTTTTTATGAATATGGGACCATTTATTTCTAAAAGCCTCCTCTTTCAAATGAATCAAAAATCATCAAAATCGGAGCTCGTTTACTATGTATATAAACGCTCGCAGGAACCAAAAAAAAGCAGACAGTCGAATAATTGCATACCTCCTCCGTTCGGAGTTCGTCGTTCAAAAATGTTATTTATCGGTAATGCTCCAATGGTTTTCAAATCTAATACAACTTCTGCTATTCAAATTGGGACATAGGTATTATCTTTTATTGACTAGTCGATCATCAAGTTATCATAAAGATTATAACTCCAAAATTAACTTGACAAACAGTTAGTTTACATCATTGAGGCTAGAGTCAATCCCCTTTTGAATCGAAACCCGGGTCCTTTCGCAACAGCAGCAGTGGCAGTTACCATTAACGGTAATGTCAGGATCAAGTTGTAAACTCGCATACTCGAATGGTCGTTGTTATACAAAATGTCGTAATATAAACGGATAAGATGTCGCCCTTGTATAGTTTGCGTTCGAAAATTATTAGTCTGTATAGGCGAATGCAGGCATACAAATTAGCCGAGCGCCACTCTGATGTGTGGCCATTTGAATTTTGGATATTGCCGAATATATCAGAAACAGCTATAGCAGTAGAAGTAACAGCAAACTTGATGATTTGTTGTTATTATGATTGCTGCGGGAGATTACGCGTATGTTGCCGCAAGCGTTAGGGCGCTTGTGTCCAACTCTGTTATAGACGATAATAATTCTTCAATCAAAACCAGATAGGTTGTCTGGAACACATATACATTCACGTTTTTTTATAAATCTATATTACATAATTTGTAATTAGTCCTTATTCAGCTGAGCGCGTTTATAATTTGAACACTATGATTGCTCATATATAGCTCTATATTTTGAAGACTACTTTAAACTGATTCGTTTTCATGGATAAAGATACAATAAGAGTTGCATTTTCATATTACGTCTTCAAAATCTTTTAATTATTGGAATATAAGTAATTCTAACCCGTAGAAATATTATACAGCGTGCGTGGTCACTACAATTATTTATGTTTCATTTGCGTGCTAGTAGATCTCAATATTTGTTACAACAAATACAGGATTATACTCAATTTCATAAAGAGATAAATTTATAAATTATGATAATGAAGGGATCTTTATTGCATTCCGACGATAATTTATCACTCTCTTTCTTTTTGAAATGGAGTATTGTCAAATGTTCCAGACCAGCTCAATTGCTGCAGAACCAAAAGTGAACAGCTGACTCGAATTTGCGCCATCCTTTTTAATAATAATCATTTATGCCTATCCTTTGAAGGTGAATATTTTCAAAACATTTGAATTTATACGACCATAATGTAGGTAGATACATTTGTTTTCGAAGTTAAATGCGGATTTAAGAAAGCTGATAATATGTACTAGGTGTTGTTTTAAGAAAATGACACAGCCCTATAAATAGCTTGTAACGTTAGTGACATAATGAAGGGATATATAACCCTTTTCAATGGATGAGTTCCCCCAAAAGATTATCGGGGATTAAGGCGGCACATACTAAGCTGTTGTAGCCAAATTGTAAGATATAATTATTATCAATAATACAAAGATAAGAAATTAAATAATTTTATTAACAACATAGGTAAATTAAAGTGAAATGCGGCATTTACAAATTGTAGTCTGTTGATATGTCCATTATGAAATAGTACAATCAATTTATCTAAAGCATGTTGTTTTTTTCTGTACAACGGATCTAAAAATGTTTCTTATAATTCTGTGTGATTTACAAATATATAAATAGACGGGTGACTGCCATAAAAACTACTTTTAAAATGTGAATGAAAGCTTTCACATCAAGTTTAAAACTGCTTTCATCTTCGATTTTCGATATAATTTTCTACTAAATAATCAGCAAATTTCGTTAAATTGTCATTGATAGGAATAATTTCCATTAGTTCAAGAAAGCAGTCCCCAACATCTTCTGAGGACAAATATGGCAAACCAAAAATGTGTTTAATCCATATTCCAAATCTTGAATAATTGTATCAGCAATTTCTTTGTGAATTAATGTAGATGTCCTTTCAGAAATATCTTCCTGTGCTTTTCTTTTTACACTATTGTTAATTTGTTGTTTCAGTATTGTAGATCCATCCACATGATGATTATGCATTAAATCCGTGGAGGCAATTCTGTTTTCTGTAATGTAAAGGAAGATTCACGGTTAAGTTTTTTCAACAAACACGACTGAATTATCTTAACGTGATGTTTTAAATACTTTAAAATGCTGCCTTTAAAGTATAATTATGCACTACAAATTTTTTGAACACATCTCCACCGAGTACGGTTGTCACTTAACTTCCGGCCCCCGTAGCATGTAAAAAACTAGTTGCAATCGCGTAATATCGCGTTGTTGTCTTAGTGTTGCCAAAGTCTATTAGACACTGTCTGTTAAAATATTGGATTTAAAAGAGAAAATAGCAATTTCATTGAGAACATGATTTAAAGTAATTTATTATTCAAAAATACATGCAACCAATCTCACTTTGTTACTTTTCACTCGAGTATCAGTTTAGGCTCAAGACTAACAGAGCTACAACACTGTACCAAATTGACATTTTGACAGCGACGATTGTGCGATCGTCTCGGTCGCGTTGCTGTTGCTAATTACATGATAACCCCGCGGGTTTGATAAAATTTAGCACCATTCACTACAAGTTGTTTTCCTTTTTCACTCTCAATATGTTTAACTTCCATGTTGACGCTTTGAAGAAATATTTAAACATAAAATTTGCCCTGAAATCGGCCTATTCATATAATTCTTACTTCCTACATTTCGAGCCAGTTCCAGTGAAGGGTAATCATTGTAATCAAAGAGATTTCCGATTTCATTTCAATATTTTTAATTCTATTCCAAATTTGAACAAACTAAGGTATCGCTAATCGGTAGCCCACCGGTTTTTATCACTGCTTCCAAGAATTACCATTATTCCCTTACCGATGACCACCTGCTTCAAAACCCTAAAATTTGTGATCGCTGGGCGGAACTCGGCGACGCCGATTAAAACAATTGCTTTCTGTAAAGGGTGGCACATATTCGAATCTGTTATCACATTTGTTTTTTCTGTAAATGAGCCGGTTCAGAACATTTGCCCATCCAATTGTGACATTACTTTTAGTATCCACAACTCTTTTCTTTGAAAGCGAATTTAAGACAATATCAGTAATAAGTGCTTAAAGTACGCACTCAACTAAAAAATATTGTAAATGTAAATTCATTATGCAGTGGAAAAATAAAATAAAAAAACTTTACATATCATACACTACAAACCAACTATTATAGTCGGTAATCGCCTTCGATTTTTAATCCAACACCATTTACACAGTCTTATAAACCAGCTCAACTGAAATCCACACCATTCCTTTCTTCTTAAAAGGTACTTCGAGCTCTATAGTCTACTTTGCATATAATTGTAAGATAGTTGTGAGAAACAAATGGCAGCAATGTTATAATTTACAAGGATTAGGCTGATAATAATGATTCCAATTTAGATGACTCTTGAAGTTAAAAGTACGTATCAATGGGGTGATATAAGCATACGCAATTACGCATTTAGAGGCTCTTTCAGAATTACTTATTTAACACACAATTACTATTATATTCGATTTTCAGTAAGCTAATAAACATGCAATAATTTTTTTCTCAGCCTAACCTACGTTTCACCATAACGGGTCCAATTTTTACTAAGAAATCCAGCTGAACGCTAATAGAATAGATATACAGTTCGACCATAAAGTAACGCATACATTCTTTATTAGCTAAATAAAAATGACAGGTCTATTTTTGATTTTGATTTACTGTTTTTTTAAAATTATAATCTAATATACATGCCACCCTCGTGTGATGACGTCATCACCACTTTTTTAAATGGAACAGCCCATTTTTTCAATTTCCGGATTGCCCTTGATGAGCTGATTCCAAAAATGTATAACACGTTGCTACAAATTCTACAGGGTGGGCAAAAATAAAAAAAAAGTTAGAGAAGAATGTAATGCCCATTGTCTAGTGGTCAATGAAGAACAATTTGAACATTTTTTATAAATTTTCTTTTGTTTGTTATTAAATAGTTTATCAAAGTAGTTGTTTAACAATACGTTTATGCGCGTACTATTACTTTTCTTCTTCTGTTATTTAATATTTCGTAAATAACTACAAATTTTTGTATTTTTGGACCGAATATTTGGTCTTGCTTCGGTATTTGGCGATTCTGCGTACTTTTTAAATATTCGACTTCGGCCGAAGCTAGCCAGATATTAGGTATTCGGCCGAAGCATAAAAGATTCGGTATTCGGCCGGTCGAAGCAACAATTAATATTTTATTTTACGTTTCTTTTCACAAGGTCACGATTCATTAATGCTTACTTAATGTAATACTTCATTAATAAATAAAATAACCAAATCTGAACACTGTCGTTTCGTTTTAATAGATACATTTGTAATGTAGGGGTCAATTCATTTAAAATTTTAGACGTTCTGATCAAAGATGTATGTATGTATGTATGTTATTTTAGCATTGCATAAATACCATTCCTTCATTGCCCAATTGAATTTATTTTGTAAATTAAAGATTTTATTAGTTCGGCCGAATATTCGTTGCTTCGGTTAAATTCCTAGCCGAATATTCGGTATTCGGTTATTCGGCCAAATCCCGCTTCGGTCCATCCCTAATTTTTGCCCACACTGTACCAATTTGAAGCAACTTGTTATACATTTTTGGAATCAGCTAATCAAGGGAAATCCGGAAATTGAAAATAAAATGGGGTGTTCCTTTAAAAAAATGATCACATGAAAATGACTCATCCTATATATTAGATTATAATTTTAAAAAAACAGTCAATTAAATTTTTTATAAATTTCTAATATTATTGTTTATTTAGGCAATAATGAGTTTATGGACGCACTGTATAGAATATGATTGAAATTGGACTAGAGAGTAGGTGTGGCATTGTTCCTAGAAACAAATAAATTTAAATAATGTTGTTCAGTTCATTGTTAAATAGTTTTAATTGGAATAAGAATCTCATATCTGGACTGCCAGTCGAACGTTATTTGAAATGTTTCACCTTTAAATCTAAAACATCTTACTAGACTACTACACATTTTTATACGAACGACAACGGTAACAATTACTTGACAGATAAAATATTGGGCATAAGCGATACTAAGCAGACAGAGAATATACAATGAAAACCAATAAATATATCCAATATTTTAAATTCGGTATTTACTCGATATTTCACAAACTTTCAACATAAGACACCGAAACATTCATTCAGTATCTTTGAATGAAATTATAGGCGTTGCGATGCCTGAACTCACTCAATACATTTTGAGCATATCCCACAATAACCTAACAATGATTTGACTCAAGAGTCAAGTAAATATATCGAATCCAGTAGATATAAAATTATAGCATTAGAGACAGTTGATGATCAGAAGTGCAGAAGAAGAAGATTGCATTTAAACTTTAATTCCTATTTATTATATCTGAATGAATAGAATTCTCATTTTGTACTAGCTGTGAAGATTTAAATAAGCCATTAATCAAACTGATCAAAAATGTTTTTTGCAACACCAATTTGTCATGATATACCCTCAACTTATACTATTTCTGTTGTTAAAGCTTCTTTACTGTATTGGAATGTTTATCGAGTTTTTGATAAAAAAATGTTCACGCTTTGCGTGACAATGCAACATTATTGTAGTGTCTCGTTTGTAGAAATAATCCATATAGCGAGCCGTATACGAATCTTAGATACCCATGGGTGTAAGATAAATCGAGCGATATAATATATATCTCCATTCTAGAGGCAACAGTAACTCAACAGAGTTAATCCTCGGTAAGTACTTGCTTATGCAGATCGAGAAACTTTTAAGGCGTGGAACGTTGGTAAAAGTCGGATCGTGTCGCTTCTGTAGTTCGCATAATTCAGATTTAAAATCGAAGAGAGATATACCTACCATGGACTGGGACTAAGTCTAATTAAAAGGGAAGAAGGGCTTAGCACGGTAATCAGATCGGGCAAAATGTCTAATAAGAAGAGGATTACATTGAGCGCAGATACCTTCGTCTTTTAAGTAGCTACTAGCTACAGTTGAACCGTTTTTTGACTGACTTCAAAAAAAAGAGAAGCTATACAATTCTTTTGTATGTTTGCTTTTTATGGCTGTTCGCGCGTTTTGCATAGTAAACGTATTCCGATTTAGAAAATTTTTGTTTCATTTGAAAGAGGAGAGTTGAGAAATGGTCCCATATTGAGAAAAAATCAAATCCGAAATCTCCTTCCCTTCAAAAACCGCAACCGAAGGGGGTTTAGGGGGCAATTTTTCTCAAAAATTGAGAATCTAAGAGGGCAGAATTAAAGCTGGGACCATATCCGGAAACGTTTAAATTGAACATTTTTTAAAAAGAGTTACGGTTTTCGAGTGTCAGCAACGGTAAAGTCTGAAATATCTGATAGGTATGCGTATTTCCTCTATGTGGAAGGGCATTTTTTCCAAAATTGAAAATATTAGACGGCCACGTTAAAGAAGGACTATATGTAGCAACATTGAAATTGAACATTTTTTCAAAAGAGTTACGGCTTTCGAGTTAGAGTAGTAAAGTCTGAGAAATGTATATCTGCGCGGCGATGTTTTGAGATCTCTTATTAATAATAAATAAGCAGTACAAGCTTAGCCTATAGATGGGTAATAGAAAAAGTAATATCCTCTTTGTTATTAGTGAACGTTCAACAATTTTCATGACTAATGTTTTCTTACTTGTGAAGTTGGTGCCAAAAGTTATCAATCTAACAGCAACTGCACAACTTCAAAAGTACAAGCACCAATAGAATTTATATTAGTTTGTATTTTACAGTACAGCAAATGAAAAAGTCGGACTAATTTTTTGTAAAAAATATTTATATTCGTTTTAAATTTCTATATTCAATCCATTACTTCTTCCAAAGTGTATTTTGCTAAACAATTTTTTACTTGGCACTGCGCACTATTATGAATCTTTTTGCAACACCTGCCATGAAAGTTATTTTTTTGAGATCTAACTGTCATATATAGCTATCGTACTCGATATTCGCAACCATGAAGATAACTTTCTTCTTTATTACACTGGTGCGTAAATTAATCAATTCTTCAGTAATATGAATAATTACTCTACGCATTGGTGCGAAAAGAAGATGACTTTACGCACGCACTGACTAAGGTGACAGTCAAACATATAGTACCAGTATAGACACTAACGCCATACAGATGGAATTTAATACGTGTCATATACGTAAAAGCAGAAATTAATTTCGTTTAATACCTACACCATGGATTAATTTAAAAAAATCTTATTAATTGTATTTGGCTAAATTATCATTAGTAATTCTTCTAAATACTTGGTCCTTGGAGACAAATATTTTTAACTGACGTATGTAGTATTCGTGTTGATAACCCAGAGTTCCATCTCCATCTGCAGAATTCAACTGAGCTAGCTTAAATCCGCAATACTGGAATAGCTCACATGAAACATTATTCTGTTTTCTTAACAGAAAAGAAATAAATATTTTTTACAAAAAATTGGACCGACTTTATCAGTTGTTGCACTGAAAAATACAAAATAATATTAATTCTATTGGTGCTGGTAATTTTGAAGTTGTGCCGTTGTAGTTTGTTGTTGTAGGCACCCACTCCAAAAGTTTAGTGTAAAATTAGTCATGAAAATTGTTGAAAGATCACTAATACCCAAAAAGTTATAGGTAGTTAGCTTGTACCAGCGAAAATACGCATTTCACATATTTCAGATTTTACCATTGCCAAACTCGTAAACCGTAACTCTTTTGAAAAAATGTTTAATTTAAATGTTTCCGGATATGGTCCTCTTTCTAATTTTCAAATCTCGAATTTTCGTTTTTCAAAAAAATTTGCCCCTTCCACATAGCTGAAACACATATTTCAGACTGTAGCGCGGAAACGTATGATTATTTTCAAAAATGTCCAATTTAAACATTTCCGGATATGGAATTTTCGTTAATTCTGTCGTCTCGGATTTTCGATTTTCGAAAAAATTTGCCCCCTCCACCCCCTTTGGGGGCGGTTTTTGGAGGGAAGGAGATTTTAGATTTGATTTTCCTCAATATGGGACTATTTCTCAACTCTCCTCTTTCAAATGAAACAAAAATCGTCTAAATCGGAGTACGTTTACTACGCGAAACGCGCCATAAAAAAAAAAAAAGCAATCTTACAACCGAATTGTATACCTTCTCCTTTTTTTGAAGTCGGTCAAAAAATCACATATACAACATTTATTTTATTTCAAAAGAAAAGAGCTCTATGACCATATAATAAAATATCTCAATTTTCGAATCAGTATGATTGTAGATACGTTATTATATGAATGCGTGTCTAGGGATTTCATGATTTCCAAACGTGTTAAAAAATGAATAAGGAATCCCGATTCGAGAATATAAGGAAAACGCTGTGACTGCTACCCCGTCTATAATAGACCATGGTGCGCACGGACGTTTAGTCCTGTAACTCAACTGTTGCCCTCAGATAGACAAATGAACTAATATTTTCATAAGAAGGCTCAATTTATTTATATTATAATATAAGAGTAAAACTAAACTGCAAGATCGCCATCTATGAAAACCTAACCCATGATTCTTAGCCAATACAACATTACACTGCCGTTCTGTGCGCACGGGGTAGCAGTCACTACGTGAGGAAAATGCCCTCAATGCTATGTGATTAATATACAATTATGACTGCTTTGCTTTATTATCGGTACTTTAACTTATAACAAAATTTAAATGAGAAATTCTTGTAGCTGTCATATATAATATGATTAACAATATTTATTTATCACATCCCATCTATTTGTACAACTTATTCGTATTTTGCATATATCGTGTTCCGGTGAGACAATTTATTTTTCACGGTTTTTTAATTACTCAATGGCGTGCTGCTAACTACCTCCAAGAGAATGAAATTCCCTCCTAACTTGACAGTTAATTTTTGATGATACTCCACCTTGATAGTAGCTTTATGTAAATATACATTTGTCTTGAAATGGTAATGAACGAGCTGCTCCAGTGTGTGTGTTCTCATTATTGTGCCCTAGACAATTTAGTTGTTTTCAACAGACTCTTCTCTCTCACTCCTAGTTGGCTGGATTTTGCGTGATTTCCGTTGATGATGGCAGAGAAAACGAAAGGTGCAAGATTATTCTGTTGACGTTTCTCTCTCGCTCTCTATCTCTCTCCGTATTTGGAGATGGAATTATTAAATTGCAGTCGCAAATAGATAGTTCGTTTTGAGCTCTTCGAATATTATGCTCTCGTCATTTTGAATAAGAAATGAAAGAGCTTGAGTTCTCAACAAATGCGAGCAGACATTATGAAATCAGTCCTGTCTTCATATTTTTGAGAGGATTACGGAATTGCATGCGCACACAAGAAACAGGAAATAAGACGAACTATATGAAATGATAAATGCTTCTCAAGTTGATGGATTATGAACGTTTTGTTACAAAAAGGCATTTGTAAATGTAAACATTGAAGTAAGTTTCCAAATGAAAACTACTTGAGACGAAAAATGGTTTCATATCTTTATTTCCAATCTATCTCTAAGAAGAGTAATTTTTTGTCTTTGTCTACGATTGTACAACATTTGAGAATTGTTTTTATATGTGCAGTTCAGTTAATCTTTACGGCAGTTCTGTCCTAGTCAGTAGTTCCTACATAACACAATAATCTTTCAAAATCAGAATTCAGAGAGAGTTTGTGGAATTATTTATTAGATTTATGAGTAAATTAGAAAGTCTAGAACCATTCAGATGTACGCTAACAGAATAATCAGATTATTTTGCATTACAAAACTCCAAACTCGCCATTTTTTTTTTCTCTCCAGATTTATTTGACCCTCCCGTTGTTCTTAATCTTTTGAGACATCGTTAACTGCCAAATTATAATGAACTTGGAAAGGCTTAAGCCTAGGCGGCACCCTTTTATCATCTGCGAATCTTTTCTGTTAATTTTCCGGTACTTATTATTTCTGCAGTAACGCTTCGAAATTGAGTGTTAAATAAAATTAATCCAGAGCCTCTGAATAACTGCGCTATGGTGGAACATTTGGGGAAAAATCAGCACAAAAGTCCCACTCGTTAACCCTAAATAGTGCTCATAAAGCAGCAAATGACTCTGAGGTCCTTGGGAGTGGAAGGGTTGTGCGCCAAGGATGTACAGCTGGAGACATTAAAATGGGGACGTGATTTGGTTGAGTAAGGAGATGGCTACAATTTGCGAATCATAAATAAAAACTTTATTGCAATATTAGTCCTTTATTTTATCTCTCTGCAATTTTTCATGCGTAATTTGAATCTCATTTCTCAAAAACTGTATCATCAACCACATGTTTAAATAAAATGAATAGAGATATATTTCCAAAGTACAGTGAGCATGACTTTATTCATAGAAATTCGAATATATTTTTATTGTTATATTTTTCACTTTACCTTGAAAGATCTTTCATATTGTAGAAGAAATATCAAATCAAATTTCTTATCTTTTATTTACATGAGTATTATAATTTAATAATAATATTATAGTGCAAATGCTTGAAAGTTCTTAAACCTCTTAATTATTCTGATCCAAAATATTCTGCATAAAACATAAATAAGCTACTTTTATGAAATTGATCATTATATTCCAGTCAAACATTTGTATCACTTTTGTTTCTTCAGAAATAACCTCAGAAAAAGAAGCTTAGGTATAGTAGAACCAGAAATCTAAGAAGGTCGTAAATCCATATTAGCCGACAATCCTCCTCTTATTGTTCGAAATATAGATAAGCAATAAAAGTTTGTGTCCCTTGAAACATTCCCAGGTCCGGATTAAGATATCTCATGAAATAGTTTTCCATTTGGCATAATCGCATTCATTATCGTGATGTTTATAAATGTTTTTGTGTTATATATCATAAGATATTGTATATATATATATATATATATATATATATATATATATATATATATATAAACAATTCTCAATTATATTCAAGCGATTTTTCTTAATAAATATTTTAACCCATTATACCTACCTATAAAACAAAATTTAATGCCTAGAACAGGTACAACTCTGCGTAGACTGCCTGCTGATAACTCAAGTGTTTGGTGATTTATAACATTCTTAGATATAAAAAAAAGAATAGAAAAATTAATATCTTTTATTATTAATATACCAATTAGAATTAACACTGTAATTTTCAGTACATTCTCTAATGAAGTTGGTTCAATTATTTGTAAAAGTTTACTTATTCTAGTATACTTTTCAATACATCATCAAGTTAGTTCATTTTACTCTCCAAAATGGTTATGAATAATAAAATACAAAGATATTACAAAAATCACATAAAACTTCAATAACTTCAACAATCGCCCTGTTGCGGAAACCCTTGATGATTTAAAAAAAATATTCAATACAAAAACTACTGGGAATGATCTCCAGTCGTAGTCTCATTTAGTTTGATATTATCGTTAAAATAAGACAAACTAAACTATACTCTACTATATTATGATAATGAAGGGGATCGATTGCATTTTGCCATATAAGCGCCAAAATACAATAGAGATCCCTTCTATATCATAATTTATTACTCTACACCTTTCTCAAATGGAGGATGGTACTTAAGTAAGATTGATTAAGAATACGGCTGTTAATCTTTAAGTTTGCTATATCAATCTTCTATTTTTGAGAAAAAATCCCTCTCAACCCCCATTGACGAGGGGAGTGTTTTTGTGGAGGACATGTTGGATTTTTTAAATGATTAATAAGGGGCCATCAATGTTGTTGTAACTAGGCAAAACGAGGTTACATCCATAAAAAAAAAATAAACAAACAATCGATTTGTATATTTCATTATTTTTATCCAAATCGGCCAAAAATACATAATAATATATAAACATCAAATACAGAAATATATTTACTTAGTTATATCTTATATATTCTTTGTAAATGGCGCAAGAAATTCCAATAACCAAAATCGGTGCGAATTGATTTTATGAGCATCACAACTTCCAACTCAATATATAAAGTGAGTTTACAGGTATAGAGAACTTTTAAAAACTTTAATCACTAATATAGTCTACATAAACTCTGCAGACTTTCAAAGTTTCATCAACCACTTTTCTTCAGACAGCAGTTTAAATAAAAAAGTTTTCATCCTCGTGGATTGTATCCACTCAAGTGTGTGTTGTATGGAAATTCTTGGAAGTAGTCGAGATTTTATAAGTGGAAAGGTTGTTAAAACTAACCGTTGTACATACGAAACAGTTTCAGAATGTGAAAGGAGCTCATTTTTTTCATGATATTGAAATGTTTCTTATCCAGAAAAGTAGGTGGATCAGTAAACATTCATATTGGGAAAATATATATTTTTATACCTTATTCAAATAGACACTTAGACAGTTTCCCAATTTCCCATCTTTCATCATAGAAATCCTATATACACAGTGTCCCCCCGGAAAAAAAAATTCAGCCGAGTTGCCTATGTAATTTGGGGGGGATTCCGATGTGCGAAGTCGCGGGCATTTGCTGGTAGGTAATATTAGCTGTTGTTCAACTAATTCAGAACTTGTCCAGGATCTTAATAATGTATTTTGTGTTCCATCTAACCAAGAACTTTTATAAAGGCCTAACAGACAACCTTTCTAATTGTGTTTTTTTAATGCAACTATAACTTGTTTGCTTTTCAATTCATAATTTTTAGTTCTTTTTGTCACATCTTTTATCATAGAAATTTGTGATAGAAAAAATTATTATATAAAGAAGATGCATGTCTCAATCTAGAGTTGTCGGATTATTTAAACAACCAATCATCCTTTTACAGTCAAATTAGTTAACTTCTGTATACATACTTAAACAAAAATAGTAAAAGGAACTCTTTCCAAATTAACCTCCTATGATGAAGAAAGTACGACATTTCTTCTCTAGGCTTCTAAGTAGAGGTGACGATCGGAAGACAATGCTATCGTGGAGAGATAACGGATAATCTATAAAAATAACAATGTCGCAAAACATTTAAAAAATAGCAGCTTATAAAAATATGTATACGAATATCACTAGATAAACTTGTATAAGAAATGCGAATGACAATAATTACCTGCTACTTACTTGATTGAATAGAATAGAAATACTTTTTGTTTTAATATGAATTTGGATCCGCCTGGGACTTTAATAGGTACATCCGTTATTCTAATGATGCTAGGAAATTCTCTAAATTTTTTTTGCATAGTCATTGCTTGAGAACAAATCGTAATAATAGCCTTACATAGACTTCGTGGTAATTCTGATGCAATGCTTCATATCTATTTGATAATCTTAGATCTAGTTTTTTAGTAATTTCCAATCTACATGTCATCTGCAATTAATTTTAGAATTAAGATTTGGTTCGATTTATCGATATAGCAATTTAATTTTCTCTCACAACATAAACAAACAAAGAAATATTCATAATTTAAGGATATAATTTGCTCTATAAAAGAGGGAATAAGATATCCCAGCACCAATTTGAGAATCTGTCGGAACAGGGGTGCTCACAGAACACATAATTTTAAATTCAGGACATACCCCGGATAAGAATTGTCTTAGGCGCGATCACTCTGTTTTGATCTGCGCATGCGTAAGCGTTGTTCGGGACTGAGTACGCGAAAACACCTACTATATGTTGCTGTGTGTATTCATTGAATATAACATGTCTCAATCAACATATTTCCAGCAATGGATTAATTTTTTAAATTCTAGATTTATCTAGATATGGGTAATTAATTAATATTCTATTGTATTAAGAATTTAAGAACGAGCTAATCCAGTTTTTAGTAGATATTTTCCAATCCCCTGTACGGCCATAACAGGTGACAAACTTACAGTTTCATTCTCCTCGTAAGGTGCAAAATGTGTGCTGCAGTGTAATTAAAGCGAATAGTGGGATTACTGTAATTTGAAAATTTACATGAGAACGTCTAGAAGTACTAGTACTAGAAGTGTTGAAACAGTTTTAGAAATTTATGATTAATCCGAAGTGTTTTACGAATAACTTCAACTGTTTTACAGTTCGTTCACGAATATGAAATGGAAAAACTTTAATTATTCAGGGCAATTCAGGCAAATAAAAATATCTACCTTTTCCAGTCGAGTTATTTGTAGAAATAAACCGATTCTATATTTGAATGAACCTGCACCTGTTTTTCACTTCATTCTCCATTTATTTTCAAAATAAACCAATTGTGATATATGCAGTTTACAAAATTATGTTTTTTCTCGTAAACTGTTATATTATTATTGAATACTGATATTGTCAATCTCAACAAAAAATATGAGAAATATCTAAATCAATAGAAAAATAATAAAATTTAAAACTCAGAACAGGAGATAGTAGCAGATATTCAAGTGAAGTAAAACAACTACTAACTTTACAGAGCCAAATGAAAAATATTATAAACAAAAATTTAGAGGAGTTGAAAGAGATAGATGTAATTTTATCAAACATATAGAAATAGAAAATAAGTTATGAAATGCAGTAAAATAAAATAGTGCAAATCAACTTATAAATAGAAAATTGATAGATCAACATAGCATATATGAAACATCAAACAAAAAAGTCTAGAATATATATATTGTTTTTAACATTTTCTTGCAAGTACTGGTGAATTGAATAATTTAAATATTTTGAAAAGCTTCAAGATTCTATAAATTTTTTTCAATGAAGTACTTATGAATAATAGTTAATTATCAATTATAAATCTGTTTTCTGTTTCTAATAATCTACAATAAAGTAGTTTTTCGAGTTTAAGCTCCATTCCAGAAACAAGCAGTTAGAACACTTCTGAGTCTGCTACTTATCTATGAGAAAAACGTTTCAAAATAGAGAATGGATGTTATATTGTATTTCAGGTGAGAATTCCAGCTTCCCTTTTAACTATGAAATTCATTCACCTTGTTCTTCTATATCACAAGATACTTACCTATGGAATGTCTTCTACAGCATTCCCCTTAGAGCAATTAAACCGAAATTAAGCTTCTAATATCTCTATTAGAACCACAACACAGAGACATCTGGCGCTAGCTAGCCGCAGAACACACCCACTCACAGTTTTGCTTTGTTTGAAGCTGTGGATGAAAATAAAAAAAAGTTACCAAGACACTGCTGGTAGCATTCTGGATTCAAGACTCTATTTCTCTCTCTCGGATTTTCCACTAACGAGTCGGAGCTTGTTTTTGTCTTCGGTCACGTTTTTGCTTAGGTTCAAGATGAAATTCTACAGGGAAACGCTTAACGAAAATAATATAATGCGTTTCGTTTTTCCACAATTTTGAATAGTATGACATTGCTTCAAACAAAAATTAAATATTCTTTCACTTGTTCAAATCACTGTAAAACTCGTTTGTTCCATAAAATTTGTTTTTCATTCCCAGTGCAGAGAACTGTTGTAAGAACTTCTGTATTTGAAAATTTTTTTATTTCAACAAAAAAACCCGGATTAACTATACAATGAGTTATTAGCAAGACCAGACAAAATACAGGTAACATTTGGTAAGATTTTACAAAATAAGTTCGTGTTCTTTAAGAAACTAAGCACTTTCTGTACATCACGTTGAGGATTGTTATGATGTTTGTATCAAGGTTGTTGGATCTTCTTTCATCAATGTATGGAGAGCACTCCACCAGGAGATGTTTAACTGTGAGTTGGGTAGCACAGTTGTTACAGAAATGAGTGGGATCCTTTTGTAAGTTGTAAGAGGTATTGGTGAGTTAAGAGTGTAAGTCCTAGGCATACGCGATTGATGATAACTTGATGTCCCTGTTTGTGGGTAGGGATAACTTCTAAGTATTTAACTTTTGTTTTGTGGTCCGAAGGAGAGTGTTCTCGTCAGAAACAGCTTTAGAAGCTAGAGCGTCTACTTCCACATTTCCCTTGATACCCATGTGAGAAGGTACCCCAATAAGTTGATGACAGCGGTTTTAACTAATCGGGGATTTTTCAATATAATATATTATTGTTGTCTTTTACATTCTTTGCATAGTAAACCTGCTCCGATTTTGATGACTTTTCTTCATTTGATAGAGGAGGGCTGAGAAATTGTCCGATATAAAAAAATAACCAAAAGAGGTTTAGGGAGCATTTTTTTCGAAACTCAAAAACCAGGGACGGCAAAATTAATAAAGAAGAGTCTATATCGACCATATCCAGTCCAATGTTTAAATTGGTCATTTTTCAGAAAATTTCACGGTTTCTGAGTTACAATAATAGTAAAGTATGAAATATATGTATTATCGCTATATTTTGGAATCTCTTATAATAAATGACTGTTCAACAATTTTGTGGCAAATAATACAATCAAAAATTTAACAAAAACTAGAACCGACTTTATTAGTTGGTGTAGTAAAAATACAAAACAATATTAATTGTACTGATGTTGGTACCTCTGAAGCGGGTGCCACAAATTTCTATCAACCTATAATTGCATAAGCTACTTCAAAATTACCAGCATCAGTAGAATTTATATACTTTTGCATTTTTTTGTGGACCAACTAATCTAGTTTTTAAAAATTATTTCACATAGCTACAGAATTAGTTTATCCTGTTAACAACAATATCAACCATTTTATAGCATTTTTAATAAGATCATAAGTAAATTTATTCACATAATCACGTACAACTATAACTAAATTGGCCTCATTTTTGTAGTCTATGGGATAATCGAATCAGGAAGATTTTCAACTGACTTATGGAAGAAGGCATTCTTATTAAAATAGGGATTATTGAAAATTACTAAGGAAACCAATTCTCAATACAAAACAAATATTTTTTGTTATTCACGCTAAAAGAATAATAGGTCGTTCGAATCTGATCGTAACTTTTTTATTCAAGACGATAGTATTCAAGGAAGATTTCGACATTGACATGAAATTTAATAAATACCTGTCTAGCTCGCATTTCCACTTCCTTCAAATAGAAAGGTTTGCTGTTCTTTTGAAATATATATTCACAGTTTGCGTGCTTATCGAAATTAATAATTAATAGCAGTAGACAATTTGGATATTGGGCTGTCTTTTTTTAAACATCTGCTTCATCATGATACTAATAGGAGGTATATGATTATCTTCAAATATCATCACTTTTTTTCTGCCTAATGATATGCTTTGATTCGGTTTCGATTTAAATTATGTGCTGCTCTATATTCATCTTTTTAAAATGCCGGAAACGATTTTTTCAATTTGACTTGAAAAATTTTACATAAAATTATTTAATCATGGCATTTTTTGTATCTTATCTTTTATGATATATGGAAAAAAGTTAGAAATAATAATTATATTAGATTAGTAAATCCCCTGACAAAAAACTAGCTAAGAACGTCAATCAAACACTTTTCAAACAAAATAATCAAAATCATTTTAGTAGCTACGATGCCACGGACATCCTCACAGATACACACATCAAACTGATAAAACCCCTCTGTTTGCATGGGGGTTAAAAATTGAATGTGCCTATTTTCTATTATTCAAATCCGAATGATATTACTGTTACGCCCTTCTTTGAATCTAATTCAGATCATGAAACTATCGTGTAGCGTTTAAAAAAATACTCAACGTATCTCCTAACCATCCAAAATTTAATCAAGTACATTTATTTGAAGTCATGCCTTTTGCGTCCTTCTCTGAATCTAATTCAGTTTTCGGGGCTCTTCTTGTTCAGTGTGAAACAAATTCCGAAATTCGTTCTCGTCTGTTGCAATTCCTCGAAATATTTATTTCACTTCTCGCCAATTTGCATCTTGATTAGTTTTCTTTGAAACATTATTCGGCCATTACCATCTGCAGGCCGCGTATACTCGTGTATATACATATATTAAACATTCTTTTATTCCGCAAAATTAAATTTTATCAATAATCCGTGATGTTCGAAAGCTCAGCCAAAGTTCTATTATATTATTTAACAATCGAAACGACTATTAAAGTAATATCGTCTACTAGACGTTAAAGTTTACCTCTATTGTACGGAGACACATTCAACTTTGACCTTTCGAAATTAGATTCCAATGGGATTGTCAATAAATTGTCCGGTCTGAACATTGGACCCATTTTTCAGGTGAGTTATCTCTGTATATTCTTTATTGTTTTTTTTCTGGAAAATCTTTCTTTTTCACATCGTTTTTGACTGACTCAAAGGAGACTTACAAATCGATAGTTTAAGCCCAAAATTAGCACTTTCTACAACATTATTAAAACAAAAAAGAATATCGTAAAGAACAGGTCTGTTTGATTTTAAAAACTTAGCATACCCACTGTTTTCAATCGATATCCCGAAAATCGTTTGTACACCTAATTTATTATTTGCGCACCTAAATAACATTAAAAAAACACTTAATTTTGACATCTCAAGCTGGCAGACCCAGTAGATATCTTAATCTGGCGGACCCAAAAATAAGTTTAAAAAACACTCTCACGGCGAAATATTTTGAGACAATAGGTAAGCTTTTAAATAATATTTCGGACCTTCGCCTCGGAGAAATTCGCTGCTGAGAAATTTGATGTTTGTAGGCTCCTTGGAGGAAAAAAATAGTATTAAATTTTCTTTGCTTATTGCATATCTGAAAATTGTTCATTTTCCCCACTTGAAGTGCAACAATGGTACTTTATAGTCTGTACTATAATATACACTAATTCGCTTGTTTGACACAGGGTTCACTAGGCGGCACTTATGTATTTTTTTCTGGAATCTCTATTATTTCCAAATAATTTATAAAGTTCGCAATTAACACTTCATTTTTACACCATAATTAAAACAAAAAAGAATATCGTAAAAGACAAGTGCGCTAGATTTCAAGGACCTTACCCATTGTTGTTAATCAATTTTCCGAAAATTGTGCTAACATCTATTTTATTATTTGCGCACCTGAAAACACTCAATTTTGACACCATTCAAATTCAAATTTAATGAGTTTTGTTTGCAATGTTTATAGAGGTGTTATTTTGACCACATTTATTTTGAACAGCAAGCATATCTAACTTCTTTCTGGAGTACGCGTATTGCTGGAGGTGCAATAAAGTAATTAATTTTTTGAGACTTCATGATAAATGCCAATCTAGGGTATTTATGCATAATAGAACATCGACATTTACATTCTTGGTAGAGTTATAGCATTTTCATACGATAGGAGCATTGCTACGTAAAATATCCATTCCTCACAACAAACCAATTAGTTATTAAGTTTTTGATGAGAAACATCTAATGATTTTGATCAGAGATGCCTCGAGTTATAGGTTATAAAATAGTTCAACAATTCAAAGAACAGAACAGGTTCTTTATTGTTTTGATTGGAATCACATTAATATAATAGATATTTATTTCATTTCTAGTCGACTGGTTGCTTAAAAATTTTCTAAAAAAATTGAATCTAACGCTTTTAGTTATGTTGAAGCAAATCCATTTTATCAGAATTGTCTGCAGAATACTTCATTGGTAAAGGCGCTACTTTGATATTTCTCTTTTGAAAATGAAGTTGACACTTTGCTGAACTCCAATGGGAAGGTTATTTTTTAAATCTTCATTATAAATGTTAGTTATTTTATAACAACTTGTTTTTGAGTGATGATAATGTCTTATGGAAATTATATTGTATTCTATGTATGATATAATTTTAGGGAATCCTTTATAGTTTCCATTGTTAGCAGAAGCTACAAGGTACTTCCATAAATATATATCGTGTTATCGAAAGTTTCATCTGGCTGTTACAGCTTCCCCTCATATAGAATCCAGACAACTACCATCGTGTTCTCCTCTACAACTATGGATGTACTTTTAGGTTGCGAATTACCGAATATATGTAGTAAATAACAAGTGAACATCGACGTACCCTGGGCGGGCTGGGAAGTTTCAAAGTAATTAAGGAACTGATTGATACACTGCAGCCTAAGGGTTGTTTCTCAGAACTTTCACCGATGAATCCTTGTTGGAACTTGGTAGATGAAGATATATATATATATATATAGTGATTCTAAAGAATGCATTTTAAAATGGAATCACAATTACCTCGTCTCTTGATAAAGAGAATATTAAGTTCTCCAAATACCTATTAATAAGATCAAGAATACCACATCACACCAACTTTGTTGCTAAAAGTTGTAAACTTTGGTAAAACCAAAGACTTTAAAATATAATAATAAGACCTGTCACTCCACGCGGCTTCTCTGATAAATAGCGCTCAGATGCCAATTCCATGACCTTGACAGCGACTTTGCTCGTATGATCGGCAAGTGACTTATTATTATATTCTTTGGTAAAACACGTGTTCAGTTTCAAAAATCAAGTGTTTTTTATTTTGACATCTATCTATCTCTTATGTTTACAGGTTATTTTTGGTAAATTAACCAATCACATTATAAGGTTGCTATATTATTTTCATTGATGTTGACTATTTTGAAGATGAATATGACAGTAAATATAACCACCAAGAATGACAAGTAATCATTTGATTCTAATCAATTTTGCAACTTGTCAAAGTTTGATGATTTCTGGCATATCAACCCATGTGTGTGGGGATGCAACTAATTCATTCATTGCACATAAATAACTCTAATCATTTTGAACCGCCTGCTACAAATATAACACAAAATTTCCCTTTATCTTCAAACATGTGTTATGTTAAGCATTCAAATATTTATCAGAATTCATTGCGAAATTTTTCCCTTAACAGAGAAATAATGATATAATGATAATATTCTATTGTTTCATAATTTGTTATTCTTCAGTTATCCCATTATTTTGGATTGAGTCTTGACTTGCCATTCTTTGTATTATCTCTTTTGTTTATGAATCTTGATGCATAAATAATAAACTTTGGATTGTGATGATGTCAAAACCATTTTAAATATAAACGCTAGAATGCGCTCTTCTCTTTACAAATAAGTTACCTACCCATACAAGTCAGAGCAACCCGCGAAATGGAGTTTATATTTTCTCAAAGCGTTTGTTACACTATCTCGCAACACGGTCTGGCAGACACAATGTGCTTGTCTCTATAGCGTTACATTGTCAACGATAACTCGTAACCAGCTCCAAAGTAGCTTCTTATCTTCGCCACGCTCATTGTTTTGCTCTAAATACTGCCAATGTGTTTTGGGAAAAAACTTGCCGCTTGTACTATTCCAGTTGACTATTCATCGAAACATATGGGTGTCATTTCGCAACATTTCGAGACTCGTTCCAGACACTGTAATCTTTTTCTCATGTTGGCATTTAAAATTATAAATTCTGAGGAGATTATGGTTTGAAGTTTTTTGACGACCTCGTTTTCGTCACACTCAATTTTATCTATTTTATCTCATTTGATTAACTTCGTCGTTGGATTTCTGTTACCACGACTTAAAAGATTTATTTGTTTGGACCTGGGGACGGGCGTATTGAATACGTCAGTAGAAATGTTTGCACACATCAGTTAAATAACTCTTCTGAAAATTGGAAGTTTAATATGGCGAAATTCTGCGGAAATTTATCTTCTTTTCCTTTAGTGTCCTTTGTTAGTTTCTGGAATTTCCAGCCAAATTTCAAACAACAAAATAATAATTATAGGAATTTTTTTGGTCTTTTAGTAAGTATATAAGACAAAATAAGTATATACCTAAGACTAAAATTCGAATTTCAGACTTTATTCCAAGAATATTTTTATAACTATCTAAATCTTTCCTGCAGGGATAGAAACAGATATTTAATAGAGATAGTTAAAGCCCCAGACAAAAGCTGTTAGTAATATTCATTGAAAATAGATCGTCTTTAGTCCTTATACCTACTCGTAGTAGGCGAAATTCTATTACCCCCACTTCTTTTACAGTTCTTGTTGCTACAATAAGAAGGCGTCGTCGTCTGAAAATAAATAAACTATATACACATATCTTTTCGGCATTCTCCACAAAGCCTCGACGCACGTTTCTATTTGGCTTTTTGTCGGTGTATGAAAAAGCAGCTTTTAACATAAACTGCCATTCTTTATGCCGAGGCTCTTTTCAGCTTGTTCACATCGAATTATTCCGCCACGTGAAACCACCAAAAAGGGAGACTTTTGAACGATACAAAAATAATGAAAAATAAAAATGGCCACAAAGTTCTATTCACGAGTTCGTCGCAGAACCCAGACATATGTTGTGTTGTATTAAGAATTCAAGAGGCAATGAAAATATAGGGGATGCGAATTTGAAATGAGGATTCATAATATAGCATTTCCGTATATCCACATCAGGTGTCGCATTATGATGAACTGCCGTATATAAATTGAAGATCGTTTTAGCTTTTGAAAATGCAGCGCATGAAGTTAACTTGTAAGTAGTGCTGAAAGGAATATAGTTTAATGTTACTGCGTAAATGTACTTATGATCATTTATAATATAATTTTATATAGATACTACGACCGATTATATATTTCTGGTATTGAGTTCAGATTTCAGGTCTCATTAATTGGTAAGAAGTATTAAGTGTTACTTTCCGGTTGAAAGTTATTTGGCCGATTTTACAAAATACTTGTTTTGACATTATTCGACTTACCAAACACCCTAGAGTCAAAAAGAACAGTTTTTGTTTGCATTTCTATGTGTTTGTCGCTATGTACGTTTTATCTCGAGTAATTAAAAAACCGTAAATCATATCGACGTCCAATTGCTTTCGTTGGATGCATAATTATTTAAAAAGAAACTTTCAAAATAAATTATGTATTCTATAATATAGAGAATTTGGTACAAAAATCATTTGTATAAAGATCATAAAGTGTCCATTTTATAGATGGTACAGGTTGTTTTTGGAGCGCGTAGCTGCGGGTTAACACTGACCGACTTCGATCATCGGAGTTAAGCAGCGCAATACGATGGAAATGGCTTGGACGAGTGACCGTTGATGCGGGCGCGCGTTCGAGTCTCTGTCGCATTGCATTCTCCTCCTCTCGCAAGGCAACGGGAAACCAGTGAGAGTATATATTCCCTAGTACAGCTCTCTGGAAGGGTGTGCCCTTAAGATTTATCTTGGGACACATCGGTGGTTCGGAATCCACGTTAAACTTTAGGTCCCCTTGTCTGTGGTAACACTTTCAAGGCAGAGAAGCCGCCAACGCTCAAATACGAGGACGGCACTCAAAGAAGAAGACAAGTTTTTTATGTTTCATTTATCTAATTTTTCGCTACAATTTTTGTCGGACTTTTTTTTGTATTTCATGTAATTGATCTCTGCGATGACTGTATTTTTCAAAAACCGTAAATTAAATCATAGCGCGTCATATTGCTTTCATTGAATGCATAATTATTTAGAAAGAATCTTATCAGTTCCTTCTTAATTGAATAATGGTCAGCTTTGAAAATAAATTCTGTAATATAAAAAACTTAGTAAAAAAATCGTTTGTTTAAATATCATAAAGTGTCCATTTTATAAATGCTAGATCTGTTTATGTTTCATTCATCTAATTTCTATCTACATTTTTTGTCAGTTTTTTTTTGTATTTCATGGATGATCTTTGCGATAGCCGTATTTTTTTCGTCAGGATTATACTATAGATACGTTACCTTACTACATAACTCTCAAGCTGGACTTCCCACTTGTACTTGCCGTAATTTTTTCTTCATGAAATTTTGAAATGTGTATATACTGGAAAGATCATACAATCATACTGTAGACCTCGAGGTTTTCTTAATATTAAGTTTTTGATCAGTTCGATACAATTGTTTTGAGGAGTAGCAATTTCAATATATGTGTTCACATTTTTAAATCTTTGACAATGAATTTCTTCTACCACTCGCCGATATATATTATAAATAACTTCTATCGATTGGTATTTTTTGGCAGTTACGCTTTTGCCTTATGCAACAGTTAAGCAAAACACCAGACGCCAGACATCCTGCATAATATATGAGGTTATGGACTGCATGGCATTTTACAAACGAATAGTCTATTCCATGGTCAGAGCCTTGTGAGATTTTAAATTCATTTATTTTGTAAGTTCAATTGCAGCTATTTTTCTGAATGGAACATTAATTACGCTTATCATTGGAATGAGTTGTTAAATCTTCATAATTGCTGACAAATGTCTTCTTGTTTTGATGTCCCACTCTATTAATTACGATAGCAATCTCGTCAATATTTCCAAAAAGATTAAATATGATGACAGCAATATCAGAGAATTCATATTTCTGTATTTATATACAGTAAAAAATAATTTGCTATCAGTTGTTGGAGTCTTCACCCTAATAAATGAACCGAAAGAAATAACTGATTAACCCCATCAACTGGACGTACCTACCTTGACTGAAAAATTAGTCAAAAAAGGGGAACTCGACGAAGTTACTAATTGCCGAAGATAATATTCAGCTGGTGAGCACGTTGCGATGAGCAGCTCCAATCTGTCACTTTGAAAAAATACCGGTCCAGAGGTTTATCACACCAAAAAATATTTGGCAGAAAATGTTTATTTGTTAACACAATTTATCAAAGTTATTTGCTTTGAAATTCTAGCATTTTGTTGTTTTTTTTTTCTAATATCGTGGGCTAGAGCGTTTTACATAATAGATTTGAAGTTTGGAATGCTGTACGTCGAAAATTTACTATCCTGTTATGTACACGCTTCAAAATAATCATGTCCATAAAGTTAGCAGAGCAAGGTCAGCAGATCACAGGTTTCTTAACATCATAATTAAAGGCTAATTAGATGCTAATTAAGTGCGAAAAGCGCGATTTAAATGCTTTTCAACTTTTTCCGGAAATTGAAGATCTGCTAACTTTAGATAAAATTAGCAGATCATGGCCAAAAATCATATTATACTCATCGAAATCATCGAAAAATCTAATTAAAAATTAAAGGCTCATTAAATGCTCTGAGAAAAAGTGAAAAACATTTTCGATTTTTTATTTTTTTTATATTTTTCGGGCAAAGTTTGAAATCAGCAGATCAAGACCGGAAATCATACTATACAGCTCAGAATCGTTGTAAAACCTAATTGGTAATTGAAGGCTTATTAAATGCTCTGGGAAAAAGTCAAAATTTTATTGAAAAAAAAAATCAAAAACTATTTATTTTTATTTTTTTCTGACAAAGATCGAACTCAGCAGACCAAGGCAGGAAATCATAGTATACAGCTCGGGATCGTTGTAAAACCTAATTGGTAATTAAAGGCTCAATAAATGCTCAAAGAAAAAGCACACATCAATCGATACGCCCACTTATTTTTTTGAAAATTTGGGATCTGCTAACTTTAGATGAAGTTAGCAGATCATGGTCGGAGATCATAGTATACAGATCGGTATCGTTGTTAAACCTAATAATTAATTAAAGGCTCATTAAATGCTCTAAGATAAAGTCCGAAACTTTTCCGAAGAAAAATTGTTTTAATTTTTTTCTTGACAAAGTTCGAGCTCAGCAGATCATGTCTGAAAATCGTAGTAAACAGATCGGGATCGTTGTAAAAACTTATTTTTAATTAAAGGCTCATTGAATGCTCTGAGAAAAAGTCAAAAATTTATTGAAAAAAATTTCAAAAAATATTTACTTCTATTTTTTTCTGACAAAGATCGAACTCAGCAGACCAAGGCAGGTTTTACAACGATTCTGAGCTGTATACTATGATTTCCGGTCTTGATCTGCTGATTCCAAACATTGCCCGAAAAAAAAAAAAGAAATGTTTTACTCTTTTTCTTAGAGCATTTAATGAGCCTTTAATTAAAAATAAGTTTTTACAACGATCCCGATCTGTATACTATCATTTCCTGCCTTGGTCTGCTGAGTTCGATCTTTGTCAGAAAAAAATAAAAATAAATATTTTTTTAATTTTTTTTCAATAAAATTTTGACTTTTTCTCAGAGCATTTAATGAGCCTTTAATTAAAAATAAGTTTTTACAACGATCCCGATCTGTTTACTACGATTTTCAGACATGATCTGCTGAGCTCGAACTTTGTCAAGAAAAAAATTAAAACAATTTCTCTTCGGAAATGTTTCGGACTTTTTCTTAGAGCATTTAATGAGCCTTTAATTAATTATTAGGTTTAACAAGGATACCGATCTGTATACTATGATGTCCGACCATGATCTGCTAACTTCATCTAAAGTTAGCAGATCCCAAATTTTCAAAAAAATAAGTGGGCGTATCGATTGATGTGTGCTTTTTCTTTGAGCATTTATTGAGCCTTTAATTACCAATTAGGTTTTACAACGATCCCGAGCTGTATACTATGATTTCCTGAATATGTCTGCTGAGTTCGATCTTTGTCAGAAAAAAATAAAAGTAAATAGTTTTTGAAATTTTTTTCAATAAATTTTTGACTTTTTCTCAGAGCATTTAATTACCAATAAGGTTTTACAACGATTCTGAGCTGTATACTATGATTTCCGGTCTTGATCTGCTGATTCCAAACATTGCACAAAAAAAAAGAAATGTTTTACTCTTTTTCTTAGAGCATTTAATGAGCCTTTAATTAAAAATAAGTTTTTACAACGATCCCGATCTATATACTATGATCTCCGACCATGATCTGCTAACTTCATCTAAAGTTAGCAGATCCCAATTTAAAAAAAAAATAAGTGGGCGTTTCGATTGATGTGTGCTTTTTCTTTGAGCATTTATTGAGCCTTTAATTACCAGTTAGGTTTTACACCGATCCCGAGCTGTATACTATGATTTTCTGACTTGGTCTGCTGAGTTCGATCTTTGTCAGAAAAAAATAAAAGTAAATAGTTTTTGAAATTTTTTTCAAGAAATTTTTGACTTTTTCTCAGAGCATTTAATAAGCCTTTAATTACCAATAAGGTTTTACAACGATTCTGAGCTGTATACTATGATTTCCGGTCTTGATCTGCTGATTCCAAACCTTGCACGAAAAAAAAAAGAAATGTTTTACTCTTTTTCTTAGAGCCTTTAATGAGCCTTTAATTAAAAATAAGTTTTTACAACGATCCCGATCTGTATACTATGATCTGCGACCATGATCTTCTAACTTCATCTAAAGTTAGCAGATCCCAAATTTTCAAAAAAATAAGTGGGCGTTTCGATTGATGTGTGCTTTTTCTTTGAGCATTTATTGAGCCTTTAATTACCAATTAGGTTTTACAACGATCCCGATCTGTATACTATCATTTCCTGCCTTGGTCTGCTGAGTTCAATCTTTGTCAGAAAAAAATAAAAATAAATAATTTTTGAATTTTTTTTTTTCAATAAAATATTGACTTTTTCTCAGAGCATTTAACGAGCCTTTAATTAAAAATAAATTTTTACAACGCTCCCGATCTGTTTACTACGATTTTCAGCCATGATCTGCTGAGCTCGAACTTTGTCAAGAAAAAAATTAAAACAATTTTTCTTCGGAAAAGTTTCGGACTTTATCTTAGAGCATTTAATGAGCCTTTAATTAATTATTAGGTTTAACAACGATACCGATCTGTATACTATGATCTCCGACCATGATCTGCTAACTTCATCTAAAGTTAGCAGATCCCAAATTTTCAAAAAAATAAGTGGGCGTATCGATTGATGTGTGCTTTTTCTTTGAGCATTTATTGAGCCTTTAATTACCAATTAGGTTTTACAACGATCCCGAGCTGTATACTATGATTTCCTGCCTTGGTCTGCTGAGTTCGATCTTTGTCAGAAAAAAATAAAAATAAATAGTTTTTGATTTTTTTTTCAATAAAATTTTGACTTTTTCCCAGAGCATTTAATAAGCCTTTAATTACCAATTAGGTTTTACAATGAATCTGAGCTGTATAGTATGATTTCAGGTCTTGATCTGCTGATTTCAAACTTTGCCCGAAAAAAATAAAAAAATTAAAAAATTGAAAATGTTTTTCACTTTTTCTCAGAGCATTTAATGAGCCTTTAATTTTTAATTAGGTTTTTCGATGATTCCGATGAGTATAGTATGATTTTTGGCCATGATCTGCTAATTTTATCTAAAGTTAGCAGATCTTCAATTTCCGGAAAAAGTTGAAAAGCATTTCAATCGCGGTTTTCGCACTTAATTAGCATCTAATTAGCCTTTAATTATGATGTTAAGAAACCTGTGATCTGCTGACCTTGCTCTGCTAACTTTATGGACATAAAATAATCTATGATACACCAGATAAAATATTACAAAACTATTATAATTTTCTTCTGTTATTAGCAATAAACATAAGTATTTTAAATACCAGCCCTCAAAAGTCCTAAATTTTAAAAATTCAGGAAAAAATCCTTCTATTCTTTTATCACGAATTTTAGGGTATACCTACTCAGATTATATTTTATTATTTCGCTCAATCGCAATGCATTCCACTTAAAGCTGCTGAAACATTTGCTTTCATCTGTTGAACACCAAACTCTGAATAACTGTACATCATGTATCTCATACATGGTTAACTGGATTTAAATCTGGTCGTTGCACAGGCAGTGACAATTCTTCTGCATTCATGAAACAATCTTCAATTTGAATAGTAGTTCCTGAACTGCTTTTATGACATTCACCAACACTATCTGTGGCTTAGACCTTGATTAAAAAAATAGTAGTAATACTTTTGGTATTCTGATGTGATTCAGAGATTTAGGGCTGAATTCATAGTCTTTCCTTAAATCCTTAACCAAAGATTAAATACATATTTGTCTTAACCTTAAATTGTCATTTATGTTTCCCAGATGTTTCTTCTTTACAAATATGAAGCTACTTCGTAGCAAAAGGTTAAGGCATACTTTAAACTTTAAGTAAGGAGGCCTTGCTGGATAACGAGTCCTTAACGTAAGTAGTGAATTGAGTCATTCCCACCGTTCGTAATTGCGTTTTGTGAACTTAGGAAGGATACGTCTTCATTAACGGCAGATAAACTAAATTCAAATTTGACTATTTGTATTTTGATAAATTAAGGAAATATAAAATTAAACATATCAAACCATATTGTTTCTTTGATTCTATTATAGAGGCAATCAAAACCGACTTGGTCTTAATTTCAACTATATTATTTAGATAGGTATATATAGTTCATGGAATCTTTATTTGCAAATATTGGTATTGTCACTACATTTTCTTTGCATTTTAACTATATCAAAAAAAATATGTGGGGAAATCTCCTACCTTTAAGTTTTCAAAATTCAAAGTATCCACCACTAAACTGATTGATGAGTATTTGGAAAAAAAGGACAAAAAAGGATAATAATCTAGGTATTTACTGAGCCGTGTGCGGTGGACGTTTGAATGATGAGATCAACGAGGATGCCATAAAGTCGGCAGCTATGTATTTAATAACGCACAATATGGCGCAGACATTGGAGCCCCATTCATCGGGTTATCACTTTTTGGAGTGCACAATATTCGGGCGGTGTTTTATGTTCATAAGCTAAATTAAGCGAAATGAAGGAAGTGAAAAGAGACGATTCCAAATAGTAATTGAGCTCATTTTCGGGTTATTCGAAGTTTCTTTTGTGGGTGTCAGCTGTAATTTCTCACCAAAATAAATATTTAGCATCATGGAATGAATAGGGAGTTTCTGGAATAGTTTAAATGTGTTCAGTGAACATGATTTATAGTTCGAAAGAAATTTCATCTATTCTAAAATTTATGAGAACTAACTCCACATATATACTATATACCTATTGATAACTAGTAGCTTTTTGTGGTTTTGCATGATTTTTAGACATAGACATCGAGATAGAAATTGAGAACATGCCTTTACTAGAATTCAATTAGGAATAAGCTGTTATGTCATAAACATTGATGAGCGACCGGCCGATGGCAACAAGATGTTGAAACATTTTTTGTTTCTTATAAATTCAACATACAAGATTTTTCCATAATCTTGTCAGTATTTCATGTCCCTGTCATTACTGAATAATGTGTGCTTACTTTAACTAGTAATTCCTTTTCACTGACCGTATTCATTTTTAAAATGATTTTGAAAATATTTCCAAAAACATTCGATTAAAGACCAAATAAAATATTGCCTGCTTTAATGAAAGTGTTAGACAATAAACTGTAAATGGTTCGAATACACCAATACAATTAAAATGCTCGTAAGTTACAAAGTTTTTTAAAAAAAAAACGAACTAAAATTGGGAATTGATAATCAGAAAATTAACAATGCACGTCAATCTTTGCCAAATGTGATTGAGGTATGCAAAGTGCAGTTAAAAGTTTTTGGATTAGACTTTTTAATTCATTTGTTTTTATGTTGCTTAATCAAAAAGTGTTAAGTGATGTTTCAATATTATACAATTTTAAATGATTCAAGTAAAAACAGTTTTACATATGTTATATATATATATATATATATATATATATATATATATATATATATTTTCTGAAATCATCTTCTTTTATCATTTTTATGATTTAGTTACTTTATTCGACATAATATGTATTGTTGTCTTGACCTCTTTAACGCCATTTCTTTAACTTTATGTTTTTCAATGAACTTTAGATTCTTGGTTTAATTTACCCAAATATTCCATTAAAGGCTTTGAAAAAAATATCCTCTCCTATATACAACCGAATATGATACTGATTCAATATTGATTTGTTAGATTTACTGGGTAGTTCTTTTAAAATGTTACAAAGTAATATCTAGAAAACTGCTGATTTGAAAAAAAGAACTTTGGAGTGATGCAACGGGACGTTAGGGAGCACCATTTGGAATATCAGAGATTTTGTAACTCTCACCACTTCTTAGTGGTGTAAGGTAACTTTTAAAAATTAGATGGAAAGGTATAGTTTTCTTTTCAGATTCGTAATCTCTTGAAAAAACTACGTTCAAATCAAAACATAATTTAATGTCAATGTCAGTATGTTAATAACAAATTAAAATGAACACTAATTATCAAAGGAGACACTAAAATAACTCTTGAAATACGAACACAATTTACGAAAATTGTTACAGATGTCAAAATATGTCAGCAGTGCATTACCATACCACTGCTTACTGTTATACTATTATATAGCTTTCTTTAATTTGTTATTAACATATTGACATTGAAATTAAATTATGTTTTGATTTAAACATATTTATTTCTGGAGATTACGAATCTGAAAAGAAAACTACACCTTTCCATTTAATTTTTAAAAGATACCCCCACCCCTAAAAAAATTTGAGAGTTATAAAATCACTGATGCTCCCAAATGGTGCCCCCAATGTCCCGATGCATCACTTCAAATTTCTTTTATTTAAATAAGCAGTCTTCTAGATATTAGCTTGTAACAATTTAAAAGGACCACCCGGTATATTCTGTAATTTTTGAAAATGACTGCTTGCTCAATTGTGTTTCCTCTTGAGTTCCAAAAGACCATCGCAAACTAAATGCTGGAACTTATTAAACTATTTAAAGCTACTAATTTGAATTTCGTACCCGAAGAGAAACTTCATTTAGCAGATAGAAGCTCACCACATTGATGTCTAAACTTTGCTTTTATCAGTGTCCACTCGAATCTTCCGGTTGAAATGATTGCTACGATAAGTTAGCATACTATGAAGGGTAAAGGTAAGGAGGAACGACTCCTAGTATGGGCTTACAACTGAGAAAATAACCATCAAAATTCATTAAATTGGCGCCAGTTTAAGCAGTTGGCCTGGAGTTAATTTATTACAATTAACAACAAGAAAAAATCATTGTTTCGATTTATTTTCGGTTTATCTACAATATTATTACAACTTCATTTTTTCCATTGACTTATTCTAGCAGTCATTGCACTGGAATACATTTTGTTATAAAATATTAAAATTAACGTTTGTTGCAGCAATGCCATCTTTTTGTCTTTTCTCCTTACATCCAATCGTTATCAACAAGTTGTGGATGTGTTTGAACGGTTTCATTTATACAAAAAGTCGTTGAGTAGATTTTCGGTTTTTTAACCCCCCGACGCAAACAGAGGGGTGTTATAACGTGTGTATCTGTGGGGACGTCTGTGACATCGCAGTTCCCAAATGAATGGAACGATTTAGTTCTGTATTTTTTTGGAAGGTGACGTGAACGAAAGTCTTCTCTGGCCAGTTGAGTTTATCGCGGGTATCTTTTTGTGGTATCCTATCTTTCAAACGAATGAACCGATTTTAATTGACTTTTTTTTATTGGATTATGTTTAACTTGTGTATCTCTTGATCTGTTTGAGCTTCCAAAGGGATAAACAAATTTGATCTAGATTCTTCTGTTCGACAGGTGACATAATCGGAAGTGTTCTTAACTACATAGTTTCTTTTTTCTAAATTAAGTTTAACGTATGTATCTGTCTGAGGAATTGTAGCACTCAACCGTATGAACCGATATAGATACAGCTTTTTTGTTTGAAAAGTTACTTGCTATATATCTATATTATATTTATATTATTGTATACCTAAATTATTTAGTGACTTGGGAACTCTTCAGTGGATATTTGAATATCACCCAACCTAACTCGAAATTATAACAAGCATATACAGTACAAGTCTCATTTCACATCTTCAGACAAAACAACAATGGATAAAAACTTTCTAATTTTGATTAACGCCTACACGTCACACACAGTTTGTGAAGTTGTTGTTACCAGATGTAAGCAGACACAGATATATATTCTCTAAGAGTTCTTCTCACTGACAAATCCCTCTACAAACTTTTTTTCTTCCACTATCTCAATCGCATTGACTACATTTGAGGAGGGTCTAGAAGTAACACAAGAACTATGTCTCAGTTAAATTGGTATAAATTTAGCAAATTGTATTGTACACAATAGTATTATGATGAAGAAAGAAAAAAATGTCTTCAGGTAAAATATCATCAACGCCTCACATCTACCTTTACTCAGAGTCTCCAATTTAGGGGTGGCATTAAGTTACATTCAAAATACTCCATTATTCAAAGAGCAGCAAATAAGGCACTCACATTATTAGAGATTCGCTACTTGTTTTTTTTTTTTTGTTAATTCGCTCTGCCTTTTCCGATGAGGCAAGCGAGAGAAAGCGTCAACGACCCGGTCCGCTTGGGAAGCTTTTTTGTCTCGATGTTTGTCTACTGATTTTCAAGAAAGATTATGCATTGTGATGGGTTCGTGTTTGCACGCCGATCTATTTGTTTGTTTTTCGTGTTTAAATATCACCCATTGTGCCAATGCGCTTCTTGTTTTTTGTCTATCATTTCAAGTTTGAGGCCGAGTAGGTTTTGTGATAAAATTTGTTTGTTTATTTTTGCATGAAAATTCGAGTATCGTGATCAAACAACAATTTGATACGTTTATTGACATGAATTATACAAATAAATTTCAATGAGAAATGAATCAATAAATTTTAGATTTTGAATCATTTACCATTCAAATTTAGCAATTCATTATTAATGGAATAAAATTAAATCCATAGAATAATAATTGTGATTTAGCCCAGAAAGAATGAGCTGAATTGGTATTATTGTCTAGTTGTAGTACAATTTCTCAAGCGAATACCATCTTTGACACCAAATACTTTTTAGAGTTCCTTACTCAAATGGTGCCGACGGGACCCTATTAATAAGCCTCCTTTGTGAGTTGTTTGCCCGCTTTGCACGACCTTAACTTTATCACTTGAACCGTAATAGGTTGACACATGAAGTTTTCAGATTTTAAGTTATACTATAGCTACTATAATACCAAATAAAATAAAGTTCAAAACTAAACAATAAGCTGTTTTGAACCGCAACAGGCATAGACATTTCTTGAACGATAGTACGGAACACTTCGTGTGCTAGTCCAACTCTTAATTCGCTGGATTTTTATTATAATTTCGTGCTATGTAAACGTTTCCAGACATTTAGAACTAGATCTGCTAAGCGGCACCTCTCCATTTTCTAAGTTGGTCAAAAAAAACATTTATAGTAATTGAATTGGCAGTCGCATCTAAAGGATTCAGTCTCTATGGAGAAGGGTAGAACAGTGATAATAGTGACAATAACTATAATTCAGCGGTAATTAATGGCCCTTTTGTTTACGACATACTCCCCGCTATAAACTTCTTCTGTTACGTATTCGAGAGATATATATATAAATCACCCTCGATGAGCGATGAAAGTGTAAAAACGCCCATAAATATGATGAAGTTTATTAGTTGTGAAAGAATTATATCGTGCCCACACTCTTTGGTATAATTTCTTGTATTTCGTTAAAATATGTTTGTCGTTTGTACTGTTCTGGACCCTATGCTGTTTTTATGCTATTTATTAGAGCATATAAATAATTAGCGATGACACAGTAGGGCTGAGGAAAATTGGAAAAATGTTGTTCTCACTCAATTATCTTGAATCACTACGCTAATTAGGTATTTTGGTAATAAATATTGCTTCTTGTAATTGTTTATCTATTCCAGCAGTCAATATATTTTTGTTTGTTCGCAGTACCTACCTAATGAGTAAACTATTATGTTACATGAATTGAAGTCGCTTTTACGATAATAACTTGTTTTGATAAAAGCTGAATCAATCTATTTCCATACAGACATATTGAACAGGACTTAGAGAGTGTTTTTTAAAGTTGAATAGGGAATGTATCTATCTATCTTTATAAGTGCGTGTTCCTCCATTTGCTGTCTTCACTAAACCAGTGGTATGTGTGCATTATTCAGTTAGCTATTGTTTGATTTTAAATTTCTTAGTCAGTTATTGGTTGATTGTGAATTGTCACAGAGTTCATTCATAGTGTAGGTATATCGGAACAGGATCTTTTATTTAAGTTACCATTTTATTCCGTCATAGGCGGGTTGGTATGCTGAAAAATGCCGAAAGCAAACAAAAATTGGCATTGACATTGATTAGAATCAGCTGATTATCTTTCATAGCTGGTTATTATCTTTGTCACAATAATTTTCAAAATATTAGACATATCAAATATCAGACATGACCTACAAAAACGACAATATATTTCAGTATTGAAATTAGGTAACTCTGTGGAAATGTTGAGTTGATACTATAAAACTTAGTTAATTTTGAAATAGAGCTTATATAAATAATTGGGCAATGACAATGATCTTAGAATATCTAAAAAATTGAACAGGCTTTATATACCTATTATAATCGTCGTTGCTAGTGTAAGTGATTTTTTAACTCTTGAACGACATGGTAGCTTAAGGATACACAAAATATAGCTCTTATATCTAGACTCTAGACAAAAAATGATCAAATCATATAGGGTAAGCTAAAGTGAAGTTGAAAGTTACATATTCATGATCATGAACCAAAAGGACTTTAAAACATATACTTATTGGTTTTGTGCTAAAAGAACAATATTGGGAACTGATAGGTAGCGTTGTGTTGAAATGATTTTGTATTTAGACATTCCGGAAATTCTGCCCTTTTCAACGTCTGCAGTGTCACGTAGTACTTATAATATATATGTTTTAATTTACGTTTCAATTTGTTTAATTTATTTTTCAATCATTTCTACTTGTTTGTGAACCTTCAAATTTTCAATATAATTTGAAATGTAAGCTTAGTTCTGAATGCTGCCTAGCTTTGATACCAATTAACATAAAGATTGTTACTTTTTAATGAAGCACTTCGCCAATATAGAGATGGGATTAAGAGCAATATTGATAACTATGCCTTTTTTGAGAATGTGATTCATCGCAGCGGAACAGTGGTGGACAATAATTGGAATCGTGATTGGCATTTTAATAATGCAATAATCTAGAAATGATTATACCCTTCGAGGAGTTCATCAACCGTTCTGTCTCATAGACTACTTGCTATACAATTACCTTTTCGATTTCCACGTAAATATCACACAAAACACACGAAAAGTACATTCGGTGATTATGTTTTTTTTTTGTCAGTTTAGTATGCATCGACATAATTTGACCTGCCATGAACTGCAACAGAACAACGACTGCAATCGGGCACTAATAACGTATGCAAGGACATCTAAATTTAAATTGCCACCGATGCCTAGTTTCCTGCGGAGCGGGACGTGTTGAATTGTATTCGATGGGGTTATCTTCGACGAGCTTTACATGATAGAAAATATTTTCCCATCACTAGGTTAAAGAATATTAAGAAATATTTTTTTGGTAGGTACATAACCCAATTGATGTTAAATTTGTATCCCCTTTTTCAGATAGGTACTTACCTAACCTTGAACTTGAAACTACTTTCCTCATATTTTCATTAGATTCTGTTTCTATACCAGATGTAAAGTTGCAAATGCAACTATCAGGTCCGGTTTGGCAAATTTCGCTGCTTGGTTTAAATTTTGTCCAATTTTTAATAATAATAAACAATAAATTTAAAAATTACATAAGAAATTATTAAGGTAATGTAAAACAAAACCTTGTTTGTGTGTGCCGTTTTCCCATTTAAAATACATTGCCCCTATTACCGGCCACGCTGCATTCTTAGTGTGAAACGCAATATAGTAAATATATGAATAATCAATAAATCTAGGTAAAGCTAGAGCAATAACTTTAACAGAAGTTTATATTGAAAATTATTAGTGGGCCATCGAAAATCATTTACTTTTATCTCTTTTCCATTTCACCTACGGTATACCCTTTTTTGTTCCTCTATTTACGTTATATGCAGAAATGATCTTTTAAAGATGTCAATTACTGTTCTTTTCTTTTTAGTATCCTAGGATCCCATGAGTTGACAAAATAAAACTTAATAAAAATTACTTAAAAATAGTAGAGATTTAAGGAAACTCATTTTCATTACATATTTATTCAATGTGCCATTGTTTAGAAATGTTTAATATTCTCATGTGACGAGTAATTATTTCATTTTTCTCTCTTATGTGCACCGATTAGAAGAACATATATAGAAACTAAAAATATCGGTTCTTTTTTTCTGTAACAAATATTTATCTCCCTAAGATTATAACAGAGCTAATAAAATGTGTCCTTAGAATTTTGAGAAACATAATTAATTGAATTACTTGTAGGATTTTTACGGTCAAAAACAAGCTTCGTTTTGTAAGGGCACATCTCAATGTTCGTAACATCAATTTGCAATGTCAAGAAAACCTCCCCCAATACCAACAGAGTGAAAAAAACTGTTTAATTAACTCTGTTAAATTCTATCGTCAGAACTAATGGATTCCAAACGGAATGCCGATAATCGAGTTAGTCATGTTGGAAAGAGGCGAAAAGCCAAGCGATTGGCCATTCAGGTAGCGTACGAGTAAGTGATAAAGTATTAATTGGCAATGGCCGGAAGGCGGGATACCGTGTGCCTCAACGAAGAAAAAATATCCAAAAATCGATTGCAAAATGAGCGAATAAGTTAGTATTTCTTGCATAGGTCCCATATTGTGAGGAATTTAATGGTTGCTTCAATTCCTTTCGCGATTCTCATACAGGCGATGAATTTATACAGTCCAATTCTAATCACATACAAAAACATATTATAGAAAAGTCATGAGGAATGTATTTTTTTTCAACAAATGAAATTGAAAGTCATAAATTTTCACAGAAAGTATGATGGAAAAGTACAAAATAATATTTCTTAATCTTTTGGTTTTAGTATCATAGTTTGAGGAATATCTCATGAATCAAGCAAAATAAAATTACAGTGTGCAGATTTGTTAGATATACCTACCTATCGATAATTCTGAAAAGATTAGGATTTTAGTTGATATTAATTTTTTAAGCATTCAATAGAAGTTTTTTTTTAATTGCATACACAGATTCAAAGGCATATAGGTGTAATTTATTTTAATTATAAAGCAGTTATTTTGATATTAGTAAAAAAAAATCCTCTTACTTTATTTGTTGAAAGATATTAACTGAATAACAGTATATATATAATATATATGTATATCATCATCATCATCATCATTTTCAGCCTTATTCGTACGATTTTTCACGTAGTGGCCTCCCTTACATATTTATGTATTGTTCTCTCATTTGAGCCCATTGTTGTCTATCGTTGGCTATTTGGGCCCATCTTGTTCCTGCTAATTTCTTGATGTCATGGTCCCATCTTATGTTTGGTCTTCGTCTTGGTCTCTTTTTATTTCGAGGGTACCATGGTGTAATTTTTGTGGTCCATCTATTGTCTGTTCTTCTAGCTAAGTGCCCTGCCCATTGCCATTTGAGTGCCTTGATTCTGTGGATTACATCTGTAACCTGGGTCTTCTGTCGTATCCACTCGATTCTTTTGCGGTCTCTCTTGGTTATTCCTAACATAGTTCTTTCCACAGATCGTTGTGTTACCTGGAGTTTTCTTACGGTATCTGATTTCATAGTCCAGGTTTCGCATCCATATGTCAAGACTGGTAGTACACATTGGTCAAACGCTCTTTTCCTGAGGTAGAGGGGCATTCTTGATTTGAATATTATTGCGTTTCTTCCGAACGTTCTCCATGCTAGTTTAATTCTTCTGTTAATCTCTGGTAGTAGAGATCCGGAGTTGTGTATTAGTTGGCCCAAGTATATGTATTCTTCTACTATTCCCAGAGTCGTGTTGTTTATTTGTATTTCTTGTTCGTCTACCAGTTCGTTATACATGATCTTCGTCTTGGCTAGGTTCATTTTTAGGCCTACCTCATTGCTTGCAGTGTTTAGCTCATTAATTTGCTGTTGAAGTTCTTCAGGGTTATTAGCGATCAGTATTATGTCGTCCGCGAACATTAGGTGGTTAAGGTATTCTCCGTCGATATGTAGACCTGTGTTGTTCCAGTTAACTTACGGAAGATTTCTTCTAGAGTTGCTGTGAAGAGTTTGGGAGATATGGCGTCTCCTTGTCTTACTCTTCTGCCAGTTGGAAATTCTGGAGATTCTTTGTTTATCATCACTCTAGCTTTGGCTTCTTTATATATGTTAGCTAGAGTTTTTATGTATGGTTCATCGACACCTTGATTTGTAAGAGTTTCTATGATGGCTTTGGGATATATAGAGTCGAATGCCTTTTCGAACTCTATGAAGGCTAGTGCTAATGGTAGCTCATATTCCTTTGTTCGACTGATAATTTCTCTTAATGTATGAATGTGGTCTATGTATTATTATATTATTATTATTATATTAGTATATTATATATATGTATATATATAAATATATATATATATATATATATATATATATATATATATATATATATATATATATATATATATATACGACAACAAAAAGGTCATATTGTGAGAATCATAACATATTGGTTGTTGATGCTAAGATGTGTCTAAGATGTTTGACACTAGCTTACTATGATAAAAACTGTCAGCCCACGCATGATATTGACGTTACTATAGAAACAAACAAATTAAATTAGTATCGCATTTAGATTTGATCATGAATACATCTGAGAATGATTGATTTAGTTTTTGTAAAACGTTATTTATATCAGATTTTTCGCTTTTGATTATTTATCAAAATTATTGAATGTTTTCTAATTCTAAGTATAGCTGCTACAGTCTTGAACTTTCCAAGTGCGGTACTTAGGAAACCGTTGAGTTAGTTGAAAAATGTCCGTTTTTGATATTTCTGAAAATGAACTCTTCTCCAATAAAATTCTCCATAAGAACTTCAGTTGTCTAGAAAAAAATATCGCTCCACTATTTTTAGGGAGAAGAAAATATTGGATTTTTAAAAGCTAATTATTTTACCATTTTTCTTTTCCAGTAAGAAAAATATCAAAATCAAATCGTAGGTATGCCTCCTTGTGTGAAGTAAGAAACATGTGGTTTGTCAATTCACACGACTTTCCTACCGCTCTCAAACAAATCCCATCGAAGCCGTGTGACCATTTATTCCTTTCAATGTGCTAAAACAAAAACAACAATGATCATATTCAATTTTGACGAAGGAAAAACTGTTTAGCTGGAATATAAAAAAGTACTTACTACCAGTAGTTTATACTATTTTGACCGTTTATTTGAGCAGAACTTTGATTGCTATTTTCTCTTATAAAATTGATCTTTAATTCTGGCTACGTATCAAATAACAAACTTATCAGTATATTCTCCAAACAATAATTCACAATGTAATTTGCTTTGTAATAATAATATCACATACAATCTGTCATCTCAATTTATTTATATATAAAAGAATAGAGAATCTAAATCAAAAACAATGAGTCAGACTCATCCGACTACAAGTCAAGCGGAAAAATAAAATTGTTTATATTTTATGAGATAAGAGAGCTCCTTATTTGGACATCAACACAAAATTGATTAACTGTGTTGCCAATAGGAACATTACATGTTTTTGGTTGTCATCAATTTTGTTTTTCAACATTGCAGTTGTATATGTCGGTACTTTTGTAACGCATGTTGTCCCGGAAATGTATGCTGCACCGCATTCTACATATAACCAGACGGAAATTGGATTCGCAATACCAAAAAGGAATCACCTCATCAATTCCCGTCATCCAGTTAGGTCGTAGGAATGAAACAAACAGCTCGACGATTGACGTGGTACGAACAAAAATAATAATAATGTCGATGTGGAACAGCCATTGCAGATTTCACTCGCCATATTAGTATTGAAATTAATAGCCGTATGGACTCTGTTGAAGCGAATAAGCTGCATGTGTTCCTTAACGACGAAGATATGTATATAAAAACAAGATTGATAGCATCTCAAAGGAGGAGGATATATTATTCTTCTTGTGAGTTGATGTCAAATATTACATGAGTGTCAAATCCTTACAGTACATAGTAGTCATCTGCTTGAATCGATGATTAACTGATCTATGGATTATATAGGAGAATAAATTGATATTTATGGGTTGAATCTATTCTTATTTCGGGGATATAAGAAAACAATCCTCAAAAGGCTTCATGAAAATAGGATTTAGATCCTAGATTACCTCAAAAGTAACTGCGTGTTTCTGTATTCAAATTTCTGTAAGGAGGCAAAGCTGGATTTTTCCTTAAAATTGAATAGATTTGGTATTTTTTTATTAGCATAGAACCATGGATAAGCATGTGTTTTAGCCATAATATATGTAGAATATCAAAAAATACATACTCCAAAAGAACACTTGAAATCTTTAATATCCATATAATTATTAAAATGTTTTGGTCTTCTTATTCATTTCGCAGTGTATCTTGTGCTTTTCTTTCTTCAATTTTATAACAATATTCCAATAAATAGGAATATACAAAAACATGGAACTCATGAACATGTATATACAGTGTGTCCAAGATAAGCATGAGATAACATTACTATCTCTACTCTCTAAATTTTTGTGTACAGGATAAAAGAGGCCATCAAATCGCTCTACTGTTTCCCTATTTAACCGACTTGTGTCTATTACCCTTTTTGAGATAGTAATGCTTTTCATTTTTTGTGATTGTTGTCTGTTAAATTTAGAATTCAACAGTGAAAAAAGATTATCAATGAACTAAATTTGGCCCAGGCAAGTCAAGTAAATTTTCATGATCCTATGCCTACTGAATACAGGTACGAGGGTACGATTACCCTCGATTTAGAGGGCCTGCGGTTGTACAATCCAACTTCTTATAGTTTGTTTATATTGATTTGGTAACTCACACGGACTTGATGCTCACGATTTTAGGTCTTGTATACGTCCTGGATGGCGCTCATCAAAAACCTAATACCACTTTAATCAGGAGAGCCTCGCCGCCTTTTTTTTGACTTAAGCACGTTTGATACATTGCCATCGCACTTAATTGCATTTTAAAAACTAAAGGATCCTCAATGATTGGTATATGTGAGACTAGCTTGTAGTTTTACGGGGTTGTCACTACAGTGCGACCTTGAGGTCTTTTGAGCCCCTCATCAGAGCTGTTCCCGCAATTACATAGTCTACACCTCTCCGTCTGGTTCTAATGAAATCCAGTATCTGGGATGGCTTCAAGGATGTTACTTCCTCATTTCTGCATATTCCTTGTCCAAAGCATTTTTTGCGTTGGCTAGCAATGGCCAGGCATTCTGTCACCAGGTGGTCCAGAGTTTCCGCCTCCTCCCTACAGAATCTGCACTCGTCGTTCTCTGCTAGACCTTAGACCTATTCTTGTTAGGTGCTTCCTAAGGCGACAATGCCCAGTAAGGAATCCAGTGAGGAGGTGTAGCATATTCTTGCTAAGATCCAGATACTTCTTAGATCTTGTAGTATTAAAGCTTCCAAGAAACTTTTTTGGAATGATCCAGATCAGGGAGATTCCGCCAGAGTGTTTCTCTTTCGGTTTCTTCCTTCTCCTGAAACTCTTTCTTGTAGGTAAATTTACCTGTACCACAGAAAGGTTCTGGGCCAATGAAAGGAGTTTGTGCTCCTTTGCTGGCAAGTGTGGTGGCCTCTTCGTTCCCTTTGATTCCCGAGTGGCCTGGATTCGCAGCCTGACTGTCAGAATGTATAGCTATCTCACATTTCTGATAGTTTCTTTCTAGGTTGATTTCCACACATCTTTCGATTGCAAGCACTTCTGCCTGAAAGACGCTTGGACAGCGACCTAACGATAGTGGGCTTTTGGTGCCAGACCCGAAGACTCCTGCGCCAGTCCCTGTCCTGGTCTTAGAACCATATACGAGACTATATTTAAGACCATTTTTGAAATGGCAGTTATCGCAATCTAAAGAAAAAGTTCCATGTTCAAGCGCATCATATTTTTATGTTTTCTTTATTTATCAATCAAGAATCAAAACTGCTCTTTTGATTAATTTATTATTCGAATATTAAAGATTATTTTGATGTATAAGTTCTTCACAATTCCAATGCTTAGAAAAATAATTCAGTTGCAAGTATGCTAGGTGTCTCACTAGTAGGTACATCTAAATCTACCTATAAACAGGTAGAATTTGTTTCTTTAAGGATTTACAAATATTATTCTGTATCGTATTCTTAGCATGCATAGAGAGTAATATTTACAGCTAGAAAATCACACACATACGTTTAATGTAGATCAGTTTTATATTTTGTCAGTTTCTACGCTTAGTGTTTATATAAATTTTTCAAGACACATCACTTCTCGAATTTATGAACATCTGTCAACCAGTAAATTCCGCTGGCGACTGCAAAAACATCAACCAACCAGACTATACAGGCGACCCGCCATTATTCAAAGGCCCGAATTCATCATGCATGAAGTGTCAGTATCGGAGAGGAACGGATAACTACGCTTTTTCCAACGAAAAAAGTATGATGTATAGGGTCGTCTGGTGATAGAGAAAAATATATATCTATATATATGACGTGAAAACGGAGAGTCGAAGGGTGCTAGTTGACTTTTCCAAATGTCATCGATGCCTTTGTGTTAATTCGTATATACTCTTCCACACCAACGCATATCTTTTCTACTGAAAGTCTACTCTGATAATAAATCATGCATGCATGTTTTTCACGTTATTGAGAACGCTTGGGAAATCATTATTGCTTACCTAATATTTATGTACCACTTCCAGTATTCAATATTTTAATTTTCACTTCATAGAATCGTTAATTTGCTAAATAATTATTCAGCCTCAAAGAAGCCATATCGAACAAGTTAAATATAAAAGACCAGCTATTTACTTGAGATAAATATGATATCGTTTATTGAAAAAGTTAATATATTAATATCAGTTTGTTCGAGACTTGTGATATGTATAGTAAGCATCTCATAAAATTCAACATACCAACATTACCTTTTGTAGGCAAAAGCACGTTAACCTTTAATATTATTTGTGTACGTCTATATGCCACACATGAAAGGTGTATTATTGCAGGCACAAATGTTTACTCTTGTAAATTGAAAGTTATGATTTTGTTTATACAGTCATACCGATAATAATTTGAATGATTTTATGCATGTCGGTTTATTGTTTGCTGAAAATTTAATAAACAAACACAATATATGAATGACTCACCTACTCATATATGGCATACATCGAATCTCAAACAACAAGTGAAATCACAATATTAATATAATAATTGCAACAAAACCATTTGATAGCTTTCATAAGAAAGATTAATGACCTATGCCCAGAAAGACCAAATATTGTCAAACCAAAAAGCATCAGACTCGTTCAAAGCTACAGCTTGACGAATTTAAATTGAGCTGTGGAATGTGGCAGGCGAGTTCTATGGTTTGTAGTAGCTGATGAAAGAATGGAATCGGTATAGTACACCCATGACTACAATGTTTTTCCATATTTGATTAGATTGGATTTCTTTGTTTTACTTGACAAAGCAAACTAAACCCACAAACATAACTTGTAGCAATACTGTATACAGAGACTGCGACATAACCCCCTAGGCCCAGTCCAGGACCCTCATTTGCAGATCTGCCTACGGAGAGCATTCTCGTAGCACCTAGGTCCACGCTTCTTCGCCCTTGCTCGTCAGCCTCTGCAAAGGCCATCTTAGAGTCCAAATGGGAGAAGAATCACTGTCTCCCGATAACATGTCCTTTATTCTCAGGTATAGCTGGGCCCTATGACGTAGTCTTAGAGGATTCAGGCTTCGCTTTTGCTTCTTCTATCACCTCCAAATCTTCCCCGATATTAAAGCTCACACAGGAAGTATCTATGATTTGCCGCATGCTGATGGTGTCCAACAAGCTTGAAATAGTGACAAATACTTCGATAGTGTTTTTGAAAAAATTAGTTCGTCAATCCTGATGAATTGGTAAATTTAGTCACGTCCTATGACTGGTATGTATTGTGCTAAGATTGCCAGTGTAATCTGTTGATCAACCTGGCTAATAGTGATAGTCGATCTTGTTTTCATCACTTATAGATCGTGTCCGCTTATGTGTACAAATGTAAATGATTATTATATAACAATATAACACCAAATTAAGAACTGTTGAGGCTTCTTGATGGCTTTTCATCGAAACCTACTTTCTTTGTAACCCATGATCGTCTATTGTTTATTCTCCATTCATCCATCATACTGGAATAATTATAAAAATTAAGTAAAGATAGTAATCGAATATTCTATATAATTTCGTCATATTCATTTATTCCTGTTTTAATTTGAATATTACCGAAACACTGAACACCAACACATACTTAGGTTTATCGACCTCTGGAAATGTATATAAAAGCATTTGTTATATGCATATATACCGCCAAGTCAGATTCATTTTTAGCAGCAGCTCTGGTACAGATACCCGACGACTTTATGTTATGGTATTTCAGGCGATTCAAAGGATCGCCTTTGTATGTCTCTTGACCTACAAACGCTGATGCTGGATCTAAATAATGATAATATATAACTTACAACCACGAATTATAACTACGAACTATCAACAACTTATTCACTTGTTAACTAATGTTTAACGAACTTGAAGCTTTTAAGTTTAGTCCGAAAAAGAGTTGGGTAATATAAAATTCAAAATTTTTCGTGATCATGAACGAATTCATGCTGCGTCAGGAGTTATTTCAGAATTTTTTTTGTTGTTTCTAGAAAATATGTCATAAGCTTCCGAAGGAGCAAATTTGCGACTTATTAGCGATAATAATTATAAAATACTAGATATATATCACACTTCAGAAGGGTGTGTTAATGTTATTTAATGTTTTCACCTAATTCTGAGATTGTTAACGATACTGGGTATCAAATTAAATAATAATCTCAATAATTTTGAAACGTCGCGCATATAAGATCTGTGAAAGAAAAATGCAGCATTGAACGCATTCACACTTTTTTACAACATATGGATCAAATGCGTTCGTTTGTCTTGTCACACATTTTTTTCTCTTTTGCGTTACAGCAGATGTTGTGTGAACTCATTTTTCCACTGAAATTCATAACTACTGTTAGCCATGTGATATTCTTAAACAGTCTCGAATAAAGTAATTATTGCCCTGTTCATTTCTTTTTGAATGTGGTCTCATGTTAAAAGGGAAAATTATGGATACAATTCTTATTTTTATGGATGGAACCACAGATAACGAGAAAACAACCTTTGCCCAAGCATGTATTTCCAGAAAATGTCTCGATATAACATCAAAGATGGTTACATTTAATCGTCTATGCTTTTGCTTAAAAAAGACAGGAATGTTATTCAATTTAGCATCAAAATAGGAATTTAACTTTGTAAATTATTGTGTATCCAAAACTTTATAATGGATATTTTTGTTGTATTTTGATAATCCAATGGATGCCTCGCGTGTCTAGGAACATTATGTTTTGAAAGCGTTACTGCTACTGCTGTAAAGCGAGCGGTGGTTTTATATTCATATATATCAACGAACTTTCTTCAAATGCAAAATTTTAATTTACTATAGCAGATTTTGCATTCAAAAGGACGGGACATTTTAAAGAAATACGCTGTTGCGGCATTTTATTGCTTTTGTTATGTTATGATAATGGAAACTTCCTTAAATATACTCTATTGAAAAAACTTGCTAAATAATTATCATTATTAACACAAGGAATCCGAGATATAATCGTAATTAGGGTGGTAATAGAAATAAGGGGCAAAAATCGTTATATGGAGTTGATTATCCCCGTTGTTTAATTTTGAACCTTTGGTTTGAATTACTACTTGTATTAATTATTGCAAATTGGATGTGTTTCTTCTTCGGACTTGAAGCTATAAACTATCCTGAATTCTCATTAAATTCTAAGTAAGACCTATCAAGTTCAGTCACCTTACGGGACTGCTCATTTCCCACACTTGATAAAATATGAAACAAAATACTCCCTAACATTCGGGCACGCCTCAAAACTTTTACGGCACCTTTTCAGAAGTAATTTTCTTTAATAGCCTTAGCAGACTGCCATACCGTTTTATTCTTGTCACACCTGTTATTGCAAGGTTTCTATTTGTAAAGTGGTAATACACAGTTGCTTTATGGCTCTTCATTATAGGGTTCGCAATTGAGAAATGTATATACTTATAGGTATGTGTTTAAAATTTGTACATTTTATTACAAACAAATTAATTCCGACGCTCTTATCTTTTATAATGGTATTTTCTGTCTACTTTGGTTTAATTTTTCCTTTGAAATCTTATTGTCTTAAAACTCTACTCAACAAATCTTTTTTCTACAAACTCATTCCGTCTGCTTCTATTCAATGCCCACTAAATGGACTCGAAAACTTTGGCAGATGATCAGCGTCTCGATGATATTGTGGATTGCTGAGAAAGTTGAAGGGTCTCCAAGAAAGTTTCTTTCGTTGGAATTTCAATTGAACCATTAATTCAAGGGATTTTGAAATATTTTTAATGAGCTACTGTCTGCAAAGGCAAAAGCTCATTCCTTCAATGATGAAATTACAAGTCGTGATTGCAATTTTCGTCTGAATATTATATGCAATATTGAAAGGAAGCCCAGAATAAATATTATACATAAATAAAAAATAATATTAGCATTGATATAGAATTGATAATAACCAACTACTGTTACTTCTATTATTTACATTGTACCTTGTTTCTGTATGTAATTATTGTATTCATATTTCAAATTGCTATGATAATACAAAAATATTTTAACGAAATAGCCCTCCCCTGTTATAAAAAATAAAGTGAAAAGACTACGATAATAGGTATTCAACTCTTTTCACCCTTCTAAAATTCATCCTTCCAAATCTCTCACAATACGGCGGAAACTTGACTCCCATCATGACATGTCCCACTTCTGATTTAAAAGTCTTATTCTGTGCGGATTAATTAGGGGTTTTCTGCATAATCCCTGCATGAAGAGACAGCAGCAGGAGTAAAGCTATCGGGCGAAATTCAGGGCTAGCGGCATTCATTGTGCTCTAATCAAATTCTGACTGGCATCTCATCTGGATATAAATTCAGTACATCCTGTTGTTCCATTATTATCATGATTAGGTAGCATTTATTTTCCTAACAGTGATTCAAGAGCTTATAGGATATGCTGAACCCGGCTTATTATCTGAAATGCAAACGTTTCGAATTGTTTAATCTTGAGTGGTTTTGATGTCTAATGTTAACAACGGAAGACAATTCGTTGCTAAAGATGTTAACATTCTTTCCTATTCTTGATATATTTGATAAGCTTGTTAAAAAAAAAATTATAGGGTAATTTTGAAATATATGCGGATATTAGTATTAAAACACAAACAACAAAACCGGGAAAACTTTGCTCCATTCTACCCCATAAAGTTTGCAGTCTTTTTAAAATTAATTTATCACGTTATCGCTAAATTCATAGCTATAAATTACAAGAATTTGAAAATCTTCGAGTGAAGATTACCTATTTGAAATTGAAGGTTTGCTATTTTTTCGTCGCGATTTAAGGTATCAGATAGTACAAGAGTCTTCCCATGTAAGTAGTTTTGAAGTGCAGTTTTTTACATATTTGAAAATTGGTTATGTTAGTAATTTCCCTTTTCCTTATTATTATCGGATTAATTGGACTTCTAAAAAATCCAAACATAATATACATCCTGAATAGAATTCAATTAAGATTGTAAGGGGAATTTCACCTAGTTTCTCTTCACCCGAAGTCTACACAGGAATATGATTTCCGTTTCTTATAAAAACAGAGTTAGTTCTTCGCTTTACTTTGGGATTTTTTTAAAGGCTCTTGTTTATTTCACCCTGCCTGCCTACTCTTGTCATCGAAATTCTAACATAAATCCATTACCTTCTGGGCATCAATTAAATTAGTTTGCTCAAGAAAATGTCTGTCGTGTTCTGAGCTCATTGACTTTGGAATGAGCTCGACACATCACACACTGTATACTCAGTTACTCAGGCGAAGCAACAAGCTTTTGGCGGACCTATAATGTACCGTTGAGATCGATCTCCAGATCCATATAGAGGGGTATATACCTACTACACTCGAACCGGCTGTAGGGAAACGTCTATTAGACTAATTAGCTCCTTTAAGCGCGTAGGTCAAGTATAATGTTTCTTGTGTACATGTTATACACCCGTGTGCTGTAGTAGCATGTCTAGCCGATAGTGTTACATTACTACCTAGAGCACCGTTGCCACAGATACGCAGCTCGTTTGCCACATGTGTGGTATGTGAATGTGGAATTTGCGTTATTTTGTTTTATTTGGATATATACCTAAATGTTAATGCATTCCATATTTATAGTTACGTCTGAAGTTGAAATGTTAGTTTTCATGGCGAGTGCCAAGAAGATATTTATTTAAAATGGTTCCAGGACTGTGGTCATTAGTTAACGTATTTTTTTGCTAGTTTTTGATTTAGAGAACATAGTATCAATAAAATTCAAAATAATCCTCCAAAAATGCAAGACACAAAAATCCTCATTTTTCTTGCATTACATATCCAAATGTTGGTGATTATCATGGCTTTTTGGAATATTTTGCCTGTATCTCCCGTTGAGTACTAATTATATGTATTCGTAAGTGTTTTTCTCCTTCTTCATACTCCACTTGCAATGAAGGTCAACTGAAGAAACGCTTATCTTCGAGAGTTAATCTTCCCAATTTCAGAAACAACACACAACTTTCCTACCGCTCTTAAATTAATTCCGTCTAATATGAAAATCGTCCGATCAGGTCGTCTAACAAAAGTACAAAATTAAAAACCCTTTAAGATATACATGTATCTAGGTGCCTACAGCATCAAATACTTGAAAAATCACTGCAGCAAACACATTTTTATCACACTGTATATGCCAATTTTCACTCCCACATGAGATATGGAATTCTTGGTTGGGGAAACAGTGCTAATGTAAACAGGGTCTTTATTTTGCAGAAATACTTATTACGCATTATCGAGAACATTGATAAGATGACTATCTGTAGAGAATATTTCAAAAAACTAAAAATCCTGACATTGTATAGCGTATATATTCTGGAGGTGTGAATATATTTCTATAAAAATTGTAAAAACATTACAATGTGCTTGCCAAAACATAATCATAACACTCGTTACCGCAAAAATAGACTGAAATAACCCCTAATTGAAAAGTGCTGCTACTCATTAGATGAGTTTTTATGATTGTGATAAATTTTTATAGTTGTATGTGTGTGTATATCTTTATTTATATTTTATAGTAGGTATGTATAGTATTGTTCATTATTTTATTTGTTCTTTTCTGTTATATTTCGTACAAGACGAATTGTTCGTCCAAATTGTTAGTGATATATGTATATAATAAATATTGTAGGTATGCATCCTGTATTTTTGACATGTTTGTCCATTTATATTTCCTTGTAAATATGTTAAATGGTGAACGAATAAATCTATCTACTATCTATCTATTAATAAACTTTGAAAGTCTACATGAAATCACGCCTGATACCATAAACGATTCTAATTTGGGAAAAATCGTGTTCCGTTTCGTTTTGAGGTTCCGTACATCAGACGAGGAAACGGAATCCTTATGATATGGTGTCCGTCTGTCTGTCTGCTCATCTGTCTCAGCCGAATCTATAGAACGAAAATAGTTCAAATTTGATATTTATATACCAGAAGTTAGGTGACCTCATCAGCGTTAATAAACGACATAGATTTCGTGGAGCATACAAATTTGAGAATTGACAGAAAATGTTCTTTATCATGTGACACAATTAATTGAAATTCAGAATGTGTGAAACATTTTTTAGGTAAATTTCTTATAAAAATATACCTATTGCGATCGTTCACACTTTTGAATTTCGAAAAAATTTCAACGGCATGTTGTTATATGTCTATAACTTAGTCTAAAAAAACATTTGGTTCAAAAGTTTATATATATATGGGATATTACGAAATTTGTTAACACGATAGAGGTCGCAGTTTTAAAGGTATCAAGTTCAAATTTGCTACAAAAATCAATCTCTCAAATATCCCGGTCGAGTTCGTTATTGGGCAATATCGGGTAAGTAGTTTCAAAATGGCGACCATTCAAACATTTAAAAAAATTATCAAAAAAGAGCCGTAGTTTAAATATTATTAAAAATAATTTTAGGTTACAGATATAATCAGTACCTACAACTTTTGTTCAAAGCATTTTTTCATAAAATACACAGGTAAAAAATAAAAATTAATAAAGAAAAATAACAAATATTGATAAAACATGAACACTCAATATAAATTTGATGTAATTGTACATTTTCTGGAGATCTTAATATAGACCCTGATTAAAAAAATATATAGTATATTTATTGAAAAGAAATAGGCGAAAAAAAAATCTGCCCTGAAGTAGACTCGAACCCTGTCTGCTTTATATTCAACAGCCAAAACAAAAACCTCTAACCGCAAGGCTATGACAATTTTATGTAATAACATGTAGGTATACCAATGAAAAGGTTGTTAAAATTTCAATTCAATGAATTTTGAAAAATTTACCTTTCCGCTGACTACAGGCCATCGGGATTTTTTTTACTTTAAAATGTAGTCGCTTATAATCCGCCCTTATTTCCGGAACTACTGAGCCTAAAGATTTTAAATTACAGTCTATAAAACTTGTCTTAAAATTTAAAGGAAAATCTACGAAACCTTTTCAACGCTAGCCCGATTCATCCTTGAAATTTTTTTATTGTCCTTTTGACAATTACAAAGAATTGATTAGACATTACAGAAAAGCCGATTAATATTCCTCAGTATTTTTGTTTCACAAAAATCTATGTGAAAATATCAATATGAAGAATTTGCCACCTAGAAATTTTAAATCACTTGTGATTACTTGTGAATTACTTACCTACTTCATTTAAATATTTCATAAGATTTTACGCCCATACCAGGTTCACCAATCAGTTAATATTTTAATTATAATAGGTAGTTGCAATATTTTCTAAAGTGGTTACGTTAGCGCAAGAACATTTATTTCTTAAGACGAGATGACTCGAAAATAATTAAATTTTACATCTTGCTCTAATGTTTTTAAATTTTCATACTTTTGTCGCTCTAATTAACCAAGCTCATTTCGCTGAAATAGTTTTCTGTCTCTCTAGATACTGATTTTTCTTTTTTGAAAGCTTCTACTTTCCGATCCCCTATCGCAGCCGTATCGAGGATTCGATGGTGAAACACAATATTTTTAATATATCTTTCAATTAATCTTTCGTCTCGAGCTGCAGAAAAACGTGCTTTTATTCGCGACGACAGAATTTCCGCTCGTAAGTATTTCTATATCCGGATTCAATCCCAGTCTTATTACTACGGAGCCAGGATAAGGACCAGACAGTGGCGGAACTGAATGTTCTTTGAATGCTTATGTATTATTATTGCCAACTTTTATTTATGTTAACGTTTTGATAAACGATTTTGGGAAAGCATATAGTTATGTTGTCCTGATGCTTGGTTGATTATGAAATTGATTTTGCCATTCTTTGCTGTGTTTTAGTTAGTTTTGAGTTCCATTACCAATAAAAAACTAGGTACTCTCTCCGTAGAGAAAGTAGAGAGGATATGCTAGTTATCATTTCTGCCATTAAGTTGACTTCCCCTTAATCAAATAATTCTTATATTATGGAGTCTGATATGTCTAGACGCTTGCAAAGGTATCGTCAGTACCTAAAATTTTTATTAACGTTGGTTGACTTCGATCACCCAAGTAGAGCAGGATAAAGTGTGACAAGATGATGGACGAGTGTCCAGTGATGAGCTGAGTGCAGATCCGAATACTTTCTCTACATACTTTCCTTCTCGCTAGACAACGGGAAACCAGCGAGCATATATTTCCCTAGTATTGCTTCTCTGGAAGGGTATGTCTTTATTAGACTTATCTTGATACGTATCGGTGGTTCGTTAAACTGTAGGTCCCCATGTCCGTGGCAACATTTTCAAGGTAGAGAAGTCGCCTACGCTCGAATAAAAGTACGGCACTTAAAGAAGATTTTCATGAATTATAGCAAGGACCTAAACATCAGGGAAGGTATATAACTTATTACGGCTGAAACTTCCAACTGTCACTCATTTAATGTCAAATATACAAGTGAGTGAATTATGAGCTGCATTGCCATATCAACTTTTCATTTGTAAGAGTATGAAAATGAACTGGGCCTAATCACTTTTTGGATTGAAGGAATCCGTTCTATTGTATTCACATAAAAGATCTGGTGTGTACACTCACACGACATTCTTACCGCTCCAAAAACGAATTCAATCTAATATAGTAGGTACTTACCATATATAGACCAATTAGAATTGTTTTCTTACCTACATAGAGTTCCGGTAGGAAAGTAAAAAGTTTTTCGAGTCCAATTTAACTCATTGAATTCAATTGTATTTAAATATTCTTTTGAATTACATTCTAGCCCTTCTTCCCATTAAGTATCGAAAATTAGTTAACTAGAAAAGTCTGGAATTATATATAAAAGAACTTCATGATAGCATTAAGGGCAAAGTTGATCGGCCCGACACCCTTGTCAAACTTTAAGAAAACTCGGGAAAACAAGACCACCGGGACAGCAAGAATAGAAGCGCTTCTCCGAACAGGAAACCGGGTAGCGGAAATATAGATTGACAATAGACATCCAACGATAGACGAGCTTTGTGAGATTTGTTGATATTTATTAAATTTGATATGAGAGAGGGCTCGATGAATAGAGGCAGACGAAAACATCTTAATAAGGAGTCGGGGCTTTCGAATCTTTGAAGTTGGATGTTGTGCATCAATGTCTGTGTGTATGTCTCTTCTTTGAACTGAAGATTCACTCGAAGATATTGCTATATTTGGTAACGTAAATTTGAAGAAAATAAATACCAAAAGCATAATGCCTGAGAGCATACGACGCGACTCTTCTTTTCTTGCAGTCACTAATATCACTTTAATTACAATTTTATTTACATTTGTCTATTCATGCGCTCTAACCTACTCCTATTTAGATAAAATCTTCATGTAAATCAATATAAAATACACCTAATATTGACAAATAGCGTAGCGCATCCGCCATTTTCTCAAGAATTACTATTGTGAAATTTAATATGAAAGTTGTACAGCTTTCTCGATCAGATGTGATATATAAGACTATAGACAATCTGTAATTAAGTAGGGTCAATATTCCGCCATAGTATATACAATATGGTGGGAAATCACTTATTCTTAAAACGCTATTAACATAAATTTATATTTCAGACTATCGATCGCTGCAGCAGAACATAACTTTCTTGAAATTCGAGAGGGCGTTGCAAAAGCTAAAATAAAAAAAATATGATAAATCTATGCAATTAAAGTTGAAATAAACAAGAGGCTGAAATCGTAAATCGCATAGTACAAGGAGAGAGCGTCTCGAAAAGGGTCAAATTTATGTAACGGATTTGGCTGTTCTCCAAAATGCACGGCTCCATATTAACAGTCCAATTGTAGGCGCTTCAAAGACCTTGGCGTGTACTGAATAGCGATTATGTGACTACTGTCTCTAATTCGCATTTTCTCCATTCGGCAGACACAAGGTCGACATTATTGGAAATAAAATGCATATTGTATGTGTAGAATTTTCTCTGTGATTATAGATATGGTTTTATTTTTCGTAGAAATAGATTCTAATGATAAAAGAAATATAATTATATCTATGATATTAACATTCTGGTTCGAAATAGTCCAAGTGTACTGTAATACCAAAGAAGATTAATTATCTTGTTTTTGTTTATTTATTATTTTTTGAATGATTTGAAACTTATATATATATATAGCGTTATTGTTTCTCTGGCATATCTAAGTTTTTTTATAAGATAGATTTTTTGCAAAAGCATAGCTATATATATTCTAGTTTTACTATATTTCTGAATACTGGGATTTAGAATTAGGAATATCTTGAAATTCTGAACACTTCTACTTCACTTCACTAACATTTTTGTGGACAAAACAGGAAAGGTTACATTTTAAAATTGTTTCTTGTTGTGTTGTGGTATATATATGTAAATATGTACGTGTTATTCCAATATGTTTAGATAGCCCTGCTCAAAACGGCAACTCGATTAAAATGGAACTTAATTTCTTTTTAGGTAATCTTCAGATCTGTTTGAATGGTGATGAAACATGCTCTACACTGAAAAAGAGTTAATGCTCGACAAATAATAATTCAGCCTTATCAACTATTATTTTTAAACATAAGAACTCATTGACCATGGACAGAATCATATTTTTTTTATGATGGCCTGGACTTTTAACATATTTTTTATCCAGCGTATCTTATTTTTAATTGAACAAATTATTTTCGATTTGTACAGGCTTTTTTTATTTTAGCGATATTTTGGCTCCAATTTCTCCTTATAAAACAGCTGAAACAAAAATTTTGAAAAAAATTATGTAATTGTGACAAATTATTTTCGAAACAAAAAAAGTATGTCCGTAGTTGCGATTATTGGTTGCAAAATTTATTTTAAAATTTTTATGTTTTATCTGCTTCATTAGGACTCGGGAAATTATCCCATTTATTTACTCAGTATCTGCAATATACCTACCTACTTCATACATTTGATGCCAATTTTAAATTGTGAAAACATAAACAGAACAGGATGAGTATTTATTCATGAATATGTCTTTTTTGTTATGCATCTGAACGACATGACTTTCTCAATAACAGAATCATTTATATTTTAATAAAATAATCGAAAAAAAATTGAAGATACTACCTACTTATTATATTTCAGTCGTCAGAACTTATTCTAGAATAAATGGTGTATTATTCATAACCCAGGTTCAATTGGGGATTTTTTTTTAGATTTATGAAATGTCCTGGATAAAGATAAGTCGAATGAAAAGAGATCGAGCAGTGCTATTTCCTTTTTTTTATGTTAATTATCTGCAAATTCTGAAGTACCTACATTTTCTTACCTAGGTACTATTTTTTCACTGTATTCGCAATATATTCAATTTATTTCGATCGATTTATTTGATTTGCCGTCCGAACTATTATTTTGTGGACATTACCTATCTCCACTGAGGTGGAACGGAAGATTCGCTTCTATTTAATAAAGGAATTTAATTACGTCGTTGTTGGAGTCGCTTTCTCGAAACTGTCTATTTTCAAGTAGTTTATTAAAACGGGCCCCGGCAACGTACACAGCAGAAAGGTAACAAGCACTATCATCCATTTTTCTCCGACGATCACACAAAAAAGCTACAAAAACGACTTTAATAAATACGTCCTGGGAGCTTATTTCAAGTTCTTCAACGGTCGTTACGCTGACAGAGGTAGTCTTTTACAATATCATAAATCTGGCAAATATTGCGGGATCAGTGGAATATAGGAAAACTCGTGGAAAGAGCGAAAGATAACAGTTAAATTCCAGTAAATTATCTAAGTCTGAATCTCCATCTTGGTTTCATTAAAAATACTTTTGAAATAAATGGAATATTATTCCTGATAGATTAGGCACTACCTAAGAAGGTTTTTTTATATCATTCATATTTTTACTTTCCTATCGCTACCCTAAGTAGCCTTGTTTCAACAGCTGTTTACATTTCAGGGTCCGCTAAGCAAAAAAAATATTTTCAGCTATTGATCTGTCTGTCGTTCTGTGCCAAAATTTCCTCAGGAATCGATAGACCATAGCTGAAGTATCTGTTTTGCTCATGACAATTGCACAAAAACGGCTGTGACGATTTTAATGAAATTTGTCTAAAACATTGTTCTAGGCGCACTTTACCACTATCTCCAGGCGCATCTCTGAGAAAACCCAAGAAATTTATTTTCATATTCATATGTCCTTCGTTGTATTGTTGTGTTGACACGCTTTTTTACAGGACCTGAGTCTAAAAAACATATTCATTTCCATTGGTGTGTCTAGCTATTGTTCAAGACCACGGCGCGAAAATAGATCTAACGATTTTGATGAAACGTGTATTTTTGAGAAAAAACTGAAAACAACTTATGCTCAAAGGAACTGTCAAATGTCAAATTGAATAAGAACATTGTTGTTTGTCTTGACACTCTGAATAATGGATGGTCGTACGATCGGTTTCTACGATTTTTATTGGCCGACGAAGCGAAACGGAGAAGGTATACAATTATTCCACTCTGTGCTTTTTTTATTTGATTTGTGCGTGCGCTGTATATAGTAAATGTACTCTGATTTTGATGATTTTTGATTCATTTGAAAGAGGAGACTTGAAAAATGGTGCCATATTCGTAAAAACTCACATTAGAAATCTCCTTCTCTCCGAAAACAGCCTCGGAAGGGCGTGGAAGGCAGAATGAAAGATAAGAGAATATCCGGGAACGTTTAAATTTAAATTATTTTTTTTTCATAAGAGTTTTCGAGTTTCAGCTATTTTAAAATTTGAATTTTTTTTATTTTCGCTATGTGGACGGGACAATTTCTTTCGAAAATTGAAAACCCGAGAATTCCAAAGTAAAGACCAGATTATTGTAACAACATTTACATTGAACATTTTTTCCATAGAGTTACGGTTTTCGAGTTACAGCAGTGGTAAAGTCTGAAATATGTGTACCTACATAAGTATTTCTTCCGCGATGTTTTGAGATCACCAAAAATAATACTCGTAACAAGTAGAAGCAAAATATACATGGGTTCTTCTTTGGTATAAGTGAACGTTCAACGATTTTTGTGAATAATGTTACACTCAAAAGTGTTAAATAAATATTTTTAACAAGAAAAATAGAACGACTTTAGTCGGTGCACTAAAAAAAACAATATTAATTCTATTGGTGCTGGTACTTGTAAATTTGGTGCCAAGAGTCTTCTATTTAACTACAGTTTCACAACTTCAAATTACCAGTACAAATAGAATTAATATTATTTTGCGATTTTCAGTGCACCAACTAATAAATTCGGTCCATTTGTTTCTAAAAAATAAGTTTCAATGACCAAGGCATTATATTCTATGCAATTCGTTTGAGAGTGGTAAGAAAGTCGTATGAGTGGACACAGCTGATTGAAAAATATACTGAAATTCGAATATAATTATCTAGTAAAAATATGAATCCAAATTGTTGTTTAAATGGCGAGTTGCTATCTATATGTTACACATTTCAGCCAACCAATATTAGATAACGTTGTTGCTCACCTATGACTAATGCTCAGAATCTTGACGCCAACAATAAATCATACAAATAGCTGTGAATCATCATATCACCACATTTGATATCTTAGAACATCCAAAATTCTTGGAATCGCTAGAGCAATCGTTCTATACCATAAATAATATCTCGATCTGCTTTTCACTTTCATGTGTAAATATAAATAGACATTTCCGCACAGATAAGTCGGCCTTTCCGTCATCTGAAAGGATAACTCGAACGGATGTATAAAGGATTTTTCACAGAACGTTGCGCTTCTCCGCCATGTATCACGGCATTAGATTATTGAAAGGCGGCAAACATGGTGGACAAGGGTGGACCACCGACATTCCGTTTTTATTTTAATCTTGAAATTGATGCGATCCTTGGACCGGAGACGCGTGAATTTTCCATCAAAAGGCCGTGATTTATATCAGACCCTTTCTTTATGGCCGACGAAATCTCTTTATTACTTTGAGGATTATATAGAACACTTCATTGTGGAGAGCCTTATTCGAACTTTCCACGTTAGGCGCTGTCGCCTTGATGCGATGATAGGCACGTCCTTTGAACTTGTTCTTTTTTCAGTTGTTTGATAACTATTTAGTCACTAATGGTCCCAAGTATTAACTCTTGTGATAGAGTGATGGCTAAACTATAAAAGACACTGAATTTAGAAGAAAAACATAAACCAGGCCCGGCAACAATATAGTTATTTTGATAATTATCCTTATTGAACAAAATAGCTATTAAATGACAGTCATTTCAACTGTAACAGCAGTCGAAAGTTGATCAAAGGCACAAACTAGTTATAAATATATTTAAGAAGCATGGACATGATCATGTTGTTGCTTTTTCGATCGAATCCTCGGTGTAGATCTATCCATGGGCTTTCTGTGCATACGTAGGTTTGACATACCCTTTTATGGACTTTTTCTGGTTTTATTAGTTTGTGAAAAAGTGGTCTGACGGGACGCTGTTTGTTTGAACCCCCGTAGCCTCCATACCCCTCGATGGAACAATAAACTTTCTCTTCACATGAGATAAATAGTATTGGCCTGTCAGATAAGTGAAATATTGAGATACCTATTGGAAGTTTATGAGTCTTCTGCCGGAATTTGTGTGTACAGTCTTTATCTATTTGGACGTGCCAGGGTGTGTGGATTAAAAATAGAATTTATATCTTGGAACTCGATAGTCGTTATGGGTTTCTGATATGTTTTACAGTTGTTGCACAATAACAATACAAACTCATAGAATACATGCTAATTTCATTTTAAATGATAATAACAATTATTCATGCCAGCACATTAGATAAATTTACCTAGAACAATAAATCAAAAACTCCAGATAATTGTGAATCGGGTGTATATAATCTCACTTGCGGTGATTATTGGACAAACAGGCATTTTTAAACCCGTATCAGTGATCACAAAAGCTATTTTCATATGTCATAAAACTAATTCAAACTATGACCTACAGCTCAATGATAATATTCGCATACATTTAATGATAGATAATTTCAAAATCCTACATACCAAAAAAAAGATACAAAATGAATTTACTTTTTGGAAATTATTAAACGTGAACATTCAGGTAATCTCCTTAATGACCAGAATTGTTTATAGTCTGAGGCATCAAGATTTACATTAATGATCCTTATTATTGAAATAGGCACTATCCTCTTAGAATTTAGTTAATACTCACATTTTAGTGGGAATTTATTGTAGTATTTTAATTTTAATTTAGCATTCTAGTATTGAAGTTATACAACCGATATATTCGTATCTATATATTCGCACACACACTAGAGAGAGAGAGAGAGAGATCTGGTTAGAAAAAGTCGTTTGGAGGGAGCGTAACGCGTGATGATTTCTTTTTCTCTTACCGCAAGCCAATAAAACTGATCCTTTGTTTTGTTCCATGGCACAGTACGCTGGAGAAGTTTTGCTGGAGTGCACTCGACCATTTACAGAATAAACTATTTCAGCACTTCATTATTATCATATGCAGACAATCTCGCCATATCCTGCCCCTCATGGACCAGCTTTGAAACTCTATAGTGAAATGCGGTTGTATACAATAATGGCATAGTCGTTAAAAGTACTATAAAACTCCATTTTTATTTGTCGGAAAGTGACCATTCGGGAGAACACATCAAATCGACTGCACAAGCGAAACTTTTCCGAGCAGAAATATTTAATGAGTTTTCAACCTACCCTGCTGTGTGTGTATCATGCATGTAAGAAAACTACCAAAGTTCTTCTCGTTTCTGACTGTAAAAACGATTCTTCGTCTCAGTAGGGAGAGAGTTACATGAATATTTAACTTGCAGTTTGTTTGTCAGGCTCAGATGAATGAAAGAAAATTATTTTCTTCTAGAGGATTTTCTCTTCGTACACTTTATAAATTTGCTTTGGATTGGAATAAAGTTCTCTGTCGTACAAGTCAAGAAATCGCGAAATAATAGTGCATTTTTAAAAAACAAGTATTATGAAATATTATAATTAATATAAACTTAATATTATATCATATTGATATCCATTCATAGAATAATGCTATATATAATCTACTACAGAAAAACTAAAAAAATGATAAAAACTAATAATTTATGTACATGAAAAGGTTTTGATGTTTGAACTTTATGACACCTCTGTTTCTCTCTATACAGTGCTTAAGAAAAGTAACGAATAAATTAATTATTTCTGAAATCGAGAGTTTTTCGAAAAAATCCTCTGACACGTCGATTTTGTTTTAAATAAAGGCACTTTTTGACATTTGACCCATATTTGTGACGTAATCGTTATTCGAAATATGATTTCATCGTCATTTGAAAAGAAAAGTTCATGATAGTTACACATTGAGGAAACGTCAAGTTACAAAATTATTAACACCATTGGAAAGAGTGAAAAAAGTGGCAATGTAAATGTGCTATTTATCTATAAATTCATTAAGAAATAAAGCCAAGAAAAAATAAAATGATTTCCCGAAAATTCGGTTTTTCCGGATATCTCCGGAACTACTCGAAATTTTCAAACTTTCTAAACGGCGTATTGTTGAGGATATAAATGCGCAACTTTGCCCAGATTTAACCATCTTCGTATTCCCTCTAGTTTCCGAGATCCCAATGATGCGATTCGAATTTGAAACAGCCTGTATAATATGTGTTTCAAATATATTAAATTATAAAAAAGTACGACCAGCCACTTTTAGTTATCAATATATCGGATTGACAAGTCAAATTTTTGACCAAGAAATACACATTAAAAACACTTTCAACTTTATTTAGGCAATAATGAGGTTTCAGATTTTGTTTTATTGTTTATACTGTTAGTGCTGCAATCTTTCAAATACCTGAGATTAAATTTTGCACATGTATTTATTCGTTATTCCTAGAATTTATATTTAAAAATAATTCTGAGAATTTCATGTAAACATCATTGAAAACCGCCATGCCTAGATTATAGATGACTATAAATAGACTATAACTATTGACTTATAGAGGAGCCAGCGCGATCTTTGTGATAAGACCAAAAAAATCTGCATACGTCTGTCTTTACGTCTGTACTTTTAGATGCACATCACGCAAAAATTACTGAATGAATTGCTAACAAAAGTTATATTCTTGCCTCAATGTTCATATAGCAATAATAATTGGACTTTTTATGAGAGTCTCGGTATTTCTCTGTTCCTGGTAATAAATAAAAACATAAATCATTTATTAGTTTTTGGTAACTAATATATTAATATCAACATTTCTTGATAAAAATCAATACATATACGGTAACCCAAAGTTCAAATCATCGTAGTTGCTCTATTGCCATAATGAATGGGCCTAGCTCTATAAAGCAAGCAACCCTTTTCCATTACAAACATACTCAACTCGATACGGGACCATAAAACTAACATTTCATCTTCTTGAATGGAACATCACTATCGATCTACCAGAAGTAACCAACATCTTCCATGTCCAAAATGATGTTTGTATTAACAAAATATATAATACAATACACGCAGAAAGGGTAATATTTTGGAAGCGGGAAACCGAATCTGCCTCAAGCAGGGAATGGGTATAAGGGGTGAGGTTGTTTACCTCCGCTGGTTATTACGTCCGGCCAGAGCCACCTTATTAAATCTTCACCGGATATTATCCTTCGATGTTTCCAATCGGAAGATGATCAAAGATGTGTCGTTTAAAATAGCCTGCTCGCTTGAGATAGCTTAACAGTTGTAGCGTAATTTAACTTTCAGTCTCTACAGCTTATTGGGAAAAAGTTCTCATACAAAAATTTATTATTTCAGCTGTTGCACATAACATTAAGTGAAATCTTTATAATTAGGTACATGTTTCCGAACATAGCAAATGATCTTAGTTAACATACTAATTCTAGATTTTCTTTACAGACCGAAGATGAAGGGAACCATGGTAACGATGACACTCGCTGCTTCATATTATCTACTTTGGCATCCCAAGGCCGTTCCAAGGTCCACTGCGTCCTTTGTGAGGAACAACTTCTTGTCTTTGACAGATATCCATTGGTGGATGGTACGTTTTTCTTGAGTCCCAGACAACACGCCAAAAGTTGCATTGAGGTGAGTTTGTAATATTCATATTTGAAATTCTTGTACTGATCGAATAACTGGGTATTTATCTGTTGAAATAAAAGCACTTGAATCTCTTATATCGAGCAGTCCAAAAAAATCCAAGTTGGCTATTGCAAATGAGAACAATTTCTCAGCATGTTTTTGCCAGAGTCACATGGGAATGCGTTGTCATGTTATAAATTATAAGTGTGTTCCGATGACAAGTTAAATCATCCAACGATCGACGGAAGCAGAAATAATCACACATTATAAATTAATATGCACGCCTCTTATGTTGAAAGATTGTTTAATTTGTTATGAATTCAACATAAAAAAAGTTTAATACACTATAATATTGATAGTAATTGTGTTTTTTTATCATAATCTTGTCAAAATCTTTTCTGTTAAGTACATGTCATTGGTGCATAATTCTGTGTGTTATGTGATATTGAATATTACCAACTGATTTAAAACGAACTGAAACTGAGAAGTTCCTATAAAATGAAGTTCAAAGATATTTATATGGACATACGATTTTTTTAATTTTGTTATCATTTCATTAGTTCAGATTTTTTTAGGTATTTCTTTCAATATTGATTAATAAAATATTTCTACTTCAAAAGTGATGCTTCAATATGCAATATCTGATGAGTGAAATAAAAAAGATGCGTATGGACATTTTTCAATTGCATATTCCGAATGAGTATTTTTTGTTGGATTGCTCGATGAATTTTTAAGCAATGTTGAACATCTGGTTATTTGAAATATAAAATTTATGATGAAACTGTCTGTAATTCATCGTAGTTTTGAATAAGATATCTTAATTCAAGGATCTGTTTTGGGTCCACTACTGTTTGTAATCTGAATCAACGACCAACTTTCTTTCTTGTCCCCATATGAAAGTATCCTCTATGCAGATGACACCACTTTAGTCTCATGAGAAATATGAATCCTAGAAATCTTATCGAAATTAATGTAAGAACAAGCCGAACACTAATTCATAGCAAACAAGCTTAAGTTAAACAGCAACAAATCACAAAATTTGAAAATCTCCACAAAGAACCCTTCTCCAGAAGATAAAAATGTGAAGTTACTTTCTGGACGAGAAGTTAAATTGGACCAAGCACATAAGCCATCTTAATTTGAAACTGTCAAGCTCTATTTTCATTATGCGACAATTCAGACATTGCACAAACATTTCAACCTTGAGGTCAGTTTATTTTTCACTATTTCATTCATATCTAAATTATGGCACCATCCGTTGGGGCAACTCAACAGCAACCTCTATTGTTTTCCGACAACAAAAAAGTTATAGGGATTATGAGTAGAGCTAAATATAAAGAAACCATTATTCAGAAAATGTAAAAATCATGACTCTGTCTGCAATGTATATTTGGAACACTTGAAATTGAAATTCACAAAAAGATTCCCTCTTTAACAGCATAATCAGATATCCATCATTACAACACACGAGGGACTGTTAGAATAAGAGCACCTAAACAGATGCTCAGTAAGTCCCAAAACAGTTCACTGAACCTGAAGTTATATAAAAATCTGCCTTTGGAAGTTAGAAAATTAGACACTTTAACTTTCAATAGAACGATAAAATTATTCTTGCTTGAAAACTCCTTCTACTCTCCCTAAGAAAATATGGTAGGTACATGTAAAGCAATGTGCAACTATTCTCATGGAATCAAGACCTCGGATTTGATTCGGATTATAATCTTTCTAGTGCGGTTCTTTCTCAATGATGACAACAAATTAATGTAATATTTTATTTTATTTATATGTATCTAGCAAAGAAGATATTTACTACACTATCTTCTTTGTATGTAGTACTTATTCATACACACTGTTTTTTTCTATAGATATAAATTTATTCATCTGAATTCTTTAAAATGTCGCCTATGAAATACAGATTGCGTTGCCTTCTGACATACGAGCAGCGCGCTATCTTGGTATAAAGCTTGAAATACTGATGTCGTAGCTTAGATCGACAAACGAAGTAGAAAATTTCATGATAATGAGATTCTATGAGAAGTATAATGTGTTGTACGTAGTTCGTGAACGATTACAGGCAATAGCCATCATTCGTAAAACAAATTATAATTCCACTGGAAATGTATTCCAGTCGTATTCATAATCAAAAATTTGTAGCTACCAAATAGCATCCTGTTAGTTACTATTTGAACGACAATATCAAACGTGACTTATTTAGTATCTAATAAAACTAGTACCGAATAAGGCTGCATATATTTTATTTCAAAGCTAATAGATAATATTGAAATTTAGGAGCTTCTGATTCCGCGAGCTATAAATATCTGGACATTAGATCTTCTCCCAAAAAGCAGGTAATTTGTTTATTATGTATTCAAAATTACGATTATATACTTACAGTTATACAGGGTCTTATATTACAATTTTTAAAATAATCGGCATCACTTCATACCTGATATTCAAAATTGTAAAAAACTGAGTAGGTAGTTTACTTGTATATATAACAGTGATTTTATTAGTCTTTTTATAAAAATATAAATATCTGGGCGACCGAGCTTTGCTCGGGTAATACAGGATTTAGAGTGAGTCTACAAGGACATTTAATTAAAAATGCAAGTAACGCCAGTCAATTTCTCGGCTCTTAAAACCCCTTTTTGCACATTTTTATCCAAATCTTCGAATCATTCAAGAAAAAGATTATGGACCCCGAAGGTGAAACACTCGCGTTTTGTCAGGAAAGCCACTTCTACTTTTGAACATTATCTATATCAAAATCGTTGGAGCTGTTTCTGAGATTTTTTTATGATTACTCGTATTAATGTATTAAATTAGATATGTACAAATGTACAGTCGAAAATGCCAATAAAATTAAAACTCTTTAATCAATGTCGAGCTTTCGGTAACGCTTGTTACCTTCATCAGGACAAAAATTGTGAGATTAATGAAATTTACCAGCTGCAAACATTTGTTATTATGCATTTAACTTATATATATATATATATATATATATATATATATATATATATATATATATATATATATATATAGGTATATATATATATAAGCATTGCTCGTTTAATATAATTAGATATACTAGCTGACCCGTGCGAATCATTCACATTTTAACCTACTTAAATCCCACTTAATTAAAGTACACACTGTATATTTATTATCGTATATTTTCCCGATTATGAAATTTGGTGAAGTATTAAGGACGTTATGGCGTAGCGACAAAAAAAGGCCTTGAGAAATGATATATATGATTATTATTTCTTTGATTGAAATAATCCAGATATTCATTTTCATTATACCACTCACAAAAAAAGTAGAAAAAATTTCGACCGTGACAGGACTCGAACCTGCAATCTTCGGATTCGAAGTCCGACGCCTTATCCATTAGGCCACACGGTCTATATGCATTGATAAGAATAAATGCTTGAAATGACGAACTTATTTATATTTTCGAGCTATTAAAAAGCCGATTTATGTTTTTGTATAATTTTCTATCTATCTGTCTATCCATCCAATAAATAAGTTGAAGACTGATAAAGTACTGAAATTTCTTGAGCGTAAGATATGTTTTATGATCATTGTTCCAGAAAAATGATTCAAGAATAATAATATCGCTCATTTTCAGGCCTCACTCACTTCCGATACCTGTATACGTTTAATTTGTTACAATTTATTATTCTTGAGCTGTTGGCCATTTCTTCATACCTACCTACTGAAACAGTGAAGTTTTTTCTAAATCGTATCTTTTATTCCAGGTGAAGGTGGAGGGTCGCACCCAATTTCTAACTGTTGTTTGTATGGGTTGTCTGGAAGGTATCAACGGACGTACTATTGTTTGCCGTTTCTGTAACCAAAAATGGGATGGTTCTTCACTAGTACTTGGTACCATGTACTCGTACGACATTTTCGCTGCCATGCCCTGTTGTACCGAGAGGATCAAAGTAAGTTATCAGTCTTGTTTTGGTTTCATCACAGAAAAACTGAAAACAAAGTGATCTAACATTTAATATTATCACGAAGGCAAAAATAAAGAAGCCGGCTTTGAAGTACCTACATATAAAAATGTTTTTTCTCCTCAATTATGAATAACTTATTTTTGAAGATAGAATATTTTATACGAATGAATATACATAATTTTTTATCCTGTTTCAGTGCAATTCGTGCTACAAGCCGGTACTGCATCCAGCTCAACGGCTAAACTTCTTCAGCGACTACAGCCACATGGTCCCGTGTCCGCATTGTCGCACATTGGATACACACTTCGTGAAGCCTTTGGCCTTCTGTTATGCCCGTCAGCTCTCGCGGTCACTGCAGATGTGGCCATAGCACAAGGCTCCGCCAACGCCACCAACACCTCCAGACCCGAACCCATTGGACTTGGATCTGGGGCTGCTGTGGCAGGAGCTGGCGGGCCTCCGTCTTGACGAGTTTTGCCGGCTACAACTCACCAGAGCCCGGTAGATCTTGAGAAATCTTAGTTTTCTTTGTTATGTTGTTACATTTTTATATCGCATTTATTTTCGGGAAGTGCTCGGAGAACCACAGGTCATGTATGCCACAAAACTATTCATATTGGGATTGAAAACATATTACTTTTATTTTTACCTATTTGTCCTGCAAACAATGTAGGTATGTATAAGTCAACTTTAATTCTTACTACATTGTTTCTATGATATTTTCCAGTTTTTCTTTCATCAAATCTGACGTGACCCGTGTTTCTCGTGAAATTTTTCCAAAGATATTTGTTCAATATAAAAGCCGTTATGTTATTAGTTTATTATAATTATATGTTTGTTAGTTTTTAGTCAAATAATATTCAGTCTTAACACATATTATGATGGATAAAAATTATAAATAACAATTATTGTGATTATACATTTTTTTGTTTTTAGTTCAACTCGAATATTCTGACGTCGCGGATGTAGGTCTATATTATAATATAAAATGTACGTCAATAAACACTTTTTGACCCCTAAACCTATAAAGCAATCCTGTTTTGTCGTGAAACTTGTGTGGATTGAGTCGTTAGGTAGATTTTTTAATATTTAGAATACACCCTATATGTTGAATTCTTTTGTACGGATCTTACTTAATAATCGTAAGTATATAGTAATAAAATTGAAACATAAATTGCTGTGTCCCAATAATTAGTGATATCTAGATATGGATGGCGATCGTCTTACGAAGATGACCGTGATTGCATGAGATTGAGCGAATGTTCACTATCCTGTATTATTGACGTTGACGATGTTGTTGTAATGGGTTGAGGGCAATGTGGAGTAGCGTTATCTGATGGAACTCGGAAAAATTGCAATAACTTCTCACACCCTTGTACACTGTAGGCCAAATTAAAGTTCCACACTTATTCAACACTAATAATTTTCTACTTGTTGCAGCAACGTAACTCATTTGTGAAGGGTTTATAGTCTAATATATTCACAGAGAGACTTGTGGTTATACCTACAGTATTTTTTTAATATCATTTATGTCCAGATTTATTTGTTTTCTTTTATTATTGGTGCTATTTCCTGCTGCTCCATATTGTAAACAAAATATTTTTTTATCTTTATTGCTTTGATTTCGAACATGTCATATATTTAGTTATACATATTTCTTGAATTCCAAAATGATTGTCAGATTCCATTTTTATTTATTTCCGATAGATAAACGACCGAAAAACGGATTAGTTAAATTATTTTAGATAAACCCAATTCCTTTACAACGATGTTAAATGCATCGAAATTTGTTTAGCCGACTTTTGGTATCCTAGTTAGAACATATCCTATTCGTCCTCCAAAAATGAGTTACGTACCTAGTTGCAACAGGTGGAAGATTATTAGTGATAAAGGAATATGGAACTTCAATATGGTACACCGTGTATTCTTAATTATCATTTTATGATAAAATAAAGCAATATTTTGATAATATACGTAAATATAAGAGTGCCAAACATTTAAATATAAATAGAGCAATAAAATTAAAATAGTAACTGACTTATACATTGAATAAATTTTATCGAGATAGTGAAGCTTTAATTATATTGACTGAACCGTTTTTATACGGTGTAACAATGACTAAAATCATTTCATGTATTCATACAAATCACATAATACAGTTCGTATGTATATATTATGTATCAATAATACAGATGACGTCACTCCACCTACGGTTCAGGGACAGTCGGTCTCCCTGCTCAGGATAGCACACTGCCACATCATCCTCTGACATATATTTATTATCAGGAATATTTTCATTTTGTTTGTTTTCAAACAAAAAACAATTGAATCACTTTTCTTGTCGAACATGACATTTACTATTTTCTAAAAAAAAACACTGAATCATATCAAATGGAATTATATATTTATTTTATGGTTTTTCTAAGTGGAAATTCCGCCATGAATGACAACTTTTCTGTTATTATAATTACGTTTCTAGTAAGTTATGGATATTTTGATGATAATAAATATATGCACACAGTTGCACCCGTAGCCTTCCACGAAACGGATGTACAAAGTACTCAGCCGCTCATTTAATCCGCAAATACCTCGAAAACAAATTTTAATAAAATGGATAATAAAAATAAATTAAGATTGTTTCACGATGCATGTGGCGGATCTAGGAAATTGCTTCAAGTACAAACCGTTCGTTATTTTTGCAAATTTTATATAATAAAATATTATTAACATATAAACAATTGTTGAGGGTAAAGTAATTCCTATCTCCGTTTTTAGCCAAAGTTTTAAGTTTTTGTTTATCAAAAAAAGAATCATTTCAAGAAGTCCTATCATCGCTCGAAAAATACTCCTGAAACATTTCTGCAAGTTTTTTCAGATTATGCATATCCATTGAAATTGTTCCAGATTATATATCTATTAAATAAAATCAATTTTAAAACTAGCTACAAGTCAGTCTCTTATATGAATAAATTATAATGACAAATAATTATTGAGAGAGAAATTATTCTCAGATAGGCTGTCGGCTCTTTTTGATGCGATTTTGGGGCTTTCTTGAATCATATAAAATAACTGATGTACAGTATCACATCGACCGACTTGTAACATTGTTGAGCGTGTGTGAGCGAGCTTTAGTACGATATGTATCTAGCGTAGCGCGTTTTTTTCGTAGTGTACTCTTAAATTTAGTATACGTAGAGTGCCAGATCTATATTATATATTCTTGTGGTATTTCTTCGTTTCTCGTCTTCACTGTGTGTGAAAGTATGAAAGTTGCGGTCTATACATATAAAATGATTGGTATCTTAAACTGTTAAGATTAATAGGGATAGAATCTTATCCCAAAACACCTAGATTCATATCTCGCAACATTATATTATTATCATTTGATTGGAATTATGTTTATATATTATAGTGAGCAGTGCGCACTCTACTAGTCTGCATGCACCCCCAACACACCTGCTTAGCTCTAAAATTTGACTCTAGCATAGTGAAGAAGTATGGAATGACTACCTACTTCAGCGTAACGTTATAGAGGCCTATAGCTGACGGTCTAACATTTTCTATTCATATATTATGGAAGAAAAATAAATCTCTGGTGTCGTCATATGACCATAATGTATATAAAAATATCAATTTCGTCGTTTCAAGTGAGGTTCTTTTCAACGAAATCATAGTAGGCCTGAGTTACATACTTAACTATAAAATAATTTTTTGGTTTGGGAAAAAATGAGGAGGAAGCATTAAATCTATCATTTGTAATATTGTCATGTTTCCATGTTGCTGTGATAATCACTTGCTTACTCCATAGTGATGAAAAGTTCTTGACTAGTCGGAAGACTGAAAAATAATATGATTCAAGCATCCACTATGATTTCGTTGTGCATCTGTTATGATATCTTAAAAATTATGAAACATTGGTAATTCAGTAATAATATGATATGTCGAATTAATCGTAAGTCTAGTTCGTAGTCGTTTTTTACAAGAATTAGATTTAAAATACGAATTTCTATAGATGTAATCGTTGAATTGAAGAAAACAAAGTAATAAAACTAAAAAGAGGCGCGCGGCACCCATGGCTGGTGCGAGGACCAAATTTTGGTGGCTGCAGAGCTCGACTCATTCGTCCGGTAATCGAAAAGAATTTGCAGGGGAATATTTTGAAATTTTCCAAGTAATCGGCGGTCCAGCGTCCTCTCTTTTGTTGCACAACTCAATCTGTTGGATATAATACTTATTCATCATAACATTATTAAAAGTTAAAAAAAAACTATTAATTCATCATTCATTTTGGCAGACTGAATATCTAAGGGAAAAAAGGAATTAAAAAGATCAGTCGATAATGATCTTTTTCTAAAAATTCTCTTAACATATTTTTTTTAATAACTTTAAAAAATAATTCATACATATAGATGACGTTGAACTACAGGTATATTGAAGACTTATGGTTCAAAGAAGCCACATACAGGGTGTTTCCTGATGCAACCGACAAACCTACGGGCTCTGTGTTCTAGTGATGATTCAATAAAAAACTATATCATTTTAAAAAAAAAATCGTTTCAGTTTTTCTCTATATTGTCTAATGGTCGGCATCATTTTATTGAAACAGTAAAATAACACAAATTTATATTAAAATAATAGCTCAAACTCAAACTGTGAGAATATGCCGCTAGTTTTGGAGCTGTAAAAAATGTTCGAGCAGCAGTTGAGACCAGTCCCAAACCTAATTCCACTTAAAACTAAAAATTTGTACATGCTTGAATTGCACAAATTACTCATGACAAAGATCATAGACCACCACCCTAATAAATGAATTTCTTTAATTTATTTACATACAGAATGAAATTTTACTATTAAAAGAGTCAGCAAGATTTGTTATGCGTTTCTTGAAATATATTTTTATTGATTTTATTACATTACGTTAGTTTATTTGAACAACAGATATTTCATTCACTTCAGCGGTACACTTTTATGCACAGGACCTTCGTGAAAGGGCGCTCTATCGCCCTCTTCCTTAGCCTATCACAAAGTAATTTGTGCAGATAGAGGCCCACCAAAAATGCCACATAATTATACATTTTTTTGTAAGGAATTATCCTTATGAATTTGTTATTTTTTGGATTTTCTCTATAACATATGGTATATACATATAACATACTTTTAAGGAGTATATCAAAATATGATATTCACAATATTAAACTGTGTACTATCAAACAGATTGAGTCGTATCAACTGAAGTATAATCAAAAGGCTGTCGATGCACAATACTTACTAAAAACGAGGCGCAATCAGGGTAAGGGTCGTTTAGTAGAGCACCACTATGTGTAACTTAGAGAGTAGCTTAGCTGCAAGTAGATAAATATTACGTATAACCCTTTATGTGTGTATGTGTGTGTTTTAAGCTTCTGTCGCTGTTAGATATTTCATTAAGAAAAAACCACCGCCAATCATGAGCACAATAATATATACTCTGTAAGATGGTCTAGCAATGAGAACCCACAAGTTATTCATGATTGAAATAATGATTACTCTCACCAACATAATATTATAAAATGAATCATTGTATTATTGGCATACAATCTTGAAATTAACAAAGCAGCTCACTATAATTTGCCATTTGTATTATGTCCAGCTTGTCTTTATTGATTATATTTATACATCTTTGTTAAAACAGTTGAAATGCCTCAGAGCATTTTTTTTTATAATCATTTTTTCCTGAAATATTTGTGGGAAGGCCAGAACATAAGTGATCAAAATCGTAGATTTAAATATTTGTCTTTTTACAATAAGTCTTGATAATTGGCAAAAACTGAAACGCAAAATTGAAAAAATTGACTATGAATTATGTGATATATATTTTTATACTTAATTAGCATTAGATTTAGGGACTGCAAAACTTCAAATGATAAAATTGTTTCAAAATTCTGAGGATGCTCCTGGGGTTAGTTTAATATAATCTAAATGTGAAATGTGATGATCGAGAATCATTTTTTTAAATTGATTCAATTTCCATCATGTTTTATTTGAGATTATTTTGTGCACCCTATTTTGTGTGATCACAAAAATGTATTGCTGGTGATCTTTTGGTGATAAATTTTATATAAAACTGTTTTGAAAAATATTGACAAAAAAATTTATCGGATTGAGAGAGATACTTTTTATACGGAAAATTGTATAACGATTATGAGTATAGTTGTAGATTAAGGTAATAGTAATAAGCGCATTGATATAATTTGAATTTATTTGATACTAAAATGCTACCTGCTCATGGTCGGCGGTGAAAATCATTATCATCTCATGCTTTTGCGTTTTTCAACTGTGTGGCGTTCAGAAAGAAAACTTTGATACTTGCATACCGACGATGCTTGCTTCGATTGTTTGAGCTAATATTTTCTCTTATTAACTTGAGCGTACATGCTCATACCTTCATGATATTTTTTTATTAAATACAGGTAAAGAATTCTGTTTTTTGGTATATAGATAAATAATTTTGATATATTTCCGTTTTTTGTCGTTTAGTTAATCTTTGATCTGTTTATTTGTTTACCTTATGCTTAGATATATTGATTCAGATCAAATGCAGGCTACACGTTAACGTTTAAGATGTGTCTACATTTCCTTAGCAGTAAATTTATAAGAAATATTGTTATTAATAATCTCTAAAAGATAGTTAACTACAGCGGAATTTCAACTATCAAAACCTATCGGTATAAATTTTCATCCAAATACTTGAGATGAATAGGTACTATCTGCTATTTTGTGATTGTAGGCTCACCTTAAGCGGATGTTAGTTTGATTTTTATTGATCTTTAGATTATAATTGGCAAATGCAAGCCAAAGCATTTGTTTAGTTTTTATTTCCATATGGCAACTAGTATAATTTTCATAGAGACGAGTGGTGTTTCCTTTATCTACTTTAGCTCCATTAAAGTTATGATAATCGTCGACATACTTTCAAAATGTTGATTTTTAAAAGTTATTGTTGTCGAGCGTTAGATGAATAGCGCTTATGTTTTAGAATGTTTGGTAAATTAAATTCATTTTTTCTGAACACCACCCGAAGTTTCTCCCATTCAAGTACAAATTCTTTCATGTAACTCCCTAATTATACTAATTACTTAACAAAATAATCATGTTTCTCGGTGTCGTAGGCTATAATTGTGAGGTGCCGCTATTTTAGCGGCTTTTGTTATACTTTGGCCGCTAAAATTCTCCCTGTCTGTTTTCAAATATATTGGCTAGGGTGAGTTGCATTGGAATATCGAAATTCATGAGCCTATTTTCAGCGAATACTCTCGTTTACCAGAAAAAATATTATTTCCCCAAAGTTTATCACATCTTATGGTGTCATGGAATAGATTAAATTATCGGCTGCTATGGAATTTCTACATTATCTCGTTAATCGCAATAGAATTAAAATATATATAATGAAATATAAATTAATGTTTATCGATTCAAATGCAACCCAATGTACCTACAATTATTATCATTATTATTATTATTGGAAAGTTGAAGAGTTGTGAAGGTAGTTTATGTATGTTTATAGCGTACTGTAGTAGCGGGAACGGTCGTTTTGCGGAGCAGAGGATCAAATCTGGGCTCTACATTGCCACCACTCGAGATGTTTAGTGAAGGGGTGGCACTACTTTAGTAGAACCCGGCCTTGGTTATTGTTATGTCGATAGAGCTGCCACTGATCATTTGTTATCCACAAGTAGATCAGGGGCCAGCTGAAGATGAAGAAATATTGGGTGTGTGCTGTGATCGTGTTTCACAGTAGTTGATAATAATACATAATAAATCCTTTTCTTCAGAACGTTACAAATCATAAGGTGATTACTGGATGAGTACAAAATGCTGCTCCTGCATAACGAACCGAGTTATATTATCATTATTATTATTGAATCAGAGTTTAGCATTGAGCAATATCATCAGAGTTTTATTATGTGTTTAGTTGTGTTATTATTGATTTTTTTTCTCATAAGGTGGAGTAAAAGCTTGAAATTGTCTCTGTTAAGTACATATTACAATTTTGTGAAAAACTCCAGCATTCTTCCGGAGCTAGTCGCAATGAGCTTTTCAAGCTTTCGCTCTTTCACTTCTGAAGGCTTTGTTTCTGATAGAGTTGTGTATTAAAAATAAAAGAACAAGTGCCATAAATCGTGAATATACCAAAAATGAAACAGTTGTAAACTTCAAGAGAAACCGGGAAGATTTCCTGAATATCGCGTTGTTTGACGTGCCAACAACTGTGTTCTCAATTAAATAAGTGTCAATGATAAAAATGCATCTTCAATACACAGCTCTATTGTTAATAATCTTGTAAAATTTAACAAAACAATATTGTATTTATGGAACTACTAGAGTACCTATGGTGAAGATGGATATGATTGTTATATTGTCAAGTCCCTCAGTATATAATAATAATTATTTGTAAATTATCTATTTGTAATAATAGGCTATGCTAGTTTGGAACAAAACAAAGGCCATGGAGTCTGTTGGAAGCTTTAGATTGTACAAAGAAAAATATTTATTTTTATTTTCAATGTTTAGATGAAAAATTGTTTTTTATTTTGTAAGAGGTTGAAAAATTATTGCTCCATGGCTGCGTTGCAGTTCGGATTGCTTGTATTTGAGTATGTGGAGATGTTTTTCATAAGCGTGGATAATTTGATATCAATATAAATACGACATAAAATGATCGAGCTTTTGACGGCTTTTTATAATATATATGTAATACAATGGGTTTACAAATTTCTAAGACGTAATAAATATAACCATTGTCTAATATATAGTGTCTTATTTAGTATCACCCTGACATAATTATTCCTTTCTATAATCCCACTTGTTTGTAGTAAAGATGCAATAAAGGTTAAGGAGAATTATTGATATGTAAATAAATAATTCAAACTTCGAAAGATATAAATAATATTGTTTTATATAATATATTAAATAATCAAGGACAAAGAAACGAGCTATGAATTTAAAATTATTTTGAATTTTTTAGTGCACCAACTAATAATGTCGGTCCTATTTTTCGTAAAAAAATATTCATTTCACATTTTTGACGATAACAATCTAGATTCCTAGTGATTTTTTTGAAAATATCTTATATCAAAGTTTCTGGTAATCATCTTTTCTTTGAAATATTTCGCCTCTTCCACTCCTTTGTGGAGACGGTCTTCAAGGGGAAATAAATGTTGGATTAAATTTCTCAACTCTGTCCTTTCTAACGGATAAATAATAATCAAAATTTCACACATTCAATATGCTAAATAAAACTTCCGTCGTTCTGGCGAAGTGGGTCAAAAAAGATGAGAACACTCTCATTCATGTCAACTTTCAAACAAAAAACTAAAATAAAATCAGTTCATCCGTTTGGGAGTAACGTAGATGAACAAGTGTAATATTATTCATAGAAAACAAAGTTTGAAAGTGAAATAATTAACTAAGGTATCTCCAAAAATAATTAGTAGATACTATACATTCGGAGCATATGTCCCAAGTTATAGAAAACAATAAAAGCTTGAAGGTACTATGGACAAAACTCAGCGAAGTTAAGAGGAATATTTGTAGACTGCATGATAAAAGTGGGACAACAAAAACCAACAGAGAGGATATCAAGATCGCAGAAGAATTTTACCAAGAGCTTTATAGAAAGGACGTGGAACTTCTTGAACAGAGGCAAGTACCAAAAATTCAAAATGTAGGATCCGAGGATATCCCTGAAATAGCAGTTAGTGAAATAGAAGCTTCCCTCTCCGAAATGCAAAATAATAAATCACCAGAAGAAGACTATATAGTGATCGAATCAATTAAGAAGGAGGTTATCTTTTAACACGCATACTTCAAAAACTCCTTAACGCATGTCTTCTGAAGTGTACAACCCCCACTCAATGGCAAAATGCAGTGGTTATTCTCATGCATAAGAAGGGTGATATTGCCGATTAAAGAAACTAGCGACCCATTAGCCTTCTATCCTATCTTTACACGCTATTCATAAAAATTATAACAAAGAGGCTTACAAATAAATTCCGTCGGGGTTATGGTACAAACGATCACTTGCAGGTCATTAAAATTCTTATAGAGAAATGTATGTAATATAACAAACCACTGATACTTATATTCGTAGACTACGAAAAGGCATTCGATACCACAGACCAACACCAAATGCTTCCAGTGCCATATGGGGCAGATACACTCACTTTAACCAAGAAGGTGGTAAACAAAATACAAATAACGCAGCAAGGTCAATGTTGGGCGTCAGTTCAAGGGATCGAATCCCAAATAATGGAAGTAAGAAGAAGGTATAGTGTTGCGGATGCCATACGAAGAATCACTACATTGAAACGGAACTGGGCTGGGCACAACGCAAGTATGACAGATAATAGATGGACCAGAATAATATTTGAATGGAGACCGACAAATGAGGCTTATGGAAGTATATATGTTGGATTAATCTTTTTATGACCCCTAAATGAGTACATTAAAAAGTAAATATTCAATAGACGTATATATCTCCTCCTTTATTCGACATGGGTCAGTGAGAATAGGTACCGTCTAGTTTTCAAGAATACATTTTCTAAGGACTTATTTTTTTTATGTTCACCCCTAGGGTGAATCCTTAAAACTTAAATGTAAATGACGTTCAAGTGATAACTTATTTATATTTATAAAGGAAATTGAATGTTCTTTCAAATGGGACATTGCCACATTGCTCGTGAAATTAAGTACTTTTTGAGGAATTCAATGTTGAACAAATTTCCTTTGAAATATAAATAAGTGGATGGTAACTACGGAAAATATTAAGTAATATTTTCATTCACCGTATATGCTCTTTGATATTTTTACCTCTCTCTCTCTCCACGAACCCCAACGACGGGCTAACTTTCACCTTGTAAATTATAAGTGGAAAAAGGTGTCGACGCTCATAAATTAAATTATATTTTTAACAGAATAATGCTCTTGAAATCACATGAGTAGTTCCCGAGTAATAAAGTAATAATATTGCTATAGTGCATTTCAAACTGAGAAAGCAGTGTGGTGTCTGATGGAGCCAATTGTTGACGGTCGTTGTTATGCCTTTTATGTTCAATAATTAATTATAATATAATTTCAAAATTACAAAAGAAAATATTACGAGTAAAGTTAAACAGCGGCAACACCGTGGGCCGTTTTCATATTTAAAATACCTTTGTCATACCAGGCACATTTTGTTAGACATTGGTGTGGCTGTCTTACAATAAGATTATCGCAGGAAAGGATATACCGATTTCGTTGCTTTCTTTTGATTTTTGTAGGATATTGATACCGCTCGCCTAATAAACGAAAAATATGTTTTGTTTGATCGAGGTTGTCGCGTGAAAACGGTTTTTAACTATTTCGAAGAAACTTGTCAAAAAGATTGTTCTAAAAGCCCAAGAAGCATTTCTGAAAAAAAGCAGGAAAACAAATTTGACAGTTTATTCGACAAACTGTAAAGTTTTCTAGCTGTTTAATCATATTCTGGCTAAACTGTTCTTTGTCAAAATTGAATATGACCATTGTTGAATGTCTTGACACGCGAATTTTTTTGCAAAGCCTGATCAAACGATTTTCATATGGAGCTGGAGTCGCTTGAGAGCGGTAGGAAACGTGTGTGAGTGGACAAACCAGTTTTTTATAATTTGTTTAAAATTTGATAGTTAATTAAATTTAATGGAAAAATTCAGTTTGGAGATGGATTTAAATTAAGTTTTGGTTACGTCAAGATTAATCATACTTTTGTTTAATATTGTAAATTTAGAGATTTTCAAAATTATTTTTGAATTTAACTAGATGAGCGAAAGTAAAAGGTGCTTCTCATTATTCGTATCCTTGTAAAATTGGGAAATAAACCTATATTCATTAAAAGTTGCAACTTGCATCATTAACATTTGACTAGATAGATTATACCTACTCGTTTATAAAAATGAATTATCGTTCAATCTCAATTTCTTCTGCCATAGAAAGTCATCCTGACCCTTTCATGGCACTATCGAAGTACCTCGATTATGAATAAGTATCACGTATCCCAAGTTAAGCTATTAATAAATTTGTCAAACTATCAATTCGGTTATAACACCGAGGAAAGTAATTAATATGGGGGTTACCCGCCGCTGGGATCCAATCTGATGAAGCTCCTCACGTCCTCTGGGAGGTGTCGGCCTCTGACGAGCTCCTTCGTCTTGTTGATATTCTACGAACAAGGGTAATCAAGTCCAAATAAGTCAAGTCTGCTTGGTTACTGGAAATATTAGATCTATTTGATGCTGAATGATTATAGCTTGTTTGAGAAAATACAATATCGATTGACTTTTATTCGTGAATTTCGGTTTCCATGAAAATTTTCTTTTGACAAGATGAGAAGGAAGTTTCCACTGAAGATTATAGCAATACCTACATCCAACTTCCTACCGAACGGTAGGGCTGAAAATTGTTACTGAGAAAATATAAACCATATACAGGGTGAAAGGGAAATAGGGACGACTCATAAAATTGAAAAAGCAAGAAAATAGCTATAATTTTTTGAATCGATTTCTTAGTAGCCATGTGACTTTGTTAATGGTTAAGCATTATTTCTAAAGTGCAAAAATACTAATCGTGTTGTAACGGGCATATAGAAAATGACTGGGAATTATTTATTTTCAATTTTATTTATTTCTACACTATTTATATCACCTACACGACACTATTTATAACTATATCTTACACTAACTATCGACTATTATCTACAATTTATATTTTTTTTATTTACACTATTTACAACTGAGCGTTATTTATTAATGGCCCCCTACTAAGGACCCGCCGAAACGCCGGACCGCACCGTTCTCACAGTTTCCACCAAAGTCCGGTCTCCACCGTATAATTCACCCTACCGGGCTGACTGCCCCAGATTGACTCCACTGTACCGGGCTGAATGTCCCAGATTGACCAACTAACTATCTGCTTCAACTGCACCGGGCTGACCGCCCCGGACTGACCCGATTGCACCAGGCTGACTGCCCCGGCCAGACTCAGTCAACTGCACCAGGGACTGCCCCGGACTGACTTACTCCGCAGCAAATCCTCTCCAATATATAGGCAAGCCCTCCTTCTCGAACCTTCAACAGACATCTTAAAACACTACGCGGACTAGCGCGAACTCACTAGATGCTTCGGGATATCATCTTGACCCTGGTATGCATCGCTGACCAATAGCAGCATGCCCCACACTCACACCACCCGGGCAACACTAACGTCCGTACTCCCCAAGATACTCCGCCCTCTGATGAATCGCACAAGCTCCATCCAAACGGCGCCAACACTACATCCCAAGTTCGTTTAAGGCGCGTATACAGGCAGCGTTTTTGGAGCAGCGAGCCCGATACGAACTAACCACGAGTATCCTGGATCCATCTGGAGAACGCGCATGCTACGAGCCATCAACGAATAAATTGGGGTAAAGTATTGGTCTTATTTTTTGTTTTAGTTCAGAAATCACACCCTGTATACTTACCTAAAAAACAATACAAAATTTCAAACTATATTAATGACTTTTGTATAATAGTATATTAACTAAAACTAACCTGTTCCTGTCCTCTGTATAAGTCGCTAATAAAGCCATTATGTTTTTTGCACAATTCATGGGTAATATAGTCTGTATCAAGTGCAATTGCAATTTCCATCAACGCATCTAACTTCTTGACTTTTTTTAAATAATCTTTATCTGTGGGATTCCACAAGTTTGGGTGTCTTCTATATAATTCTTTTAATTATTTTTTATTTTTATTTTTATTATTTTATTATTTTTATTTATTATTTTTAATTATTGATTTTCTTCACTCCACATGCTTGCTAACCACATTATTGCAACGATCCCGTACCTTTTGTGTTCGTGGCAAAAACTGAAAGGAGAAGAATAGCGGCGACTGCGAGTCGAAATGCTTGCGCGCGGCGCACGAGCCTCTCGTAGGCCGGTACTAATAGATCGATTGCATTAAGCGAAAATTGTTCTTCGCATCCGCGGCGGGAAGTTTGCAACAGCCACTTTCATTTGAAATGTTACTCTTTTGAACAGAATGTACCATAGAGATAATATTAACAAAGAGCAGGCAAGTCGATCAAAATTGCATACCATCAATAGAAAGAAACAGAAAATATGGCAGGAGTATCTATCTCTTTTATTTAGATACTCGTGTTTGGTGGATGGTGGATTGCTGTACCTGTCTGTCATCCGCATCCGACTCTTCCGTCATGAAACAAAGGATTTGCCTACTCTATGTTAATATTATATCCCTATGGAATGTACTATACCTGTGCTACATCCTCCAGCTCCATCATAATGGCTGTCTGTGGCCGTTTTCAATAATTTCTTTATGTACCATGACATCTTTGCGCTTTTACTACTTTTACCTGAGAAAACTGCTTCTACATAAAGTTGAATAGAGGTATCCTATGGCCGATGGGTCGCGCATGCGGAGAATTGAAATCATTAATGCAATTGGTCTATTTCATGAATTTTCCTCGAGGCGGCCTCAGCTCGCTCGCGTCTCGTGCGCGTTCGCCTGAAGTATACGCGCCTTTACAGTGTGATATTCTTAACTTTCCCAAGCGAAAGTTTGCAGTTGTTGTCATATGGTAAAATCAGAACTGATTAGAATCAGCAGATTACCAGTCATATTTGGTTAGATACTGTCTTTTTTCTCACATTCATCTAAAATTAATATCATGAGCATATATTTTGATAGGTTTATAATAATATAGTAAGTATCAAATTATTGAGGATATTCTTTTGAAATAATTTTTGAGTTTAAGTGCTATTTAGAATACCAAGGTATGGCAAGAAGTGACAGGTGGGTTGGTATTTTAGTACTCAAATACTAAACAAACAGGTATAGATTTCAATAATGAATCCATTTGGCAATGCTGTGGGTAATATTTATATTGATACATTACAAAACAAACTTTGTATGTATTATTTAAACGTTGTCAATAAAAAATTCCCTTCATTCTATTATAATATTGGTTAGACTTTCATCGTAAGACGAGGGTAAAATTATTTAAACTAGTGTTCGCCCAGTGGTCGAAACTCGACCGTAATTTATTATTATTTTTTTTAAATTCAAACGTTACTGAGGTAATTCTGTCAAAGATATAATAATTGCATCTCATTTTTTTGAATTTTGTTCTATTGGGTCATTTGAAAACTTGTACAAATACCTACGGATTTAGCGAGTGTAGTTTACTAATTTCTTACGATACATATGAAATTTAAAATTTAATACTGGTAATAGTTGAAAAGACACAATGATAGCTTGATGGATATCTTTTGGTGATAGGTACTACATACATGTGTGTAATGATTTCTATCATCCATATGCTTTCTTTTCTTCCATTTTTTCCCGAATCTACCCACACATAATGCAATGAAATTTCAATATACTTATATTCATGCGCCTATTGATTGGATCCATTCCATTCAAAAAATGATAATAATGTTGTTTGTCTTATATTTAGAATTGCTTGACGTTCTTGCCCTTCTCTAATGTAAACAGTTTATGCGATTGAAAATGCATTGGTAATTCATAGATGCGCCATACAGCTTCAGGCTTAAGTTGATCCGACATAACGGCCATTAAAAAATATCTAACTTTATCAATGTGTATTTCTTGACCTGCTTCATTCCTATCTAAACCTAATTCAACATATGCACTATCTTAGCCTTTCTACACGAATTTATAAATGTATTTAATGCTTTTAACTGTGGTTGTCATTCAAGAATAAGAATAAAACAATCTGACAGTCTGGACTCGTTGACTTCAAATTGTAATTGTCTTAGTTATGCAACACACAGTACACCGTTGTTTTATTCAATCTTATTAAAAATATTAATACATATAATATTTTAAAATTTTAACTGTGTGCACTACTTCACCATATAAACTTTCACTATGCCAAATCTCATATTCCCCCGTGCGCGTTTTATGCCTCAAAAATCGTCTACAATCTCATATTTATATATTGGTCGTGTCCACAGCAGAGTCTGATTACCAATCGATTAGTAATCAGTAATCAAAAATATGTATCTTGTGGACACGACTGATTACTGATTAGTTCATTTGTCAAACTGACAGTTGTCAAAAGATTTGAATTAATTTAATTCTACAATTACACATATTAGATGAATTGAAAATGAAAGAAGAAAAAGTATTTTCCATTCAATATGTTTATAATGAACAAGATTATGTGGTAAACGGAACGATAGATGTCCAAAATAGAATTGGGAAATATCTCAAACAAAATGTAGGTTATGTTACACTATGGTTTTCTGATAGCTGTCATATTGAAGACGCCAATTTTTTGATTACTGATTACTAATCGATTGATAATCAGACACTGCTGTGGACACGACCATAGATTATTATAGGTAACCATAGATATACACATACCTATCAAGAACTTCATTGCACTATTTACTTATCAGATAGAATGATAATTTATTGTTCCAAGAAAGATGATCTATATTTACATTGGCTACTATCCAACTATTCTTATACAAAAGTCTGATGAGCGGAGGCGATCCTCGCAACTAAAATCTTTCTTTGCTGATTTGAATACAAATGCACCCTCGGGTCATCTCGTGCTGCCAGAAAAGACGAAAAAGCCTATTTACCTTTCGTGTGCACCCTTCAATAAACACTCGACGATGGTATTTGCCATGCCACCCGCGTCTGCGGCCACTCTGCATACAGACTCGATGCTCGTTTGTCATCTTCGCAGGAAAGACTGAAGTCCGTCTCGGTTGTCCTGATCCCCAAATGTTACGGGGCTGCAGCTAATCTGAATAACGGGTCGCCAAACATGTCCCACGGCTTTTCGACGGGAGTTTTCGTACATCGCCAACTTTTCTCCTGATTCCTACTGACGTTTGATGTAAGTAATGTGAGGGGACGTGACCAGCATATGTGATAAGGGGCCATCTAAAAAGTGAAATATTAAATTTTGCCAATTTTTTTGGTTTCATTCGTGTAGCTCGCTTGGATTCGTCATGATTTAACAGAAACTAACAAAATTATGTATATGAATATAAACAAGACCCATATTCAATATCAAAACTACTTTCCAAAGCATCCTTATATATGTTAAATTAGCCTGAGAAATATTTATTTCTCTTTTCAATAAGCAACTTCGATAATCCGATACATCGGAAAGCAAATGCAAAACCGCCCGATATTAAATCATATCAAGAATGTTATGTAATATCTCCCCAGTCTTAGCCCGAATTAAAGCCAACATCGGATACATTCGTTTGAAGTATGCTCGAAAAGCAGAGACGTAATATCGACCACAAAGACATTTTAATCAGATGCCTCTTCTTCGTTTTGTAGTACCGAGAAAAGTTAATTTGGCCTTTAAATCTCATATATGAAGGGTGGAACGGGTGGGTGCTCTCGACATGTCGTAGTTGTTCATTTCTGGAAGCTATTTCGGTGGTTATATTTATTACGCTTTTCGCAAATCCACATATTAATCGCGGTTCTTTTTGCAATATTCCTTCAGGGATGGGTATTATTTATTTTTATGGAATGGATAGGGTAATTTGAAGTAGAAATACTAAACAAAATTGCACAGTATGCTATAGGTTGAAACATGATAATCAAGATATCTTTAAAAAGTTCATTCGAGTGAATTTAAGTAAGTATAGTATATAATTGTTAACTAATTAGTTTATAATATTAGATGATTACCATGATACAACATCTGTGTCATCTTGGTAAACACCACTGGTATGAAATGTTTATACCTACCTAAAATGGAAATGATACCAGAATATATCTAAAGAAAGATTCACCCAAGACTAGTCACACAATATATATCGTAAATCAAAGTAATCTTGGGATAAAAAACCTGTCACGAGGACATAGCATTATGCAAACGTGTCACATGATGGATTCTTACCAAATCATCACTAAAATATCGCATGCCTCAGGCCATTCGTTCTAGAATAACAATAACTTTGAGAGCCATAGCTTGACAACTGGATCATCATACACTATTATAAAATAGTTGTATGTTACTTAGATTGTGCTAACCTTAAAAATGCTTATTTATTCTTATAATTGTAAAATAACGACTATCCCTTTTTAGTGAAATAAATTGTTATACGCTGAGCTGACACCTCAACGTGGTCAAAATAAATTTACAAAAATAGCAAAATTAGGGCTTATGTAGTTATAAACTAAAAACATATATTCAATATGGAATAGAACTGCGCTTATTTCACGTGAAGTTCTTTTCACATAATCGAATAATTAGGTGCTACTAAAGGGCTTTGCTAAACCTATTTAAGTAATACCCAAATCAGTTGTAATTTGCATCTAAATTCTAAAAGTTCAATCCATTATCTAAGTCAGGTAGAGAAGTAGAAAACATAAATCATCAGAAACCAATAGTTGAATATGAAATTTCTTTGATTGTTTTTTAGACTACTAGCTGTTTTACCCGGCACTTCCAAGGCAAACATTTTGGTAGATTGTGGTACGAAAACATAAAGTCATAGAAAAATGTTGAGTGTGGAACCCTTCTATCTCAGAGTCTTACTCGCATATAGAACCAGACAGAACAGCATGATAATTTCAGACGCACTGACAGACTCTCACAAAACAGTCCAGTGACATACTTCACACAAATGTAGCAAAAAATCCACGAAAATTCTGCCATAGAGCTCAGAGCTACTTCTTTGGGTATTGCAGGTATAGAATCTTCTACCTAGGAGGCTCAGTCACACTTGCAGCCACTACCAGATCATTCTAATAATCAAAATCCAGCCATAGTGTTCAGAAATATACAATATTTGGATAATAGAGTTTCAGGTACACATCCCACCACACAGAATCCTAAGGGCACTGAAAGTATGACAGTACTTTTACTTAAGGTATGATAAACACGTGTGCAAAATTTGTTTGGAATCTCTCGAATAATGTTAAGAGCCAATACGGCACAGACGTTCAGTCTTATATTGCGTGGATAGCGCTTTCTTAGTGCTCATTTATAATGGACGTAAGGCGTAAGATATGCGTAATAAATAAAGTTGAACACTGGAAAATAAGTGGGATCGTTCACAATAAGCGAACGTAACACTTATGTGTTACGGTAGACGATCTTACGGCCGAACGTTAGGCGGACATAAAGTTGGACAATGTTCAACTTTACGTGCGGCTTATGGAAAATTTAGGAAAATTTTTGAGTGATTTGGATTTTTTGGGTTGAATTATTCGTCGGTTGGTAGGTATCGGTTCGCATTTTTCTATATTTAAAGAATCATTCTTCATCATGAAGTTTTAGTTCTAGTTTTAAACGTCGGTATTCACCTTTCGTTTCATGATCCCTGTTTACTAGACGCACAATCCATCGCCTAGATTTTTTTACACAATATCTTCCTTGAACTCTACGCATTGATAATAACAAAACCACAAACTGCATTTCCAAAGTTAGTATACCTACACCAGAGAAAACGCCCAGATGAACTATAGCCGTCAAATTATTTCATGCATGCGTAGTAACTAAGTTCTTACGTTCATTATAAATAGAAAAATGTTACGTCTATCTTATGCGTTATGTAGCCCTTCGTCTTACGTCCATTATAAATGGGCACTTACGGGGAAATCTACAACCCCAATTTTACCAATTAGGTGTGGAATTTTGAAAAACCGCTTCTTATCTCGCGTCTAGACTCGGAAAGAAAGGTTGTATGGAAAGTCGATAGCTCCTAAAGTTTTGGCGCTCTGTTGATGATCAGTCAGTCAATCGCTTTTATATATAGATCATAAATATCTATATCTATTAATACGCGAAGGGAAATCTTTGGACCCCTTTTAAAGCGTATTGCGATAAAATTCATATGTAATATATTATATACAAAAAAATAAATTAAATTCAAAATAAATTTTCATTGACCAGCCGTTTATAGTTAACGATATATCCAATAATTTTGTGTGTTTGTCACCCGTCTGTATCTCATAAACAGAAACAGTAGACTGTGGATTTTTTTAATACTCTTCTACAGAATCCATTGTTTGTTAGCTCAAATTGCAAATTGCCGCATTTTTACATTTCATGATATTTTAGCAGGGCAGATAATTAAAAACTCAGTTAGGTATTTATGTGATTAAATAATTTTATGCATTTTCATTCCGTGGTATTGTATTTCACGTGAATCTGATACCAAAACAGACATTAATTTGGATTTTCAAAATATAGGTACTTGCATCACTTTATAGTGTCAGCTCCAGAGCGCTGAAATATTTATAAATTATTTATTCTCTTTGGCAACATGATGCAATTAATCATATACCTACACCATTTTGTTTATTTTCCATGAATTTCCATTTCATTATTTTGTGCTCATTGTAAGTAAATAATATAACTCGAAATTCCACACTGCTCGAATGACACCGGAGGCAACAAAACGAAATAGTTAGTCTCTGGAGAGAGCATAACCGTCTGCAAACACACATCATCGCAACACAAAACTCTCAACCTCGATTTCCTCGGTGGACGTCCTCGTCGTTGTTGTTGTTGGAAATAATCCTGCTGGTTAATTCGCATTTCTAATAGTACACGCGGTCTCTTCCGTACTATTTAAATTAATGTTCATTCCGGGTGTTGACAATTCCCGTCTCGAGACAACCAAGATACGGATCGTAATTAGATTTATGAATATAGTATTGCTTCCGTTTCCCTTGGCGCACCAACAAATTGAGAACGGGTATTCCCCAAAGGAAACCCTAAAATGATCAGGTGGTTTGTGTGAGAATCGGAATGAATTTATTTTCGAATTGGGGGTGGATTGCAATTTGCAAATAGACTACCTACAAATTTCAAAAGTCGTTTTTACGACTTGTCATTCTGAAACGTTGTCAGGACTTCCTTTTATTGAGGACATTTTACTCAATTATTCAACAGATACATATCATCAAATTAGAAGTTAGTTTATTCTTTTAGGAGAAGAAATTGTGTTTACAGTAAATGTCTGGAATATTGTCATAACACAATAAAATATCGTGTTTCTTTATAAAAATAATGTAAGCACTGGCAGTTTCTCAAATAGGTAGTCCAATACCTGCTGTACGTAAATCCAATGATATGACTTTCTGGGAGTTTTGCGCCGACTAAAGTTTTTTTTCACTATATAACTTTCTAAAACGAATGGTTCGATTTTAAAAATCAAACGTCAAAAGAAAACATTTAAAAAGACCTTTCAAATAAGCTATCACTCGATACCTGTACAACTAATTGAATGTATTGTAACGAACTTGGGATATAGTGTCGACGCCATTATCGAGGTAGGCGGGTGCGATTCGTCAGAGGGCGGAGCATTTTGGCGAGTACGGACGTTAGTGGGGCCCGGCTCGTATGAGTGTAAAGAGTACTGCTATTGGTCACCGATACATGCCATGGTCAAGATTATATAAATAGTATAAATAGTAAAAAATATATATTGTACATAGCAGTCGATAGTTAGAGTAATAAAATATATGAATAGTGTAGTGTGAGATACATAAATAGACTGTAAATGAATATCGTGTCAAGATACAGATATGACAGTCAGTTTATAGTCAGTGTATGAAATTAGTTCAGCACAGACGGTGAAAACTGTCGCAGTTTAGATTGTCAAAGTGACAAGTCAAGTTGTGTCAGTTGTACTACTATGGAAGGTGATACTATTTTGTCCCTAGACCAAACACATAAAGTAGTTGCATATAAAAGAGTTATCAAAAATATCATTCCAACAACTACTTCATCTCCAATTTATGAAAATTATGATTCCTTCAAATAAAATAAAGACCACTATCACTCCGACCCGACACATTTCCAATAAGTAATGAAATGGAACACAGCACAGCGTGATGTCATAAATCATAGAGCTGCTCACTGTAAAGTACATAGAAGTTCTCAATATTTGATTATCGAAATTATACTTTCGAATATAATATATTCATTTTCCCAACTAAGATATGTACATTGGCTCCCCACACAAATTTTATATCCTTCCGATTGACCAATTGCTACCGGTTTCACACCGTAATATCATGTGTCATAGTCGAGAGTCCTCTTGAATAAGTGAAACTTGATATTTTTGGTCGCCAAGTCCTTTGTCCACTACGGATAACAATATTAATAAAGGACGGGTATGCTTCAATAGAGTAGTGTCTGAAATTTAATATTGTATTACTCATGAAAGCAATATTCAGAAAATATAGAAAAGGTAAGGTAACGATAATTTTATGTTAGTTTAATGAAAGTTTGTAAGATAATGTTCACCAAATTACATGGTGAATATTAAATATACCTACAGTTTGGCATCAATGTGTTGTGATTATTATTCTTGTGAACAAGCGAGATTACTTAGATTACTTTTTTTTCTAAATATGTATTATGTATTTATTCTGTCTGCTCAAAATTGCTGATGGATGTAAGGGGATCTCAGAAACTATAAATGATACGAAAACGGTTAAATGGGGTAAGATTATTTTATTGGTAATTTTATGCCATTTTTAGTACCGGCTATTAGGATGTCTTGATTATTCAGAAAAAACAGCGTTCGTTTTTGATGATGTCTTCTAACTATTATTTTTTTAACGGTCAAAATAATAGAGCAATGTTTTCAGAGCATAATTTCTTATTACCTAATTTCAATTGCAAGGTTCTGGTAGCCTGGAGCCATCAATAAGTTGTTTTTTAATGATTTGGCGGAGACTACGGAGGTAGGTATACAATTTAATAATTGAATGTATTCTTTTTTATGTTTCGATGATCGAGCGTTTTGCATAAGTAAAGGTGCTCCGATTTTGATGATTCATTGGAAAGAAGAGTGGATTGGAAACAACAAGTCATATCCAAAAGCGGTAGAAAGGTCATTTCTTAAAAAAATGCAAATTTGAGACGGCAGGATTAAAGAATATACCATTTTCGGAAATATTTAAATAAAACATTGGATCGGTTTTAGAGTTAGAAAGTTTCATCTAGAAAACGTTAAGACATTGGTAGGTACATACATATTTATTGAAAGTCCATTATTTCATTTATTTTTGTTGACACTATAAATATTTTTGACCAAAATTTGGATCGACTTTACTAGTTGGTGCACAGAAAAATACAAAATAATGTTGAATCTATTGATGATGCTAATTTTGAAGTGGTGCTGTTATAGTTTATATTTATTTCACACTTTGAGTGTAAAATTAGTCATGAAAATCGTTGAACGTTCATTAATACCAAAGAAGATAGTACTTATCCTATAATCCATGTATATTATTTGCTTGTACTGGTTATTATTCAAAGATCTCAATAAATCGCGGCGAAAGTACACATATTTCATACCACTGCTGTAACTTGAAAACCGCAGCTTTTTTGAAAAATGTCCAATTTAAATGTTGCTATTATACACTGTGTCCAATTAAGTCGGATCCATATGGAAAACTTTTTTATTATTTGTTTTAGAAAAAAAGTTATTCTTGATAAAAAGTTCTGCATGGTCCAAAACTTAAAATGCAACCATCAGATATCATTTTTTTAAATCCATATACGAGGTGAGTAGAAAAATATGAATTTTGCTCAAGAGTAAATTACCTTTATTTTGGAAAATATTGAAAGTTTTTATTAAAAAAAGTTGATCATAATTGAAAACAATTGTCATATATCCAATATTATCCATCCGCCATGAAAAAACATTTTATTATTTTTATTAACTTCTGTGTATTAGCATTGATAATTCATGTCAACCAATAAACATTTAATTTAGGATGCGTTGACTCCAAACGTCAAATCGCTTGTTCATTTTATAAAATGCAAGAAATGGTGGCTCTATTAACTAGTAAGTAGAAAATTTAACTAGTTTTTATTGTCGGAGATAATAATTATAAAACCCATAGAGAAGCAGCAGCTATTTTAACTATAGACATCCGAATAGAATATTCAGCATTCTAAATAAGACTTCTGGAAGTGTTCACAATAATTTTGATAAATATTTTTTTAATAAAATAGCTGATGTGTAATATACAAAATCTGCATATGTATTTTATTGATACCAAAAATAATTTTTCATAGCCGATGGATGATTTGGATATCTGATGATTGCATTCCAAGTTTTGGACTATGCAGAACTTTTTATCAAGAATAACATTTTCCATAAAACCAATAATAAAAAAGTTTTCCATATGGTTCCGACTTAATTGGACACTGCAAAATGTGTGTAAAACTGTAATCAACTATAATTCTATTCTGTTACTATCAACAACATTCAACTTAAACAAAACAACTTTTTCATGTCAATATATATCAGTACACAGTATGATTCTTTAGTTTATTCTATAAACGTTATCTTGATATTTATTAGTCTGTTTAATTTGATCAGTGAACGGTCCGTACACAGGTCGTATTCCATTGCTGTAACACGAAAACCGCAACTCTTTTGAAAATATGTTCAGATTAAACGTTTCCGGATATGGTTTCATCTTTAATTCTGTCGTCTCCGATTTTTGATTTTCGAGAAAAATTGACCCTTTTACCCTTTTTCAGCGGCGGTTTTTGGAGGGAAGGGCATGTTGAATGTAATTATGTTTATTGAGACCAAATCTTAATAGACCTCACTCGAATGAAAAAAATCCCGATGGCCTCTAGTCAGCGGAAAGGTAAATTTTTCAAAATTCATTGAATTGAAATTTGAACAACCGTTTCATTGGTATACCTATATGTTATTACATAAAATTGGCATATGTGTCATAGCCTTGCGGTTAGAGTTTTTTGTTTTGGCTGTTGAATATAAAGCAGACAGGGTTCGAGTCCCACTTCAAGGAAACATTTTTTTCGCCTATTTCTTTTCAATAAATATACTATATTTTTTTTTAATCAGGGTCTATATTATGATCTCCAGAAAATGTACAATTACATCAAATTTATATTGAGTGTTCATGTTTTATCAATATTTGTTATTTTTCTTTATTAATTTTTATTTTTTTACCTGTGTATTTTATAAAAAATTGCTTTGAACAAAAGTTGTAGGTACTGATTATATCTATAACCTAAAATTATTTTTGATGATATTTACACTACCGCTCTTTTTTGATATTTTTTTTAAATGTTTGAATGGTCGCCATTTTTAAAGGATTTACCTGATATCACCCAATAACGAACTTGACTGAAATATTTGAGAGATTGATTTTTGCAGCAAATTTGAACTTGATACCTTCAAAACTGCGACCTCTATCGTGTTAACAAATTTAGTAATATCCCATATATATATATATATATATATATATATATATATATATATATATATATATAAACTTTTGAACAAAATGTTTTTTTGGACTAACTTATAGACATATAACAACATGTCGTTGAAATTTTTTCTAAATTCAAAAGTGTGAACGATCGCAATAGGTACATTTCTATAAGAAATTTACCTAAAAAGAATCATGAAAACCGGAGCAAGTTTACTAATTATTTATAAGGCGCGAACATCCATAAAAAACTTGCAGACAGACAGTCGAATTCTATACCCTACACCTGTACAATAAATAATAATAAGTATTGAAGTTGATGTCAGTGGCCGTTCCTATCTACCTATAACCACAGTATAAAGAACTATATTGTTTATACTGTGCTATAGCTTTACCACTTCAAAAATAATTAGACAATGCACGCTTCTATTTTTGACCGACGAACCAAACGGAGGAGGTATATAATTCGATTGTTTTTCTGTATGTTTTTTAAAGAATTTTCGCATCTTATAAATAGTAAACATGTTCCGGTCTTCCTGTTTTTTTTTACATTTGATAGAGGACTATTGAGAGTTGGTCCCATAAAAAAAATCGACATTCAACATATACTTCCTCTCAAAAACTTGTTCGAAAATCAAAAATTTGTGGAGATTAAACAAGAGACCACATCCGGAAACTTTCAAATTGGATATTTTCCAAAAAAAATTACGGGTTTCCGAGTTACAACAGTGGTAACGTTTGAAATATGTGTGTCTCCGCTATTTGGCGGGGGCAATTTTTTTCGAGAATTACAAATATGAGACGACCATATTAAAGAAGAAATTATATGTAGTAATTTAAATTGGACATTTTGCAAAAGAATTACGGTTTTCGATTTACAGCAGTGGAAAAGATATGTTCATTCTAAATACCGCACTGCACAACTTCAAAATTACCAGTACCAATAAATATTATTTTGTATTTTTCATTGCACCGAATAATCTGACTGTCCATTTTTTTAAAATATTTGGAAAAACCGAGTAGTTGGAACAGTTTTGCAAATGGCATTGAGTTACTAAATAAAATTCTCCAAAACTTTCCCTATTCAAACGTTTCTACTGTTCCGTAACCAAAAGAGTGAAAACGGAACCGCGTTCATCCGTCCTTCCGTTTGTATGTGAGCGGGCAGTATCTTATGAGCCATAATAGGTATACAGTTTAATTTTTAAGAGAATGGGTATTTCAATTTTCGCTATAAAAGCAAAACCTTAGTCCGTCTGTCCACCTGTGAACGGGCTGTATCTCATAAACAGTAAAACCGCTTTCTAATATAAGGCAACAAAATAGTGGTTTGGATATACTAGGTGATTTTATTTTGATATTAATTCTTCTGGTATTGTTTTCTCACTCATTCAGGTCCAATAAGGTACCTACTATAACACAACTTGTTGGTGTACATGAAAGTGTAGGTAGGTACTAAATTAAAGTATAAAATGAATCGGTTCCGCATGGGGTTCGTTGCCCCCTCTTGGCGGTTTCCTATTGCGGCCGTCAGCTTTATATACAGCTGGCATTCACACAATACCAATGTCCTTCCACCAGTGCCCTTTGAAGATTTTTCCACCGACCTAAAAAAATTAGTCAACAGTAAAAGTTACAACTCTGTTAACCTATTTTTAAATCCTTATGCACAACATACATAGGAAATAATGGGGAGTCGAAAACAAAGGCAAAAAAGCAGAAATACTTTATTACAATATGTTTTATAAAAATGTACAGTTTATTTGGGCATAACTTTAGCTTTAAGAAGAATGTTTTCGGCAAGATTCACCAAAATCGTTAAAGCCGTTTTCGCACCACAGTCATGAGCAAGGGCAAGCAGGATACCCAATCTGTGTCACCGGCCAGCAGGTATTTAACAAAACATAAAAGAAAGCAACAAAATCGGTCCTTCCGTTCAGAGATAATCTTGGCACAGACAGACCAATGTCTGAAAATATGTTTTTGAATTAAGGGACCTATGAAACGTAGTTAAACATCTAAACCGACTACAAAAATTTTACAGGATTACAATACTTTCCTTACCAGGCTACTTAGGGTAGCAATAGGAGAATTAAAGAATTTGTAAATTCCTTATTCAAACTCTATGTCCCATGGGTTTGTCTCAAATATTTCCATTACCTGTTTTTTATTCTCTCAATTAATTCATTCTTGCGTAGAAATCTCATCTCTGCTGCTCTTTTGTCTCGTTGCAGATGAAATTTATTGGAAAATATATATACGTCATAAAATATATTTATCAATCACAAAACATTGCCATACAATCTTACTGCTAAGCTCCCCTAAGTTAAGAATTCAGCGGCATCCTTGAGCGTTATCAACCCACATTATAGTTTCTCATCAAGCATTCAATACAAGTCAACATCATTTATGCTAATGTAATGTTACGTACATAGCCAGCCTGATTAAAGTCTGAAGGCTGAATTTGTCATACATCTGACCCTAATATTAGCGTCTTAATAAACAAAAGTTATGGAATCCTGCCGGAGGCATAATAATCAGTATAAGATGAAAACGAACCCTTCTATGAATTTCAGAGGAATATAGTGACTGGACCATCTGTAATTAACCAAAGGACTCATGGTCGTTAAGATAATGGGGTCAGGATACTGTCATCTTACGTTGGAAGCTATTAGCGGCAGACCCAGTGATGACCAACACGTTTTCTACGGTATCATCTTCCATTCTCACCCCTTATGAATAATAAAGCATGCCCAGGAATGAAGTGAAAGGGGATGTTATGTTACGATTAGCATAATAGCGTAAGTCCTTTGTTGTGTTAGTTCAGCATAATAAGTCTATTTTTATAAAGAAAGCAAGTATCAAGCAGTAACGTAATGACTTGTTTTCTTAATAGATTTTTAAATACTGAATTGTTCAGAAACAATCTTGCGATACTAATATACAGGGTGATTTATGTGGGCCGTTCAATAGAAGATTTACCCACAACTTGCAGTCGGATAAGAAACTTGGTGCGTTGTCATATATGGTAATGGCTGTTCTTCCTGACATATCATTCGTCCTACAACTATACAGTGTTTGCCAAAAGTCGGTACCAACTTAATTATTTCAAATGGAAACCTTTATTTTTCCCACATTTTTTGATTGGCTTTCTAATTCTGAGTTGAATAAACCTAACTCTTATACCTTTTGACATATGTCATTTTTAATGAACAAATCAACCCCGTTGTAGCTCACGAAAATATTGCCAAATGGTGCCATTTTGTAGCGTAAACGCACAAACGAATTTCAAATGTAGTATTCAAAAATTGCAAATTGGAACTACTATTTCTTTTGACACCATTCAAAAGGAAATTTCATTCTAGGATCATTTCTTAACTATTCCCTATATAGGTATAGGTTTAGGTAGGCCTAAACCAAACTCAACATTTTTCTCGAAATCAATAAAAATCAAGAAACGTTTTGACACCATTCAAAAGGAAATTTCATTCTAGGATCATTTCTTAACTATTCCCTATATAGGTATAGGTTTAGGTAGGCCTAAACCAAACTCAACATTTTTCTCGAAATCAATAAAAATCAAGAAACGTTTTGTCTTACCAAGATACTATTTGCTTTTTTAAGTTGCCATGGAAATCATTCTAAATAAGAAATGAAGTGTAAAAGTGAAAACGATTTGAGTTCAGTCTTAATAAAATTGATTCGAAAACAGAATATTATTTTCGGATATTTGCAAGGATATCCTCAAACCTTGATAAGAACGGCATTTTTTGTATCCGGCTTTGCATATTCTGCGATGCAAAGCATTTTACGCCTTTATAAGATACATCTTTTTGCATTTATAAGAATGCAAAAATGGCAAGGTCTAATAAATGCGTTTTGTTTGGTGATAAACACCAAGAGGTACGCTATTTTTTACCGACTTTCAAAAAAGGTGGAGGTATACAATTCTGTTGTATGTTTGCTTTTTTCATGTATGGCTGTTCGGTGAGTTCTGCATAGTAAACGTATTCCGATTTTGTTGAGTTTTGAATCATTTGAAAGAAGAGAGTTGAGAAATGGTCCCATATTTAAAAAAATTAAAATCTGAAACCTCCTTCCCTCTAGATACCGCCCCCGAAAAGGGGTAGAGGGGGCAACTTTTCTCGAAATCGAAAATCTGAGACGACAAAATTAAAGATAAGACCATAGCCAGAAATCTTTCAATTGGATATTTTTTTAAAAAAGCTATGGAGTTACAGCAATGGTAAACATAAATAAGTGTATTTCCACTATGTGGAGGGGGCGATTGTTTGAGATAAATAAAAATATGAGATGGCCCAATTAAAGTGGAGATTATATGTAACAACATTTAAATTGAACATTTTTTCAACATAGTTACGGTTCTCGAGTTACAACAGTGGTAAAATCTGAAATATATGAATTTTGTATTTCCGCCGCGATGTTTTGAGATCTCTGAATAATAACAAGTACAAGCAAAGAATATACATGGATAATATGATAAGTACTATCTTCTTTGTTTAGTGAACGTTCAAAGATTTTTGTTACTAATGTTACACACAAAAGTGTGAAGTAAATATTTTTATCCAAAAATTGGACCGACACTATTAGTTGGTGCACTGAAAAATACAAGATAATATTAATTCTATTGGTGCTGATACTTTTGAAGTTCTGTAAATGTTGATAGATATATGAGACTTTTGCGGTGCCAAATGGTAGGTATAAAGAACAAATATGGCGCTCATTAGAAAAACAAAAGTTGGTAGGTAGTATAGAATTTCATTGAAAATAATAAAGATAAAATATTTCTAACATTCCCATCATCGATGATTTTGTTTTTTCAAAATAATTCAGGAGCCTTTGATTTGTTTAATTTGCAAACCCGAATATTGAAGAGGTCCTAATTACACAGCTTTTCACCAATTTATAACCATCCTTCTAGCTCTTACCGTTTACTAAATTGTAATACGGTCCCTATGAAATCGTCAGGACCCTGCATCTGGGCGTTACTCAATAATGCAAAAACTACTGGATCGATTGAACTGAAATTATTTATGGAATTATGTCTAGTTCAATAACAAGACAGATAATTATTTGATTTGATGTCATGGTTATCTAGTCATTTTCATTATCTTTTATGTTTCTACATAAAGTTAAGTTTGCTTTGCTAGTCTCGAGATGGACTTTTGGAATATATCCATTGGCTATCTTTAACAAGTAAGGATATTAGGTAGGTACTTCAAAACGGATGAATTATAAAATTCGACTGTTTGTCTGCTTTCATACATAATGATCTATAGCTTACGCATGTGAGCAGTTCAATAAAAAAGTTTTCCTCAGGCGCCAACATTCTATACCAATTATCTATTTCAAAATACTATGACAATATTGTAGATTCTTTTAAGCTCTTAGTGTTTGTAGTTAACAGTATCTACAGTCACTAATTCTTTTATAGATTATAACTCAAAAATACAGTCTTCTGCTACCTTCCTCTTCTTCCGATTCCCACTATATTGAATGCATCTTAAACTTTTCTTTTCAATTCTATCCACTAATCCTCTATTAATTCTCTTACTTTTGCGTTTGTTTTTCTGATCTACATATCCGAGTCCTTCTCTTCCATTGTTTGAATCATAGGGTTTATATCTGAACCCATACTAGGAAAGCTCACAACCCTAGTCAAAGTCTTCCTTCACAAACGTTTGTTCCATTCTTTTACTATTATTTATTCTAGTTTTGAACTCCTCGTTTCCTAAGCCTGTCTTTTTGTTAATTACTGCTCCCAAGTAAGTCAAGTTCTTAATTAGCTTAATTGCCATATCTTCATGATTTAGCTTCGGTATTCATTGTCAGATATTCAACTTTCTTAAGGATAATCTGCAATCTCCATTCCTTGTATACAGCACACAATCTTTTCATTATGAATTCTATATCATATGCTGTCCTGCGCCAAGACCACCTGATCATCTGCAAATTTCAGAGAATTCCTGGCTACTTCCGTATCAAAAATTAGAGGTACTAAGCTGCATGCTTATCCCAGGTTCTTATTGTTTCAAATAGTTTTTGGACAATCCTCACGTATCTCCAATAACGTCAGTCCCTGACAAAATGTTAAGGGCAACCATAAAACGCATGTTTCAAAAGATAGTTCCATGTTTTGTGCTCGCTTGTAGTTTGGCTTGTTGCAATTAGGATTTTTCTTTATCTAATACATAATTATAAGGGAATAATGGACCAAGATCGAGTAAAATATAAATTTAATTTGCCAGAATATGTCGATATTTATGTTCCATTCTCCCGTTTTGTCACGAAATACTCACAGCGATCTAAAACGCATTCACCAACTGCGCATATCTTGTTTGACTTTGTATTATGTAACTACAATTCTTTGATTATGTGTTCATTCAGTGATTAACTGACTTACAACTTCCCAAACTTTACATCTTGGAATAGCATCATAATTCTTTCAAGATCCACAAAAGCAAACCGCACTTGCTGATCGACCTGATATCTTTAAATTTTTTAAAAAGAAGAAGTTTATTAATAAGCAATTAACACTGATTCTCCTATAAAACCCTGGATCACTTTGATTGAAAATTTTGAACAGTGTGTGATTCTTTCCATTCAGATTGAATTCTTTTAATTAAATTCTTGATCCCATGTAATAGTTTTTTACTTGTGTAACTCTGCTGGTACATTCCCCAGCCGCGAAAATATCCAACTTCCATCATTTTTAGATTAGTCTTAATGAGTAATACTGAGAATTCAAGAAATTCTCTTTTGTCGTTATGTAACGGTTAGTCATTTGTCATAATTCATTCTTCCAGATAAACAGAAAGAAAAGAAAGAAAATCTTCAGTGTTCAGTCTTTACTCAAATCAATACCGTAACTTATTCTATTTGACAGATTTATTCTCATTTGTTTTACAAGCTTCCAGAACTTTGTGCTTCGCATACCTACTATCACTGATGATTGATAGCTATACCTACCTGTCAATTATTAGCGTTTGATACTTTTCATATATGTATTTTTACCCGTGGACACAACATAAATCTCATTATATTTCTAGCGTGAAAGAAATTGCTGATATCTAGTACTGTATTAGCTAAAATTAAACATAAAGGACTTAAAACTACATCAAATTTAGTTACGATAAAAACGCCATTCTTATTCTCAAGAGATGTGAAGGGTCTGCAGCCATCATTATTTTGCATCAAATTGACAGTCATATTATTGATTTTCCCACTTCTCAAATATGCTTAATCCACATTTCATAATTATATCGTATTTATTGTCAACTCCCAAATATTTAATTGGATTATATAGATGAGCAAATGCCAGTTATTGAGCTGAGCATCCATGTGTAAAGAGAATTTATGGAAATCGTTAATTCGAATCCCGTAACGCACTGAGACTTCAGCGTGTGCAATAGCGATAACGCAATGGTACACCCTTTATAGAAATTACCCATGCTTCGCTTGCTACATGATAATTAATATCTACAATGTAATTCATAAATTACAAGCAAAATATGTTTAGCTTATGCTATTTATTCCATATATATATGGACATTATCACCTATTCCAAATCTATAATTATGTAGTCAAGATAAATCTTACTAAGTTCAAAAATGGCAAAAGCTTAATAGAGCTATTTACATATTTTGTTTCATGTTTCAAGATAAGTACATTACACCCAATTCGAAACGTTCTTATGATAATTAAATCAGCGAGAGATTATCTATTATAAAATGTGGTGGGGAATATGAATATTCGAGCAAATATAACTTTTGTACGGTTAGTGCTTTGTCTTTTGGCATCTACTTTAAAAGTAGGTGAACCAATAGAATTAATATTTTTTGCATTTTTCAGTGCACCAACTAATAAAGTCGGTCCTGGTGTTCTTAAAAGATTTTTGTATTTTTTTGTGTATCCTTAGTCATCAAAATCCGTAAACATTCACTTATATTCAGAGATTTCATAACATAGCATTGGTATCACACATATTTCAGACTTTCCTGTTGCTGCATTAAATACAATTTAAATGTTGCCGGGTGTGGTCTTAGCCATCTCAATTTGTCAACTTTCAGAAAAGTTGTTGCTGGTAAGTTTAAAGTTATGCAGTTACAGCTTTATAGAAGAATTTTTCCAACTTCAAAATTACCAGGAAAAATGGAATAAGACATGTTAAATTTTTCAGAGCACAACTAGAAAAGTCATATTTTTTTAAATATTTATTTCACATTTTTGAAGGTACCATAACTCATTAAAGTTGTTGAACTTAAACTTGTATTCAGTGATTTCAAAATATGGCGTTAATATTCTTGCATATTCCGAGTTAGAAACATTTCGTCACCCAGCTTTGTTATAATTGTTAAAATTATGTGAAACCCATTCTACTCGACTTAACAAAATTGCATTACGCCAAAAATCCATTAAATTTTATATCATCTACCAAATGAAGCTGTGCAAATCAATTAAAGCAGATAATAGATGCGTGACATTACCTCGATAAAAATCCTCAAATAAGCAACAACTACTCATAATTTATTGATCGTAAACAGTGGAAGAAAATTAAAATGCATCAAGCCGACCACTCTAGACGAGAATCAATTAAAACACGTACAAGTAGCCATTGCCATTCGTCTGATGAGCCTCCATGTTGAATGTAAATGTTTTTCGGTTGGGAATTATTCTTCGTATATTTTTAGCTCTCATGCATGATGATTTTTTATTTTTCTCTAAGGGCTAATGCGAGGTCCCCGCAGCCTGCCTGATAACCAGATGAAAATATGGAAATATCGTTGTTTATGTTTATACGTGAACAGCTAGCTAGTGGCGCCATATTAATTACATAAAACAATATAAATTTTGCAAATGTTTATGAGATATTATTTTTGGTTGCATATTTATACGTGAACTCGAGCAGATGCCCTCGACTTTGTCCTTGAAAAATGGTTATTACAATATATAATAATATTAGTAATTAGTATCTGATAGTAGGTAGATCCCGTAATTCATTGTCAATATTTGACAACCGAAATTATATTATTGCACGCCAAACGCCAACAATGGAGCTTCACAAGCCAACTACTTTTTTGTTATGAAAGTCACGGCTGACGAAATATTGGATATGGAAATAAAAGAGACGATTCTTTGGGATGCAGTCATTTAATAATTATTAACGTTCATTGAATGAAGCCGAGCTTTCGACAAAGGTTTCGTAATCATCAATTTCAAATGTCTTTTGAAATTGATGATTATTAAATCTCTTCTGTTTGTGGTTAATTTATTCTAAATTCACCACTTTTGCCCTGACGAAGAGAATAAACATTTTCGAAAGCTCAGCTTGATTGAAAGAATTAAATTTATTAAATGACTGTATGTCCAAGAATCATCTATTTGATTTGAATATTAAACCAGTTAAGAATAAAAAATCAAACAACATAGATAACTACAGTTCAACTTCAGTAATCCGGACACATATCGTCCCGGTAAAGCCGGATCATGCTTATATAAAAACAAGTAAAAACTTAAAAAATCATTCAAATGTTATGAAACTATAAAACTACAATATATGTATGTACTTATGTAGGTACGTATAACTTGAACTATGTAATTTAAATAATTTTTATGAGAAAAAGGTGCCTAATTTGGTTTGAATACTCCTATTTTTGGCTAGTTCGTACGCTTTTTCCTTTTTGTCTTTTGAATAGCTTTGAATTGGAAAATCATTTTCCTCTGCCAATTGAATGGATAATGATAATGACCTCGCAGCGTCACCGTGTTTTACTCTCTACACAAATCCTTCTACAATGTCTGAGTCGCTAAATTCATTCTGTTGGTCTTTATTAAATATTGCCTCGTTTGTTATGTCTTTTTCTATTTGGTCTATAATAGTGATTTTTTCTCCTTTTGCCCACTGTATAATATCATTGCTACTTAAGTATATCTATAATATTTTTGGGTTATGCGTTTTATGAACGCGAAATGCTTCGCTTTTTATTCATAAAAGATCTGAAGAGACAGGTACTAAAATTCAGAATAACTATACATTTTTGTAAGACAAAAAGTTATAGAGAGCATACCTTTCCCTTGATATGATTTTGAAAAGTTTCTTATTTGATCCTTATTTTTCTTTATATCTAAAGTCGTGGATCTAGGCACTCCAAACTATGCTGCCGGTTACTTCAGGATTTATCTAGACTGTCTAATATTTCACATATTTTGCTGAGTGTTAATGTTTTTTGGGGCCTTTTGTTTGGAGCCATCCCCGACAGAAAAGGTAACTCGTTCAGTTGTTATAATTTTCTTACGATACGTTTTAACGTCCGCTTTAGAGAGGTACATTTTTTTAAATGTCCGGTTTATAGAGCAATCCGGATTACTGGAGTGTCCGTTTTAGCGAGTGTTCGAACTACTGAAGTAGTACTAATGTAGATGTACGGCTTGATTCTTGAAAATAAATATGACAAAAAGAAATATATTTTATCATACAAAGTAACACCTTGCGTATACAAGTTAAGTACCTACGATTTATAACAATTTCTAGATTCCTTGACAAATATTCAAATAAAGTCATAATCTCTGTTTGATGGAAAGCTAATAAACGGTCTACGAGAAGGTCCAGTTTGCGGTCGGTAGGGCTACGAGATTGTGACGCCTTGCGACCTGTGGTTCAAACTTTAATTACTCAACAAACCGTAACTGACTTCCAGATAATTCCATTTTGTGTCTGCTTGACTTGATCTCCAGAAGTTACAACTATTAGAGAAAATATCGTTATGTTTGAGGAGGCGTTTACCTCGAAATAGAACAATAAAATTTCTTCACAACACAAACCTTTTCTGGGAACAGTGATTGAACACGTTATTCTGAAAATTAAATTTGATTTACGCCTTCTTATTCTGGTAACTATAGCGCATTAGAATTAGAGATAAGTTTTCATAAATGTAAAAAACTACTGTCATTTAGCATGATAGGTTATATTGAAAGACAAAAATAAAGTAGATAAGACGAAAATTTAGGGCGGATGGTAAATGGGCACTATTCTACCTGCATTTTTAATCCTACACCAGCCCAAACTCGGCCTAAAAAATGTATATGTAAAATAGGCACTAAACCAAATCTAAATAAAAGGACTACAAATAAATGATGTAATACTTATTTATCGTAAATAATTGTTCAGAAGCATGTAAAAATTTAACTTAAAACTTATAAAAATCAATATAAAATTGATGAGATTATATATATATATACCTATACCTATTACACTGAGGAATAATATGAATATGATACACATTTGACATAAATATTTTTTACAAAAAATTGGACCGACGTTATTAGTTGGTGCAATGAAAAGTATAAAATAATATTAATTCTATTGGTGCTTTTACTTCTGAAGTTGTGCAGTTGCAGGTAGATTGATAACTTTTGGCACCAACTTCACAAGTACCACCACCAACAGAATTAATATTATTTTATACTTTTCAGTGCACCAACTAATAACGTCGGTCCAATTTTTTGTAAAAAATATTTATTTCACACTTTTGAGTGTAACATTAGTCCCGAAAATCGTTGAATGTTCACTGTACCATTATCAATGAAGATAGTACTTATCCTATTACCCACGTATATTCCTTGCTTGTAGTTGTTATTATTATTGAGATCTCAGAACATCGCTGCGGAAATACGCTTGAATATTTTAGTTGTTACCATTTTAACACCGATTTAACTCGAAAACCGTAACTCTAAGGAAAAAATGTTCAGTATAAATGTTGCTACAAATAATTATATCTTTCATGTAGTATCTAAATTTTCAATTTTCGAAAAAAATTGTCCACTCCACATAGCAAAAATACATATTTAACGTCTATCTCGAAAACCGTAGCACTTTTGAAAAAATGTTCAATTTAAACGTTTCCGGATATTATCCTATCTTTAATTATACCAACTCTGATTTTCGATTTTCGAGAAAATTCGCCCCCACCACCCCTTCGGGGGCGGTTTTCGGAGGGAAGGAGATTTCAGATTTGCGTTTTTATGAATATGGGACCATTTCCCGTTCTTTCAAATGAATCCAAAATTATCAAAATCGGAGCACGTTTACTATATAAAAGGCGCGCACGAACGAAAAAAAAAATAAAGCAGACAGTCGAATTGTATACCTCCTCCGTTCGGGGTTCGTCGGTCAAAAATGCATTCGAGTTATTGTTTCATTACTTAGGCAATTGCTCATACAGTTTGATCAGATTTTTCAATTTCCATTTTGTGACAGCATCTTTTATTTTTGAGGTATCTATTTTAAATTCCTCTAGCATTTCGATAAAGATTCGAATAGACGGATGTGCTGAGTAAAATGACTGGTTTAATCTGGAATGAAACGATTCGCATGCATTTGTGATATTACTAATGTATGGGATAACAGTAGGCCACATAGATGGAGGAAGAATAGCGTCAAATATCTAATGCGAAACAATCCACTAGTTCCTCAGGATTCAAATATATTAATCCAATTAATCCATCTCCACCGCTTCTAGAATGTTCAGTTTTTTTCCTTTATGGCAATGATGAAAAGATTGACAGAGGGATCACAATTGTGATGTGATTTTGTAATATGATTGGCGAAAAGGGATGGACCCGCTGAGTTTTTGTCGATCTTTCTACCTGATTGTCCAATGTAAATGGAAGAACAATTTTAACAAATAAGTTTATAAACTCCAGACTTATCGATGGAAGGAACAGGGTCCTTATTCTTGACCAAGTTATTATGTAAGTTGTTGTCTATTCTAAAGCCGATCATGATGTTATATTTGTTATATATAAGAGAGACTTGGTCAAATATGTCCACAATATATGATGGGCAGGTAAAAGGAAGGAGGTGCGGAAGGCTGAGGAGAAACACAGGGTAAGTAATTAAAGGAAAGTCTATTCTTATTGAAATTTTACGGATAATTTTTGTAGATTAAATTTAAAGGAAAACCATTGTTTGAAGCAATTTGGAAAATAACGTTCTTCTCTCTCTCTCAAATGCAACCGGAGACATAGGAATGACAAATAGACGATTGAAGAAATAGTTAAATGCTGCAAATTTATGTGATGGAGAGTGACAAGAATCAAAGGGGATGACAGAATCTGTGAAATTTTTTGTTCATCGTTAAAAAACGTTACCACTATTCAATGTTTTCTGCATTGAATATTAAACTAGTTAAGAATACAAAAGAAGGAATATTCTTGTTAATAACTAACAAACGCTGTCCCTTGTTACTGTGCACGAACGATATCTCCATAATTAATATAGGTCAGTATGATAGAAGGTCCAATACGAAGTAAATTATCCGGATATATTTACAAACTAAATGAATGGGATTTACCATAAATCCCGGCTCATCTGCTTCAGCAGCAATTTTTTTCGCATCAGGCGCTTCGGAAGGCCAATAAGTAACAACAGCATCACTATGAAACTTATTTTTAGTGACAGCATTCAAAGATTTCAGCTCAACATCATTAGCACCCAATAATAGTATTATGAGAAAGTTAAGAGCAAAAAATAATGTTACGCGCACCATTCTGAACATCAAATGGAAATTTTTATACCAGTGTTACTGATATGGGATATGTTACTTACTTTGTTTTTAAATGACGACACATGCGACAGATAAAACAGGAAGGAGAATTTTTATCAATAGTAACAAGTAGCTATAACACTTTTATAGATAATTTATCACCGAGCAGATAACCTCTCCCTTTCAGAATATTTTAAAAATAAAACAAATAAAACTATCAAAGGAGGCTAAAAATACTCTACCAGAGGAGCTATGACTAGTGATGCTGTGGATCAAGACCGTCTATGCAAGACCAAGACCAATACTGGTACGCAAGACCAATACCAAGACTAACCTGGTCTTGGTCTTGGTCTTGCTGCAAGACTAGCGAGACTCTCGCAGTTCCGTAACCAAACAACACATTGGTAGGAAACATTTTTTTGCTCAATGATTAGATAAAAAACGCTAGTAAATAACCTAATTAATTTAATTTTTGAACTCCTTTATTATCGATCTTTGTTTTACTGATTCTAAAAATATTGAATTAAAAGTTATTGGGTTGAAAAGCGAGTTCATTTTACCCTCCTAAGATTTCCTGGTTTCAAAAAATTCTTATACAGTAATTTCAACCCTTCTAGGATTTCTTTTAACGAGCTGTTTTCAAAGATCCCGACTGCTCGTAGCCTGGGGAAGGTAAACTATTCGGTTTTTATATTTTTTTTATCACGCAGAATATTTTAAGCAAACGTTACTAATCATGTATAAATGTAATATTTTTTGATGACATTTATCCAAGCCACTTTTGTAGATTTCTTAAATTTTAGATTGCCCTTATTCACTGGACTAATTTTTTGAAATAGATACCTACTTTTATAAATGCGCGTACTCGTATTAACAAATCTCTACCTCTTTATAATTTTTATTATTTTTTTGGAAAAAGCTTTATACAAAAGTTGAAGATAGTTTTATAAACCAGAAATACTTTTTATCGCTTTCACTCAATAGCCACTCGATTTTGTTCAGGAAAATGGTACAAAACCATAGTAGAATGAGTTATGAAATAGAAGTATGATGCACAAACATAAAGCAGAGCCAGGAAAACCATAATATATGAAAATATGGCTAGAAAGTAGTAAAATGAGTGCTCAGGTACGACGGAAGATATCAAGAAAGCACAAGCGGACTAAGTCGCGCTAGTAAGGTACGATTCTCATATGTGAATGGTGAATAATAAATTATAATTTTTATCTTTATTAATTAACTACTGATCTCCCTAGCTCTAACTTAATTCTACGCACTTATTCTAGAATGGTTTGGTACCATTACAATACCACGCGTGTTTATTCTGGACAATGACTGAATTTTTTATACGCTCGATATTTATCCATTTCGAATGATAATATAATTATAGGCAATCTTATAAGATTATCAATTACATGCTTCCGATGCATATTGAAGAGTTCTCCATCATTTGAATTACACAATTATGGTTTAAAATCGCGCAAACTCTTCTCACTTCTAAAAAGATCAAAATTTTTGCAAGACCAAGACCCAAGACCAAGACTAAGGATTTGATGCAAGACCAAGACCAATACCAAGGGTGCTTTGCACATCACTAGCTATGACGTTATTCACCGAAAAGTTTTTGTATACTTATTCTTTACGAAATAGTCAAAACAGAATTCGAATAAATAGTACCTAAGCAACTGTAATGACGACAGGAAAATTAAAATTTCTGGAAATCCAGAAATAAAGATGTTGGGACCAAAACAATGGGGTTCAATCAGGTAGTTAATTTATGGCCATAAAAGCCAACGGTATATTTTAAACATTACTTTACTTCCTATTTTAAAAACCTGTCAGGAACAACATCATTTAGCATAATTCAATTATAAATCTATTATGACTGAAAAAATCTGTATTACCTGAAGGGTGCCGCGGTGCCCTTATTACATATCGGATTAAGGTGACCTTTTTCGTAGCAGGTATATATTTATTTATAAGCTCAAATTTGGTGTCCATTTTACTACAGCAGAGAATTTCACGTATAATTTCATTAAGCATTAACAATTTGCTTTGGAGATGATAATCTAAAATATTCTGCAAATATAAAACGATTCACTATACCTAAACCTAATACATCTTAATATTGAAAAATATATAGGGTGCTCCATTAAACAAAGTGAGTGGGTGACCGTGATAAGTGGGAATGAACATTATACCTTGTATATGCTTTTTTGACGTGTGTTTTTGACCGACGTACCTATACGGAGGAGGTTTCAACGGTCTGCTTTTTTTGGTTCGTGCGCGCGTTGTATATAGTAAAAGTAATCCGATTTTGATGATTTTTGATTCATTTTAAAGAAGAGACTTGAGAAATGGTTCCATATTCGTGAAAACTCAAATCCGAAATTTCAAAGGAAAGATCCTTTAAAAAACACACCCGAAGAAGGTGGCAATTTTTCTCTAAAATCGAAAATCTGAGGTATCAGAATTAAAGATAGGACAATATCAGGAAACGTTTGAATTGAAATTTTTTTACGTTTTTACGGTTTTCGAGTTTCATTGATGTTAAAATCTCAAATATGTGTATTTTCACTATGCGGAGGGAGCGATTTCTTTCGAAAATTGAAAATCCTAGGAAACTCCATGAAAGACCAGATTATTTGTAGCAACATTTTTAATGAACATTTTTTCCTTGGAGTTACGGCGTAACTTGCACTTGACCACTCTTTTTGTTATGTATTTACAATTGAAAATATAACTGGGATATACCTGAGGTATTCTGTGAGAAACATAGTGGTTCTTTCATAATAACATTTGTTTGTATACGATTTGATCGTATTTTTTTATTTATTTAGAAAAAAATTGCATCCACCAATGCGGTGATTAGCAACGGAATATACTTTAAATAGAAACTACATGATTTCAACTATGACTATATATGTCTATAATTTATATTTTTATGAAATGGATCAACGTCTTTCAAATAATTAATCAAATTTGGGTAATGGATTAAGTAGCCTAGTAGAACTGATAAGCTCTGTGGGATAATATAGGTATAATTCTATAGATTTGGTATTTGGGGCAATTCACTAAAATACTGAATATTAGACGTGCACCTACATTGAAAATTATTCTTAGGAGATAGATTTTCCAAATCCAACAAGTAAAGAAAATATGATTCCTAGCATCTTTTATTTCATGTATTTCACAAATACTCTAGGTAGAGCATAGGACGGTTCAAAATGTTGACCGCTATATCCTGGAATCACTGAATATATAAATATTTTTTACAAAAAATTGGACCGACGTTATTAGTTGATGCACTGAAAATAATATTACTTCTATTGGTGCTGTTACTTTTGAAGTTGTGCAGTTGCAGTTAGATTGATAACTTTTGGCACCAACTTCACAAGTACCATCACCAATAGAAGTAATATTATTTTATACTTTTCATTGCATCAACTAATGACGTCGGCCCAATTTTTTGTAAAAATTTCACACTTTTGAGTGTAACATTAGTCCCGAAAATCGTTGAACGTTCACTATACCATATCAATGGAGATAGTACTTATCTTATTACCCACCTATATTCCTTGCTTGTAGTTGTTATTATTATTGAGATCTCAGAACATCGCTGCGGAAAAACGCTTGAATATTTTAGTTGTTACCATTTTAACACAGATTTAACTCGAAAACCGTAACTCTAAGGAAAAAATGTTCATTATAAATGTTGCTACAAGAATTATATCTTTCATATAGTATCGAAAAATTTTCAATTTTCGAAAGAAATTGCCCTCTCCACCTAGCAAAAATACATATTTAACATGCGTCTATCTCGAAAACCGTAATACTTTTGAAAAAATGTTCAATTTGAACGTTTCCGGATATTGTCCTATCTTTAATTATACCAACTCAGATTCTCGATTTTCGAGAAAATTCGCCCCCACCACCTCTTCGGGGGCGGTTTTCGGAGGGAAGGAGATTTCGGATTTGCGTTTTTATGAATATGGGACCATTTCTCGATCCCCTTCTTTCAAATTAACCCAAAATCATCAAAATCGGAGCTCGTATATAAAAGGCGCGCAAGAAACAAAAAAAAAGCAGACAGTCGAATTGTATACCTCCTCCGTTCGGGGTTCGTCGGTCAAAAATAGCAGATATTCGAATTGTATACCTTCTCCGTTTAGGTTCATCGGTCAAGAACCCGAACAAATTGGTAATTTTCACGGATAATATTTATCTATCGCTGGGAGTAGATAACCTTTAGCTAGGCTCGCCACATAACCCTAGCCAACTTCTTTTCCAGTTCCGTTGTTAGCTATCTAGAACCGACTGTAAATATTTTTCGCCAAATGCACCCATTGTGTATTTTTGGTGTTATAATGGAATAAGATATGAGATCTTTACCTCAACATTATTTCAACTTCTTAAAAATAGTGCACTTTTGACCACCTCCAAAAAAATAATGCATTTATGCATGTTTGTATGCTTGGATATGATTGAGAATTTTGCTTAATTAACTTTGACCGATTTTGATTATATTTGAACCAATCAAAAATTTGAAATAATAACTCTTAGCCAATAAACATTTCCAGCCATTAATAAATGAAAAACTAACATGATGAATAATCCTAGTTTCAATATAATACATGTCTATGCATCAACTACTCAAGCCTGCACTTTCTCTCTGAAAATGTAATGGATATCATTATTTTTTTCATTATCCAAAAAAGCATAATTGTATATGACTAAAAAATCCGTTTCATCAGCTATGTCCATTGTCGTCTGTAGATATATATATAGACTGTATAGTTTTACATACCCTTGCCCAATACACACATGATAGATACGTTGACTTGGTATTTCATACGACGGTGGGCGTTGGTTCAGACCTGGAGCGCCCGGAGTATACATAATAATAACATACCACCTATCTCCCACTCTCTTATCACTCTCCACTCAATTCCAATACCGCACTATACAGTTATACAGTGAGTCCCCAGGAGTATTATGTCTAAAATTATTTAAAATCCAGCCATATGTTTTTCTAAAATAATCTGGTGTGTCCACTCACACGACATTCCTACCGCTCGCAGGCAAATTCCAGTGAATGAAAAATTTTACACTATTACAATACTTTCCTTTTATAGCAACGATAATAGCGGTAGTAAAGTAAAAATCCTTTGGTCAAATCGTACTACTACTCATTTTTTTGAGCATGTCAAGACAAACAACAATGGTCTTATAAAACTTGTTCTCTGTCCTACGCTACTAAGGTAGCTGTATAAGGAAAGTATTGTAATCGTGTGAAATTTTCAGTATCGAGATTTTTACAAATGTCGTTTCAGAGTTTTCTGTCTAATAAACATATTTTCAGCCATTGGTCTGTCTGTCTGTCCGTCTGTCTGTGACAGCATTATCTCGGAAACGGATCGGTGTATTTTGTCGCTTTCTTTTTTATTTTGTTTGGTACCAATATCACTCGCCGGTGGCACTGAATGAGTATCCTGTATATACTGGGTGTTGAGCTATAGCTTAAAAAAGTGTTTTGCACAAGACTGTAGCGCGAAAACGGCTCTAAGGATTTTGATTAAACTTGCCTGAAGTATTCTTCTGAGAGCCCTTTACCACCCACATATACCGCCATCTCTGAGAAAAAGCACAAAAAAGTTATGCTTGAATAAAATTTCATATTTTCCTCATGTTTCTTCAGATTCTGGCTAAACGTTTCGTCTTGCGAAAAAATGTTACATGACCATTGTTGTTGGTCTTGACATGTTGAAAAAAATGAGTGGTCGCACGATTCGACCATAGGATTTCTACTTTACTACCGCTATTATCGTCGCTATGTAAGGAGAGTTGTAATAGTGTAAAATTTTTCATTCACTGGAATTTGCCTGCGAGCGGTAGGAAAGTCGTGTGAGTGGACACACCCGATTATTTATGGTAGAGATTCGATTATGTGGACTTGAGTTAAATGGATTCGCAATTATCCGGATTGCCAACCTCCATGCGTTTCGTTGTTGCTTCAAGTACTGTACATCAGCATCAATCCGCGAGTTATATTGCGTAAAGCCAAAATTACTTATAATTGTAACAATACTTTCGATACAAGGTACTGTATGATTCTCGTAAAAAAATATATGTCAGTGATGCTCACTTGAGTAAAAAGTTTTATGTAAAAATAAATGTTGATTAAGCGTTTAATACGTTGATCTCTTCGAAAACAGGCGATTACGTCTCTGAGCTCAAAGAAATTGGCATACAACACCTCCATCCTTAAGAAAAATCTTTGGGGCTGTTCAAAATTCAGAGAATGATAAAAAATATTAAATATTAGACATTGATGGTTTGAGATATGACTTATTTTCGTTAGCACTCTTCTTAAATCTAGTGAACAATTGTATTCTGAAATGATACAATATCGCATTTTCCGCTCCCTGCTTGGCTAGTTGGTCAGCCTTAGTGCCATCAATTCACTGGTGCCCTGGTATCCAGGCTAGGGTCAGTCTATTGTGAAGCTGTTCAGGGCCTTGTGGCATTCCCATATAAATCTTGATATTGTTTGAGTTCAGCGCTTTTAGAGCTGCTTGGATGTTTGAGTAAATGACGATTTTTTGGCTATTCACCTTCCGTCTTAACAGTTCTTCCGCATACCATTGTAACGCCGTGACCTCTGCCTGAAAGACCGTTGCGTAAATCCCTAGGCTCAGAGAGATCATACACCTCCCGTATACCCCGTACACGCCGGCCGCTATTCCTGAGTTGGCTTTAGAGCCATCTTCGTACCATCTGAGACTTGCCTCTGCTATCCAGTCTTTCCTATCTGGTACGACTAGTGATGCGCAAACCAAGACCAAGACCGATATGGTCTTGGTCTTGCACTCTTGGTATTGGGGTTGATCTTGCATGAAATCCTTAGTCTTGGTCTTGGGTCTTGGTCTTGCATATACGGTCTTGGTATTGGTCTTGCTGCAAGACTTGCAAGACTTCGCAAGACTCTTGCAAAAATTTTCATCTTCTTATAAGTGTGAAAATTTTCCAAACCGTAATTAATTAATTCAAATGAAGAAGAACCCTGCAATATGTATGGGAAGTATGTAATTCATAATCTATAAGATTGCCTGTACCTAATTATATTATCATTCGAAATGGATAAATATCGACCGTATAAAAAAATTGTCATTGTCCAGAACAAACAGGCCTGGTATTGTAATGGTACCAAACCAATTTAGAATAAGTAATGAGAATAAAACTAGGTGCGTAGAATTAAGTTAGGGCAAGTGATATGCGTAATTAATTAATAAAGTTTATAAATTAATAATCACCATTCACATATGAGAATCGTATCTTACTAGCGCGACTTAGTCTGCTTGTGTTTTCTTGGTATCATCCGTCGCAACTGAGCACTCATTTTACTACATGCATACATACTTCTATTACATAACTCATTCTCTCGCTCATCCTACAATGGTTTTGAACCATTCTCTTTGATAAAATAGAAATAATCTCTCAGAGTGGATATTGTGTGAAAGCGAATAAAAGTATTTCTGGTTTATAAAATTAACTTCAACTTTTGTATAAAGCTTTTTCCAAAAAAAAAGAAAATTAAAAACAGGTAGAGATGTGTTAATACGCGCATTTATAAAACTAGGTATCTATTTCAAAAATCAGTCTTGTGAATATGTCAGCTAAGTTAGTTAATAAGCATGATCGAAAAAATAGTTTCAGAATAAGGGCAACCTAAAATTTCAAAAATCTCCAAATGTGGCTACTGGATAAATGTCATCAAAAAGATATCAGATTTATAGATGATTTGTAACGTTTGCTAAAAACATTCTGCGCGATAGATAAAATAATAAAAATAAAAACCGTGTAGTTTACCTTCCCTTGGCTACGAACTCTCGGAATTCTTTGAAAACAGCTCGTTAAGGGAAATCATAGAAGGGTTGAAATTACTGTATTGGGTATTTCAGAATTTTTTGAAATCTGGAAATCCTAGAAGACTAAAATGAACTTTTAATTCAATATTTTTAGTATTTGTAAAATAAAGAACGATAATAACGGAGTTCAAATATTAAATCAATTCGGTTATTTACTAGCGTTTCTTATCTAATCATCGAGCAAAAAAATATGTTTCCTACCAATTTGTTGTTTGGTTACGGAACTGCAAGAGTCTTGCAAGTCTTGCAGCAAGACCAAGACCAAGACCAGGTTAGTCTTGGTATTGGTCTTGCATCCCAGTATTGGTCTTGGTCTTGGGTCTTGGTCTTGCATAGACAGTCTTGGTCTCGGTCTTGGTCTTGCAATTATGCAAGACCAAGACCAAGACTGCAAGACCAAGACCAGTCTCGCAGCATCACTAGGTACGACTAGTTTATATTCCTTTTTGAAGTTATATTATGGGGCCATTTTATCCGTTGGCATTTCCAATATATTGGATCGGCCTTTATTTCTTTATATGAACTCTTCGTAGACCTTACCGTGTTTTCGATTTATCGGTGTAGATCCTTGCTGTAATCTGTGACTTACAGATCTGGCGTTCTCTTGGACTATAATATGTAGTGGATAGTGGAGGTAGGTTTACTATTACCTCCATGGCGGCAGTTCCCGTCATTCCCATGACCCCTATAATACTTTGGCATACCTGCCTCTGAATACCACTGAGCTGCCTCTGGGCTCCTTTTTGTGTCCTAGGCCACCACACTATTGACCCATAGATTATCATTGACCTCACGACCTGTGTGTATAACCATTTGGTAATCCGGGGGCTTAGCCCTCAGTTCTTACCATACATCTGTCTGCACCTTCCTAGGGCAATTCTGTATTTGTGTATGGTTTTACCAATGTGTGAGTTCCATGTTAGCTTCTGGTCAAAGGTTACCACTAGGTATTTAACTTCCTCAGCAAATGGAATCTCCACCCCGTTTATCTGAGGCTTTTTTAGTCCTTGCAGGTTCTTTTTTCTTGTGAACGCAATCAGTGTGATTTTGTGAGGATTCACTGAAAGTTCTTCTTACCTACACCAGTCGCTTACTATCTATATTTAATGCCTTTTGGGTACGTTCTGAGAGTGTATTTGGAATTCCCCCTCTGTTGACTATGGCTAGATCATCTGACTAGAAGAGGGTCTACTAGAACTGCCCACATATGGGGTGATAGTGCGCCTCCTTGAGGGCATCCTCTGAGCACCTCTGCCGTAATGGTTTCCTCTCCCAGGGTGGATGTAATTACCCTGCCCTTGAGATTTGCTTTGATCAATCCGAAGATGACGGGCTCTTCTACAAGCTCGAGCTTGTCAATTGCCACCGATCGTCCTTGATAAATTTTGGGTCTAGGGAAGTGTGCTTTTGTAAGCATCTCTTAACTATCCTCGGCCGTTTCTGCTTAGTTCTCGTCAGTTTCTTCAGGAAACCAACCTTGTCCTTGGAACTATCCTTGGCTAGGACCTTGTGGATTCAGGCATTTGCTGAAGTCTCGTGGATCTCTTCGCAGAACCGTCTCCACGAGTCTGTTTTAGCCTTCCGAAGCTCCTTATTATAATGAGTTAATTTACTCCTATATACTCGTAGATTCCAGCTCCCTTTGTGTTCCCTTGCTCGTGCTGGGCAGTTTTCCCGATGGGCATTTGTTATTGCCTCATTAATCTGGTCCACTGCCACTTCTAGGCTCTCTTTACCCGTTATAGAGACCGTCCCGTCCTTGAGCGATTTTTTGAGGGATATGAGGTATCCTTCCCAGTTTGTTTCTCTTGGGTTTCTGATCTTTTTAACTACTAGGGCCGGTGTCTTAGTGTCAAATTTTATATGCCTGTGCTCGGAAAAGGATGGTTCCTGCAATACCCGCCAATTCTACTGGTACTCAAGGTCAGATCTAAAGCCTCTTTCCTACTAGCGGTGACGAAGGTAGGCTCTCTATTTGTATTCGTAATAAATAACCCTTCACCAAATATAAATTCATAAGGCGACTTATTTCTTTTGTTGATATCCTTCCATGTACCCAAGGCTCCTACAGGTGGGCCACGTCAAAGCCTTCTATGTCCCAGCTCCTACACAATACGGCACTAGCTGCCATGCCTGATCCGTTGGCTTAGGATGAAGATGGTTGGATCTCCTGAGGCTCTTTTGCACTGATAGATTTATTTTTGTTGAACAGAATAAAGACCGCAAAATATATTATTAACCCTAGAGAGATACCCATATGACAAGGTACCTAAAAGATAACTATGCGAGGGAAGTATGTTTTTCTCTAAAGTTAATAATACAAGAATTGTTCCAGATAGGTATACAAGGTAGTCCAAAAATAAGATACGACCACCCACTTCATTTTTTCAAATGAAAACAACTAATTTTTATATATTTTTATATTTTTATTTTGTATCAAATTCTAAATATATTTTACGTAGTGTATCTAAACTCAACAGTTATCAAAACAATTTGATTGCATAAATCAATAAGTTAAACCAGTTTATTGAGAAAAAACTCTAAGACTACATTATTTGAGTGAAATTATCATAACATTTCTATGGTGACAACTGATCATTCAGAAATACCAAAATTGAAAAAAATCCCGATGGCCTGTAGTCAGCGGAAAGGTAAATTTTTCAAAATTCATTGAATTGAAATTTGAACAACCTTTTCATTGCTATACCTACATGTTATTACATAAAATTGTCGTATGTGTCATAGCCTTGCGGTTAGAGGTTCTTGTTTTGGCTGTTGAATATATAGCAGATAGGGTTCGAGTTCCACTTCAAGGCAGAATTCGCCTATTTCTTTTCAATAAATATACTATATATTTTTTTAATCAGGGTCTATATTAAGATCTCCAGAAAATGCACAATTACATCAAATTTATTTATATTGAGTGTTCATGTTTTATCAATATTTGTTATTTTTCTTTATTAATTTTTATTTTTTTACCTGTGTATTTTATGAAAAATTGCTTTGAACAAAAGTTGTAGGTACTGATTATATCTATAACCTAAAATTATTTTTGATGATATTTACACTACGGCTCTTTTTTGATAATTTTTTTAAATGTTTGAATAGTCGCCATTTTGAAACTACTTACCCGATATTGTCCAATAACGAACTCGACCGAGATATTTGAGAGATTGATTTTTGTAGCAAATTTGAACTTGATACCTTAAAAACTGCGACTCGTGTTAACAATTTCGTAATATCCCATATATATATATATATATATATATATATATATATATATAAACTTTTGTGTTGTGCAATTGTAGAAAATTGTCTTTGCACCAACTTCTCATGTACCAACACTATCACAAATAGAATTAATATTATTTTGTATTTTTTAGTGCACCGATAAATAAATTCGGTCCAATTTTTTATAAAAAAATATTCATTTTACATTTTTGAGTGTAACATAAGTCATGAAAATCGCTTAAAGTTCACTAGTACCATAGAATATAGTACTTATCCTATTACCTATTCCAATTTTAACATTGCTGTAACTCGAAAGCCGTAACTCTTTAAAAAAATGTCTGCCGTCTCAGATTTTCAAGAGAAATTGCCCTCTCCTCACAAGGAGATTTCGGATTACAGTTTGTATGAGTATGGGACCATTTCTTAAGTCTTCTCTTTCCAATGAATAAAAAATCATCAGAATCGATGTATGTTTACTATATAAAGCGCACACAAACAAAAAAAACACTCAAATTGTATACCGCCTCCGTTTGGGTTCGTTAATTATTTTGGCAATAAAAACGGCATTAAAAATTGAAATCGATGGGTCAGAGCATTCTTATAAAAAACACAGCGGAATTTAGACATTACTTCTGGTACTCACGGTATGTCTGAATACAATACCGATAAATTCATCGCATCTAATTAAAATGTAGAGGACTTCACTGGCTTACTATTCCCGTGGTGACCAGCTCAGACTGATTTATAACGTAGTTGTAGGAAGTATATAACTGGCATGAAAGGTTTGAGTATCAGTATTTGTTTAGGTTTTATATCAAAATCAAAAAAGATAACAATAGTTCTTATGTTGCGCTAAGGGAATTTTTAGTTTTGGCTATATTTTATTCTCACTTTCGTCAGCTCCTCCGTTAATGTGGATATTCTCATGACTTCTATATTTCTTATACAAGTAAGATAAGAAATCTGATGCATAATATGCTTTATCTATAAATTTATACTACAGACCATAGCTTTTACAAACTATTACTTATAAGGGGCTATTCGGTAAGCAATACGTCAAAGTTAAAGGCCCCTTAAAAATTAAATAAATTAAATTGAAAATTACTAACCTTAAATCTAAATAGCTAAGCCGAAACCAGGCGTTAAATTTAAAGTCAGTCGTTAAATTTATAATATTGCGAAACATTTCTATGGCTTACGAATAGGTTTGTCATAGAATTTTCTATGAGCTCATAGAGATAGTTTTCTGCGTTTCAGATCATAAATAATGGTGTTAGATGAATATAACTTGATTTTTATGTATCAAACTTTGGTTAGCATTATGAAAGCTATCCATTTCGATAAGACCCTTGTTTGGATCTCTGTTATTAGCATGCAGATAGGTAGATATTGCTGAAGTGTCCAACCAAATTGCTTGAATATTCTCAAAGCGAGCGACCTCAATGTATAGGGTAGGTATAAATTAGAAATAAAGAGAATAAAGTAGATAGATAAGTAATAAACAAATACAACAGAATTTTTATTTTCTTCTGTATACTAAAGTTTATTATGACAAACATAACAAACTAATAAATATACTGATTCTTTTTTATATGTAATCGCTTCTGATTATTTATCTTATTAACCAGCAACAATCAAATCGAAAAAAACTTGTTCAGATTTCAAACTTAGAATTTAACTACGTTCAAGTCTTATTATAATATCTACAAAATATACCTCATTTAATAAAAAAACAACAGACTTATACATTTTTTGAAGAACTAATACAGACTTCTATGTATCAAATTCCACTGCCTATATTTTCTAATGATTATTACATATATGATAGAAAAAGAAAATCAAAAATCGATCTGTTTAGGGAATTTCTAATATTATCGTCTATTTAGCTAATAATGAATTTATGCGTTACTTTATGGACGCACTTTATATTAGAATATCAAAAAGTTACTCAGTGATTTAATAACGTAAAAGTTATTTCCAATACAGCAATAAAAATTCCGTAGTGAATTTGTCCAAAAAAAAGGAATACATTTTATATCGAGCAGAATATAGCTCATCTAGTAGCAAGTCCACTCTATTGAAAAATTTGATTCGCAAATGGAGATGGCACAAGCTGTTTCCGACACTCAGAGCCACCTCAACATGGAGTATTGGAGGTGAAAGGGAAAATGTCAGAAGGTCGAAGAGACGAGGTGACAAATTGAATTGGAAAAAAAGGAAGCGACTCGTCCACTCTACTCACACTTGATTATGCAGATAGGATCAAAGGACTGGTGAAAATGTTCTTATTAGATTTTGAGTTTCCTTTATCCAGAAAAAGTTTTAAAATCACTATATATTCTGTTGAATTGAATTTATGCTATTATGAGAAAATCTGACTGCAATCTACCAATTTCTAACTTTTATTCCAATGGATTATTTCTGTTAGCGCCATGAAAATTTCAGCGTTTTGTTCTTTTAAAGTATGTATATCTTCATTAATTTCCGAGAAAAGTTTACTGACCACTTGAAATTGTTGGTTATTATGTTAATTTGATTATTACGCCATCAAAACAAGGAAAATTGTAAACTATAATATATGCACATCAACTGGCCCTTATTTAGTGCTAGAGGCGCAAAAAATGATCAATACCTCCTGGCATTTGAGTTCTACTGGACAGCAGCTGCTTCCGTAACCACCCTTCGGGCTACTTCCGGTTTATCCGCTCAAATTTGCTTAACTTGAAACTTTTGATATGGTTTTGATGTTAATTGGAAAGGGTCAGGCTTCGAGTGAGTACTAAATTGAGTGATGTGAATTTCGTTATCCTAATGAATTTTCCTAGTTTCTGCCATGAAGCTCATTATGTGTTACTATGAAATATCCCAAAACGCGTCATAAGAGGCTTTAATCTAAGAAATTCATCCGTATGTTCGAAAATTCTTGCACATCCAGACACATGACTTTCCTATTGTATGACCATTTATTTTTTCAGTGTGCCAAGATAAACAAACTATATGAATAAAGATGAAGAAAATATGAAATGGAATTTGAGCATAACGTTTTTCTTGCTTTTTCTCAGAGGCGCTGTTTAGCATACATTAGAATGTATTATATTTATACTATATATCTCAGAAACTCAGAAAGTTTTATATAATGAAGGAAAATAACAAATACCTACCTTTTGCGCAACTTTCAAAATGTCTTAGTACTATTATATTGAAAAAAAAACTTAGTATTTGCGGATGTGTTAAAATATGTTACATGCCATTAACTATAAAGAAATTATGTCCATTCTGTCTTATCTCGAGCCTTCATCCTTGCTTCCTGTCAACTAAACCCATACTCGTGTAAAGTCATCGTCACAAGGGGTCCCATGATTGTCTTGGTATGCTTCTTGAACATTTTTCTGAAGATTTGGCTGCCATACGGTTTTTGCTTGCTGTCTGATTTGCATTCTTGTTAAATGGCCAAACCATTTTAATTGGTTCCGTTCGATAGTTGTTATTTTGGTTTTATTCTTTGTGGTAATTCCTAGAGCAGCTCACAAATGTTTCGTCTCAATGGTCTGTAATTTTCTCTTTGTATCATTCGTCAGCACCCAACTGTCACTTCCATATTATGTCAAAACAGCTCTGAAAATAGTCATTGTTGTCTTCGACACTGCTTTCTTTCCGATAAAAGTTTTATTCAGTGTGTGAAACATTTTGAGGCCACTTTCAATCCTTAATTTCTGCATTCTTTTTTCCATCTTTATGAAGTTTCACTCCAAGTAATCAAATTTATGTACTTGTACCTTTTCCTGCTTTAGTGAATATTTATGTATTTGTATTCTTGACCTATTACCATTACTTTTCTTTTCTCTATATTTATTCTTAGATTTCTACTCTCCAGAGCGTTTTTCCATATGTTAACATTATTATTTTGTGGATCAGCTTTATATCTGGCACACACAACTAAATTATAAGCAGACAACATTGCCAAATATGTATCTGCTCCATATTCTAAGCCCTCTGTTTTAAAGCTTCTTTGGTAGTGAATTCCTCAGATTATAGGTTGCCTGTACTTACATAATTTCTTATATTTTTGTATAAAGTTTGTGTCGATTCAATTAGGCACAGATTGCTTCCTCTGTTTCTTATACTGGACCGTATTATTTGCCTGAAGACATTATCGAACGCTTTCGCTGTATCTAGAAAAGCAACATAAATAAAATATAAATAAAATAATAAAAAATGACATATTTGTAATTGATGGCTATAAAATCTTTCCTGTTTTTGGCTAATTTATTCTAAATTCACGATTTTTGCCCTGAAGAAGAGAATAAACATTCTCGAATTTCATTGAATATATTACTGCATCTCCAAGAACATATTTTTTTATTATAAAACCAGTCAAGAATACAAAATCAATATATATACCGGTATATATATATATATATATATATATATATATATATATATATATATATATAATATTGGTTAATTGGGATTTCGGCATAAAGCAAAAAGTAAACTCTTTTGACTTAGGTCCTAGCTTTCGAAAATATATTTTTTCATCATCTGGGCTACAATGAATATAAAGCTGTTAATTTATATAGCTCCATAATTCACACTAATTCCTAAGAATAAACAACTTACATCAGTCTTTCAGGTTTTTTGCTATTATAATAATTGGTGATATGAAGTGGCATACATAGTTATGTAAGCTTATTAGCATCACAGAAAACAAATCAATCTTTTAAGAATACAATAATTATACTAAAAAGACATATTTAAAATTAATTAAAGTATTATAGATAAAATGTTTGTTTAAACAAAAATAGAAGTTTTGGTTGGGGCCATTATACTTGAAATAAAACAAAAACCAACCTGACATATGTCTAAGGTAGAAATAAAAGAGAAAAAAATTAAAATATAACTCGGTCAACAAAAGTTTAGAATAAATACAACTACATTAGCACCAGAGCTAGGGTGTTAAGTTTCAGGCAAACAATTTAATGGAAAGTTTGATCGTTATATATTTGCAAATTAAAATCATAAATTAACAGAGCTATTCGCGGAGGACATATAATTATTATTGACTTCGCAAGAGAGAATGTATGAATATATGTTACTCAAGCCCTTGGGTTATTGTATCTATTAGAATTGTTAATATTTGGATTTTCACTATTATTTTGGGGGTTCATATTATTAATGTTGTTATTTATGCTTTCAATCTGAGGGATTGTTATTCTTGGTGAAGTTCTATATAGAATATTCTTTATAAGCATGCTTGGGTAACCATTGTCTCTGAAAATATTATACAAAATGTGAAGGTTCTTAACCTTGAACGAATCATCAGAGATCTTTGTAACCCTATTTTTCATCTGTTTTACAAGATTAATTTTTATATGGATGCTATGATATGAGTTATAATTTAGGAATCTGCCTGAGCTTGAAGGTTTCATGTACCAATCAATTATCATTTTATTGTCACTGGTACGAACAAACCGTGTGTCTAAAAATGGAAATGAAAAGTTGGTATTAGTGATGCTGCGAGACTGGTCTTGGTCTTGCAGTCTTGGTCTTGGTCTTGCAATTTTGCAAGACCAAGACCGAGACCAAGACCGTCTATGCAAGACCAAGACCCAAGACCAAGACCAATACTGGGATGCAAGACCAATACCAAGACTAACCTGGTCTTGGTCTTGGTCTTGCTGCAAGACTTGCGAGACTTGCAAGACTCTTGCAGTTCCGTAACCAAACACCAAATTGGTAGGAAACATATTATTTTACTCAATGATTAGATAAGAAATGCTAATAAATAACCTAATTAATTTAATCTTTGAACTCTCTTATGATCGATCTTTATTTTAGATTCTAAAAATATTGAATTAAAAGTTTTTGGGTGAAAAGCGAGTTCATTTTACCCTTCTAGGATTTCCGGATTTCAAAAAAATCTTAAATACCCTATACCTATACCGTAATTTCAACCCTTCTAGGATTTCCCTTACCGAGCTGTTTTCAAAGAATCCCGACAGTTCATAGCCAGGGGAAAGTAAACTACATGGTTTTTTATTTTTATTATTTTTTCTATCGCGCAGAATGTTTTAAGCAAACGTTAAGAATAATCTATAAATCTGAATTTTGTTGATGACATTTATCCAGTTGCCACTTTTGGAGATATTTGAAATTTTATATTGCCCTTATTTTGGATCTATTTTTTCGATCATGCTGATTAACTAACTCAACTGAGATATTCACACGACTGACTTTTTAAATAGATAAATAGTTTTATAAATGCGCGTATTAAATCTCTAAATATTTTTAATTTTCATTTTTTGGAAAAAGCTTTCTGCAAAAATTGAAGTTAGTTTTATCAGAAATACTTTTGATCGCTTTCAGAGATTCTTTCTATTTTATTAAAGAAAATGGTACAAAACCATTGTAGAATGAGCTAGAAAATGAATTATGAAATAGAAGTATGAAGTAGAAGTATGTAGTAAAATGAGTGCTCAGTTGGGACGGATGATACCAAGAAAACACAAGCAGACTAAGTCGCGCTAGTAAGATACGATTCTCATATGTGAATGGTGATTATTAATTTATAAACTTTTACGCATCTCACTTGCCCTAACTTAATTCTAGGCACCTAGTTTTATTCTCATTACTTATTCTACATTACAAGGCGTGTTTGTTCTGGACAATGACATTTTTTTTATACGGTCGATATTTATCCATTTCGAATGATAATATAATTATAGGCAATCTTATAAGATTATGAATTACATACTTCCCATACTTATGCAGGGTTCTTCTTCATTTGGATGAAGCAATTACGGTTTAAAATCGCAACAGCTTTTCACACTTATAAAAAGATCAAAATTTTTGCAAGAGTCTTGCAAAGTCTTGCAAGTCTTGCAGCAAGACCAAGACCAATACCAAGACCGTATATGCAAGACCAAGACCCAAGACCAAGACTAAGGATTTGATGCAAGACCAAGACCAATACCAAGGGTGCAAGACCAAGACCAATACCAAGACCATATCGGTCTTGGTCTTGGTCTTGCTTTGCGCATCACTAGTTGGTATCTTCTTTCTCTATGGTAAATTGTACATAGGGATCGTAGCTATTAAAAACCTCTACTATTTCATTCAACCCTTCGACCCGTAAAGCGACTATAATATCGTCAACGTATTTCTTTATAAAAAACAAATTGGTAATACTTCAAGCACCAAATCTAACAAATCATCCATATTCTTTGCCCAAGATACACAAACCTACTTTGTCTGTCAGATCAATTGTTTCATGTATTGGAGCTCCAACACAGCCTCTAGCAGCTTTTGTTACAGATATTCTAACCAAAGCCCATGTTCCTAATGAATATTCTATAAAAGACTCTTTTGCCGTTTCGGAACAATTCAACTCCCTCCAAATTACGTAATTGCTAGCTTAGATGTAGAATCAATTTTTAGCAATGTCTATCTTGATGCCTGTTTAAGATCAGTAACTAAACATTGGGATCATATAAGCAATTTTTGCAATATTAATCTGGATTCTTTTTTGAATATTATCTCTTTTCTTTTCAAGAATAATTATTTTCTTTTTAACGAGAAGGTATACAAACAAACATTTGGTACCCCCATGGGTGCCAATGTTTCACCTATACTGGCTGAGTATGTTATGGATGATTTGTTAGATTTGGTGCTTGAACTATTACCATTTAATTTGTTTTTTATAAAAAAATATGTAGTTGCTTTACCGGTCGAAGGGTTGAGTGAAATAGTAAAGATTTTTAATAGCTACGATCCCTACATACAATTTACCATAGAGAAAGAAGATAACAATTTTTCAGTTCCAATTTTAGACATACGGTTTGTTCGTACCAGTGGCATTAAAATATACATGAAACCTTCAAGCTCAGGCAGATTCCTAAATTATAACTCATATCATAGCATGCATATAAAGATTAATCTTGTAAAACAGATGAAAAATAGGTTTATAAAGATCCCTGATGATTCGTTCAGGGTTAAGAACCTTCACATTTTGTATAATATTTTCAATGGTTACCCAAGCATACTTATAAAGAATATTCTATATAGAACTTCACCAAGAATAGCAATCCCTCAGATTGAAAGCATAAATAACAACATTAATAATATGAACCCCCAAAATAATAGTGAAAATCCAAATATTAACAATTCTAATAGAAACAATAACCCAAATAATTTTGAAGATAATGTAAGTGAGATTAGCCGGATCAAGTTTGCGAAGTTACCTTACATTAAAGAAGTTACTCCGAAACTTACTAGGATATTTAGAGACTTAAACCTTAAAATAGCATCAAAAACCATTTTAACATCATACTCCATTTTTTCGAAATTAAAAGATAAGGTTCCTCTCTCCTTATTGACTAACGTCGTCTACAATATCCCTTGTGGGAGTTGCAATTCCGAGTATATAGGTTATACTTCTAGATCTTTAAAAAATAGGATTATTTCACATAAAAGTAAAGTAAAAGAATATAATCACATTCCAGACTACAATTCTGCGAGAGTTCTTAATGTTGAACGAAATGGGGTGAAGCGTGTTTTTCTTGAAATGTGTCAGATATACCAAAATGCCGAAAGTATGAACAAGAGGACAGATATTAAGGGCTTGAGTAACATATATTCATACATTCTCTCTGGTGAAGTCAATAATAATTATATGTCCTCCGCGAATAGCTCTGTTAATTTATGATTTTAATTTACAAATATATAACGATCAAACTTTCCATTAAATTGTTTGCCTGAAACTTAACACCCTAGCTCTGGTGCTAGTGTAGTTGAATTTATTCTAAACTTTTGTTGACCGAGTTATATTTTAATTTTCTTCTCTTTTATTTCTACCTTAGAAATATGTCAGGTTGGTTTTTGTTTTATGTCAAGTATAATAGCCCCAACCAAAACTTCTATTTTTGTATAAACAAACATTTTATCTATAATATTTGAATTAATTTTAAATATGTGTTCTTAGTATAATTATTGTATTCTTAAAAGATTGTTTTGTTTTCTGTGATGCTAATAAGCTTACATTACTATGTATGCCACTCCATATCACCAATTATAATAGCAAACAACCTCAAAGACTGCTGTAAGTAGTTTATTCTTAGGAATTAGTGTGAATTATGGAGTTAAATAAATTAACAGCTTTATATTCATTGTAGCCCTGATGATGAAAAAATATATTTTCTAAAGCTAGGACCTAAATCAAAAGAGTTTTCTTTTTGCTTTATGGCGAAATCCCAATTAACCAAATATTATTTATCTAACAATAATTGGCAATTTACTTCATTCCTATTAATATATATATATATATATATATATATATATATATATATATATATATATATATATATATATATATATATATATATATATATATATATATATATATATATACACCTCTGCCTTTGCGAAATGCGCTTTGTGATTCCTCTAGTTGTGAATAATGGTTTAGTTTCTTTTCCAGCATTATTTCGTATATTTTCCACACTAAAATCAATATTGTTATTCCTCTATAATTTGTACACTATCTATTTTCTCCTTTTTTATGTAGTTTCAGTATTATTATTCCTAATTTCTAGTCGGTTGGTATTAGTTTTCCATGGTAGAGTTTATTTAATAGAAGAGCTCACATATCCATTCCTTTGGCTCCAATTTTTTTTATCATTTCTGTTGTAAACCCCTCGTTTCCCGTGGCTTTGCCTTTATTCACTAGGTTTATGGATCGATGAAATTCTTTATTTGTGCTTCTAATTCTTGTATATAGTCTACAGTGTCTTCAAAATCTTCATTGTGTTCTGGTATAGTTATATCAGGAATGAAGACCTCTTTAAAATATTCTCTCCATCTTTCCTTTATATCTATTAATATTAGTGCTTCCGTTTTAAGATTTTTCTGTGTTTGTAATTTCTGAGTGATTTGATAAGTTTATAAAATAATTTTCGGGCTTAGTTAGTTTTTCGATATTTGTCATAATTTTCAGCGGTTTTGCTTTCTGTATATATCTTCCATTTCTGGTTCTTTATTCTTACTTCGTACTTGATATCAGGATTTCACCATATCCATAAGAGCTTTCCATACTTCGTCGATATAGGTACATTGTTTATGTTGTTGAGATTAGTAGTGATTTCCATTTGATTTTCTCTTTGAATAATTTTGCGACTTGTGTTTCCTGCAGCTTGGAATTACTTATTTTGAGACTAGCAGGAAGTGGCCAAAAACTCCTCTTTTCAAAAAAAGTAATGTTCAAAATAAAAAAAAAATAATTTGAAAAGTTGAAAATTTAGAATGATTTATAGGAACTCTCATTATGATCCAAAGAATCTCGTGTGAAATTAAGATTATGTTTAGTGATTTTACTTCTCTTACTACAAAAACTAAAGGACATTTCCAAAATATTTTAAAAATTACCTACTGTAGAAATCGAGCTTTATGGATGTACCTATTTTATAGTGAATAAATATTATCTATTTATTTTATTATTTACATATATTTATTTATTATTTAATTAAATTCCTTTTTCCATTGACATGGAAATAAGAAATATGGAATAAAGATATTAAATATTTCATAATTTTGATATATGAAATTTGTATTTTTGCTTGAATCAGAAGTATGCGTTAGCATTATGTAAAGACCTGTGTGTGTCCGGCAACGTATACAAAATATATATTCCGAATTTCCTGAAATTCCCTTCGAGTAGGTATACCCGTATAAAATATTCTTGACCATCTAGAGAGGCTTTTGTTGTGGCTAAAACTTGGCAACATAACGGTGTCAGTCACGTTCATAAACAATGAGGCTCTGTCCGCGAATGCGGTTTACAAATTTACAGCTTCCAATATGTACCTCTGAAAAACCCTCAGCCATAAATATCACACACGATAATTAACATTCCGTTTTGTGACAAGACGTTTGAAAAACGAGTGCGATTCTACATATGTGTGTGTGAACTAACCCCTTTAGTGTGTCCCGGGAATGTATTTTAAATAAAATTCCCCCCTTAACTCAATTTAAAGTATATACAATAAAATGTGTCACGTGTTTCAATAAATTGTTGCAACATCCATCCAAATAAGAATTTATACAGAATTTTTAACAAATACAAAGTTTAATATAACTATTAAGAATAAAACTAAGGAAACTTTTAGGCGATAAATAGACATGCTTAGGATGGACACGCGAAATAAAGTTTTTATTAACTTCCAAGAAGGAAGTTATTTCAATGGGTTTGATTTTTTGAAAAATGTCTGTTTGTCTGTTTTAATGTGTACGTATGTACAGGGTCTTTCAATACGAAAGTTGTAGGGTTTATCCAGAACCATCAGGAAAAATTGTTATTGCATATACAGGGTGAATCACAAACAACTGGTGAACCAAACTTGCCTTTTTTAATGGAACATCCTGCATATTATGTTTCAGGATGATAGCGCTTATAGTCCTCTCTTCGAATATATATGGTTTACACATATTTGTTTCAGTAGTTTTTGATATATTCAGTATTAAAGCCGTTAATAAGAATTTTTTTCTGTTCTAAAATAATAGTATGTCGCATTATCCAGATCTCTATAAAAACACGCAAACAAACAAATAAACTGTTGACAAAAAGGGTTATAATCTGGTAACATAATATAAGTAACCCTAAAATTATAAATGCTCTATATAAGCACCGTTATTGTTAATGCATTTTCTAATCCAATTTATTAATAGAGTTAACAATAAAATGGGAGTTCTCTTGATTTAAAGTATTTATGGCGTTTGTTATTTTATTTATTAAGTATTTCAGTGTCCTACTCCTTTCTTTATGTATACTTCAGCTTTCAAGTAGCCCCATAAGAAAGAATCGAGAGGCGTTTAATAGGGACTACTGTCTGGCCATTCAATACCTCCATTAGTTCAAATCCATATTTCACACTTTTCTTCTTCAGTGTAAACCATTTTATGGGCATCACCAATGAGAATTATTATTATTTGACAGTTTATTCGTTGCTTCCATAGCTACACATGGCTAATGCGATATATTATTTTATGAATGCCTTAATACTAGGTAAATATATCAAAAACTAATACAACAAATATGGGTAAACTATACATATTCGAAGAGAGGATTTTAAGCGCTATCATTCTGGGACATCATATGAAGTGTATTCTATTTAAAAAAGGCAAGTTTGTTTCACCAGGTCTTTGTGATTCTCCCTGTATAAGCAATAACAATTTTTCCTGATAGTTCAGGATAAACCCTACAACTTTTGTTTTGAAAGTTTTTTAACATCTCGTATAATAAAACCAGCAGAAGCTGTTTAATTATGAGGAAAGACCCTGTACATATAGTGCTTTCATTTCAAAACGATCCACCCTAAATGACTGAGCGGAGAATTAAAAACCAAAAAAACTAAAATTTGTCAATTTAGATATACTGAGGGAAGTGTATTTTCATATTGGATAATATTTTTTCAATCACCTCCTCACCTTCAGGTAACCGAACTTTATTTAATATATCAAATCGCAGTCCTCATTCCTCATAGTGTGATTTATCATTTTAAAGGGCATATAATTTGTTATCCAACGGTAACAAAAACATGCAATAGTTGGACGTAGACGCGAATTAGAAGACAAATTTTGTGTTAATAATTCAAGAGTTTATCGGAACAATAATAAAGCCTGTTTGGAAATTTATCGCCTGTGCATTTATTTCACTGATAATTTTTGTAGTACCTAATGACAACAAAATACGGCAATACTTAATACCAGTTTTTAAGAGGTTTAAGAACCATTGACATTGGCATCGTTAGTTTGAAAGTAAGAATATTAATTTTGAAATAGGGTACACTCTAGCCGAAATTTTCCTTTATGGGGCTGAAAATCGATGCGCGCGTATTACCGCCAATATATTTAATAAGAGACGTGCAGATAAGAACGTGAGGCATAAGTATGTGATCGAATTGGTGCGTAACTTTGAAAAAATTGGGTCTTTATGTAAGAAAAAAATTATATAGGCAGGAGTTATAGACGAAGGCTGCCAGATTGAGGTACTAGGACAGTTCGGAATGGACCCAACTTTGTCTATTCGGAAAGTCGCTGAGCTGATCAATATTTCTGCCGGTTCCGTACACAAAGTTTTAAAGAAGGATTCGCATTTTCCCTACATAATTCAAATTACACACGAACTCAGCGAAGATGATCACGAAAGAACACAATTTTGCGAATTAATGTGCCAGCGAATCGACGAAGACACTCAATTTATTAAAAATATTTGCTTTACTGACGAGTCAACCAATTTAAAAAAAATAACTAGGCAACTGTACCTAAACCTATTAGATAAGGTAGATAAATTAAAGACGAGATTATATATGCAACATTTAAAATGGACATTTTTCAAAAAAATACCGCTTCCAAGTTACAGCAGTGCTAAATTCTGACATGTGTATTTCCGACAAGTTATGAAATCTCTGAATAAGTATAAGCAAATTATTATCTTCTTTGGTGAACGTTGAACGGCTTTGATGATTAATGATACACTCAAAATATGAAATAATTTGTTTTAACCAAAAATTGTACTGACTTTATTAGTTACACTGTGAATTGAAAAATACAAAATAATATTATTCAATTGGTGCTGGTACTTTTAAAATTGGTACCAAAAGTCTTCTATCTAATTACAATTGCACAACTTCAAAATTAGGTACCAATGACAATATTTTTATCCTTTTCAACGAGAGTTAAGTTATCTCAAGATATAACTAAACAATTATATGTTAGTAATACACATTTTTCATTCGTCCAATTGACATGAGAAAATTTGGGCGTCTCGTTGAAACGAAGCTCCTGACAAAAATTTTGCCCGGTAGTAATAATTAAAATATAGGGGCGTTATAGGTACTCTAGACTATATGAAATTCCACATAAAATTAAAATTTCGCTATAACTTGAATTCAAGTCACGTGTTCAATATGTCAAATTTATATGTCGATCAAAGTTCTAGTTTTTTTTAAAGATATTCTCTAAAATCAACTTGGTACATACCACATTTGATAGCTTCAATTTATGCCTAGAGGTGAACTGAATATGAGTTTTTCTTGTGGAATTATCACTCTGTATTAGTTGATAACGTCGTATCCATATTGATATTTAATTGGATTATCAAATTATTTATATTCAACATAAATATATGATTATATACTATTATCTCATCAGATTTAGAATCTAGTATATAATATCTCGAACCAACATTTATTTTAGCATAACATTTTCTGTTTTTCATTGCCTTGGAGCTTTTATTACTTTTACCATGGCAGAACTGCTGCTCTACGTTATATTGTTATGCTGTTATAAAACTTGCAAAACTTTCAGATAATAAAACAAACGAAGTTAATAAGGTGCGGCAAATTGAAAACGAACAAAACCAAACTGTAAAATGAATTCATCTTCTTCTGATTTAAAATGATATCACTAAGTGCACCCCCAGATTATAAGGTCTTGTTTGCTTTCGGGCAAGATTAAAAATGATTTGCATTATGATTCACTTTGTTAAACTTTGACGCTTCTCGGAAAAGTATAAAGGAAAATGAAAACATAAGAGATTTACAGGAGCCGGAATTAAAATTAATTCGCCCCTTGCCAACAGCAAAGAATGAAAGCTGGTATTCGTAGTATATTTTTTCTGAGCATTAAATTATCTAAATTGGAATTCGTCGGAAAGGCTCTATATGATGCCAATGACCGTTCTTATATGAAATTACAGATAATGTCTGCTCATGAACATATTCCAAGTAAAAAATCGAGCTAAGACTCACAAGCATTTTTGACCGACGAAACCCGAACGGAGGAGATATACAAAATTCGACTGTCTGCTTTATTATTTTTTTTTTGATTAGTGCGCGCCTTTTGTATAGTAAACGAGCTCCGATTTTGATGATTTTTGATTCATTTGGAAGAGGAGGCTTGAGAAATGGTCCCATATTCATAAAAACGCAAATCCGAAATCTCCTTCTCTCCGAAAACTACCCCCGAAGGGGTGAAAGTGGTGAATTTTCTCGAAACTCTGAGTTCGCATAATTAAAGATAGGACAATATCCGGAAATGTTTAAATTGAACATTTTTTTAAAAGACCTACGGTTTTCGAGATGGAGACATGTTAAATTCTCAAATGTATGTATTTTTGCTATGTGGAGAGGGCGATTTCTTTCGAAAATTGAAAATCTTTCGATACTACATGAAAGACATAATTATTTGTAGCAACATTTCTAATGAACATTTTTTCCTTAGAGTTATGGTTTTCTAGTTAAATCGGTGTTAAAATGGTAACATATAAAATAATTAAGCGTATTTCCGCAGCGATGCTTTGAGATCTCAATAATAACAACTACAAGCAAAGAATATACGTGGGTAATAGGATAAGTACTATCTTCATTGGTATTAGTGAACGTTCAACGATTTTAGTGACTAATGTTTCACTCAAAAGTGTGAAATAAATATTTTTTACAAAAAATTGGACCGACGTTATTAGTTGATGCAGTGAAAAGTATAAAATAATATTAATTCTATTGGTGATGATACTTGTGAAGTTGGTGCCAAAAGTTATCAATCTAACTGCAAGTGCACAACTTCAAAAGTTAACAGCACCAATAGAATTAATATTATTTTATACTTTTCAGTGCATCAACTAATAACGTCGCTCCATTTTTTTTGGTAAAAAATATTTATCCTAATAAAGGCGACATTCCAAACAAGTTTACATCAATATAAACTTTTTTAAAATAAATATCCTTTAAAAAAAACTGGACCGACGTTATTAGTTGGTTCACTGAAAAATACGAAATATTATTAATTCTATTGGTACTGTTACTTTTGAAGTTGTGCAGTTGCAGTTAGACTGATAGCTTTTGGCACCAACTTCACAAGTACCAGTACCACTAGAATTAATATTATTTCGTATTTTTCAGTGCAGCAACTAATAACGTTGGTCCATTTTATTCAAAAAAATAATTATTTGACACTTTTAAGTGTAACATTAGTCACAACGTTCGCTAATACCACTAATATCCTATTATCCACGTATATTCTTTGCTTGTCCTTTATGCAGAGATCTCAGAACATCGCTGCCTAAATACGTATAAATATTTTAGATTCAACCATTCTACCACCGCTCTATCTCGAAAACCGTAACTCTATTGTCTTTCATGTAGTGCCCACAACTTTTCAATTTTCGAAAGAAATCGCCCTCTCCACATAGCAAAAATACACATATTTTGGGAATTTAACATGCCTCTTACTCGAGAACCGTAACTCTTTTGAAAAAATGTTCAATTTAAACGTCTCCGGATATTGTCCTATCTTTAATTAAACTAACGCAGATTTTCGATTTTCGAGTAAATTTGTCCCCTACACCCACTTCGGGGGCGGTTTTGGAGCGAATGAGATTTTGTATTCGCGTTTTTATGAATATGGGACCATTTCGCAAGCCTCAACTTTCAAATGATTCAAAAATCATCAAAATCAGAGTACGATTACTATATGAAACGCGCGAACGAACCAAAAAAAGCTGACAGTCGAATTGTATACCTCCTTCGTTCGGAGTTCGTCAGTCAAAAATTGGACCATCTTTATTAGTTGACGCACTGATAAATACAAAATAACTAATTAATTCTATTGGTGCTGAAGTTGGTGTCAATAGTTTCCAATCTTACTTTTCACTGCTCCAACTGATAACGTTGATCCAATTTTTTGCAATAAACATTTTTTAGTATTTTTCAGTGCGTCAACTAATAACGACGGTCCAATTTTTCGTAAAAAATATTTGTTTAACATTTTTGAGTGTACCTAACGTTAGTCACGAAAATCGTTGAACCTTCACTAATTCCATTACCCCTGTATATTCTTTGAGCTTGTACTTATTATTATTCAGAAATCTAAAAATATCGTCGCGGATATACGCATATTTTAGACTTTACAACCGCTATAGCTCGAAAACCGTAACTCTATGGAAAAAATGTTGAAAATAAATGTTGCAACAGATAATCTGGTCTTTAATTTGGTTGCCTCCCTCAGATTTTAAATTTTGAAAGAAATTGCCCCCTCCACATTGTGAAAATACACATATTTGGAATTTTAAGCTCGCTGCAACTCGAAAACTGTAATTCTTTTTAAAAAATGTTCAATTTAAATGTTTCCGGATATTGTCCTATTTTTATTTTAGTCGTCTCAGATTTTTGATTTTCGATAACAATTGCCACCTTCACTTCCTTTGGGGGCGTTTTCTGAAAGGAAGAAGATCTCATATTTGAGTTTTACGAATATGGGACTATTTCTCAAGTCTCCTCTTTTAAATTAAATGTATCAAAAATAATCAAAATACGTTTACTAGGTATATACAACGTAGAAACCAAAAAAAAATCGTTTGGGGTTCGTTATTATGCTAAGAAACCGTTATGAATTATTGATTGTCTTCAGCTTATTTGAATAGTAGATATGCCAGGATTTTCATAGTATACGATCCCCAAAAAACATTACCAATGTAAGACTTTTGGAGGTGAGAGCTATATTCTGCAAAACTCGACAAAAAAATCTAAAATCTTTCGCATACGCTCAGTAAGTGCTCCACACCCATACAACTTTTTATGTTTCTTTGTATACGAATTTTGCTTTAATGGTACATTTTCATCAAGTGATTCTATCGCTTCTCACCGCCCCCAAAATTCCTTCCATGAAATTACAACTTGACGTATTATATTCATAACCCATAGTTCCACTAAATATGGACTAGCATTTCCAGTCACTCACCTGCTCACTTTAAATTATAAAATTGTCACTAGCTTGCATACTTACTTGAAATGAATGCACTATATTCCGTCTTGGAAAAAAAGATGAAATAAAATAGAATTAATATTGCATTTGAACTTTTATTCGTTTTTACGAACTACATGTGTATATTTAACTATATGGTCAAGTTCTAATGGTTCTATTGGGAGAAAAAATCAACTTTGTTAGTGATCTACAATATTTTTACAAACACCAAAAATACAAAGTGCAATACGATCTATTTCTTAATATACAGGGTGTTTCAAATATATTCATAGGACTTGAGGATGTGATAGCTCGTCCAAAAATATGAAAAAAAGTTTATATTAACTTACACTTTAAAATGCGTCATTTTCGAGGTACAGCGCGTTTAAGTTTAAAAAAAATCGTTTTTTGTGACTATCTCCTGAACCGTTTATCGTACAAGTTTTGAGTCAGAACAACATTTTCGTTAAGTCATGATTGGTGAAGATTTTGAAGGAGTAGTGGGTGTTTTTCTCCATAATTTCTACGCTAATGGAACAAGTACGGTTTTGAGACGCCCATTTGAACCGCCCATGTTTTCTACACCAAAAAGTTAGGTACTGTTGGTCGTGACCTGTAAACATAAAATTGATTTTTCTCGAAAACGGTCGAATTCAGAGCTCACGACCAACTGTGTTTTTTTTTGTAGAAAACATTGGCGGTTCAAATGGGCATCTCAAAGCTGTAATTTTTCCATTGGCGTAGGAAATGGGGACAAAAACACGCACTACTCCTTCAAAATCTTCACCAATTATGACTTAACACAAAAATTTTCTGATTCAAAACTTAGCTTATTATTAGAGGAAAATGCTTACAAAAGCTGTTTACTGCAAGATAAACGGTTGCTATCACATCCTCAACTCCTCCGCATATATTATGAAACATCCTGTATATTTAAACCTAATGAAAATAATTGCTAACACCGTATTAAGGAGACTTAGAAAGGCGTGGAGTATCTATAAAACTTATTATGAGTTGAAAAAAAAATGAACAACTTATGTATCAACGTCATGGAAGGAATTTTGGGGGCGGTGAGAAGCGATAGAATCACTTGATGAAAATGTACCATTAAAGCAAAATTCGTATACAAAGAAACATAAAAACTTGTATGGGTGTGGAGCTCTTACTGAGCGTATGCGAGAGATTTGAGATTTTTTTTGTCGAGTTTTGCAGAATATAGCTCTCACCTCCAAAAGTCTTACATTGGGAATGTTTTTTGGGGATATGGATTTTTTTTGGAAGTCGCTTAGCTGTCACGGACTAACTTTAATTTTCAATAATCATATTAATTTTAAATATATATATATATATATATATATATATATATATATATATATATATATATATATATATATATATATATATATACATACAAGATGGCTCATGGTCGATGGTACCTTAGACGTTTACGGAGAACGGGACAAAGGATCGTTCTGAAAATTTGATTGTTCAAGTAATTACTCTTAATCTATCGATCTAAAATATTTCCATCGATGCAGCGTTGCCGCTTATACCAAAAAGTAGCAGCATCTTTGTTATTTCAAATAGAACACGCTATATATTATTGTCCTGCGTTATACAGGGTCGTTCAAAATGTGTGATTTTACTGCTAGATACGAAAATGTTTAAAAATGCCTTTTTTAAATGGAACACCCTGTATATTATGAAATATACTGAAAGATACCTAAATTTCCGTCGATTTGATGTATCATGTTCCTATAGTAGCCAGAATTCCGAGGTAAGAGTAATTGTCTAAAAAAATCAAATTATATTTCTCATATTTATCTAGGTTGCTATTAAATTTCATCATAGTACATGAAATAATGAAAATTTGACAATTAGTGCATTATTAATGATACCTTTGAGTGTTTCTTAACGTAAGTGACTTGAAAAAAATTAAATGGAGGGAAATAACTATTCGAACGAGGTACAAATGAAATTGTTTATTCTTCATGGAAAATGTGAGGTGTAATTCCCTCGGAAGAACGTGCAGAAAATTCAATGAAACGTATCCTGATTTACATCCAAAGAACGAGAGGAAGTTTGTACGGTTACAAAATAATTTCATTAATAATGGATCAAAATTAAAAGCGGAACGACATCTACCGAAACCTATAACTTCAGATGAAGACAACATAATCAATGTTTTGGCCTATTTCCGTGCTGATCCCCAAGCTTCCACTAGAAGTGCCGAATATGATTTAGGCTTAGATCGTGCGTCGGTTGGAAGGATCATCCATAATCATAACATGCGCCCGTACAAGTTTACTAAAGTTCAAGCTATAAAACCAGAAGATGATCAATGTAGGGTTCACTATTGCGAAACAATCCTATTTCGCTTCCGAGAAGATCCTGAATTCTTAAAAAAACTATTTAGACAGACAAATCAAAATTTTCCAGAGAAGGAATTTTTAATAGAAGGAACGAGCATTTCAGAGCTGATCAAAATCCAAATATTGTCAAGGAAATGGTATTTCAGGAGAAATTTAGTTTCAACGTATTTTGCCTTAAAAAGGATCACCGAATAAGTTTTCTTATTTACGATGAACCGTTGAATTCTGAGAAATATCTGGAAATTCTAAGGTCAGTTGTGAACGACTTCTTGGACAATCTGTCATTGGAAGAGTATCGCAGCAGTTGGTTTCAGCTGGATGGAGCACCGGTTCATTGCAGTGGGGAAGTAACAACGGAGTTGTTTGAAATATTCGACGATCGCTAGTCCCGACGATTGGGTCCGTGGCTTCGGCCTGCGAGATCAACCGAAATTATTTTGTGATCGTACAAACTTCCTCTTGTTCATTGGATGTAAAAGAGTACGTTTCATTTAATTATCTGCACGTTGTTCCGATAGTTTCCACACATTTTCCATGAAGAATAAACAATTTTAATAGAACTTCGTTTGAATTGTTATTTCATTCATTTCAAATCACTTACGTTGAGAAATACTCCAAGGTATTATTAATAATGCACTAATTGTCAAGTTTTCATTATGTCATGTACTATGATGACATTTCATAGCAACCTAGATGAATATGAGAAATATAATTTGTTTTTTTTTTTGAAAATTGCTCTTATCTCGGAATTCTGGCTACTTAGGTATAGGAACATGATGATCAAATCGAACGAAATTTAGGCATCTTTCAGGATATTTTATAATATAAAGGGTGTTCCATTTAAATAAACGCATTTTAAACATTTTTGTATCTAGCAGTAAAATCACACATTTTGAACGACCCTGTATAACGCAGGACCAATTTCTTTATTCAGAATCCATAAACATTATCTCGATGACCTACTAACCTTCGACCATGAGCCACCCTGTATATATATATATATATGCCGTATCTTTCTTTTCAGCGCTTGCCAAGAAATGAAATGCAATGTTACTTGTTTTTCCATTTTGATATGAAAAATAAATTAAGATTATAAACATTCCCTAAGAAAAAACAAAGTTGTGTAGACTTAGAACTATTTAGAAACACCCGGTATAATTCAAAATATTTTTATGTTGTAGAATGTTTAAAATACGATAGGGTTAATTATAAACATTTTCTCCTAATCTTTACAATAACCCCGTAATCGTCCGAATACTTACGCACTCCTAATCTCCAACCTTGTATTTCATAACTTGAAATGAACCTAGATATTTATCAACAGCGGGCCGCGTCTAATTATAAAAAAAGCTATATCGTGTGATCTGAACCAAAAGCAAAAACCAAAAAAAATTATGCACGAGTAGGCAATGTTAGAAGAAATATACGTAGGTATCAAATATTAATAATATAACACTCTGCGTAGGAAAACGTCTGATTCCTGATCGCTCTGCCATCTCTTAGTAAATAGATGTATTAAAACTGCTACATCTACCTCATTGTTGCCATTTAGTTGGAGTTGGAGTATACGTTTGACAAATATTATTAATGCGTTAAAAATGTACCACTTTCAAATAAGAGTGAAGTAGTTTGCATGCTTTTTAAATAATAAATAATTTTATAATCATGATCATAACTAATTTGTTAGTTTCACTTAGGTATTTATGCGATATCTATATCAGTTAGGTATTTAAAAACAGGTAAAATTTTAGCACCGGCAACACCGTAGAGTCTTGAAAATAATAAATTGTGAAATCCGTCTATTTGGTTCTACATATATTGATAATATAATTATTACAGCCTTTTACGAGTTGAAAACATTTTCAAATGATTACTTATCATTGTAGGATTGTATTGAATACAATATGTCGCTAATTTCAAGCCATATTTTTAAATTAATCGGGAAAAACCATTACGTGACCTTGAAAATCCAACATTTTTCTGTAAATAATGCTTCTGTAGCAGAAGTGAGAGATACCGGTCTCACCTCTGCAAACTACAGTTTGCATTGATACATACAATACATCTGATATTTATTTAACATAATCTTCTTAGCTTTATTTGAGGAAACAGAGAATAATCTTTTTTTCACATTTTGTGATTATCAGAGAATTTCGAAAGTTTTGATATTTGAGCATTAAATAATCATAAAGTAGCTTCAATGTCACTATATGTAATCTGCATCATAACTTTATTCCTTCTATGTATTGTTATTGCGATTACTATAATTTTATATCTTTACCATTTCTCAACAATCATGTAATATTTAACAAACAAAAAAGTATAATAGGTAGGTGTATCATATATTTTATCTGAGAAATATTTCAAAATAATTGATGTATTTTTGATAGAAGTTATTAAATTTGATATTTTTTGTACAATATCTCCTTGAAAGATTTTTTTGCCATTTGATATAATTTTAATCCTAACTTATTCCAGAAGGTATTATATACCATACACCTGCTTTGTGCTAACATACAAAAGACTCCAATGTCAAAATCTACATTCTTCATTCAAGTCCATTAAACTTTTAATTTATTTTTTACTCAATCGGTATCAGTCCTGCGAACTAAACATTAGGGCTTTTTAATATTCATATCGAGTTAATTGACTTGGTCGGTAATGTGGTTATCTTGATTACCGGCCCGACTTTAAAAATTTCAAGACCGAATAAAACTTTTAATCAAATCACTTTGGCATTAAAATGGGAATAGATGCGCGTCCTGTCTGCGAGACCTCCATTCACAAGGGGAAACAGGATTGGTTACTAAAAAGGACGAAAATTAAGAAAAGGGTCCTTAACAATGTTATACTTCTCGGGAAGTAAACAAGTAAGAAATCCGATTGAATTAGAAATTGAAATTCTATTCTTATTCAAGGACTTGACTTCTTTATATTTCAAAAAGAAGTATTCCTTAATCATTTCCTTTCAAATTACGATATGGGATATGAATGGAGAAGGCCAAAATATACAATGAATTCAAAAGATAAGAATTCTGCAAGATAAGATAAATATATTCCATAATTACAAGTTATCCAAAAGTAGGTGAACAGAGCAATGGAGATATTTCATGCTTTTTCCTATGAAAACAATGCAAGTAGTATCTGTAATTGAACCTTGCTTCATGATGCTCAATCTTCAAATGGAAATGTTTTTGAAACCTCTCTATACGTCGATCAAGACAATGATCCCAGCTTTGTACCTATAGCTTTGCAGAAATTAGTAGGTATCATTAGATGATGCAGTGAGAAATACAAAACAATAATTTCTAAATAGTTCTCATTAATTTCGTTTAAGGTGAATCCACCGAGATTTATTTGGCCCCACAAGAACTAGAAACTCGAAATTTCATATCTTTAAACAGATCGAAGGAATCTCGCTGCCTTCCAATTATTATACTTATCCAATAAAGATTAAATAATATTGTCCATATGTATATATATATATGCAAAGTACAGTTGTTTTGGGTTTGGTCTCTAGAACTTCGCATGAGTATGGAGTCGTTACCCCCTAAACATCTAAGCTCTATCTACACAATAAATTTAGATCTGTTGATTCGTTATGTCAACTAATTTGTCAAACATCATTGATTCATTTTCTTTGAATATGTTTTTGTGAAGAATTACATGAACGAACTGTTCTCAGACCTAAGAACAGAACAACAAATGAGACGGGTGAAGTGTATTCAGAGTTCATCAAATTCTTCGATGAAGATTTCAAAAAAGAATTAACTATCATACTCAATGAAATATACCTACAACAGTGGAAAAGTGCCCAAGGAATGGTTGCTATCAGAATTTACAGTTCTACCAAATAAAAGGGAGCTTCAGAACAAAAAGCCTCAAGAGCAAGGGATACCCTATTTAGTGTAGAGGTGCTTTTCCAACGATGCAGGGATATGAATTGTATGCTTGTTTCATTGATTATCAATAGGCATTCGACAAAGTTCAAGACAACAAAATGATAGTGGAGCTGACGGCAAAGACTTACGCAGAATCATAAATACTGGAATTAATAACTTCTATTAGAATCATCAACGCAGAGGCAGGGAAAGTGCCGATATTACGAGGAGTAGGTACGCCAGGGATGTAAATTATCGCCTATCATATTCAACATGTACTCAGAGGCAATTTTCCAAGAAGCCCTAGAATACACGGAAGCCAGAATACTACTAAATGGCGAACGAATAAACAATTTTGGGGACTTTCCGATAACTGTGGCTAGTGATGCGCAAAGCAAGACCAAGACCAAGACCGATATGGTCTTGGTATTGGTCTTGGTCTTGCACCCTTGGTATTGGTCTTGGTCTTGCATCCAATCCTTAGTCTTGGTCTTGGGTCTTGGTCTTGCATATACGGTCTTGGTATTGGTCTTGGTCTTGCTGCAAGATTAGCAAGACTTCGCAAGACTTGCAAAAATTTTGATCTTTTTATAACTGTGAAAAGTTGTCGCGATTCTAAACAGTAATTACTTAATTCAAATGAAGAAGAACCCTGCAATATGGATCGGGAGTATATAATTCACAATCTTGTAAGATTGCCTATAATTATATTATCATTCGAAATGGATAAATATCGACCATATAAAGAAAATGTCATTGTCCAGAAAAAAACACGCCTGGTATTGTAATTGTACCAAACCATTCCAGAATAAGTAATGAGAAAAAAACCAGGTACGTAGAATTTAGTTAATGGAAGTGAGATTCGAAACTAATTAATAAACGTTATAAATTAATAATCACCATTCATACATGAGAATAGTATCTTACTAGCGCGACTTAGTCTGCTTGTGCTTTCTTGGTATCTTCCATCGCAACTGAGCACTCATTTTACTAGGAACATTCTAGTCATAATTTCATGTATAATGGTTTCCCTGGCCCTGATTTATGTTTGTGCATCATACTTATTTTTCATAAGTCATTCTACAATGGTTTTGTACCATTTTTTTTAGTAAAATAAAAAGAATCTCTCTTAGTGAAAGCGATTAAAAGTATTTCTGATTTATAAAACTAACTTTAGTTGAGTTAGTTAATGAGCATGATCGAAAAAATAGTTTCAAAATAAGGCCGTAGATGATTTGTTAAGTTTGCTTAAAATATTCTGCGCGATAGAAAAAATAATAAAAATAAAAAATCGTGTAGTTTACCTTCCCCTGGCTACGAACTAGACGGGGTGAAATTACTGTATTTCAGATTTTTTTGAAATCCGGAAATCCTAGAAGGGTAAAATGAACTCGCTTTTCACCCAACAACTTTTAATTCAATATTTTTTGAATCTGAAAAATAAAGATCGATAATAAGGGAGTTCAAAGATTAAATTAATTAGGTTATTTACTAGCGTCTCTTATCTAATTATTGAGCAAAAAAATATGTTTCCTACCAATTTGTTGTTTGGTTACGGAACTGCGAGAGTCTTGCAAGTCTCGCAAGTCTTGCAGCAAGACCAAGACCAGGTTAGTCTTGGTATTGGTCCTACATCCCAGTATTGGTCTTGGTCTTGGCTCTTTGTCTTGCATAGACGGTCTTGGTCTCGGTCTTGGTCTTGACTGCAAGACCAAGACCAGTCTCGCAGCATCACTAACTGTGGCGCTAAGATTTGACGATGTACTCTGATAGAGCACCCCAAAATAAGACGAAGATCAAGAATACCAATTTTCGAGTTTTCGTCCCTTTTGAAGATATTGGCCCTTTTTGGTCCCAACAAGCTAGCGGGATATTTGAGTAAAAGGTATGTTTGGGTGGAGAGACACGCGTTTGGAAGTGAATAAATATTTGTACTTACCCTTAAAATCACTGTTGATACCATCTCAATATCATAAATTGCCATATTTCAACGTATAAACTACAAACACATTTACATGTTCATATACCAAAATGGTCAGGTTTTCTAGCCTTTTTATAGTAGGTATTTGCTGGTTACCATGGTGATGGCATGTTTGACAAGTAATTATCGTGAGGAAGAATAAGAGTTCGTTGAGTGTGTTCAATTTATTGCAAAAACATCCAGAAATTTTAATGCAAGATAGACACAAAATACAAAATAAAACAACAAAAATAAACCCATTCACAAAACAAATAAGTAATTTTATGATTCTTAGAAGCTAATTCAAAATGTTGATTTACGAAACAGTACAAGTCTTGAAGTTTTCTAGGGGTCTAACACAGCGACCCTTACATTTTCTGCTCTGCCTCATTTATAGGAAATTATCAGGGGGACAGTATAATATGTTGTCTCAGCTCCCTCTTTCAAATGAAAATAGAATAATTAAAATCGGTGCACGTTTAGTATGCAAAACTCACAAAAGAACATAAAAAGCAAAGATAGATTTGAATTGTATAGTTTATAATTTTTATGAAATCTGTTAGAAAAGTCTATAATACATAAGTAGACAACTTTGAAATTTTCTAATATAGCCAGATAACTCTGAATCATAAATGCTAGTCGTTAATATCAGCATGTAAATATGCCATAACGGCAGACAGAATGAGCATCTCATTTTCCTAGGAATTGTAATGGGCTTATTGTGGCGTCATCTAACGGCCACCTCAAAGCAAATATTAAACATTGTCCAGTATCTAGTTGGCTTCTGGCATTCTCTCTTTATTCCACATTATATGGCATGCTTTATTGGTACAATATACCCTAAGCTATCTAGAATGGCCAGACATGGCAGTCGTTATTCGAATATCTGGTTGAATTTCAGATACACACACACAGCTTACAAATAATATCACGGCAAGTTGTTTCGGTATCAAGTTTATAGCCTGAAGGTTATTGTTTGATCAGATATTGTATTATTCCATCAGTAGTCATCGACTATTTTGTGTTTAATTTAAAGATCTATTTACTTATATCGTTCAATCAAAATATGAAAGTGAAAAAGTTTTCATGTCAACCTAGAAAAAAATTATTAGGGTGCAGATAGATACAACCATAGTAACTAACGATGCTATAAACAAGCGAAAAAATATCCAAGATTTCACATTATCCATCATTCATTTCCACACAGATAACACGTCCTTTCCATCCTAAAGAAAAAAAGCTCTCAGAGCTTTCACTTCTATTGAACATTTAAACTTGACAAATCATTTTGCCGCTGTTTTGTTTGCTTCACTCCCCTCTCCCTAATTGGATCAAAAAATTAAAAAACATTCTTAAATTATATTTATACATCCACCCTACAAAAAACCACTTAGTTCATTAATTGTCTCTGATACAAATATCCACCGAAAGCCTAAATAGATTTCCAAATGCGTTTTCGTGTCATTTAATTATAGAAAAGAAACAGGCGTGTACATCTTGTTCGTCCGTCCATCTGAAAACAGACATTAGAAAGGAAGATAAAAGAATCATCGAATCTTTAATGAATTTTTTCATTAACGTCGATGCTATGAGCGAGGACGACTATAATCTATACATGTAAATAAAATCCGTCGGTGATTTTGGATTAGAATTTTTTTGTTAAGTTCATGCGGTTATTTGAATGTCAACAAAATCGAAACTAGCATTTCTTTCAATTTCTGTCTGTTTGTCCTGGCTAATCTCCGAAACGATTTTGACGGGACTTTTATTAACATGTAAAAGATACTTCCTATAAAAATATAGATCAATCTTTCCATCTGACCTGGCTTTCGTTAACCACTTTGACATCTTCAGCGGTGACATATTCCTAAGTTTCTTATCAAAACGCGTGTCAGTTTCTAAAACTCCATTGTTGGCATGTGGTGGGACCATTATTTTAGATTTTCCTTATATATAGGGCCACTATTCTTACGATCGGTTTGTCCATATATTGTCTCCTACTATCGCCACATGTCCGGCCCAGTTCCACTTTAAATTCTTTATTGCAATAGTTGCATCAGTGACTCGTGTCTCTCAGCGATATCCCGATATACCCAGCATTGATCGCTTCATTGCAGTTTGAGCCACGGATCTTCTTTATGCTTCTTTTAGTCAGAGAAAGAGTTTCGGTCCCATATTTCAGTACACTATTTGTAGACTGTTCTCAGTTTTCCATAGGCAGCCCAGGTTTATTCATCGTTATAGTTCGTGGGTTTGATTGTCTCTGCCTATAGTCAGTTCATATGGTCTTGTGTAAATTCATATTGGGTTCGCATTTGTCTGAGACTCTTTTAAGTTGTTGGACCATTTGCCATTGATCTCATCGATACGATCATCTATTGAAACAAGGTCATCTGCAAAATGCAGTTGATTCAGCATTTACCCATTTATGTTAATTCCGAAATGGTCCCAATGCAATTTTTTGAATATATAGGTACTTACTCTAGTAAAGTTGTGAATAATTTAGGTGATATGACCACTCCTTTTTCAACTTTAAATGTGTATTCTTATGTAATCTAACTGAAGCTATTGCTTGATGATATAAATTTTGCAGTATGCATCTACCTACGGATCTAAATCTCGCCTGTTCTCAACTTTTCTGCTAATACGCTTCACCAATATTATTGTGAAGAGTTTATATATACGTGACAGTAGACTAGTTGGACAAGTTTGTATTGTTCACTTTTTTATGGATGAGGATGATAATAGGGATATTCCATATTTTGGGCGTAGTTTTTTCCACGAGACATTTATTAAAGAATATCAATATTTTATTGTCTCTATGATTCTGGCATCTTCAAAGGGTGCTTTGTTGTTGCCAATTTTTTTTATAGCTGCTTGAGTTTCCTCTATAGTTATTTTAGGTATATGCTCGGAGCCATGATTTCTGGGTTCTCTCTAGTTAGTAATAATTGACATTAAACATTTTTTTGCAATTTTGGTTTGTATTATATTTTTAAGTTTAGTTTCTTTTTCTACCCGAATCGAAGACGTTTTCTGTAAGTGCTGAATGAATGTAAAATGATTGCCATTGAGGTTGAAGAGTAAAGCAAAATAGTTCAAAAAAACTTGGATGGAGAAAGATCATTAGGTACATTAGTTCGGGTATGTGCATTTCTTTTAAAGTTGCTAGATAGAATATCGTAACGGAAATATAAAAATGAATGGAAATTATTTATTTCTCAAGTTTATTTATTTACACACTAAAATATCACAGATTATTTATACATATACACATATACATATATCGACTACTATATACAATTTACATTTATTATTTACACTATTTACAACCGTATTTGAACCGAGCGTTATTTATTTATCTTGTTGGTGGCCCCCTTAGAGGACCACACTACACCGGACTCCCGGTCTCCACCGTACTCCGGTCTCCACACTCCACAGTGTTGCTGGTCTCGACGAACTACACAATACTGCCAGTCTTCACCGTAATACCGGTCTCCACCGTACCGCCTGGCGCCTCCTCACTCCGGTCTCTACCGTTCCGCGGTCTTCATCGTACTCACTCAACTACTGCTCCGCAGCAAATCCTCTCGAATATATAGGCAAGCCCTTTCCATGTAGAAAGCTTCTACCGGCATCTTCCAACGCCCCGAACATTCCACCAATAGCGCGAACTCACTAGATGTATGGAGAAATAATGTTGACCTTGGCATGTATCGGTGACCAATAGCAGTATGCCTTATATTTATACCACCTGGGCCCAACAACCGTCCGTACTCTTCAAGATGCTACGCCCTCTGACGAATCGCACACGCCTCTATTCCGAATGGCGTCGACATTATATCCCAAATTCGTTACAATATTATGCAATTTCAGATGATTCAAGTAAAGACATGTTCCCACATTCTATGGCACACTTCGAATGAGTCTCTTTTTTGACAGATTTCCATTCGTAGGAGGTATACAATTCTACAGTTTATCTACTTTTTGACCGACTTCCCAAACGGAGGAGGTATACAATTTGATTGTGTAAGCGTATTACGATTTGGATGATTGTCTTTTTAATTGAAAGAAGAGAGATAAATGTGAGACCGCCTATTTAAAGAATTTACTATATCCAACATTTAGATTGGACATTTTTTAAATAATGTATGGTTTTCGAGTTACAGCAGTGGTAAAGTCTGACAGATGTCTGTTTCCGCGATATTTTGAGATCTCTGAAAATAATAAGTTCAAGCTAATAATATGCATAGGTATAGATAGTATCTCTTTTGGTATAAGTGATTGTCAACGATGTTGATGCTTATTGATGATTCAAAATGGTGCAATAAAACTTTTTCAAAAAAACTAGGACCAATTTCATTAGTTGATGCACTGAAAAATACAAAATAATATTGATCTCACTGGTTATGGTACTTTTGAAGTTGGTGCTATCTACTTTTAACTTTACAACGACAAAATTGAAGAAGTGAAGTTTGAATTGGTCATTTTTCAAAAGCTTCAACGGTTTCCGAGTTATTTGATGAATAATAAGACACTGAAAAATAAAATATAATATTAATTCTATTGGTGCAGATAGTTTTGAAGTTGGTGTGAAAAAATAGTACAGACTTTATTAGTTGGTGCACGGAAAAATATAAGAAAATAATAATTCTATTGGAGCTGGTAATTTTGAAGTTGGTATCAAAAGTCTCTTTACCAATAACAGCACAATTTCAAAATAACTAGCACCGAAATAATTAATATATTATTTTATCTTTTACAGCACCAACCAATAAAGTCGGTATTATTTCTTGTAAAGAAAATATATCTATTCAATCATGATGTGGTGACATGTGACATTTTTTAAATTATATATGCCATAAAATTTTGTAGGAACTAAAAAAAAATAATAAGTTCGACTGATATTATTATTCACAGAGAGTTCAAAATGTATTTTCAGCACATTATATTTTTATGTCAATTGATGAGGATTAAGGTAGTTATAGCGTAAATTCGTTTTCGACAGATTTCTTTTAAATTTCAGTTTTTATACAGTTTAGAATGCCTTCTTTGCTAAATCAAAGTTTCAATACGATTCACCGTTTTGTAATCAAAAAAGATATATATTTATTTTCCATTTTTTACATAGGTGAGATAGAGCGAATGTCTTATTTCACCACATTTTTTTTTGCTTAAATTTCCCGAAAGATGCCAATGAAGAACTATTATGTTATAAAATCAACCTTGATCAAAATGTGTATAAAAATTCAAAGCGATTCATCGTTCGGTTTTTTTAATAGGTATAAGTTTTTGAAGTGTAGTATTTCCGAAAATTTCGTATTATACACTTATGATTTTGGTGATATTTGGCAACAGCGCTAATCTTAACTAGATAGTAACACAGGGTGAATATGAACCGGAAAGAATAACACGTAAATTTTGTATTATGTGAAATTTACAAGAACAAACAATTTATCAATATAAGATCATAAGCAATAAAATTATTCACAGTAGCACAGACCTGTGACTTCGCAAATGATTTTATTCAAATTTATTGTACATCTACGAAGGTTCAAAAATAAAAGTTTTTTTTTTTTCGGAAGACACTTTGATGATATTTCTTCTAATATTTGCATATCATATGTTAAGTTATGGAAATTTCCTCTTTTATATAGTATTACAATGTATAGGTACAGTATTACAGATATTACACTTAAATTATTTGCAAGAAAGAAATATTTTTTATTAAATCATTTTCTGCTTGGATTTCATTTTCTCGCCTTAGGTATATTACAATTTTGTAGCTTCTCTAGCATTCCCTTTTTAATAAATCTATCTTTTGACAGCAATTGATTAGACATCATATTATTCAAATTTAAAATTTAAACGCTCTTATGACAGCTCAGTAACTAACCTTGCTTGTATCAGAAACTTCACAATTCTACGTTGCCATATTTCGTCTCTAATGAAAAATATATCAATCTTAGTGTGAAAAATGAACTGTACATAGTCAAAAGTTTTTGACAGATGTTATCTTCGAAAACATAAAAAGTAAGAAGTACAAGAAATAAAACATTAAAAATATTGTCGAACTCTCTATTAAAGATAATCTTGTGAAATAAATTTATAAATATTGACATATTTTCCAAAAATGTTGACGCATAGAAGCTTTTACTTTTGTCACTGACTATCTGGCTACCTTGAAGTATCAAACATTTTTATACTCACAGCCCAATCGCAGTTTCGAAAGCTGCAAAGTTATAGGCAGAAAACTTGTTTTTATGAATAATTTGAAAAGCCATTTTGAAAAATAGAAGCTAGAGTTGTTTTGTATTTGACTTTTGCGTTTGTTAAACTGTCAAGCTTCTATTTGCACATCAGTAAAGTTAAAATTGCGAAAATTGTTAGTTGGTTAATATTAATAGATAATTAAAAATATTCATGCCAAGACATTAATTTTTTGCCATGATTAGAACCCATAATAGCTCTGTTCACTAATGTAACAATGTTGTCAACTTGGCTGAATTGCAAATAAAATCTCGACAGGTTGATAAACACACAAGTGATTTAATACGAACCATCCTAACTTCTAATTTCCAAAATAGCGATTCAGATAATTGATAAAACAAGCTTTCTGGCTATAACTTTGAACGAGTTTGGATTACGACAAGATTGTTGTTAGAAAAATGTTGCAATTTTGCAGCGAATGACATACAAATATTCAGGGGCCCACTTTGAAATAAGAAAAATAAAGTGCTTTGAAATTTTCTCTAAATTCTGGATACTCTGTGAATAATAAGGTAAATAACCTAACCCAACCTAACTTAGTTAAAAACTTAAGGACCTTTTTGCAATAAGTACCTTATATGACTGAGGTAACTATTAATATTTTAACCTATTTAATAAACCAGTGGTGTAAAGTCGATTTTTACTTTCCTACGCTACTAGAGTAGCTGTATAAGGAAAGTATTGTAATCGTTTGATATTTTCGATATCGAGATTTTTACAAATGTTGACGTATCAGAGTTTTCTAAGTCTAATAAACATATTTTCAGCCATTGGTCTATCTGTCTGTCTGTGTGTCTGTCTGTGACAGCATTATCTCGGGAACGGATCGGTGTATTTTGTTGCCGGTGGCTCTGAATGAGAATCCTTTATACACTGGGTGTTGAGCTATAGCCAAAAAACTTGATTTGCTTCAAGACTGTAGCGCGTAAGCTCCTCTAAGAATTTTGATTAAACTTGCCTTAAGTATTCTTCTGAGAACCCTTTACCACCCACACACAGCGCCATCTCTGAGAAAAAGCACAAAAAAAAGTTATGCTTGTATAAAATTCCATATTTTCCACATGTTTCTTCAGATTCTGGCTAAACGTTTCATCTTGCGAAAAAATGTTACATGTCCATTGTTATTTGTCTTGACTTGCTGAAAAAAATGAGTGGTAGCACGATTTGACCAGAGGATATTTACTTTACTACAGCTATTATCGTCGCTTTGTAGGTAAGGAAAGTATTGTAATAGTGCAAAATTTTCAATGTAAAAAATTTTGACGTTTCAGAGTTTCGTGAGGCCAACAAAAATATTTTCAGTCATTAATCTGCCTGTCTGTCTGTGACACGAGCGGTAGGAAAGTCGTGCCAGTGGACACACCAGATTTTTTAAATTAACTATAAGGGATACCCCAATAAGTAATAAAATGTATGTATTTTTAAAAATACATGAACATGCACAGAATTTTTGGGATAATAATGACTGCAAAATATCAAACTGATATTTTAACAACAACGGAGCAATAGAGCTAAATTGCATTAAAGGTTGGATCAGGTTCGTGTATTTTCTTCCAGATATACATTGAACTAAAGTTTGTTTTTCATTGCGACATCTCAATTCTCACATGATGTGGTTTGATTTTATCTAATCTTGTTGTTATTAGAGTCGATTATGTACAGGCTTTTTAGAGAGCTTGCTTATGTGAGATTTCGAGTTCAATTTAATACTTCTAAGTTTTCAAGAATGGGAATGCTTTTTTGGGGACAAAGATTTTTGTTGGCATGTTGGCATAATAACTTCATAAATTATGATCACAATCAAGAAAATATGGTAATTTAAGAACTATGAAATTAGCATCGAATTTGTTATATTGGCATCGTTAAAACTAGATTGAATAATCAAAATAAATGACATATCTTAACAGTAGAAATAAAACTCGAGTTATGAGTACCGTAAAATAGGGAAGACTACTGGGTTGTCTATATTACATCTAATATCTATGATGCAATAATTCAAGATGTATATTCTTATTTGGTAACTACACGTTTTGTGACTCGTTCTTTTGATGGTAAATTGTTTCCCGTTTTGTGAATAGAATCTACCTAAAGAGAAAAGATAATATAATCCGTCGTTAGATTTTTATATTTTCTGGAAAATATTATAAATTTATATTATTTTGGGGTTGATGTGGATGTGCTGCAACCAAAGATACCGAACTACCGATTGCTTGGAAGGATGGTACAACAGACTTAAGACACAAATTAAAAGGGGATTCCCATTTTACACAAACTCTTGAAACATGAGCGTCATACTGGGACACTGTTGAAATTCTATATGATTTGCATATGACCACGAAATGGAGGAAAACCAAAAAGATAAAAAAACCTCCTTAAAGAAAGGCGAGACATTGGTCGCTGCTCACTGAATTTGGCATTCTGCATAAAAATGTCATTTTTGTATTAGTTTTGATGACAAATTGAAAATTTTATTCTAATATGTACTTTTAAATACAACCTGGGTAATATTATACTTATAGGTATTATATAATGTGGGTACCATTTATTATGTTAGATGCTAGTCACAAAACGGCAATACATCTGAAGTCTTCTGAAGGTAAAAATTTGTCGAATTAGAACACGGTAACAATTTTATCTGAAAACGTTCGAGGTACAAAACAGGAAATCACAAAATAGGTAATAGGAAGACACCAATTTATGTCGGGTGGATTATAAGCTCACAATGTTATTCTTTGAATCTTATTTATAAACAGAATAATGTTCAATAAGAAATTAGGAATCAGAAATTTGTATCAAGTAGTGACTACCAAAAGGTATCTACCATTTGAAACAGATATACAGAAATATGGCGATTTAAGTTTTATTTAGCGCGAATTTTAAGTGATAATGTCTTTTATATAAAAAGAAAACTTCTGTAAGAATTATGTATTCACAATGACCTTTGTGACTATGAGCTGACATAATTTTAAATTTTTAGTGAATAATATGTTTATTCTAAATCAGTTAATCTTCTAACTTGTCAGCTGTTATGAACTATTTGACTTGATAAGTAACTTGATACAAACAAGAATTGTTTTAGAGATTATGATTGAAGTTCTAATATTCTATATACAAAATATGACAAAGGCACGCTTACCTACTCTAATATTATCAATTAAGAGGTACCCCCTAGCATTCAACATATTCCACGAGAATAAATGCAGTAGTCCTGGTTTCAATGAAACTCTCGCATCTCATGAACAAAGCAAACAAATTAGATTTATGAGAAATATAAATATACAAATGGAATTTCCTTGCTAGACGCCTCGGGGACCGTTTCATCTTTTGCTAATTTGACACAGGTGGCCGTAGAAGAAACAAAACGCCAACTTTTATGTTCGTCGACATAAGAAAGTAAATGAAAATGAATAAAACGTGTGCAAAAGAGATGAGGATCTTCTTGAATTATTGAAAGTGGGAAGCTTAATCCGCGCTGCTTAGAGAAAAACTTATGGGTGGAAGTTTTGGTTATATTTTATCCTGGTATACTGCATTGCGCTAAGGAATATTACAAAGACAAAACCTAGCATGCAGCTGCAGCCAACAATAACTACATACGTTATAAAAATATACTGGAGATTCCAGACGTAAACTGAATTATCTAGTACATTGACCAATCTCCCAAAAAGATACCACAAGCAATCTTCATATGAATATATATATTGCTTAGAGTTTCTATATTTGTATAGACAAGAGCATATTTTTGAATAGAAGAATAAATTGAAATGCCATTTTCAAATTAATTCCAGCTAAAAAGTTTAAAAAAAGATTCTTGTATATGCAAAAACAAACATTATGCGATCCTAGGGCGAATTATCTGGTCTAGGCGTCAGCAATTCAATAAAAGAAAAAACTTTGAGAGTAATAAAGGTCTTTGGTGGGCGGATACATTGAAAAGGTAGGGGACTTCAAAAGGCCCTTTAGGCTTGAAGAACTGTAGCCGCATTCGTTATATTCTATCACGTCCATCATTTGAAGTGGAAATTTATTTTTTCTTTGGGCAAGTTCACCATCTCACACGTAATCATTGATTTATCAATTGAAGTGTTCTCTAGAAGCCATAACACTGAACTAGCATAAGATTGTGGGATAATCTTTTATTGCCACATAGGTATCCTTGACATTATATTGTTCAAGAAATCATTTTCTATGAGAGCATAATATTTAAATATGCAATATTTAAGCCAAAAAAAAAACAATCTGCCATAATTATCAGTCCACAAACAAATCTGGGCAAACTTTTCTGTCGCTATGAGTTCTTGTTTTGCTGTTGATCTCTGACCCTTTATCTATACTCGGCAATTGGGGAGTATCCTCCAACGAAAATTATACCAAAGTTTCAAAGTCGATTGTTATTCCCCCTCACGGGTTAGACAGCATTCTTTTTTGAAACTCTCTCAAGTGTAACTAATATATTTCTAGACATATTTGAAAAGTTGGAATCTATCTGATAAAATACTTTCAACTCAGTTTAACTGTAACAGAACAAAAAACAATAAAGTGTATGAGTTTTGAAAGAATACCTCTAGTTATGTAACTTTTTGAGACTATTAAACATCAAGAATCAGATGAAGCATGGATTATTCTCGTTCATATAAACTAATTTTATTTCTTAACTAATTAATTTTCCAAATCCTACAGTTCACTTGAAGAGTCCACTGAATATAACGAAATAAATTCAGCTTACACAAATCTTTCTGAATTACTAATATAAACTCTGTTTAAAAAAATAGTACCGACTTTATGAGTGAATGCACCGAACAAAAAAATAATATTTCTATTGTTAGTTATACTCGAGATACAACGGATAGTGAGTTTTCTATTCGAACGAATAACCAATAATTTGATATGCCGATCGAATAGAAGCCGAAAATTGGAAATGTCACAGAATAGAACTTATTTGTATATCCACAATTCTTTTTTCTAGTTCCAAAAAGTGTTATTTTCAATATGCGGAGCTTGTTTAGACATGTTCTTAAATATCACGCAAGGACTAATTCTTTGGCTTATTTCAGGAATTAAAGTTTATATAATCAAAGATCCTCAAATGCTTCTTTGCTGATCCAGTGGGTGATAAAATTTTAAGATTTGTTCTTTTTTTATGGCTTTTGGAGTTCTTGAAATATTTAGCTCAAATTTGGAATATCAGTTTCGCTATAGGGGTCAAATCATTGGGCATGCCAAATGGTTGTGAGAATCTCCTTTTTCAACCCCTGAACTTTGTTGCGATGCGCCACTGGTAATTTCTGAAAAACAAAATGAATTTTCTGTTTTGTTAAATAAATTTTCGATCTTTTGTAGTTTTTTTTTTGGTGTCTGCAACTGTTATCGAGAAAACATAGAAAACTAGTTCCTGTAATCACTTAGATAAAACTGATTTTTAATATATCTTGTTTCTGGAGGTGGGAAATATACATTGTATTCTGAATAGTTAAATATCGGACCATCTCTCAGCAATCTCCTTTCCAATGAAAAAATAATCATGATCGGCTCACATTTACCTACTCATAAAGGAAATCGGCTAAAGATTATTTATAATAAGCCTTCCTTCATCGGTCGAAAATACAGCTGTAACTTACGTTTATTTATTTCTGGAAAGAATCTTTATTGTTTCAGATTTCTATTAAACTTCATGTGCTACGTAGCTTATTGTAGATATTTCACCCTTAATTATTATTTATTTTTATCCCATTCACATCTAAAAATATTACAAAATAATCTATGCCTACCCCTAAGAATCTATTTATCAAACACAATTATACAATTTATTTGGCACGAGCTTTGATGGGGCTTTGGGAAGCTTTGGTCGTAACGGCCAAATCCGTGCATACATTTAGTGCATTCATTAATACAGTAGCACTCTTGTAATAAGTAATGTTCGGCGTTGGAGGTTGGAGCTCAACTAGACTGTGATAGATATATAGGATGAATGAAAATCTGTTCTGTTGTGGCAATGATGTTTAGCCATGTATATTCTCCATCAGTCACTCTTCATTTTTATGATCGAAAATAGCAACAGCTATTCAAAATAATTTATCTTAAATGTGAGGCCTGCATGAGCCCGTAATATTTAAATATATTGAATGAACACATGCATGCGTTACTAAATTCAATCTAGTTTACTGACCAGTACAAAGGGTAGCTATCAAAGGATGTCCTATTGTGCTGATGTTGCAGTGCTAAATTCACATAATAAACACAGCGTTTTATCGACAAGTCCTGTGCAATGTACCTACTGGTTTAATTTTGGAACAGAATAGCAGCATGATATTAATTCGTGACGTCACAATGTACTTATTAGCCAGTATAATGGAAACCACACTATATTGTTATAAGAGATATAGTGATTGGCTTATAATTATTTAAACATAATTTTAATTGGATGCAGTCAAGTATTGAAAAGCAATATCGATATTCCAGCATACATCGAATTATTTGTAGGTACTACCGGAAATAAATTAGAGTCAGTTTCAATAGTGCAAAGATATTGGCTATATTTATAATTTTTATACGATTATTATAGCGTGACTCGCTTCGACTATTGGAAGGAAACAAAAGTAGGACTTGAGTACAATTTATTTAATCAATTAAATAAATAACACAAACAAATTATTGATTATCATCAAATATCATTCGCAAATAGGTGTTACCTAATTAAAATTTGTATATACCTATACAAGCAAATATCGATCGATCACTATCGTTCGAAAAAAATGTGCTGAGACCTCAAGTCATCTCGAAACTATTTGCTGTTGGAGAAAATTTTATGCATGGCCATCAATTGACTGTGAAAGCTTTATCTTTCTATCCAATTACCAAAAACCAAATCATTTGCATAAAAACGGCTCTCCCAAGATAAAAAGCTAAATGAAAAGTAGATTTATACAAGTTGAATAATGTACGTCCCGGAATGGTCCCTTGAGGCACATGCTCTAGAAAATTCAAATAGTCTGAGCTTTAGGTAGATAACCGTTATAGGTTACCAATTGTTGTCTACCGTGCATGTTGTTAGCATTTTCAATGTTTCCGGTTACATCGTTAAATGAAGTTTCCGTAGATTATATACCGATTTTATTTTTGATTTAATTGTATTTCAAAATGACGATCTTTTGGAATTGAGTTGTGCCGCTCTCATTTCGTGGGTATAATTAGCATTTTTATTTTCCAATTGGTTTTTAATGTTCCGTACATCTGATGGAAAAACTGATCCCTTATAAGGTCACTTCGATGAATTTATGTTTCTCTGTCTGTCATAGCCTATTTTCTCAGAAACCAATCATGGAAAAAGGTTGAAATTCACTACTTATACAAACTTAGGTTAGTGGATCAAATAACGGTTGTAAATAAATTGTAAATATGTACTTACTAAACAGAAAAATAGAAAATATAAAATAGTTACCACAGTAGTTGCAGTCTTTGGTAGAACTTCGCTGGTTATCTTCTTCGTGTTTCGCTATGTGTTGCTATATCGATATTGAGGCGATCCAGTTCGTGCGCAATAATGACCGTTCTTCTTCCAGATCGATCCCACATGTCTGAGTCCAAGAGTTTGCGAATGTTCCATGTGGCACATGTGAAGGAATCTCGGATGCGGTTTTTCTTCGCTAGGAGATGATTTGTTTCAACAGACACCTCCTCCCGGAGATCCGAGTGAGGAGCTCTTTTAGCTCCGGGTGATTTTGTTCCGCTAAGATGAACCATGTTTTTGTTTGCTGCGTGCGTGTATAGCTAGGAATTAGTACGCTGCTACCCTAGCTTTGGTTGCAATAAAAACATAATCTATTGCACAGAGATTCTACGACGATTAATCAGTTTATAAGCGCAACCTTAATTGACTCTGGTCGAAAGTATTTTAGGCCTCTACTGACACCCTTTGAAGTCTAAGGCGGGACTTTGCTCCTACGCCATGTCTGCCGGATTCCATTTCCTATCGACTCGGGACGCCTTCCATACCGCAGCAGTCTTCGTGCACTTTGAGCAGAAGACGCTACTCAGATCCTAAACATCTTACAGGGTCCCCCTGAAGCAGGTTTAGCCCGCCAACCATGACGGTTTACCGGTGTGTGGCCGGTGCAATGCACAGCACCTACTTGGAGCCTCTGGTGAGAGGTAGTAGTTGCCTAGAGGAGCAATAGGAGGATGCCCATCTGCAAGCAGATGTCGGCACCCTCCTAGAGGTCCTACCTCTACGACACACTAACACACACCAAATTGTAAATAATTAAATACCGACAATGGGAGTTGATTTCATGGGAGCAAATTTATATCTTCTTATATATAGTCAAAGATAATGGAAGTCACTTCCATTATCTTTGATATAGTCCAAATATTTCTCATATAAACGGTTTAAAAATTATCAACCAGAAAAAACAATTATCGACCAACAATTTTTCGAACCAATAATGGAATTCATCTGTGTCGAATAATTCTCGTTTGAATTCAAACTATGTATATCGTGAATTACATGCCTAATACTTGAACAAAAGCTTTGAAAGCGCCTAAGTCTCAATTGTTGTTTATATCTAGACGCTGACTATCGATAATTTTAATATAATAAAAACAATTGAGCAATTGTACAGGAATCGCAAGGTTTTGTTGTTATAATACCTAAACTAACGAACTTATATGAAATGATCGAAACGTCTATATTCTGATCATATTAACAAATTTCTTGCTTTACAGATATATTTTTTTATTTTTTTATTTATTATTAACCAGTATTATACATACAATTAAAACTGCATTATAACATTAATATTAACCTACAGAACTATATGATAATACTTGTTCGTAGGACTGGTACCAAAAAAATAAAATGAAATAGACGCCTATCCAAGGCGATCAAAAAAGTAATAGTCAAGATAAGAAAAAGGTAATATAAAAAATATAGAATAAAGAATAATAATAATAGTCAAGAGAACATTTAACCTTTTTTTAACAAGATTTATATTATTACGTAACTTAATGTAAAATAGTCATCCAATTTTAACAAAAACATAACAAGCAATATGTAAACATATTTTATCCTCCTTTTATGGTATTCCCTGCAATACATTTCTTTAATAATCTCTTCCTGGCATTATTTTTTTAAAATATTTTGAGATCATTTGGAAGATTGTTGTATAGTCTTATGGCTCTTATATAACTATTTTTTATACTCACTGTTTTGTTTCTTTGTGGAACAATAATGCTCTTATTCCTAGTGATACTATTTGAATTCATAAATTGCCCTCTCAGTTCGTCATAGTGAAATTTGTGAGCTTCCAAAGAGAAAATTTTAACTATAGTTAGTGGATTTTTATGACTTATGTATTGTTTTTTGTTGACTATATTGACGATTTTATTTTGTAAAGCTTGCAGTGATTTGATACTTGTTGCACATGCCCCCCCAAGCAGTAATACCATAGTTGATGATACTATGGAAGAAAGCATAATATAACAATCTTAGCGTATCAGATGTCATGATTTTAGACATTTTGTAAAATATAAAAACTATGTACTTTGTTTTCTTTAGGATATGTTCATTCCAGTTCATTCTGTAGTCAAATATAACACCCAAATATTTACAACTTTGTACTCTTTTCAAAGATTCGCCATTGAAAGACACGTTAATAGTATCAGGAACACTAACGCAATAATTACCGAATGTCATAAAAACTGTTTTATCAATATTTAAGGATAGTTTATTTAACGCTAGCCATGTGTATATGTTATCCAGATAATGGTTCATTTTAGTTTCAACTCCCTGCCAATTTTTATTGGTAGAAATAACAGCTGTATCGTCTGCAAAGGATACAATTGTATCTTCAGGCATACTAGTCAACAAGTCATTCACGTATAATATATTTTAGAATTTTAAAATAAACATCGCAGTCTTACAATAAATCTCCACTACAATATAAGGCTTTCTAGCTGTCATCATCTACTAACTTTATTCATTTGAATTTGAAATATAACTGAGAAGAGATCATCAAGCTGTTGTAAAATTGTAAGTAATTTTCCAATATACTCTTGTTTCATTTGTACTAACAACTATGTTTAATATAATCTCCTATTTGTTTCTGGTAAGATCCAATTCTATAAAATCTGTTGTGTAATAAATATATATGGTTGAATTTTTTTCAAGTAATCACGGTTTTGCACAATATACCTAACTCTTGAGTAATTTGTTTGAGCTGATTGAAATATTTATGAAAGATCTGGGTTCGTTTTATTGGGAGATTTCAATTTTGAAATTACTACCCTTCCCTTTTTTTAGCAGGCTCTTTTGTGCAGTTGAGTATCGCTCTCAAATTATTTGATTACATGTTGATGCACATACGCACACACATACACACAAACACAAACAAAGATTCAATGGGAAAGGGTTGATAGTAGAGTAGTATAATAGTCGACCTGCGTACTGTCAGCCAATGTCGAAACGATAGGGACGTGTGTATTGATTGGGTTGCATAACACATCAGGGATATTGTGGGTGCAATCAATAAGGATTGAAAGCGAATGCTGATTCAAATTTCGGGTTTGTATGAGAGAGCATACGGTCTGAAGGTCAGCCAAGTGAAGAGATGCAACTTCAATCTGTTCGGTTCAATTGTCATTCCATTTGCTCAATAAATTATATCGGAATTTATATTGGAGTACACATTTATTCATAAGAATGAATTAATTTTCATGGAATTTATATTAAGCACACTACCTACTTCTAATTTGATAAAAATAAAAAGATGCAATTATATGGATAGACAAATAATCATTTATGTAATATGTAATGTAATAATGTTAGATGTATTTTGAACCTGAAGTGACATTTATTGTCTACATTGGTTTTATAACAAGCAGTATGGGTGTGACCCTCGATGTTCACACTCGATGAACTTTCCACAAGATTTACATTTCAGATGATGAGAACAAGATATTATACAGAAGAAAAATACGGCAAAAAGGAACAGCCTTACCTATCCGAAGGGTTCCATTCTATGATAACATTTGAAACTATTAACTAAATCCATCATTTTCATTATCGATATTCTCGATTCACGTTGATCTGTTTTTTGATTTAAATTTGATCACGATCAGACGAAACATGATTTTTAACAGAATAATACTCTAAAGAATTTGATGAAAACCTTATCACGTTTCTATATATTTGGGCATAAATTGCAACTAGTGCGATGTCAATATAACTTTTCTAAATAGTTGGATGGAAAATTGGTTAAAAACACCTAGTAGGTAATTTCCATATATCAGATATTTCCCTTAAACGAAGATAAATTTTAAAACTGTTACTATAAAGCTATTCTAATTTATTTAAATATTCTATTTTGAATCCTAATTTTTTTATCGCGTTCATTTCTTACCACTGCAAGATTGAACCGAATTGTTATACCTAGTAGGTATATATAATCTGCCGTTGGGAAATTATACACATAAAATTCTGTATCAAAGCAATAAAATTGTTGTTTGTTTCATTCTTATCTCTAGTTAAACATACATATTTAACCTTTCAGCGTTTTATTGCTGTTAAGTTGAAGATTAACAGCTCCTATAATGGTAGTATCAGTCCAATCTCATGATATAGGTTGGCAATAATGGTCCAACTTTCGCTTAGGTAAACATTTCTGATAGTGCTGAACCGCCCTGCATACGGTTTCCTCTAAACATTATTGTTCGAGTGTATTCCAATGGAATATATTATTGTGGTAGAGTGAAAGCAAATAACAAATAATGACATATCAATATGACATTTTCAGTAAGTGTTTGTATCGTAAAAATGTAATCTATATAATCTATATATCTAATGAATAGAATCCGGTCTAGTAACAATGAATAACACAATATTTCGTTAGAAAAATTCCTCTTCAGTAAAGTAGCATAATATTATTGATAAATTTACATCACATTCGTAGCAGAATTAATAAATCGAACTTGAAAATCTGGATTTTTGTGAATTATATTTTATTATAAGTCTAATTAGTTTACCTGGGTCAACTTCAACTCATAACTTGTAAATTTTATTAAAGATTAGAGATAATAAATAAATTAATAATTATTTGAGAAAATGTACAGTGTACGTACATCGAGAAAATAATCCAGTGAAAATGGTACAGAGCCAAATAACTAGTTAAAACAAGACTAAATTATAATAAAAATTAAGAGCCTCATGTCCAGATTTATAATACATAGGTATACTGATTGGCGGTGGCTCTACAATCTGAAAATGTTCCTAAATTTATACTAATATCCAAATCAAATAGAAATTGAAGAAATGTTACAATCAAGAATACTAAGAAGATTTTTTGCATTAACACCATACTTTCCTACCGTTCCCCAATGAATTCCATCGAATGATCGTCTAATTCAATTCAATTAAAAAATATTTATTTAGAATGAGCCTATAGTTTATTAATAACTGAATTAAATTTTATTATTATTGTATGCTCTTCAATGCTGTTGGAGGCTTTCCCCCTTATCAGGCATGCCCTAAAATTACATTTCTAGTTTTTGGTAATTTACCTCAGCAATTACCTCTCCCAGTGAGGCTGGTGACGTTGAAAACTGCAGAAAACAATGTTTACAGGGACCTAATAGCTTCGTTTTCTGATGATGACGGGTGCTTCGTCTATTAGATTGAGAACTTCAGGAGGGGCTGCTTCCATGGACTCGAGCAGACAGATGGTTGGGTGTCGGTATTTGGACTTCGGCCTTCTAGGAAAAGCGGGATGATTGGCCCAAGGCGATGTAAGGACGATGTCTCTGAAGTGTGTGTGCTCTTTCTGGGTGGTCGACTGTTCGGCTGCAGTGTCTACCTGTCTGTGAGTTCAGCGGCCCTGAAATCTTCTGATTAGGTCTTGTGACCATTTAGTTTTTTCAGCAATGGCCATATTCAATTTTGACGTATGAGTAAACGTTTATCCAGAATAAGAATAAAAATTTTGAAAATTTGATAGTTCTTTTGAACATTTTGTCCTGTCCTGATTGAGTCACAGGCAAGCCTCATCAATACCCTACAAGATAGACCAATGGCTGAAACCTCTGACACGTAAACATCTGTTGTAATCCGGACAGCGATAATTTTACACGATTACAATACCTTTCTTACTAGGCTACTTATAGTAGCGGTAGGAAAATAAAATTAAAATAAAAATTATTTTCTAAAAAAAATAGGACCGACTTTTATTTGTTTCTTAACTTAACAATACAGATTCATATGAATTCTATTCTAATCATTAAAATCGGTGCAGGTTTACTATGCGAAATGCCCGAACGGATCCAAAAAAGCAGACGAACAGTCAAATTGTATACCTCTTCGAAAATTCAACAGATCAACGAAAACGAAGTGTCCCTATATGGATTTGGCAATATGTCTTTGCTTGAATCATCTGAAATTGCAGTTTTTGTAGCAAAAATTTGAGGAACATTGAAAAAATTGCACAAATCTGTAAGTAAACTAATGTAATGAACAAATATTTAAAATGTCTATAGTCTATATTTATGTCCAGAATCAGAATCTTTTTAAACTTCACTTTACATGTTTTGATAAAATTTGAAAATGAATAAAGTTGATTGTTATTTTTTTTGTTATTCAATTCTAAATTCCAGTTCGTTTGAATCATTTGGTAATTCTTGTTTTAGAAGCTCTTTAAAAAATGTACTGCTGCAGATTTGAACAAATCTTTTCTAAATATTCCGTAATACATGAATTTAAATGAAATTCGTCTATTTCAATCATGTTCAGTTCATTTTTTAATAGTTTAACTTAAAACAGCCAATCTCTTATGTGCTATTCCAGACCGATACTCTTGAAATATTTACAAAATCGTTTTAAAAATTAATAGATCAGCTTGCAGTTGAATTTTCACACGTCTCTATAACAGAGCACAATATCACCACACAATATGCAGCAATGACATAATAACATGATACAGAACAGATATTGACAGGATTATGAAAAGATCACAATTATCAATAGGTGTACATTTGGTAATAGTTCAGTTTAGCGGCTTTTGTTATAAGAGCCCTAAAAAATCAAATATTTGCAAAAATAGGTGAACTTATCATAACTTTTAATAACATTGAGGCGGATGACGACATTTTTAATGATTTGATAATAAAAAAGAAAAAATGTTGTTCATAGTACTTAACATTTTTTGCTGAAATTTTCGATGTGGAAGTATTTTTTCAATCCCAAATAGTATATAATCATCATTGAATTCTATTAAACGCTAAAATCCTTCAAAATTAGCAAAAATGAGATTGAACGATTTGATGATTGACTTGTGCAGTATATTCAATGTTCAAAATCAAAATCAATGTTGCCAACGACCAGTATAACTTTCACAGCATTAGATTATTTTATGAATTCCATTTCCAAGGATATTTGCTTTAGATAAAAATAATGAAAATAAAATGAGCTATACAAAAATGTCAAATGTTGGGTGTTCTGGATGCAACTTTTTATATATTGAATTTATTCTTTTAAGTGAAAATAAAAACCAACTATTATATTTGTAAAAAATATACTTTTAATAAATTTTAAACATAAAACCATACCTTAAAATCTCACCACTAGGCTTATGCTTTCGTTATCGAATACTTAAGAATATGTTCAATATCGCAAACGTTATATTGGCAGTTTTGGCAACATTTGAATTGACAGTTTTCAAATATCAAACACAATGCACAAGTCAATCATCGCTTCGCTTAACCTCTCTTTCTCGCGAATTAATGTTTACTATTTTCATTCATATTTGTGCTAATTCTGAAGGATGTTAGCGTTTAATGGAATGGATGGATAATTAAATACTATTTGGGATTGAAAAGATACTTCCATATTGAAAATTCCAGCTTAAAGTCGTAAGTCCCAAGAACGACATTTTTTCCTTTTTTATTAACAAATCATTAAAAATAGAGCCTTCCGCCTCAATTTTATTAGTAGTAGTAATGCTAAAATACACCTCTTTTTGCACTTTTACTTTCACTTACATATTTATATAGAACAATTATCTATTAGGTAAATTTCTTATAGAAATATACCTATTGCGATCGTTCACACATTTGAATTTCGAAAAAAATTCAACGGCATGTTGTTATATGTCTATAAGTTAGTCCAAAAAAACATTTGGTTCAAAAGTTTATATATATATATATATATATATATATATATATATATATATATATATATATATATATATATATGGGATATTACGAAATTTGTTAACACGATAGAGGTCGCAGTTTTGAAGGTATCAAGTTCACATTTGCTACAAAAATCAATTTCTCAAATATCTCGGTCGAGTTCGTTATTGGGCAATATCGTATAAGTAGTTTCAATATGGCGACCATTCAAACATTTTAAAAAATTATCAAAAAAGAGCAGTAGTGTAAATATTATTAAAAATAATTTTAGGTTATAGATATAATCAGTACCTACAACTTTTGTTCAAACCAATTTTTCATAAAATACACAGGTAAAAAAATAAAAATTAATATAGAAAAATAACAAATATTGATAAAACATGAACACTCAATATAAATTTGATGTAACTGTGCATTTTCTGGAGATCTTAATATAGACCCTGATTAAAAAATTATATAGTATATTTATTGAAAAGAAATAGACGAAAAAAAAATCTGCCTTGAAGTGGACTCGAACCCTGTCTGCTTTATATTCAACAGCCAAAACAAAAAACTCTAACCGCAAGGCTATGACACATACGACAATTTTATGTAATAACATGTAGGTATACCAATGAAAAGGTTGTTAAAATTTCAATTCAATGAATTTTGAAAAATTTACCTTTCCGCTTTTTTATGCCGAATTAGTAAGGAATTAAAAAAAATATTGGGTACCTAAACATAAAAGACATACGTACGTTCATATTTCACCGGTTATCTAAACACACTCATCTAACTCCAGCAAAGACAAGTTCTCATTTTTAATAGCCTAGTGGAAAAAAGTTTATTTGGATCACTCGATATTATATAACAAGTAAAATTGAATAGATATATCCCAATAAATTGAGCATTATGAAAAATTTAGAACTATTTTGCCTTAACAAAATTGAGAAAGTCGAAATAATAACAGGGTAGATATTTGAAGTAACTATTCACAAGATAACTCCTCAAGAATGAATACAAGAATAATCCCTATCAATAATTTTACTTATACTCTAAATCAAACATTCTCAGAATTCTCGAAAACTTTCACAAAAGTTGAAATTCGAAACTTTCAAACGGACTACATTCTTATTCAATAAAGATTACAAGAAACGCGTGTGTACGACCATGTGTGTGCTCGATCCCCCCATATCCTTTGAAAATCTTTCATCAAGGAAGATTATTTTCTCCGCGTTCACTTGCCTCGAAAACTTCCCGGATGCGACATGGGGATTTTTCACTTTACCTAAAACTTTATTATCTAATACGAATTTATTTTCCATCTTTCCAATACATGCTTATACAACTTTGATCTGGTATATGAGAATAGCTAGCTCTCTACAGAAAACATCTCTTTTTATATTTTTTTTGTAGATCCGCTATATTTAGGAAAAAAGAAAATGATACATGAAGGTACAGGTACTACATAATGATATCAGAAGACACAATATCGATAAATGAATTTCGTAGCTATTGTAAGTGAAGATATATTTCTTGAACAGATGCAAACAGTCTTATATAAATCAATGCAAACTATAGTTTGCAGAGGTGAGAGTGGTATAGTGCGACCAGAAATCTAAGAAGGTTGTAAATCAATATAAGCCGACGATCCTCATTATCACCTATTGTTCGAAATATAGATAAGTAATTAAATTGTTTGTCCTTTGAAGTGTGTCCAGGTCCGGATTAAGATTAAGAAAATTTAGAGAATATGGTGGAACAGTAGTGTATTTGGATGAAACTTAGTTTGATACACACGATATTCCAAAAAAATGTTGGGTAGACTTATCTGACTTGTGCCAAAATAAGGCGCCGTCTAAAGGAAAACACATTACGATAATTCACGCAAGAACCGAAAATGGTTTTATACCAAATGCGTTATCTTTATCGGCAAAGAATATTAACGACTCTTTAGTCGATTATCATGATGATACTACAGCCGAATTATTTGAAGACTGGTTCCAGAATAAACTCGTACCAAATATTCCACCCAACAGTATTATCGTCATGGATAATGAAAGCTACCACATATCGATTTAAAAAAAATCTCAAGGAAAAGTTTATTATCAATTTAGATGACGACAGTGAAAGTGAAACATCTGAACAGAGTAATTTTTTTTATAATGCAAAAAACGGTAACGTAACAAGTGTGTGTATATTAAATTTAATTCTAAACATTTTAACTTATTATATATCATAATATATTGTATATACATAAACAATTCTCAATTATATTCAAGCGATTTTTCTTAATAATTATCTTAACCCATTATACCTACCTATAAAACAAAATGTAATGGTTAGTGCAAGTTCAACTCTGCGTAGACCGCCTGCTGATAATTCAAGTGTTAAATGATTTACAACCTTCTTAGATTTCTGGTCGTATATACCCATAGACTTATCACAAATAAGTCTATGCATATACCTTGCCTAACCTCGCACTTCAACCTACAGAAGACTTATTTACAGAAAAATGTTGGTTTTTCAAGGTCACGTAAATGGTTCCTCTTTATTAATTTAAGAATAAAGCTTAAAATAGATAAGTAATCATTTGGAAATGTTTTAAACTCGTGAAAGGCTGTAATATTTAAATTATCAATATATGTAAAACCAAATAGACGGATTTAAAGATTTATTTTTTCAAAACTCTACACCATTTTATATAAAAAATTGAACCGACGTTATTAGTTGGTGTTGTACTTATTATTATTTAGAGATCTCAAAAGATCGCGGTTGAAATAGGCATAAGTATTTTAGATTTTACCATTTTACCACCGCTGTAAATCGAAAATCGTAACTGTTTTGCAAAAATGTTCAGCTAAAACGTTTCCGAATATTGTCCTATCTTTGATACTGCCACCTCAGATGTTCGATTCTCGAGAAAAATTTCCCCCTCCGGTGGTGTTTTTTGAATGGATGAGGATTTCGGATATGAGTTTTAACGAACATAGGACCATTTCTCAAGTCTCCTCTTTCAAATGAATCAAAACTCATCAAAACTGGAGTATGTTTACTATACCTATACAACGTGCGCATTAACCACAAAAAGACATATGACATGAGTTTCCTCTATAAATGTATTGTTTTCCAAGTCGTATGTTATGCTTCTATTTTCAATCACATTTATTGTGATTTTCAGATTTTGGAACATTTTTGGAATTGTGATTTCTCTACAAAATTCCCTCTCTATCCGCTACTATCTCTTTGTATGTCTGTCCGTTTGTCACAGCCGATTTTTTCCCATTCTACTAAACAGGGAAACTTAAACTTACGTACTATAGTTAGGTGAATGCAACAGGGACGGTATATTTTTAATTAATTATCAAATTTTGATACTGAAGGTCGGCTTTGTGTAGCAAATTAGAAAACTAAAAAAAAATATTTTATGTTCAATCTTTGATTTGCTTGATATACGACGTCAATGTCATTCAAATCGAACATTCATTTCTTTAGTAGTGCAAAGTGAATGTATCTATCGTGGTTCATCCACCACTGGTTGGTACAAACAATTTTTCAATGAATTTATTATACATACTAGTTTCTCCAACCTAAGAAAAATTGAAAAGAAAAAGAAAAATTTATTAAGAAAAAAAAAAAAATAGAATTTACAATAATATTAACATCGGGGAGTATCAGATTTAAATTACAAAAACAGTTAAATGTGCACCTAGATTCCTAACAATCTGTATGTGCAAAAAATTAAAGTTAGTATATTTCTTAAGGTACATTAAATCAATGATAAGAAGATGTAACACAACTTAATCCTAAGTTAGAAAATGAAAAGAGAGAAAATAAAAATATTATTCCCAACTATATAAAATAAAACACAATTTTTTTCTTAATTATAATCAAAATTAACAAAATACTTCAATAATCATAATACTGCAACTGCTCATAGTAAGCTAAGGTAGGTTTTATAATTTTTGTAAATAAGTGGTCTACACAGTGAAGCAAATCTTTTATAGTTTGTTATATTTTTTAGATATATCGGGAGAGAATTAAAAATTTTTGGAGCAAGGCTCTTTGTGAATCTTTGATTGCCATCCCTTCTATAAAAAGGAACAGCTAGGTTTTGGTTTGTTGTCTGTCGTGTTTGATAAGGATGCTGAAGGTTTTGCTGCATATTTTTATTTTTGTATAAATACAGACAGCTGTTGTAGAAGTACAACATTCGAATGTTAAGTATTTCCTCACTATATAGTAGATCTGTGTGATATCGTTTTTGTTTTCGCAGCATGATTTTTAATATATAGTTTTGTATAACATTTAGAGGTTCTAATGCATTAGTGTACAGACCACCCCATACGATAATAGCATATTGTAATATTGACTCTACCAGTGATTTATAAATTATTCGGATTAGTTGTATGCTCATGAATTTACGTATTTCATAGAATTTATAAACAAGTCGCCTGATTTTAGTACATAAGTTGTTGACATGGATGGACCACTTTAGATGTTTGTCAACTATGATTCCTAGATATTTAATGCTGTTAACTTCGTTTATTTTGAAGGCCGTTCTAGGCAGTTGTAAGAATGTGAAGCTCGGTCTGTTAGTGTCAGTAAGAGAGAATGAAATATATTTTGACTTGTCTACATTAAGCGTTAGCTCATTAAAGTCAAGCCAATCTTTCACAACTCCAATACCCATCTCAGCCTTAGATTTCACCCCCTGCCAAGTGTCATCTTCAAAAATAAGAACTGTGTCGTCAGCATACGATATAATATTACCGTCTATATTTAATTTCAGTAATGAGTTAATGTAGATGATAAAGAGCAGCGGACCGAGAACCGTGCCTTGCGGAATTCCTATCTGAATTTTTTGAAAATCACTAAGGTGGTCATTTATTCTTACTTGTTGTACTCTATCCTGTAGGTAGCTGCTAAAGATCTTCAACACAGTGCCCCTAACTCCAACGTGTCCAAGGACATCTAGCAGTTTTTTATGTGGCACTGTATCGAAAGCCTTCGCAAGATCCAAAAAGACTCCTATGCACTTCTTACTTCTATCCAAATTTAATTTTATATTATCTACAAGCGCGTAAATGGCGTGATTGATACTAATCCCTTCGCGAAACCCGAACTGGTTTTCATTTAAAGTCTTGTTTTTTTTGCAAAATTCTAACAGCCTATCCTTTAGACATTTTTCAAATATCTTAGAAAAGACACTTATAAGACTTATTGGGCGGAAATTACTTACATCAGTTTTGTCACCCGATTTGTATATCGGAATTACAATGGATTTTTTAAAGTCTTCTGGTACTTCTCCTTGCAAAAAAATTAAATTTATAATATGAGCCAAGGGGGCGGTTAGGTACAGATGGTTATCTTTTATTACTTCAGCATTAATATTATCATATCCTGGGGAGCTTTTACTTTTTAGAGATGCAATATGGGTTATAAGTTCATTGGGAGCAACAGGTTTAAGTAGCATGCTTTCTTTTACTCCTGGGCCATAATTATTTTTATATTTTATTGGGGATTGTATTTTTGAAGCCATTTTTTTTCCTATCTGTATAAAATAATCATTGCAGAAGTCAGCCATTTGTTTTTTGTTTTGAAATGGTTGTTTATTAATAATGGATATGTTTATTTCATTCACTTTATTGCTATTCGTGTTGGTTGATTCATGAATTATTTTATATATTTTTTTCATGTCATTCCTGCTGTTAACTATTTTTTCACGATAATACCTGGATTTGGCTTCATTGATAATACTCTTTAAGTGATTTCTATATAATTTGTACCTCTGGTTAATGGCTACATTGTTACGGTTTTTAATTAGAACTTTTTTCAGTTTGTCACGTTTCTTTATTGAAGTTATAATAGCGTTGGTTATCCATGGTTTAATTTTATTATATTTTTGCTTTCTTAATGTTTTTGTCGTTTTACATTGTTCATAAAATTCATAAAACGTTTTATAAAAAATGTTCCATGCTGCTTTAGCATGATTCTCAATCAGGACAGAGTACCATGTCTCTTGGCTTATGAGTTCCTTAAATTTTTTATGGTCAAAGATGGATATTGTTTTTTCTAGAGATGGTGGTTTTTTATAAGCCCTGTTGTACACTTGTAGATAAATAGGGTAGTGGTCCGTAGTATTATTATTTATTACCGCTGAGTCAAGGTTAATGTTTGTACTATTTAGATTCTGCTTAATAAAAATATGGTCCAGACAGGTACTCGTGTCTTGTGTGACTCTGGTAAATGTGTTTATAAATGGCTTAAATCCTAGAGACATAAGACACGTTAGATAATTATTTGCAATCTGTGAGTTATTGTTAAAAATATTAATATTCATATCTCCCATAATGATTGTAAAATTTTTACTTGGTAGACCAATTAAAAAATTCTCAAGATCTGTTACGAATTTTTGTTCTGAAGTAGAGGGTGATCTGTAACATGCTATAACATGAAATGTTATGTTTTCTATTTTTAATATAATTTGAGATAAAGTAACTAACGATTCTGGTAAAACTGTATGCTTAACGTTAAAACTAATTTTGTTGTTTACAAAAATAAGAAGTCCGTCATTTTGGGTGAGTTTGCTGTTATTAAAAAATGTTGTAAAACCAGGAATATTAAACTGATCTACTGTAAAGTTGTTTCTAGTTTCTCCCAAAATTAGTATGTCTATATTTTGTAAGTTACATGACTGTAAGAGTATTAAAATTTCGTCAAAATGTCGGGGAGCACTACATATATTAAAATGTAAGATTTCTAGAATTTTGTTCGTACGATTAACCTTGGTTTTCAACTCATTTAGTTCAATAGGATTTTGCAACTGTTCAGTGTTACTATTTTCGCATTCTAATAAATTTAAGGTATCGGTAATATCCATTGAAATAAACTAAAAAGTAGTTTCAAATGCTGCAATTGAGACAATGAAGAGAAAATGAAAAAAAAAGACAAAACTACTCCTTAGAGTAGTAGTCTATTGAGTTCTTATATCTTTGCAAATAAAATTTATATGTTGGACATTCAATTGAATAAGCTTCGTGATCTGTGGAGTGCTTTAATTTGTATTTTTCATTTGAACGAGCGCAGTTGCAGCATTTTTTTATTGTTTTCGGACAATTCTCAAACTTATGTTCTTCACTACAGAATGTACAAATAATTTTTTTGATTTTACAATCATCTGACTTATGATGGTCATATGAAAAACAGTTCTTACATCTAGGGATTCTATTATCTTCATATACAGGGCAGCGTTCCCATGACATAAATACCTTCCTAAATGTCATTAGTCTTCTAAACAAATCTCCCGAGCATTCGCCGAATACGGTTGACTTATTATTTTGAGTTGTTTTAATATACGTTATACTCAAGTAGTCTTCATCCTGGATAAATTGGTTTTGTTTTCTAAGACAGTGCGCAATATCATCTGTGCTCATATTATTTGTTGCTGTGGTTATAATTTTGAACCTAGGCTTTAACATTTGGGGTTGTTGTACCGTGTAGTTATCCTCTATGTCTTGTTCTTGTATGCTTTTTATTAGTTTTTGGCTTTCTTGTTCACTATTACATTTTATCACAACAACTCCATTTTTTGCAGTTCTTACGGAGTTAATACTCATTTTTAATTGCGTTGGATTAATTTTCGATTGTAGATACTTTTTTGTGATTTCTGCATCTTGTGTATGCTTTGGTTTTATTAGCACGGGGGGGATATTTTTGGCTGGAGTTTTTAGTGTCTGTGATTTTGAGATGGTAGTGGATGCAATACTTGCATAGGTTTGTGTGCATTCTAATTTTTGTATTTTTTCCTGCAACATCTTAATTATTAGTTCTTTATCGTTTATGATTGTTATCTTATCATGGATTGTGTTTTTGAGACCCTCTTTGATATCCGTTTCGTTACATAGATTGCAAAAGAATTTTAGGTTTCTTCCTATTAAAGTCATGCATTTTACCTCAGATCCAGATAGTTCAGAGCATTCCCCGCAGTAGTGAGTATCACATGAATCACAGGGAAAAACATAAAATTTTTCCTTCTTATTTTGTTTTTTTTTGCACTTTATACAAGCAGTATCACTCATGTTCTATTTTCATACGGAGATTGCTGCAGTACAAACTGGCAACACTGCCCGCACAGCTGATGATAATTACACGTTTTCCACAGTTTTATTTTTGTTTCTTTATGCACAAAACACTTCGACTTTAATTGTGTTATCACATTAGGTCTAGGAGTGTCCCAGGGATAACTTTTGGTGAATTAATTTGTTAATAAACTTCACTATTATTCACGAATATCAGCAGAATGTAAACAATGGACTATGCTGAATTGCCAACTGTCCATTAACAAGTCTCAATTTACTTAGCAGTGCTCCAAATAGGTCATTGGCATATTAAATTTTAAATAAAGCATAGAGAGGAGCATTTATTGACGTTGTAATAAAGTTAATGGCAAATTTACGGCTCTAATGTGCTGCTCTCGAACATATATCCTAAGCTGAGAAGTTATAGTTTTCTGTAGGAGTTAATCCCCCCATTTCATATCGTGGTTATTTCTGACAGAATTACTATTCTGCCGTGACTACAGTAATAAAACCGTTGTGTGCACACCAAATTATGATGGCCATAACACCATAACCTTATTGTTATGAGATATTCCAATTGACGAGTTGAATCTAAAACTAAAACGAGAAAAGTTGTTTGGAATATTTTCAGATATTGTAAGAATTCAAAAATAATTTAAATTTACACACTGACAGCGAACTTATAGTGGCATAAGATAAGGGAGATTTAGAATTCATGACCAAAATAATGTTTAAAGAATATGCGTAATGGGGACTGATGATTAATAATTGCATTAATAAGGTCAAGTATAATAGAGTACATATATGTGTGATCGTGAAATAAATAATTTAGAAATTGATAACAGTAATATGCCATGTGAAGAATACATCTCTTTAGGAACTAAAATAGAGAAAAATGGACGAACAAAAAAAAGGAAGCAGAAGAACGACTACTGGAAGAGAAGAAAGTGTCAGGATGTTTCTGCTCTATAGATGAAAAATCTGGCAGCTAAGAACCAAGCAAGGCCGTAGGAAGCAGATTGCTTGGATTGGAAATTGACTGCTGGCGCAGAGCTACCTATAATCAAGAATGGACCGAGTGTAAAATAAGCGAATTCGAGAAATCATGGACATACAGAAGACAATCCTTGATGATATAGAATATAGACTAAAATCAATATGGTACGTTCACGTAGAGAGAATGGGTGAAGGATAAATGTGCTATTTATTTAGAAATTCATTAAGAAATAAACCCAGGAAAACACAAAATGATTTTCCGAAAATTCGCTTATTTCCGGATATCTCCAGAACTACTCAAAATTTTCATTTTTTTAAATGGCATATTGTTAGCACATAAATGTGCAACTGTACCCCAATTTAACTATCTTCGTATTCCCTATAGTTTCTGAGATCCCAATGGTGAGAGTCGAATTTGAAACAGCCTGTATAGGGTACTACATTTAATGTAAAAAATAACCTTAGTATGCAGTGTCCATATATAAATTCCTGTACCTATATAAGATACGGACTAGTTTTACGATATGAAACTTGACCGTGTACATAGAGCTACTGTATGTTGATGAGATCAAAATAAGTCGATTGAGCCAAAATTACATAATTTCTAATTTTCTAATCAATACTTGTTCAAAGTAAAAATTACACCAACTGAATTAATGAAAGGGTAAAAGCCACCCTTATCCTAATCTTAAATGACATCGTATTTTTTTAGAGTCGCCCGTGTTTCTTCATTTTTTTTATGGAGAACTGTATTCTTTTGCAGTATTTTTTATCTCTTACAAGAAACATGTATATCTCATGGTTTTTATTAAAAAAAATTATTTATGAACTGATGTTTTGTAAATTAAAAGTTTCAAGAAAACTAAGTTGGTGGTTGTGAATGTTACTAATAAGAAATTTGATAATTTTGATAGATATGGTGTTTACCTGTAAAAATTGTCGATACTACACATTTTATGTATTATACTTTTTCGTTTCGATTCATAGTTCTTCTAAAGGAGTTATTTCAAATATTTTGTGGCTGCTATGGAGTAAACCAACTGGTATGTGCTAGTACCTGGTTTCTGATCTCCAAATCGACAGATTTCGAATCACCAGACTTTTGTTTCTATCGAGAGGTGACTTCGAGAAACTGGTCAACTGAAACCGAACAGAAATAATACTGAACGACCTCGTCAAGCTAGAATTTATACCTGATGACTGGCACGCCAAACTAAGGTTTCAAAAAGCACATCCAACATGTTAATTAGAGAACAACTTATTTATCCCTTTCACATTCGAAGTGTCCAGGAACTCCTGATTATGAGTTTCGTTTGCATGTTCTACAAGTCATTCAAGAGCGCAGAGCGGCCGATCCGATCATACTTTACACGACGTGGTATAATAAATGCACATAACGAACATGTTTACGCAGATGGAAATCCACATGCCATTAAAGAGAGTTTAAAATTAATGTGTGGGTGGGTATTATTGACACCTACTTGACTGGTCCATGTAGATTGCCAGATCGTCTTAACGGTGACAGTTACTTGAATTGGCTACGTCATGATTTGCCTCAACTGTCACACATGTTTTTTATCCACAATAGGAACCACCTCATTCTCCCCGCATATTTAAATGGAGGATAGATTGGCAGAGGTCGGAATGCTCCTATTCAGTGGCCACTTCGATCACCAGACTGTAATCCTTGTGATTATTTTATCTGGGGTGACTTGAAAACCAAACTTTATGAATTTTCTATCCACAACATTGAACAATTATGGGGTAGGATTCGAAATGTTTTATATATATATATATAATATATATCAAAATTTTAAGTCACTATCCATCCGTTCATTTTATGTTTATTGCAAGAGACAAAAAATGCTTTAATTGAATCCATAAAAAAATGAAGGAACAGTGACGAACAATGTCATTTATGGTAGGATTAGAGTGGTTTTTACCCTTCCATGATTTCAGTTGCTGTAAGTTTTGCTTTCAACAATGCCTCTTCAATTAAAATAGCTGCATACCAAATTTTATAAAAATCGAACATAGCGTTTTTAAGACATTAAAAAAATTGAAAATTTTCTTTAAGCTATGAAGCTTCCTCGCAGGCAAACGAAGTATTTTTTGAAATATGTAATTTTAGCTCAATCGACTTATTTTAATCTCACCAACATACAGTAGCTCTGTACTCGAAATTTTGGGACACCCTGTATATTCAAAATTTCTTTCGCATTTCTCAGAACAACAAAATATCACCCTAAAATTACATTTCGATATTTAATAAAAGCATGCAAGAAGTTGCCGTACTCAGTAAAGATGGATATCATTTAGATAAAGCGTAGATATATGAAATATTTTTTCCTGGAATTCTAGGATATTTATTCAATATAAGCATTAAGAACGAATGTCAAGATAATCTTTATATCAACTTAACATCCATTTCATTAGATTTCTTTTTTGTGTCTTCAAAAAAAACACTCAGTCACGTTCTCAAGAACATTTAAAATGCATTCGCCTTCCATTCAGAATGAATGTATCATGATAAAAAAATGCACTACAGAGCTATCTATTCAATCTACAGCACGACATGCCTTCGAAAAAATGCACAAATTTATTAATGCCATACATAATGATTGCAATTTCACTTACACGACTTTATCCATTTCCGGTCGCCGAAAAGAAACACGCGATATTTTGCATTATTATGTTCTTTACTTTAGGGCTTTGATCGTACCTCCGTTATAAGTTATACTCATTTATTCTTGTAATTTGTATAATTTGATATGAAAATTATACACATTCATGATCTCCTCTGTGAAGCGTTCAGTTTTAAAATCATTCCCTTGAAAGAATTCCCCTTCAACTACAAATCGTACTCAACATATTCTTTTAGACGTTGTAATATTAGCAAAAAAATTTAATGTTAGGAAAGGTGAATTATAATGGACTTATAAATGGGATTGAAGAAATATATTTATAAATGAAAGAAAAAAATATTGAGTAATATGAGTAATTTATTGATATCTAATTTAAGATCTATCTCATCTCATATCAATATCATCTTAACATTATACAATTTTACAAGTTATTGACTTGCAGTTTTTTATATTACGTTGCATAAATTGGGCGTCAAAGTGTCAAGTCTATTGTTTATAGGTAAGTACTTGTTAAATGTGTTCTTTGTCAAATAATAACAAAATCTTAGGTATATTACACTTGCCTGCGCTGTCGATAAATAGATAGACAAATGTATTTTTGATGTTCGACCAATCGATTAGTAATCAGAAAGTTGACAGTTAGTCAGTAGACAGTAGTATAACCTAAACTTTGTTTCAGCTATTATTCAATTTTATTATGGGCATCTACCGTTTTATTGGGTACATAATCTTTTTCAGTTATTTCATTTCTTTTGATAATTGTTAGTTTGACAAGAGTATAGTTAATGATTACTGATAAGATAAGATTAGTAATCAGTCACTTCTGTGAACCTGTGGAATATTGATTGATGTGAGACATGGCTTAAACTATCCCAATAATATTTCGATGACGAAATAACGAGAAAACGCTGATGAGAGATAGTCAAAGTATATTTCCAGCTTCCAGGCTGAAAATTCCAAGTGAAGTCACTTCAAATCTAGTTCATGTAACGAACAATATTATTTTTTTAAAACTTTCTCGTATAAATATTTTATCAACCTCCATTGTTATTTAAAATTGCGCTGTACTCTTTATAATTTACTTAATTCCGAAAGAATTAAAGAAAAATATACCAAATATAGTTTTTTTAAGTCAAATACAATATTTAGGTATATGTATATAGTATTACAACACAGGTGAGTTGGTAGACATGAAATTCCACACGTTGTCAAATTGTAAAATTGCAACTAATTCGAATCAGTTGATTACCTCTTGGATAGGTTATAATAATCAATTGATACATCAGACATTGATAAATAATCGAACTTGTTTTGTGTTTTGTTTGATATTGACAAGTAACTCCATAATTAAATATGAAGCATAACATACAAACATGACTATAATGAATCGATTTGACAACTTTGTGAAACTATAGGTACTATTCAAACTGATAAATTTCAGAACAATCTATGTACACATTTTTTGATTAAGGGATACAAAACACAAGAAGCTTTGTGTTTATCTTGACCAATAGAAATTCTCCAAACTTTCAAACGCACCAATCAGAAATTTGACATTTGGTCAATACATGGCTTGTTGTGTTTCTATCTAGAAATCATCATAAATCTGTGCCTTTTCAATGTCAAATAATATAGGAAGCTTAATACGACGAACCCCGAACGAAGGAGGTATACAATTCGACGGTCTGCTTTTTTTTGTTTTGTTTGTTCGGGCCTTGTATATAGTAAACGTACTCCGATTTTGATGATTTTTGATTAATTTGAAAGATGGGGCTTGCGAAATGGTCCCATATTCATAAAAACGCAAATCCGAAATCCTCCATTTCTCGAAAATCGAAAATTTGATTTGGTATAATTAAAGGTAGGACAATATCCGGAAACGTTTAAATGGAACATTTTTTCAAAAGAGTTACGGTTTTCGAGATAGACGAATGTTAAATATGTATTTTTGCTATGTGGAGAGGGCGATTTCTTTCAAAAATTGAAAATCTTTCGATACTACATGAACGACATAATTATTTGTAGCAACATTTATAATGGACATTTTTTCCTTAGAGTAACGGTTTTCGAGTTAATTCGGTGTAAAATGCTAACGTAAAATATTTAAGCGTATTTCCGCAGCGGTGCTTTGAGATCTCAATAATAACAACTACAAGCAAAGAATATACGTGGGTAATAGGATAAGTATGGGTATTGGTGAACGTTCAACGATTTTCGTGACTAATATTACACTCAAAAGTGTGGTGCCAAAAGTTATCAATCTAACTGCAACTGCACAACTTCAAAAGTAACAGCACCAATAGAATTAATATTATTTTATACTTTTCAGTGCATCAACTAATAACTTCGGTCCAATTGTTTGTAAAAAATATTTTTTATGGGTTTATATCGAACTGTCGTCACTGGAGATGCGCATAGTCATATATCCTCTTTTAGTAGTAGTATTATGTACATGGACCATCTCAGATAGAAGTCAACTGTTGACAGCAACACAATAATCAAAGACTTATGAATATAAGGTAACTTCTTTAATATTTAAATGTTTATACTTAAATATATGTTTTTTTATAAAAAAAAGTATAACTGACTTTATAAGTTGTGCATGGAAAAAATCAAAAGAATGTTAATCCTGATGGAGCTGGTAATTTTGAGATGGTGCAGTTGTAGGCAAATAGAAGACTTTTGGCACCAACTTCAAAAGTACCGGCACCAATAGAATAAACATTATTTTGAATTTTTCAATGCTCCAACTAATAAAGTCGGTTCCATTTATTTCAATTTCTTTAGTGCTTCAGCAGTCATGAAAATTGTTGAACGTTTTCTTTTATTCAATGATTTCAAAATACGAGGGTGAAAATGTTGTTTTTCGAGAATTATTCAATTTGCTGGGAATGGTCGGTTTCTGAGGATTTTATACTTGAATGTGGAAAATAATTCAATTTGAAGGTCGAAATCTTCATGTACTTACATACACAAATCTAAGGAAAATAACTCATTAGATACTTGTAATTATAAATATATTTGTCTGGATAAGCATAAGTATTTCCATGTGATTGTCATAAGCATCATTTGAATAATATTAAAAAACGCATCAAGCTTATTACTACCTCGTATTCAGATCAGGATAAGGATACAACCATCACCCCGAATAATAATTATACGACATGCAAGATATTTGAGCTGTCGTTCTGGTTGGTAGTTTTTAATAATTAAATAATGAAGAGACCCTCGAATTATATGCACATACAATTGCACTTCCTTTTTGCTAGCGTAACAGTAGCAATTTGGCAAATATTTAGGAAGGTGAATGACCTGCAATGCGACTTGACTATCTCATTAATCTGCATGTAAGGTACAATTTAAAGCTCGATATTATATTACTGCAGCAAATGAATCAAATTGAAATTTAATTTGAATTGAGACATCAAGAATACCTCAAGTGAAACACCTAACGGTCCGTAGTGAACAATTATTTTCAGTTTTGAGAACTTACCATAATAAATACTAATAATTATTTCGTTTGATTCACTGATTAGGTATTTGTGATGGCATAAAACGTAAGATATATTTTATTGATGGGCGATTTTTTAGAGGTTTTACCTTTTAATTTGGCTGAACTTTGTCAGGCTACATACTATATATGATCAGTTTCGTTAGAGATTTTATCATGATTCCAGACAAACTAGTCAATTGGGCTTATATAATTTTGATTGTGATAATGGTGCAGCTGTTAACTTGTCCAGAAGTTTGGCACATAATCAACAATTTTTATTGCTTTAGTTAGAAGCAATGAGCCCACAGAACATGTCATTTCAAAAAAAATTTGGCCCCGTACCACTGTACCACAATACAAGATCAACATTGTCTTTAGATAACTTTTATTTCACAATTCCATGATATCGTCTAGCATCTAAGAAACCCTCTCCTTTTTTTCTTTGGGGATATTTGAATAACAAATTCAGAAATAAATGTGACAAATGAATAAAGTCTTGAACAAATTACTAACAAATTTTATTTTGGAAGAATTTTTTTGAAAACCTGGTCTTTGAGAAAATTATGTTTACAGTATTCTTTGTATACCTAATAAGACACCATTATTGGTAGCGCAATTCTCCAGTAATTGATATATACGAATTAATTTCATTTAATTGTAAAAATGCAGTTGAATACGAGTCAAGCTTCGTGTATTCGAGTAATTAGGGTTGGGCACTTAAGAGCTTGCTTACATTTTTAAAATCTATTTAAAAGCGATTCTGTTGCCTAAATTTGATTATCGCTTATGAACAGTAACCTAAAATATGTCTAAAATTTTTTGAAGCATCGCTTTTTATTAGATTTTTAGAATTCATTGAAAAAGCTTTTAAAACTAAAAGAAATTGTTGAATACCTACCTATGGTAAATTTTTTCATAGCTTTAGGCTCAGTAGTTTTGGAGGTAAAAGAAGGAAGAATTATGTAAAGTTTGAAATTAGGAAAAAATATATCGACCACTTCGCCCAAAAATTTCGGGCTGAAAACAGTTTCCAGAGCCACTTCGCACTATGTAATTAAAAGTCAATAAAGCCCAAAATGGACACTTCGCCAAAAACTCGTTGCAATTTGCCCAAAATGTCCAATTCGCCCAAAAATCGTTGATGAACTACTTTACTGAAATTCCACAAAGCCCAGAATGGCCACTTCGCACAAATTATTTATTTATTTTGATCGAACTATGTTTGGGACCTTAGTAACAAGTTAATATAACTTTAAATTTTCAAATTCAAGGTAGTGGAATGCATTTTTTTAAATGTTACAATTCCGTGTAGTACCAGAGATAAGGCCGTTTAAAGTATTTCCTTTTATCGTTGTTATCCATAATGATAAATACTAGTACCAGTTTTCCACAATATTTATTAATAACGACAATTGTTTCGCTAACACAGTAGCTTTTTCAAGTTATATAAAGTATTTCATAGTCTAAAATATTTTACAATGGTACCTATATATATATTAGGACAGCAGTTTAGAATGATAATAATGAATCCTCAACCACCTAAAATGTATTTATTAATAAAATTACATAAAGATAACTATCCAATTAGACCTGTAGTTTCGTTTGTACAGCTCCTTCATATAAGTTATCTAGAGAATTAATAAAAATAATTGAAATTGAAAAAAAATTTAAATCTAAATATTCAATTAAAAATTCATATGAATTAATCAATAAAATAAAAGATATAGTAGTCCCAACAAATGCAAAAATTATATCCTTGATGTGCAAAATTTATTTCCTAGCATACCTCCTATAGAAGCAATCAAATTAGTAAATAATCTATTAATAAAAAATAATGTAAATCCGATAAAAGAACAAGAGATAATGAATTGTTTAAGGACCTGTATCGAACAAAACTACTTTCAATTTAATAATAACATTTATAGAGAGTGGATTAATTATGGGAAATCCATTAAGTTCAATTTTAGCTGAAATATTTATGAATAACATGAACATGAATACATTAAGCAAAAAAATCCTTTATTGGTATAGATACGTGGATGACATAATTTACTGTTTCAGTGGTAGGTACTAATAGACAACTGGACCAATTTCTTAAATTTATTAACAATATACATCAATTACATTTACAGTTGAAACTGAAGTAAATAATGAAATAAATTATTTAGACTTGAGAATTAGTAAAATAAATAATAAACATAAATTTGCTATATACCACAAAACAACACACACAGACACTACTATACACAAGATATCCAACCATCCAATATCTCATAAAATGGCAGCATATAATAGTATGATTCATAGATTAACTAATATCCCTTTAAATAAAGAAAATTTCTAAAAAGAACTAAATATAAAACAGATAGCTATAAACCTAACATAATTGATAACATACTTAAAAATAAAAACTATAAAAAAGCACTAGAATTAGTTTATCCAAGAATTAGAGATAAATACAACAAAACTTATGTATCACTTACATATATTAATAAATATTCTGGAAAAGTAATAAAAAATAACAGAGATAAAACAATAAAAAATAAAAAATCTGGAGTTTATAAGTTGACTTGTATGGATTGCCAAAAAGTATATATAGGCCAAATAGGACGCAACTTCCAACAGAGAATATTAGAACATTGGAAAAGTTATGTACATAAAAAACAGAATTCTACTTATGCCAACCATTTATTAGAAGAAAATCATAATTTCAATGAAGATTTCAAAGTTTTACATGTTGAGAATAAAAGCTTCAAACTCAATTTATTAGAAACATTGGAAATTAACAAATACAATAGAAAACAATTAATATTAAATGACCAAACTAATTTAAATAAATCACCACTGCTTAAGGGTGTGTAGAGTATAAGTGGAATTCCCAATCATTTATGTCCTAATTGGATTATAATACTTTTCTCTAATATATATATGTTATGTATCCAAAGACAATGAGTCCATTATTAGCAATATTGTATATTATTTATCTGAGATGCAACTCTTATGTCTATATGATGTCTATACTCTGTAACCTGATACCATTATTAACCATATGAAGGAAACTATTGTTTGCAACATTGTAGTTGTTTACCGTATTATATTTCATAGCAGCAACATCCAATGTTCCCAGAGATCATGAATAACTTTGAGAAGACATTTACAAGGATTTTGCTGTTCACCTCTTCTTTTATGAAAACTAAAATAAATGAGTTCATATGAAAATATTAAGCTTTTGATTTGATCTGTTAACATCCTTTTGATCTTTAGTTTGTTAGTTGCAGTCGCTCTAACTACTTAATCAATAAGTTTCATTAAGCATCTGTCGGTTCAAATTTTACAACAGTAACTTTAAATGTTAGGGAAGTAGTTGTGTAGAAATTAATAGGAAATAAAGTGTATACTATTTTTTAAAATGTGATTTTCAACGACCAACCCCTAACATAAATAGGTACCATTGCATATTTTAGACTATGAAATACTTTATATAACTTGAAAAAGCTACTGTGTTAGCGAAACAATTGTCGTTATTAATAAATACTGTGGAAAACTGATACTAGTATATATCATAATGGATAACAACGATAAAATAATCAATTTCCATCAAGTACAGACCAACTCAATCCAGAAAATAAAGTATTTCCTATTTTATTTCATATCAGAGAAACTATACAAACAGGTTCTTTAAAATATTTAAATTGAAGATCTATAATTGTATATATTGATTATTTGCGGCCCATACATTAATGAATATTAATTCAACATTCCCCTACCTTGAATTTTTGAAGTTATACTTCTTTGGGCTCGTTGAGATGGTGTGTGGTTCGAGAAACCGCGTCACGCTAAAAGTGAGAAAAATTGTCGATTATACGTTTTTATTTATTTTTTTGTACGTTCTGGCTTTTAGAGAAATTTTTAATAATTAAATTATATATTAAATTTCCTTACTAACTACCGAATTTTTTTTCGGAAAATACTTAAGCGATTAACTCCAAACTTGGTACACAAATACGTAAGGGTAATACCTCAAATAAGATCGATTTTCAGCTGCCTGTCTGTCTGTGTGTGATTACAAGATTGTTTTCAGTAGTTTTCGTCTCTATGCTTGCATAACTAGTTTATCATACTTTAGGAGGCATATTAAAATTTTATTAGAATTGTAAGCCAAATAGCCAAAGAAGTATAACTTCCACCGTCTGGTCCGACGAAGACACTATTTTTTATGTTTAGCATGTTTTTATATTAAGGTATATCTTTTATCGAATTAAGTCATGTTTGGGAACTGTATTATGTATTGAATAAAATAATTTTGTTTAAAAATAAAGTAAACTCTCTGCTTATTTTATATAATAATATATTTATCATTTATATTTATTGAATGAATTTCTATATTAATTTCTCTGTAACTTTTTTTTAATGTGAAGTTGAATAACAATACTTTTTTATGCTAGTCTACTTTTCATATAAAACTTAACCAGTTATAATATTAACTTATTACTAACGTCCGAATAGAGTTCGATCAAAATAAATAAATAAATAAATTGTGCGAAGTGGCCATTTTGGGCTTTGTGGACTTTCAGGTAGTTTGGGCAAAGTGGACATTTTGGGCGAAGTGGACATGTTAGGCGAAATGTCCACCAACGAGTTTTAGGCGTAGTGGACATTTTGGGCAAAGTGTCCACCAACGAGTTTTGGGCGAAGTGTCCATTTTGACCTTTGTGGACTTTTAATTACATTGGTTGATGTGGCTCTGAAAACTGTTTTCAGTACGAAATTTTTTGGCGAAGTGGTCGATATATCATTTTGGGCGAAGTGTCCATTGGGCGAAGTGTCCAGGTCCCTCTCAGATTTGATATTTCGTGTGCTTAATTCTGTCATTTGCTACATAAAATAAACCCCCAGAATCAGAATATGTTTATTTAGATACACTATATATCCGGTTTGCGTAACAAATTTATATATAAGTGTGAAAGAAATTGTCTGTGGGTTAAACATATAAACAGACAGATACAGATCCATAACGATTCCGTTCTATCATCGCATACCTTTACGGAACTCTAAATGTTATGGGCTATATTACTACCACATCAAGAGATACATTGATAATGAGTCGTTATATACCTACATAAAAACATGACAAATAAATTTATATATCTGTCTCGAATGATTTTCCACATGAAATACTTCCCCATCAATATATTATAACAGACATATTCGTGATCCCCTGCTAATCCTAATTAAATCAGATTAATGTCTGAACATACTCAGCGCAAATATGTGGCGTATATTTGACATAATTAGTTGAAATATACATGGTGCATTCATGCGTATGTTTTAATCCGAATTAATAGGATGGTTTCGAATTTCGAAGTATCAACTATACCTACACTATACGGAAAGGGTGTCACAATTAGACCATCCTTCTATTCTATGGATTATTTCTATCTTTCTAATGCATTGTCAAATTATTCAAAGGTTAAATGTATAACGACATTATTGGAAAATCCATACGGTCCCAATTTGAAGGCAAATGTCTTTAAACAAGCATTAGGTATTCTACGTTATATTCATAATTCTTTATGTTATAGCAAATGAAAGTCTTGATTGATTTTGTCGATATGTTCAATCGATGTCTCAACAATTTTAATGAGGTTTTAATATCTCCCCATTTTCCTCAGAACCTCTGGAGATTTATAATTTATTTAAAAACAGAATCGACCAGTCTCACTTGTGAATCCATTCCATTCCATCCGAGGTTGTCAATTGCAATACCTATTCATTTTTCAAAATATTTCATATTTTATAATTCATATTACATAATTACTTTTATTGTTACCGGTAACCTTTAAATGGTGTCTTTCCAGATCCGAAATTCCCATTTGGGAAATTTTAATTCACAACTGGGAAAAATTTATAACAAAACTTTTTTTTACCTAATAATAGGATGAAAATTCAATCATTCCCATATACATTATGTACTGAATTTGAGTTCGATGTATTGATTTCTGATTTAAATAGAAAAAGTTAATTAGAAAATCTAATTATTTTTCCACTGCGTAAATTATTATGGAGATAATGAATTAGTTAGATGATTATACTCGAGTTCGAAAATTTTAGATAATAAATACCATGTAATATGAATGCGTTAAAAGGACGATGGTGATGCTAAGTATTTTATTATTTTATAGGTACTATAATAATTAATATGCAACCAAAGAGAGAAAGAGCCAGAAGAACACTGAAATGTCATTATTATTTCTGAGAATTTAGTGCATACATTTTCCGAACTATAAGAAATAATAGCTTTCTAGTCGACATGCTGAGTTTTGAATAAATGAATCACGCATAGCTTTGACATACATTGTAGATCTGATAATTCAAACCAGTCAAGAATCGTTGAATGGAATAGAGCCAATAAGTAAAATGGTAAAGGTATACTTTATAACTTAAAAAGATATTGAATCTTCTCTTGCCTACCATCGAGTTTGATATAGTTGTAGTACAAAGCACAAGTGTTATAGTTGCCAGAATTGTTGATTCGATAGGATGAACTTAAATCAGTTCGAATGAATACTATAACCATTTGTTTTTAATTTTAAAAATATTGAGTTTTTTCGTTGAAAATTATTTATTATTTACCTTCTATTCACCTAGCAAGAAAGAGATGATGAAACTCGCCATAAGACTCGTGTGAATTCCCCTACGCATGTTTTTCGAAAAGTGAGTCCTCCCCTTAAGCAATTTCTATGATCTCACTAGACTTCGTGAAGAAGCATATAGGCAGTGCATAGGCTCTTCTTCGTGCTTCTAGCAAAATGATTATGTTCGTAGTTGTAGCAGTGCTTAATATTTTATCACATTTTAACGATAAATACTCTTTATTAGTTGATAGAGTGAAAAATAATAAATAATATTAATTCTATTGGTACTAGTAATTTTGAAGTTGTGCAGAACCAATAGAATTAATATTAGTCTATATTTTTCACTTCATCGACATATAAAGTCGGGTCAATTTTTTGTAAAAAAATATTTATTTCACACTTTTGAGTGTAACATTTGTCATCAAAATCATTGAAAGATCACCAAAGAAGATAATACGTTACTTCTACTTATTCAGAGATTTCAAAACATCGCGGAAATAGACATATTTCAGACTCTCACCTGCTCTAACTCGGAAACCATATATTTTTTTAACCACCAATTTAAATGTTGATACATACAATCTCTTCTTTAATTTGTCCGTATCATATTTTCAATTTTCTAAAAAAATTGCTCCCACCACATAGTAGAGACACACATATTTCAGACTTTAGCACCGCTATAATTTGGAAACCTCTGATTTTTTTGAAAAATGCCTCCAATTTTTGATTTAAAAAAATGCCACCAATACCCCGTTGGGGAAGTTCTTGATGAGAAGAATATGTTGAATTTCGTTTTTTTTTAATGAGGCCAATTAGCTAATTATTAAATGAAGTAGAACCATGAAATTCGGAGGACGTTTACTATTTCTAAGGCGCGAACATATATAGGTATATAAAAAAAGATGCAGAAAAACAGTCGAATTGTTCACCTCCTCCGTTTGAGTCAGTCAAAAAAAGTGAAAACTTCATTAAGAAACAATGTAGAATTATTATTTAACAGATAAAAGATCCAATATAATCTATATAAGAGCGGATTTTTAAATAGTGTTTATTACTTTCGGTTCTTGTATCAATGGACTCCGCAGCGATTTCTCAGGCCCCATACGGTCTAGAGACTTGAAATTTCGAATTCGTACTTAGATCACAGACATCTCGCCGCATGTTAAGCTCCAAGTGTGATCCAATATTGGTAATTATAATTATCTCATTCAATCTCATTCAACCAAGATCATTATTTTGTCGACATGGAAGGACAGTAGGATCCGTCACTGGAATTACGCACGAGCATGGAGCGTATATATACGTCTCGTTCTCTGGTATATAGGTACTTTCTGGAAGATCGTCTATGGTTATGTCGCAATTGTCAGACGTCAGACGTTATTGTTAATTTAAAGTTTAATTTTGTGTTGTGGTAGACAAACAGTAATTTGTTATGGAATTGCTGTTGCTGGCAAACACATATACATAAGTATAGTTAAAATCGAGAAAAGGATAGCAATAGTAGGTACTCATCGGTTCGGTTTAAATCTTAAATGGCAAATAAAAACTATTTTTAATTTTTTTTCAAAAATTTCACTTGTTTTATTAATTTATAATAGTAATTCAATCCAATATATACTTTTTTAGCATTTCAAGAAAGTAATTTTCTTGAATCTATGAAAAAAAATGAGGTTTGATTTGATGGAGGGATTGAATTTATGATTAAGTTTTGAATTACTTCTCTCATTAAACCTACTAGGGAGCTTAAACATTTACCAATAACCAATACGTCCCACTCAGATTCACACTCTAGAAGAGACCGATTCAAGAGATACTTTAACGAATAGAAACCATAGTTCCTTCCTATCATTTTACTTCGAAGAGATACTTGATAGAGCACCAAGCATGAAAGGTACACCAAATGAGATTGAAAACTTTATTATCTAGTTATACCCTCCTAAAGCTACAAATACTTTTACGATCGAGTCGTAAAACGCACTCTCCAAATATTTAATAACTATTAAAACCCTTCTTCTATTGAATTTATTTCTGCATAGATTAACGCAACAAAAGCAGTCATTGTTGAAAAGGAGCTCGTAAAGTATTCAAATATGAAGAACAATCATTTTTAACGACACGAAGTGAGAAATGGCAGAATTCGTATGCAAGATTCAAATTAAAACCGCAGCTTTGACATACTGTGTTATCCTGCATTATTTGCAATCCTTCGTTTTATATAGGGCGAAGTAGAAGAGAAGAGATCATTTGAGTTCAGTTTTCAAGATATTATTCCCGGTGTAAGGGGAGATGGAAGTAATAAAATATAGAGCGAAGCAGAGGGACATTTATAGGACAATAAGTTATCATATTCTGCTTTGTTCAATGTGATCCAGTGGGTCGCCCGTCATAACTTTAATGGCATCGTAAATACTCTATTCGGTTACTATATTGTGTTAGTATGAATCCAAAATTCAAGGATATCTACATTATAAAGAGATTAAGAATATTTAAGTGATCATTAAATCATCATTAAATTTATCAGAAATACGAGCATTCACAGTTTTGGAAAATCAAGTTTATCAACCGATTTTGGTAGTGTCTAAAAGATATGTTTCATTAATAGATTAAAATATCTGGGCGACCGAGCTTTGCTCGGGTAATACAGGATTTAGAGTGAGTCTGAGGAAATTTAATCTTAGTTCAAATATGTGTATATTTCTATTTCTAGTTAAAATGTATTGCGATTGGTAGATCGGTAAATATTGATTTTATCGTTCGCATAGCTCATAATTTACAGATTTCCAAATAAATATGAATGTGAAACATACCAAAACTCAGCTGTATAACTAGTCGTCTGATCGACTCCCAAACCCCGTACGTAGTGTAGACCTCAAGGGTCACATCTATTAAAAATGCAAGTAACGCTCTCTCTCGGCTCTTAAGACCCCTTTTTGCAAATGTTTATCCAAATCTGCGAATCATTCAAGAAAAAGTTTATGGACCCCGAAGGTGACACCCTCGCGATTTGTCAGGAAAGCCACTTCAAAAGCAGAACATTATCTATATACCAAATTTGATCAAAATCGTAGGTACAATTTTTTTTCATTGAAAATTTCCTATTAAATTATCAGAAACTCATATTAACACACACACAAAAATGAGTTTTGTTAAAAAAAAGTTAGTTAATCAGGATACGAACCGACGATCTTCAGATGCTCAGGCGTGAGCTTGACCAATGAGCTACACATATTCTGTAATATTGAAGGGCTCATATCCACATATCAGTTATGGGCGGTAGAATAAGAATTTTAATTGCTGAAAACGATTTTTTATGTGAATATGAATACATATGAATTTTCATCAAAATCGGTGGACCAGATTCCGAAAATTTGCTCGTTTAATATGTTTAGATAACACTTGAACATCTTCTGTGTTATGTGTCAAAATATTTGATGGAATTTTATTTTACATACTTGCAAACCATTATAAAAAGTGTTCGAAACAGAATGTGTCATTTGAATTATTGAGAACGTGACTATCAAAATATTCAAAAATAGATAGGGTGATAAAAAACATCAATAACGCTATATCTCGAAAATGAGCATAGCTGTTGAAAATTAAAGTACGTCCTTGAAAAGAGTTAATATTCTGGACAAACATTTATTAATTATTTTTTCAGTACAACGTACAGTTAAGACAGAAATCAGATGGACCCACATATTTGCCTGTCATGAGCGTAGACAGCCGGAGCTCGCGGTTTATTAAGTCTATTTATCATGATTGCTGTGGTTATATAACCAAATAGTCATCACACATGTCAATAAAAATCGTTACTGTGCCACTTCTGAACCCAGATTGTTGTGTAATACTAGTGCCCTCTTAATGAAATGTATTTATTTTTTCACTGCGAAGCCTCAAACTGTTTCCCTGCAAAAATTTTGCATATAACACACTCACAGGCCGACCAGCAGTTTCAATTACGAGAACAGAAACATAAAAGGCCCCCACGATGTGCAAAACCACCATAGGCTTATTTAACATTTTGGACTGCTCGTAAAATTCTTTTCCATTTCCGACGGTAAATCTTTTTAGAGGTCTCTCACGTTTATACTTCCACGGCACTCGCAAAAATTAATTTCTTCACATTTCTGAACCCTATCTGAATTGCTCAAATGAATTAATTAATAGAATATCAAATCATTAAGCAAATGATCTTAATACTTATTACTAAGATAGCCGCTATATGAATTCGCGTAATAGTTAGAACTACAAAGACATCTTAATGAATATTAGATACATTGAATAATAGGGGAGAACTTAAATGTTAATCTGAAACTTTAGTTCACTATATGTGATGCGAAAATAAAATATGCAAATCATCATTTACGTGAACTCTGCTTTCATTAATATAAACTTAGAAATCGATTTCAACCATGTTGGACATAAAATGGTCATTGCCAAAATAAAGTAAACATAAACCTGTCCAAATATTCATGCTGCTTTTCAATTTATTCCCCATTGCCATAAAAAACGGCACATTCACATTTTACAACGAAAATAAAGTCGTCTAATGGAAATTCTAATCGAATGTCCATGGATAAATTTTGAATGAGGGTGATGGACGTGACACTCTCCATGATAAAAAAAATATTTCCACATATATTTATTCTATGTCTATATAAGGAATAAGATGAAATTTATGAGAGCAAAAATGTAGCAAATATCTATCAAAATACTTAAAAATTATATCTTCATATCAATATCATCAGTTTCAAAATACGCGCACCGCACTGTAAGAAGTATATGATGTCAGATGATGTGCAGGAAGAAGTATTTGTCGGAATCTAAATAACATTTTCGAGAGATGATTCTCCTAAGTTGAAATGAAATTTATAAGGTGAAGATTTACTTAGCGGTGTTTTGTAAACAGTGCCTTAAGTTTAAGTAGTTAACTTATAATATAAATCAAATATATTCTACCAAAAAATCGGCCCGTTTCATTCTAATGACAACAATTGTGCTTTTTAGTATAAATAAACAAGTACGTAAATACGTTTTTTATATCATTTTTTTAACTACAGGCAAGCGAATGAATCGGGTAAAATAAGCTCAATTGGAAAGAGTATCCTACCTATATAGCCAAGAATCCTGGCAGTCTTCTCAGAAACAAAGATATTATACCTACATCAAAATTATATTGCTACTCTTACATATTCCATAAAATTAATCTCCATGATCTCATCTCAGCATTGGTTTTTGTATTTCTTTGATTGAGAAAAAGGTGAAGGTTTAGAAAGCATCTGTAAGCCATCCTTCTTCAGCTAATGAAGTATTCACCAGATTCTGCCGATGTTTACTAAATAAAATAAGCGACCATAAAGTAAAAAAAACTGTCGGAAGATAGATAGATAGAAAGAAGAATAAATAGTAAATTCCGTTTAAAAATTTGTAGTTCAGAATTTCAATTGACAATGATAGTTTACTTTACCAATATGCCATTTTGTCAGTTGTTTATTTCCTGGAAAATAACTCATCCAGAAGATTCTTAGTTTGATTTAACCTAAATAAATGTCCTATAAATATAACTGATTTATTTTTGAATTTTGTCGCTTATAGTTTTTAGGATTCCGTACATGCGAGAAAAAACGGAGCCATTCTAATATAACTCTGATTTCTATCTATCCGTCGGTCACAGAGCTAAGTGACCTCCTCAACGTTCGTTTAGCAATTCAGTTCAATCCAAAGATATTATGGGAAAAAGAAGTGCCGTTCTCCAGTTATTCCCGAAATTACAAAGTCTACATGAAAAGCTAAGTGAAAATCATGGTTAGGTACGATTCCAACTCGCACATGACCGATGATTTTTTTTCCTGTCATTTTTACGAGGAATACTTCTGAATCTCGTCTATTATTGAAAATACCTATTTGTCTAGAGATTACCCGAAAATATCAGCTTGATGGATGAACGCTTTTTTGATACTGTGTATATACGTATTCTAAGTATTCATCACAAAATTTTTAATTAACCTCTGTGTTTAAAAAAATATAAATTGAGCTCGATATCAACTACGAGGAGTACGACCTTTACCAACATTAAAATTTTACTAATAGTGACCTTACAGCTTAAATGATGCAGTCGCGATTAAAATAAACTAAGTGTCTGACTAGCTCGATTTTACTTTAAGAAAAGTAATACCCTGCCTGTTGGCAAAGTAAGTATGGAGAAATCCTACTAAAGAAATAGAGAAATTTTAAAAAAGCTACTGTCAAGCACGATGGAGGAGGAGTAAAGTTATGGGGGCGTAGCCGTCTACAGGAATAGGTGACATGCATTTTATTGAGGAGAATATGACCTAAAACATGTATTTGATTATACTAAGAAAACTATGCAAATCACACGAAATTTCGGGTTCGTAATTCGTTGCTTTAAAACTACTGCCCAAATATTATTAAAACCCCTGCACAGTCACCAGATTTGAACGTAATGGAAAATTTCGGGTTAGCAATAAAATAGGTGTTAAGAATAGTGTCACAATAGCAAAGAAGAATGTATTTAAAGTGAAAATTACGAAAGCTTGGAACACAAATTCAGCAGAGTAATATTAGCAGTTACTTTTTAATTCTTGGAGCTTCTTTTAATTACTGATTTTCTTATTTTTATTTTTGCATCATTGTAGCTGCGAACACATATATTTTAATGAAATATTTAGTTTTATTTTAGTATGGCATCCGTGAAGCAAAAAATAGTTTAATACATATTAAGAAGACCTGTAAGAATTTAATTTCAATATGTTCTTTTTATCAAATAAAAATTGAGGTGAAAGTTACAATATTCAATAAAAAATATAATTGTCATTTTTTATTATTTGAAATCAAAGTACCTACAGCTTGTTATGTTTGCCTTCAAGAATTCTAATGCAATAATAGAACCATTATCAAACATTTTTCAACTGTGAACAGCCCCAATTTCAAAGATGTTCTTCGCAATAAAATACATCTAATATATTATTATAAAGACGCTATCTCCGTTCTGGTGCGCATCAAGGATTTTTTCATGCACTCGTGAAATATGTGTTGATATTTGGCACTTCGCTGAAGCGTAAAGAAAATATGCGGAAACCCATTCTAGCCACCATTTTACGACCCCTCGTTTGCATATTTACAGCACAATAAAAAAAATACGCCAATATTTATTACCACAATGTTTTATTTCTCTTGTGTAAACATTGTCGTCTATCTTGCAAAACAATAAGCGATGTTCTACCGATACAGTTTTTCACATATCCTTACGGGTAGCATCATCATCATCATCATCCATATTCTAGGGTGAATATATTTTAGGGTCATCTATCGCTATGCACATCTATTTATTTTTTCTGATATTTATGTTGGGGTCAAGACGTGTACGACATTTATGTCGAAAAATAAGTACAAGTAATATGATAAAAATAAAAGTTTCAGAATATCCGACATTTACGTGTGTTGTAAAAAAAGTATGAATGTATCTATCAACATACATTCCATTTTCGTTGCAGTATTTTATATTCGAAACATGGAATATTTTTTACCTGTAGGTACACTATATAGTTGCTATAGAACGTAAATATAATAAATAATAGATACCTTGATAGAAGAAATGCAGAAAAGTCAAAATATTTCAATTGGACATTTTTATGTAGGTGCGGTTTCCAAGTTACAGCAGTGGGACTGTCTGAAATATGTGATGTTTTGGAAATCTCTGAATAAGTATAAGCAACGTATTTAAGTTGTACAGAAGACCAACTTCGAAAGTACCCGTAACAATGGAAATAATATAAGTTTTTATTGTTCAGGACACCATATAATCATACATTTTCCTTGTACTGTAACTTGTAAACCCTTGATTTTATAAAAAATAATGATCCAGATTTGGCTGGAAAAGGCCTTTTCTTATCGGGGGAAGGATATATTATTGCAATTTGTTCAATAAAGGTGCATCTCTAAGAACTCTTCTTTCATAGATAGTTACATGAAGAAGCAAACATACATGCTCTTTCTGTCGCTGAAAAATAAATTATTATGCGAATAATTACATCAAGTTTGAACTTGAGTTATATGAAACACATAACAGTGATTAGCACTCTTACCTCTCACAACGACAATAGAAAAGTCTCACCATTTTTTTTATTATTCCAGAAGGTTCGTTGTCACCTTTTTTATATTATTTCTTATATCTCATTTATCCCAGACTACTTGACTGTATAGCGAAATATATAAGAATTTTCATTACTTCTCTTATATTATGATCCAGATATTAAATGCCTTTTAATAAATTATTTTCTGAAAGAGAACTTTTTTTGTGAAAAAGTTACACATAATATCAAAGCTTTTTTGTACACTGCGACCAGACGGCTGTTTAATTACACTAAATGGAAATGTTTGCTCTTTACCTTCTATGCAAGGGAATAGTTGTAACTGATTTTTGACCGACGAATCCCGAAAGGAGGAGGTATACAATTCGACTGTCTGCTTTTTTTATTTGCGCGTTGTATATAGTAAACGTACTCCGATTTTGATGATTTTTGATTCATTTGAAAGAGAAGGCTTGATAAATGTTCCTGTATTCATAAAAACGAAAATCCGAAATCTCCTTTTCTCTGTAAACCGCCCCCGAAGGGTGTGGAAGGGGCAGATTTTCTCGAAAACTGAAAATCTGTGGGTACTACATGAAAGACCTAATTATTTACAATGAATATTTTTTCCTTATAATTACGATTTTCGAGTTACACCGGTGGTACGATGGTAACATCTAAAATTCTTATACGTATTTCCGCAGCGATGTCTTGAGATCTCAATAATAATAACTACAAGCAAAGAATATACGTGGATAATAGGATAAGTACTATCTTTATTGGTATTAGTGAACGTTCAACGATTTTCATGATTAATGTTACCAAATCTCAAGTGTGAAATAAATATTTTTTACAAAAAATTGGAGCGACGTTATCAATTGATGCACTGAAAAATACAAAATAGTATTTATTCTATTGGTGCTGGTACAATTTGAAAAGTTTCAATCGCTCCGCTAACAAATAAATTGGTAGAAAATTGTTTATACTGAAAATTAAATTTATCAGTAATCTATAAAGCAAGTTGTACTGCACAAGTGTGTTACTACTACAGTAAAAAATATAAAATAATATATATTAATCATATTGGTATTGGTAATTTTGAAATAGTTATCGGAAAATTTGGACACTAACTTCAAAAATACCTATATTATTTTGTATTTTTAGTGCAGCATCTAATAAAGCCGGTCCTAGTTTCTCTAAAAAGATATTTACATTCAATTCAAAACGGTTCAAGACGAAAACTCCAGGTGAAATCGTCCATGCCTACTTGTTAGAATCGCCAGTCTTGTCAAGAGGAGCAAAGAAGTATATGTTGGTGATCAAAGATGATTATTCGAAGTTTCGGAAAGTAGAGTTTCTGATGATGATGGATAAAATCAAGTTGTTTTTTGCTACTTCCAAAAAAGATGGCATAGGCGTAAGAGAACTAGTCACAGACGGTGGACGCGAGTTCGGCAATGCAAAATTGAAGAAACTGACTGATGAAGAAGTCATCAAAGTTTGGGTCATTATGCCATACACGCCCGAACAAAACGGTCTGGTTGAAAGAGAAAATCGGACTATCATGAATTTTGTTCGAACCATGCTCAAGGATACAGGCCTACCTGTAGAGAGAGGCAGAGGCAGCATCGACAGCGGTGTACATCCTGAATCGAACTGGTCCAAGTAAGATTACAGGAAAGTCTCCATTTGAAAAATGGTTCCGCCGGAAGCCTACCATCAAGAGGATAAGAGTTTTTTGGGTCAAATGCATTTGTACACATACCAGATGTCCATAGAAAGAAGCTGGACAACAAGGCTATTAAGAGCTATTTGGTTGGGTATTGTGATGATGATGGGATTTTCGTACCATCTAAAAATGACGTGATCAAAAGTACCAACGTGATGTTCAATGAACAACAAATAGGGCCTGGTAACCAGCTTTCCAATTCCACATCTGATAGTATTTCATTGGACAATGTGGGATTTGGAATTGTCGATACTTTTGATGATGCAGACAAGCAGGAGGCTGGTGATACATGCGAGGATGAGCCAGAGCCAACTACGACACATACGTTAAGAGATCAGGCAACAATCCAACTACCTGTCAGATTCGACGACTACGAAGTGTACAGCAGCATTCTGACCTTAGAGGACCCCAAAACGTATACCGAAGCGACGAGGTCTTCCGAGTATGCCAACTGGAAGAGAGCCATGGACGAAGAGATGGCTTCCCATACAAAGCATGGAGCATGGCAACTTGTTAAGCCGCCAGATGGAAGGAAAATTCTGGAGAATCGCTGGGTTTACAAGGTAAAGACAAATTCAGATGGCTCAATCGAGAGGTTTAAGGCTCATCTTTTAGCAAAGAGATATACGCAGACGGTGGATATCGATTATGGAGAAACCTTTAGTCCAGTGTGTCGGTATGACACTATTCGAGCCATTATTGCTACAGCAGCCAAAGAAGATCTCGAATTGTTCCAGATAGAGGTACAGACAATGGTAACCTAATGGAGGAGATCTATATGAATCAACCGGAAGGGTACGATGACAGCAATGGACGCGTATGCAGATGCTACGACCTCTTTACGGCTAGGGATGGCAACGATATATCGATTTAAAATTTATATCGATATTTATTATAAATATATCGATATTTATGTATGCCTCCCGATATATATCGAAAAAAATCGATATATGCTTTTTTCGACACTCACGTTTCTTGGAAAATCTGGGAGATGAGATAATTTTGCGATGGGAATAAGACTGTGTTTTGAGCTTGTGACAGAGGCAGAGCCCAGAGCACAAGGCAATTTGCGTCTTTTTATTTGTCTATTCTATGAATTACATTATTTCTTTGTGCTTTGAGTAAGTCAGATAGAGAAATATAAAAACCTTAGAGTATAGGGTATACACTCTAAGATAATAACATGCTCGTGCAAACTGTCAGACGCATGAAGCATGAAATTTGTAAGATTATGATCATAGAACAGAGTTGGAAATACGAAAATCAGACCATTGGGAACCCAAAGAAATGGTGATAATCTGTCGACAAATGCATCGAACTACTGAAAGGAGGTATTTTGACGTGTCAAACTGACAGAAACTGACTTAATTTTCATAAAAACATTTGATTTCCGTAAATTTGAAACGTCAACAAAACTATACAGCAATTCGTTGCATTTATCGCCAAATGTCTTACCTGTCCTTTGGGAAGCTGTAATGACGTGTAATGACAATGACATATGACAGATTATTACGATTTTGAATTAGACATTGACATTAATAGCCGTTAGGCCCATTTGTGACGGCTATCGAAAGTTTTATTTTTAGAATCATTCTGTAAGTCCGAATCATTAGAGTAAGAATATAAATATTTGTTCAAACTCTATGTCTTTCTCATATATGTGTGTACAAACATAACATTAAGATATAGCTTATTTAGACTTCAGTTGTATTATTCAGTTACCTTTAAATAATAAATCTATAGATAACCCTAATAAATAAACGAATAATTTATCGATAAACTGTATTTATCGATATATTTCAGACGATATATATTGATATCGATATTTATTTTTTTTATATCGTTCGATACGATATATCGATATATATATATTTATACTACCATCCCTATTTACGGCCTGAAGAAAGAAGAAAGCCGGACGATGTTGGAATGTGAAGTTCACAGACGTGCTGAAGCAACACGGAATGGTTCAAAGCACCACTGTGTGTTTATACGCAATCATCAAGGGCACAAAATGCTGATGGCAGTTGTTGTTATGTCGATGATGGTATTATCGCTGTTCAAGACGAAGAAGCATTTGAAGCAACATTTCAACATACGAGCGACGAAGTTGAACTGCTTTTTAGGCCTACAAGTTGAGCGAATGGAAGACGGCTCACTTTTCTTGCACCAAGAAGCATTCACAAGAAAGGTGCTGGAACGTTTTGGAGATGAGACATCAAGCATTCCAGTGAAGAAGTCAAGTCTTCAGGTCGACCATAGTAAACCAAATGAAGATGGTATGATCAAGATCAAGGAGGCTAAGCCTCTTAAGAAAGAAATTCCCTATCGATCAGCAGTAGGTAGTTTGCTATATCTGATAATGGGAACACGACCAGATATTGCTTACGCAGTAAGTCTGGTGTCGCGTAAGCTAGACTGATTGGAAAATCGTACAGACGACACTGATGTATCTTAAAGGTACCGTTGGACATTGCATTGCTTACAGCAAGGGAGATGACAGCAGTCTTATGGTGTTCAGTGATGCAGATAACAACGGATGTGTGGAAACGCGCAGGTCTCGCACAGGCATGGTTTCTTTCTTTGGTGGAGGTGTTATTACGTGGCGAAGCAAGTTACAGGAGGCCATATCCAATTCAACAGCAGAAGCAGAGTTCATGGCAGCAGCTGATGCCACGAAAGACTTAATATGGTTAAACCGCTTGTTCAACGAGCCATCGATGTTTCTTTGCCAATTCGGCAAACTGACAACCAAAGTGCAATTAAATACATAAAAAACGACGTTTCAGGAACGAACAAAACCAAAGATACAAGTTTGTCCAAGATGAATTCTCAAAGGGACATCTTGAATTAAGCTACGTGAAGAGTGATGAGCAGCGAGCAGACATTCTAACGAAGGCTCTTCCGGCAACTAGATTTCATAGCCAAAAGAAGTTGCTGGGAGTAACAGCTGTCAACTTAAAGTGAAAGACAATATTTCATGCTCGAAGGAGGCTGTTATGAATCGAGCATAAAATACATTTGTTTATATTCATTGTTCTTTGCCGTTGACATCATGTTTTTATGTTTCAATGTAAAATAACAATTTTTCAATATGTCGGATTTAGTCAATCAATCTTAAATATAATACAACTCTCGTTTTTTCCTCCTAAATCCAATTTTCTTTTGGTTTGTATTTGTTCTAATTCCTTATTTGCTATAGTTGTTTCATGTATAGTTCATTAATTAGTTCTAGAGTTGGTAGATTTATTCTCGATCCTTCCAGAAACTATATGTGAGGTACTATTTGTCACAGTATTGTCAGTTTGACAAGCCTCTAGAACATTATTATGTGCGTCTAGATAATCATAGAACATTCTCGATGAATGTTATATCATGATTCAGATATATAAAGCCGTGAAGATCACGGAACAGTGTCAGTTTTATTGTATCAGTCAATTGGAGACATAAGTTGATAGTAGTTGAGACGCGATAGTCAAAGTGACAAGTTGTGACAGTTGTACTACAACAGAAGCTCGTGTACAGTGTCGAAATAAACCATTGGAAGAAATCTGCGAACTTTGGAGTATTACGCAAGTGAACTCACCCCACAACGTTTAGCACAAGGCGAAACATTATAGTTGATTAGGAATTACAGATATGGAACCCTCAACCTAGGAGGCCCAGACGCACCTAAAATATAGCCTATGTCACCCGCGCAAATAGATGAAATTCAATTAAAAAAATGTATCGAAAATGGATAAGTAGTTTTTGAGATTTTTGTGGCCATACGAAATGTCGTTACTCGTATATATATTAGTATAGATATTAATTTAGGTATGCACCACTTAATTAGCATTTAATTAACTCTACAAGCACTAAATAAGATTTTATCGGAAAATTTGATTTTTAAAAGCAAAGCAGTCCATTCCCGGAAATCTATAGGAGCAATTAATTTTGGAATACAGAACTTAATTAGCACTTTATTAAACCTACAAGCACTAAAAAAGAAGTTCTTAAAAAAGTTGATTTTACAAGTTTGATCCACCTTTAGATCTCAAGCCAGCAAAGCAGTGAATTTAAAAAAAACTATAAGAGCAATTAATTTTGGAATACATCACATAATTCGCATTTGATTAGCTCTACAAGCACTAAATAAGATTTTCTCAAGAAAGTTGATTTCTAAAAGCAAAATAATCATTTTCCGAAATAACTATAATAGCAAATAATTTCGGAATACTGCACTTAATTAGCCCTACAAGCACAAGAAAAGAAGTTCCCAAAAAGTAGATTTTTCAAGGTTGCTGTGCTGCTTCACATCTAAGGCTAGCAAAGCAGCCATTTTTCAAAAAAACTATGACTGCAAATAACTCCGGTATACAGCACTTAATTATCACTTGATTGGCTCCACAAGTACTAAATAAGATTTCTTCAAAAAAGTTGATTTCTAAGCCATTTTCAGAAAAATTATAAGAGCAATTAATTGGAATACAGCACTTTATTAGCAATTAATTAACCCTACAAGCACTAAAAAATAAGTTTTCAAAAAGTTGATTTTTTAAGGTTGCAGTACTAGCTTTTGATCGTAAAGCTAGCAAAGCAGCCACTTTTAAAAAAACTATGAGAGATACTAATTTCGGAACACAGCTCTTAATTAGCCTTACAAGCACTAAACAAGAAGGTTGCAAAAAAGTTGATTTTGCTTTAGAGCAAAGCAGCCATTTTCCAAGAAAATAATAAAAGAGCATTTAATTTTGGGAATACAGCACTTCATTAGAACTTAATTAGCTCTACAAGCACCAAATATGTATTTTGGATTCTGCTTACTTTGCTCAGCTAGGTAGCTAGGGACATGAAGTAAGAAACAATATAAAAGCAAACACGGTCGAATTGTAAGCCTCTTGATTTTGGGCAGATCAAAAAATCTAAATCACATAAAAATACAAAATTTCACCATCGAGTTAGATATGAGGTACCTACATGTTTACCGGATGTTTCTCTTCATATTTTCTTAATATAAAAAATTGAGAGTAGACAAACAAAAAAAATTAAAAAATGAAGATGAAGTTTCACAATATGTCACTACTGCTTTTCTGCCTTTTATCTATATTGTTGAAACAGAACAGCTTATTCTAAACTAAAATCTTGATATTTTCCAAATTTTCATTGTTTGGATCATAATTGATATTTCTAATTTAGCTTTTATAATTTTCTCATGGCATTTGTTGCAATGAAAATCGAAGCTATTTATTGATTATGCACTAATTCAATTTTCCTTATATACCTAGGTACTTTCCTTTACATTTGCCAAAATTTATATAATACCTATTATGATTTTTTTTGTTTATGCCCATGGAGCTTGAATATCGTTTTCTATATTTTACCTGGAAAAAAAATATCCTCCCAGTCATGTGCACTAAAGTAGTTAAGCATAATTTTCCACGAAATCGTTGGCAAATTCCGAAAAGCAGAACGAAAAGCACAGCTATGAATATATAATGTGTTAATCTACTTTATCAAGCTGTTGAATAGTTTCGTAACATAAATCACGTTTTGAAATCTCCAATGTGTCTATTTGCATAGATCATTTATAACTGAAGTGACACTTTTATTTTCTTTTGGGGTGGAAAGTGAACTAGAGCTAACGATAGTTTCACAAAAGTATGCATGACTTTAATAAAAATCGTTTATTCAGCAGTCTTGACAGGTATTCATAAATATCTATTCTAGGAAGGGATCTAGTTTTTTAACAGTGTCTCATTTCACAGTTTTTCGTTCAATAATATAATTGTCTTTGTAGGTATCCACAAAAAGATAACTATGTAGGTATCTAAGAGAACATACATGTTTTCTCTGGCCAGGACTCTCAAATTAACGATAATAAGGTAAATCAAACAATTTTATATTTTCTACTAAATCAATCGATTCTGATAATCTAATAATATTAATATATAAAATAATATAATAATTGTTTTGTTTATCTCTCTCCTCCTGGTTTAAATGAAAACTGGATATTGGACAGCTTAGATTTTCGAAATTGTACGTATGTTGTACGTATACAGTTCTCAATCAGTTGTTCGTATTGTGTGTTGCATATACACAACCTCAATTGTATAAGTAGATTGGCTCATAGTCCCTGACCATGATACATTCTTTGAAAGAATGATCTCTATTCTTTCATTCTTTCTTGTATTATGGTCCCTGAGGATGACGGTCCAACCGATGAAGAGTTTCTTCAGCAGGTTCGCACATTTGATAGATTCTAAGGATTACAGATTACTTACTAATTTGTTAAATCTTTCGGATCTTTCTTCCATTTTATAGTTGTAAAACTGAGTAGTATATACTCATTTCAAATACTTTCATTTACATTTTTAGATACCTAGTGAGAATCAACTAATCTCCTTCGTGGGAAGTGTGGGAAAGACTACTATTTAAAGAATAAATTGTACCTACAAACACATACAGAAACGAATACTGAAAAAAATAACATTTACATTTTCCACTGAATCTCAGATAAAAATTAAGGTTATAGGTATCACTACTAATTTTTTGCGCTATAACTACGGAACACATTTTTGGAGGGTTTATAGGCTAATAGTAAGATACCTAAGTTTGACGATTCTTTTAAGACAGACCGCATTTACAGAGTTTTTTCAAAAATTATTTATTATTTAACGTATTTGCAAAAGAATTCGGTTATTCCCGGAAATGCACTAATCCATTTTAGCGATAGCTAAAGTCTCAAAAATACTGTCATAAAAGGGAAACATTTTTTAATTCGGGAAACATGATTTTATATGAAATTTTCGGAATCACTAGCATCAAGAAAAATGTAATATCACAAAGAGGATCTGAGCCAATTTAAAATTGCACGTTCTTAATCATTTTTCATCTATTGCAGCTTCTAATAGTTTTTATCACAAGAAGAAATAATCTTTTTCTTTTTGCTACAACAAAGTATCCAGGTACGTTCTTATATCAAACAATAACGTTGAAGAACTTTATAAATAAGTAATGGGGAAATTTGAAATCTTCATCCTGACTGGCGCAATTGTCATTTTAGCATAAATTTAATTCTCTAAAACTTTATAAGTATATGAATTCATTATACTGGGTGTTTCATTGATAAATGGAAATATTTTAACTGGTAAATCTTGGACTTAGAATATGAAGATTTACCCAGATCACCTAGAAACATGGCTCAATGTTAAGTTACAGGGTGTTTTAAATGTCTAATTAAAACACCCTTCAATTCAACAATGACCCAGGTTATCTCAAAAGTGAAAAATATTTTTTTTTACAAAAAAATTGACCGACGTTTTTAGTTGGTGCACTGCTTCTAACTACAATTGCACAACTTCAAAAGTAACAGCACCAATAGAATAAATATTATTTTGTATTTTTAATGCACTAACTAATAACGTAGGTCCATTTTTTTAATATTTATTATGACGACAACTCAAAATACATTGCTGGCTCTTAATTCTAATAGTAGGTTTAAGTTTAAACAGAAAAATTATCGAGAAGATATGATTCGAGCTCAAACTTTTCTATAGATAATAATATTTTTTACAAAAAATTGGACCGACTTTATTTGTTGTTACACTGATATAAAATAAATTAATTCTATTGATGTTATTTCTTTTGGAGTTGGTGCCTACAACAACAACCTACTAGGGTACAACTTCAAAATTACCAGCACCAATAGAATTAATATTATTTTGTATTTTTCCGTGCAACAACTAATAAAATCGGTCAAATTTTTCGTAAAAAATAGTTATTTCACTTCTTTGAGTGTTACATTAGTCATCAAAATTGTTGAACTTTCACAAATACCCAAAAAGATATAGGCTTAGCTTGTACTTGTTATTTATTATTAAGAGATCTCAAAAATCGCGGCGCAAATATACAAATTTCAGACTAAGTACTACTGCTTTAACTCGAAAACCGTAACTCAATTTAAATGTTGCTATACTATATATAATATTTTCTTTAATTTTTAAATAATTGCTCTTCCACATAGCGGAAATACGCATATCACATATTTCAGCCTTTACCATAGCGAAACTCGGAAGCCGTAACTCTTGAAAAAATGTTCAATTTAAACGTTTTTGGATATGATCCCCTTTCTAATTTTCAAATCTCGAATTTTCTATTCTCGGAAAAATATGCCCTTTCCACATAGCTGAAACACATATTTCAGACTTTAACTCGGAAACCTGATTCTTTTTTTTGATATGAATGTGTGACATCATTTATTTTGTTACTTTTTCAATATTTTGAATCATTCACACTGTAACGAGATTTTTTGCAGTTTACTAGGTAAAGAAACATCTTAATACACAGTTTAGTTTTTAAACAGTTGTTCTCTTTCAACCATCTTACTCAATCTTTATTGAACTTGTTCTCTTCTATTAAAATATGATTTTGATATTCCATGGAATTTTGGATTTTATCTTCAACACACTTTAAAGGTAGGTATATTTCAACGTATTTGACAGGTAAATAAATATATTACAAATATATTATTTATGAGCTTCCACTTAAAATTGCAACATTATATTTTTGACAAATGATTATTACCCTAGCTGTTGTCCGCTCACAAACCTTAATAAATACATGGATTGGAGACGCACATTGATGCAATAAAAATAATACAATAAACAATTATATAAGATTTTATTTCAATTTCACTCCGAATAATTCTTATTTATTTATTACATACTTGCTACACATTTCAATCACATGAAAAATATGCCTTCGAACAATATTTCTATGAAAAATTATCTTGTAATAGTGTCTAGCGTTTTCAAATTCCACGCATCATGAGAAACTATTATCTCGTGAGATCCAGAAAGCTGTGGCTACAACATAATTTCTAAAATATTTCACAAGGGAGCAGATGGTCATAATAATATCGAATGTGATCTCACGACGAAGTTAAGGTCGAATTGCGAGATGTGGAGTTTTGAAACTAGTTTGAAAACAAATCGGTACCCAACCAATTCATGTATCTGTACGATTTAAATAAGATAGTTAAGCACGAATACGAATTGTTTTGCTATTGAATATCTTGATTTGGTTGTTATCAACAACTACCTTCTTTGGATTCACAAATCGAATGTTACCCAATTAAAATTACAAAATTCTCTCCATGCTTTTCTCATACCTATTTATCTTAAGTGCAATCTGATAAAATTAAACATATATGTATATTTGAATCAGAAACATAGGTGCTTTTGATAAAATAAATAGCCACCATGTATTTTCAGATTCTTATAAACTCAAAATTTCTATCGAAAATCTGAGAAAACCGAATTAAAGATAAGATAATATCCGGAACATTTTTTCAAAAGAGTTTATTTGTTAGAGCATTAAAAAATACAAATTAATATTGTGGGTAATTATTGGTGGTGGTACTTGTGAAATTGATGCCATGAGTCTTCTATTTAACTATATTTGAACAACTTAAAAATTACTAGTACCAATAGAATTAATATTATTTTGACTCACAATACATGATGATGTTTGTTATAATAACTTAAACTGTGGATGTGATAAAATAAAAAAGGTAAATGAAGTTAAATACCTTGGTGTTATACTAGATGAAAATTGGAATTGGAAGAAAAATATTTTTAGTATTGTTAAAAAAGTAAGATACCTTCTTTTTGTTTTCTAAAAAAATGAGATATATTCTTGAAAAAAATGATTTATTAAAATTATACCATGCTGTGTTCTGTAGCGTCCTATTTTATGGAATTATTTGTTGGGGTTCAGCTTATTCAAATACATTAGGGCCGATAGTAAGAATACAAAAGCGTGCTATCAAAATTTTAACTTTTGGTAAACAACACAACCTTTTTAGTGAGACGCGATTGCTGAACATCAATCAAAAATATATTTTGGAAGTACTAATAAATAATTATTGTAATCTACGGGAAGAGTATACTATTGCTGAAGCATGTTTATTTTCTAGACATAAATCGCTTACAGTAAGTAAAACTAAATTAAATATTGGTCAAAAAACTAGTTTATATCGATCCAAACTTGTCTACAATAGATTAGATAACAATCTAAAAAAATTAAACTTCTCTAGAGGGCGTATTAAATTTCATATTAAGAGTTGGATTTTAAATAATTTGAAGTTATAATATACATAGATATTGTTATATTACTTAAAAAATCTGTTTTACTATATAATACTTCCTATATCATGTGTCTTTCTTTACATTTGTAGTTGTATTTATAGTTTTGTTGCATTTTAATTTTATTATTTGTTTATTTATTGTATATTAATATGTATATTTAGATTATGTTAAGCTTGTAGATTTTAATACATTATTAAGTTCAGGTCTACACACAGATGCTATTTGCATCTAGGTAGGGGATTGTTGGACTTTATAAGTCAGACAATCTATTAGCATACTATTTTTTAATCAAGATTTGTATGTTAACCTGAATAAAGATTATTATTATTATTATTATTATTATTATTATTATTCAGTGCACCAACTAATAACGTCGGTCCAATTCATTTCACACTTTTGAGTATAACAATTAGTCACGAAAATCGTTGAACGTTCACTAATACCATAGAAGATGGTACTTATCCTATTACCCACGTATATTATTTGCTAGTACATGTTATTATTTAGAGATCTCAAAACATCGCGGCGGAAATACGCAGAAGGGCTTTTTCAGACGGTGCGTCTGCGATGGGATTTTCAGTTTGCGGCATGTCCCAACGATATCGTGGAAGTATCAAAATATATAATAATATGTGTAATTTTCACATTATGAGGGAGCGACAAAAACACGGACGCTTAGTGCGGCATTTTTTCGCGACGCAAGGCAGTACGTTTTTTGGTCAGATACCGGCCGATATTTTTTCCTTGCGATATTAAACCAACCACAAAAATAAATGCACTTTTCCAGACGTGTGGCATCTTGTCGCGATTATTTATCAGTGAAATAAAATTACAGTGTTGCAATTTTTTGTCATTTTGTCCTCAACTTGTGCAGCGTATCGTTTGTGACTCGCAATGGCTTCGAAATTAAAATTTATATACGAACTAATTGATTTCATTTAATCGGTGGAAATTTATTCGTCTATATGGGACAAAACATGTAAAGACTATAAAAATAAGCGTTTAAAGGAAAAGGCATGGAAAGAAGTGTGCAGGTTTCTGTAAAAAAATATGTTGTCTCAATTTCTCAAAAATAGTGTAAACAGCTCCTTTGAGGTATCTTATTTGTAAAAGTGGATGTACCCAGTAACGTCAATTCACTCCATAGAATAATTCGGCTTCTATTTTACATACTGCAAATACGAACTGCGAAAAGCAACTGAGCAATGACAAACAACACTGCGCACAACATTTTATTTTTAAATCGTTAGAGCAGGAATTTTATCGACTTGTGTGAAAGCTTTCTGCAAACGCGATACGATATGTCGCGAACGGAAAGTCGCATCGCAGTCGCAAAATCTGAAAAATCCCTAAGTATTTTTAGATTTTACCATTTTACCATCGCTGTATTTCATGTGGTAGGTACCCACAGATTTTCCATTTTAGAAAAAATTACCCCCTCCACGTAGCAAAAATAAACATAATAGAGATTTTAATATTTCTGTAAGTCGAAAACCGTAAAGGAGATTACAATTTATACGAATATCAGACCATTTCTCAAGTCTCATCAAATCATCAAAAGAGTACACAAAAAAATATTTTTTACAAAAAATTGGACCGACGTTATTAGTTGGTGCACTGAAAAGTATAAAATAATATTATTCTATTGGTGCTGTTACTTTTGAAGTTGTGCAGTTGCAGGTAGATTGATAACTTTTGGCACCAACTTCACAAGTACCAGCCCCAATAGAATTAATATTATTTTATACTTTTCAGTGCACCAACTAATAACGTCGGTCCAATTTTTTGTAAAAAATATTTATTTCACACTTTTGAGTGTAAAATTGGTCACCTAAATCGTTGAACGTTCACTAATACCAATGAAGATAGTACTTATTCTATTACCCACGTATATTCCTTGCTTGTAGTTGTTATTATTGAGATCTCAGAACATCGCTGCGGAAATACGCTTGAATATTTTAGTTGTTACCATTTTAACACCGATTTTACTCGAAAACCGTAACTCTAAGGGAAAACTGTTCAGTATAAATGTTGCTACAAATAATTATGTCTTTCATGTACTGCAAACATATTTTCAATTTTCGACAGAAATCGCCCTCTCCACATAGCGAAAATAAAATAGGTATATTTGAGAATTTAAAATGTCTCTATCTCGAAAACCGTTACTCTTTTGAAAAAATGTTCAATCTAAACGTTTGCGGATATTGTCCTATCTGTAATTATATCAACGCAGATTTTCAATTTTCGACAAAATTTGCCCCTCCTTTCGGAGGGAACGAGATGTCGGATTCCCGTTTTTATGAATATGGGACCATTTCTCAAGCCTCCTCTTTCAAATGAATCAAAAATCATCAAAATCGGAGTACGATAACTATATGAAAGGGGCGAAAGGGTCTAATTGTATACCTCCTCCGTTTGGGATTCGTCGGTCAAAAAAGGAGACAGTCGAATTGTAGGTATACCTCCTCCGTTTCAAAAATAGGTGCTTTGCTTTGAAACTCGAGAAATTATAGGTATGTTATTTTGATCTTATATTTGCTGCCATGGAATCAAACTCAAAGTCAGCTTTGATTCTTTTCTTGTTTTCTAATAATATTTGAGAAATTTACATTATTTTGAAATACATAAATATATAGAAACCCACACCGGAACATTGATAGGTAGTGCGGATCCGTAGTGTCGCACTCCCGCGTATTGATATTGAATTATTGTTTATCTGGATATTTATATGCAGGTGGGGTTAAGTATATTTTCATAATATTCTTTTCCTCGTGAGCTTAGTCAATTAAAATACTTTTAATATTGTCATGATTGAAGCTCTCAAAAAACCTTTCGATATAGTCTCAAGTCTATAAAAGCCAGAGGTGGCTGATTTATTATGAAATATCTGTCAAATTAACCAATAATTATTATGATTTTTGTAGATCACAGAGCAACACTGCGAAAAATTGCTGCCTTCTCGGATAATTGCAAGAATCGATTCACGCGACAGGCGGTCAATTATTGCGAAACAAGGTCTTTCACACATTGTTGCACTGTCTTGGCCAACAATTTTGTCATGACCGAACATGTCAATTATTATAAATCGAAAAACATTCTCAACTCTATTATGTAGCCTAATGAAGTGCAATTATTTAGAATGTTTGTCCGCTTCCTAATATAATATTGCAAATCAACATTATCAACTCGATAATGTCTTCCGTGTGTTTTTGAATCAAATGTTGACATTGATCCAGTTTAAATACTGGTTTTTATTAATTCGAATAAAATACTTACTAGTCATCTATTATTTCAGTGTCGTTTTTTAAGTGTGAAGAAATAGTGATTTGTTTCCTGGTAAAAGATTTGATTTATGTTTGTTTAAAATTATTGTCATGATTGGCAATATCAATAAAAAGTTCAATAGCAGATACGGAAATTTCATCTAAACAAGATGTATTTAAAAGAAAAACAAATTAATTCTTAATAACTTCTACACTGCATATCATTTCCAGTTAGTTTTGTAAAGCTAAAAAACAATATCTTAGTTAGAACTTGTAATGCTATTACATCAGTATTTAGCTACTGAGCAATTTTGTGAAGTCTAGCACTACCAAGTAGAGAATTTAATGTTTGAATATACCATAATCTAGGTATTTGCGATTTTAAATTAATTAGGTGTATTATATAGCCTCCAGGGTTAAAGGCAAATTTGCAAAACTATTGAAAAACACAACGTAAAATGCTAAAGTCAAAAATCAGGGGCTAATATGATATTTAGATTGAATATTGTTGTGCTAGCTGTACAAGAATCTAGCACATAATCAAGGACATATAAGCTAATGATTAGCAATAAAATACATAATAATTTCTAGAAATTAAATTTAATAGGTAAGTATGCAGTTTATGTCATCGCAAAGCCTCTAATTAAATGATGAAATTATTTGATACTTTGTCACTCCTTGGTGATGTGCGAGCTCCACATGAAATGTGATCTCCTCACGATTGAGGAATAATGGGATCATTTACCAAAATTTTTAAATCGTTATCAACTTCCGAAAAACAAAGTACTCATAATAAAAATATGATTCTGAAAATTATATATCGATAGGACATGTCGTTCTCCGACCGATGAAATAAGCATACCTCAGTTTATATACCATGGATTAGACTAATATTCCTTCTCAAATATTTGCGTGCGTCGCATCGAATTTATTATTTTTGACCAGCGAACCCCGAACAATTCGACTGTGCTTTTTATTGTTTGTGCGGGCGTTGTTTATAGTAAACGTACTCCGATTTTGATGATTTTGATTCATTTGAAAGTATTGACCTGAGAAATGGTCCTAGATTCGTAAAAACTCAAATCTGAAATTTCTTTCCCTTCGAAAACCGCCCCCGAAGGGGGTGGAGTGGCAAATTTTCTCGACTATCGAAAATTCGAGATGACAGGATTAGAGATAGGACAATATCCGGAAACGAAAATATTTATTTATTTTGTATTATCGCTTGCAGAATTTCTTGTTTATACAATGTGTGAACCGAATTTTAATAAAGCAGGTTCGCAAATTTTCAAGAAGTGGATTTGCTAATGATTATGGATGTTTTAAATCAAAATCACGGATTTATAAGCGTCGAAATGAGGGAAATTAAAATGGCCATGTGAGTATTTGACCAGATCATAATATTTTCATCAAATCTGGTTTTCTTTTCATCTATTTTTATTACCTTCCCATCTATTATGTATGTTAATATACAAGAGGGTGTCCCAGATAGGAAGGAATTATTGTATAGATAAAGAGTAGCAATTTTTATTATGTTTTTCATACTTAATAACTAAAATATTATGCATAAAATACTAAGGATTAAGGATCAAAGAGCAAGGAGAATCTTTTTTTATATTATAAGTATTATTCGGATTAAAGCGGTAGAGAACTTTGGAAGCCGGGAAGGTTTAAGATCACTGTTTAAGGATTCAGTTTATTCATTTTAATTTTCGAAGGCTCACTGATATACTATCCATATACTTTTTTGAATCATTGAAGTGTTTATTGTACCTACATTAAACGGATGTTTTATTTTATTCCAGGTCTGGTAGACAAACTTACGAAGACATTTCTATAGGTTACTTACAACTAGAAGAGAGATGAATAAATGTAATTTATTAGCAAGAATGGCACCCGAGCATAAACTGAACTCCAATTGTTACAGAGTTGGCTGTACTGTTTTAGAGTTAAAATAAATACTTTTTGACCGACGAACCCCGAACGGAGGAGGTATACAATTCGACTGTCTGCTTTTTTTTGTTTGTTCGCGCCTTATATATAGTAAACGTGCTCCGATTTTGATGATTTTTGATTCGTTTGAAAGATGAGACTTGGAAATTGGTCCCATATTTAACTCAAACTGAAATCTCCTTCCTTCCGAAAACCGCCCCCGAAGGGGGTGGAGTGTTCAAATTTTCTCGAAAATCGACAATTCGAGATGCCAGAATTAAAGATAGGACAATATCCGGATAACATTGAACATTTTTTCAAAATAATTACGGTTTTTGAGCTACATTCATTTTAAAATCTCACACAAGGGTATTTTTGCTATGTGGAAGGGGCAATAATTTCTTTCGAAAACTGAAAATCTTTTGATGCCACATGAAAGACAATAATATGTGTCTTAACATTTATAAAGAGCATTTTCTCCTTAGAGTTACGGTTTTCGAGGTAAGCGGTGGTAGAATGGTTAAATCTAAAATATTTGAGCGTATTTCCGGAGCGATGTTCTGAGATCTCTACATAATAACAAGGACAAGCAAAGTATATACGTGGGTAATAAGATATTAGTGGTGAACGTTCAACGATCTTTGTGACCAATGTTACACTCAAAAGTCTGAAATAAATACTTTTTTACAAAAAACTGGACCGACGTTATTAGTTGGTGCACTGAAAATTACGAAATAATATTAATTCTATTGGTGCTGGTACTTTTGCAGTTGTGCAGTTGCAATTGGATTGATAACTTTTGGCACCAACTTCACAAGTACCAGCACCAATAGAATTAATATTATTTCGTATTTTTCAGTGCACCAACTATTAACGTCGGTCACAAAAATCGTTGAACGTTCACCACTAATATCTTATTACCCACGTATATACTTTGATTGTCCTTGTTATTATGTAGAGATCTCAGAACATCGCTGCGGAAATACGCTCAGATATTTTAGATTTAACCATTCTACCACCGCTTACCTCGAAAACCGTAACTATAACTACGTAATAAGGAGAAAATGTTCTTTATAAATGTTGATACAAATATTATTGTCTTTCATGTGGCATCAAAATATTTTCTGTTTTCGAAAGAAATTGCCACTTTCATATAGCAAAAATACCAATATGTGAGATTTTAAAATGAATGTAGCTCGAAAACTCTTTTGAAAAAATGTTCAATTCAAACATTTCCGGATATTGTCCTGTCTTTAATTCTGGCATCTGGAATTTTCGATTTTCGAGAAAATTTGCACATTCCACCCCCTTCGGGGGCGATTTTCGGAGAGAACAAGAATACGGTTTGAGTTTTTATGAACATGGGACCAATTCCCAAGTATCCTCTTTCAAATGAATCAAAAATCATCATCGGAGCACGTTTATATATAAAGCACGAACAAACCAAAAAAAAAACAGACAGTCGAATTGTATTCCTCCTCCGTTCGGGATTCGTCGGTCAAAAAATAGACTGTAAGGCTGTAAGGCTCTATGCATATTATTGCTTTTCTCCTGTAGAAGCGAGGAACCCTCCCCTAAGGAGTCAGTGTCACTGTGTTATTAGAAAAAGTCATATTTATCATATATCCTACTTTAATCGTAATACTTTTACCAAAGTCTATCTAGATAGACTTTGCTTTTACACTCAGGAACCATACAATATTTAAAGCTTTTCTTTTCCGGTTTCTAGTCCATTGTGTCGAATAGTTTAAACACTTTTAAAACTATCTTATTTAACAATCACAATACTGTTTAGAATTTGCAAAAACGTGTATAATAGTTAGCAGATACAACACTGCTATGAGCTGCTTTAGTCAGATTGACTAAACGATTAATAACCGACGCGACGCTTCGCTATTCCAAATCGTGAGATTTCCTATCCGATGACGTCACGCTTGAATTTCGGCAAGGCGTGCGGTTTCATGTTTATTATATTTTAAGATGACTTATAATTCTCGCTGACGTCTAATTTTTTGCAGTCTTCAAATTATAAACCTACCCTTCCTGATTAGTGAAGCTGCGAGACTGGTTTTGGTCTTGCAGTCTTGGTCTTGGTCCAAGACCGAGACCAAGACCGTCTATGCAAGACCAAGACCCAAGACCAAGACCAATACTGGGATGCAAGACCAATACCAAGACTAACCTGGTCTTGGTCTTGGTCTTGCTGCAAGACTTGCGAGACTTGCAAGACTCTTGCAGTTCCGTAACCAAACACCAAATTGGTAGGAAACATATTATTTTGCTCAATGATAAGTTAAGAAACGCTAATAAATAACCTAATTAATTTAATCTTTGAACTCCCTTATTATCGATCTTTATTTTACAGATTCTAAAATTATTGAATTAAAAGTTGTTGGGTGAAAAGCGAGCTCATTTTACGCTTTTAGGATTTCCGAATTTCAAAAAATTCTGAAATACCCTATACTTATACCGTAATTTTAACCCTTCTATGATTTCCCTTACCGAGCTGTTTTCATTGAATCCCGATAGTTCGTAGCCAGGGGAAGGTAAACTACACACTTTTTTATTTTTACAATATTTTCAATCGCGCAGAATGTTTTAAGCAAACGTTAAAAATCATCTATAAATCTGATATCTTTTTGATGACATTTATCCAGTGGCCACTTTTGGAGATATTTGAAATTTTGGGATGCCCATATTTTGAAACTATTTTTTCGATCATGCTCATACTAACTTAACTGAGATATTCACACAACTGACTCTTTAAATAAATACCTAGTTATATAAATGCGCCTATTAACAAATCTCTACTTGTTTTTAATTTTCATTTTTTGGAAAAAGCTTTCTATAAACCAGAAATACTTTTGATCGCTTTCAGCGATTCTTTCTATTTTATTAAAGAATATGGTACAAAACCATTGTAGAATGAGCAAGAGAATGAGTTATGAAATAGAAGTATGAAGTAGAAGTATGAAGTAAAATGAGTGCTCAGTTGGGACGGATGATACCAAAAAATACAAGCAGACTAAGTCGCGCTAGTAAGATACGATTCTCATATGTGAATGGTGATTATTAATTTATAAACTTTATTAATTAATTACGCATCTCACTTGCCCTTACTTAATTCTAAGCACCTAGTTTTATTCTCATTACTTATTCTAGAATGGTTTGGTACCATTACAATACCAGGCGTGTTTGTTCTGGACAATGACAATTTTTTTATACGGTCGATATTTATCCATTTCGAATGACAATAATCTTATAAGATTATGAATTACATATTTCCCATATGTATGCAGGGTTCTTCTTCATTTAAATTAATCAATTACGGTTTAGAATGTCAACAAATTTTCACACTTATATAAAGATCAAAATTTCTGCAAGAGTCTTGCGAAGTCTTGCAAGTCTTGCAGCAAGACCAAGACCAATACCAAGACCGTATATGCAAGACCAAGACCCAAGAGCAAGACTAAGGATTTGATGCAAGACCAAGACCAATACCAAGAGAGCAAGACCAAGACCAATACCAAGACCATATCGGTCTTGGTCTTGGTCATGCTTTGCGCATCACTATTCCTGATGGTAAATTAAAAAAATATATGAAAATTTGATACCAACATTTCTCGCGCTTTTCGTCAAATACCAGTCGAAAATCGAAAAGCTCGAGTACATCATGGAAAATTCAAAGTTCAGAATGAACCCAGTCTCAGTTACGGTCAAAATTTTAAACAAATAATCTTTAAGAAATAAATATTAAGAATTGTATGATTGTGTACCTAATAAAAATAAACGATAAAATAGATGTTCTGTACTTTTTTAATTTTGGGAAAAGTAGGTAGGTTACAGATAAACTTTTTCATTGAATGATAATAATTTTTTCGAGTTGATATTTATTCATAATCAATCCTTTCATTTATCAAGTTTCTATGTATTTAAAATAGTTATATAATGTAGGTAAGCAACTCTTGGAGTAGAGCTCTAGTAATACTTGCCGCAGTGGGGTATTTCAGTAATTTTGAAAAAATGTATTTTTTGGTTCTATATTTATAAATTGAAGTCTAACATCTATCAAACCTGCATAATTTTGCTTAATAATGAATATGTTGAGTTAAAAATTAAATTAAACCGTTATGACGTCACAACAGAAAAACAGATGGTCATAGTCTACGGAACTCTTATAAATTGCAACACTGCTGTAGACCTCAGATTAAGCACATAATTCTATATACTTATAATTTGATCCTTGAATTTTTTTGTGAAGCTCACTATGGGTATTGCGAGTTGAGTACGCATGCGCGAAAGGGGAAGTTGGGGGAGGTGGCTTGGAGTCACATATGTATGCCACATATGGTATCCATGGTAACAAAATAGGGACATGTCTCTTCTCTTACCAAAAAAGTTCATGACGCATGCGCTTATCGCCAGCTATCCCCATGTCTTTGGCTTCATTTTTGCGTAATTTTTTCCACAATGCTAGTCGTATTGAAGTTTAAGTATATGTGATTAGTCAGGTTATAGATAGTAGAACTAATCAGCCCTTCCTTAGATCTACTCTGTCAAAAAAGTATCCATGTCAAATTTATTTGAAAGTTTGAATTTTGCTCATCACTTTGTTTACTACTGGAAATTGTATTTTATTAAAGTCGTTGTTTTCTTATGTTACAAAATGGTTTATAAAGTTTACGTTGTCCAGAAATTTTATCAGTAACAACTTCTACATTATGTGGTGTTTTGGTGATTTTGTGTTCTGGAGTTATTCTTCCACGGGCCACGGACTGCGCAGATATTATTTGCACTTCTGACCTGTACGTAACCTACAGAATCATCATCATAAGAAGACTGTGTCTCTTCAATACAAATCAATTATACACTTTGATTTCACATTAAACAAATACAATTTACTACAATGTCTAATACTTACTTTTTTAATTTTAATATTGCGAATTGCAAAACTGCATATTCACTTCATAAAAATTATTTATTATCTCGCTGTCCACTAATGGCAAATTATCACTGTCAGCCTTAGAAAATCCGGGATTCATTTTTATTAAATAATATAAGAATAATATTAGAAAAACAATATAATCATAATCTGAAATTAAAATGATAATTGACTATAACCTCAATTTTTCTTCGTTTTCTTTGGTTGATTTGAACTATTTTGTACACTTCAAACTCTAGCTGCGTTGCTTAAATTTTCTGTTGTGACGTCAGAGGTCTTGTGGGCTTTTTGAATTCAATAACTGTGACTTTACAACTAAATTATTTGATTGTTTTATAAAATAATCTTGTTTTTTACATTACCAGGTATAATGTAAAAGTGATAAAAGTAGTAATTTCGTTTCTGCTGAAATAGCCTATTGTTTTTGTGCATATATTCCAAATTCAAAGAAGGATAATCTACTTGTTAAACGTGGATTGGGCCTGATCCTAATTTTGTTCTTCATTCACAATATAAAGCGTTTCTCTGCATGGAGGACTTATCAGTTTCCTTCGCGCTTTTCCGATCTCTATTTTTCAACCGACTTCACTAGGACGAAGTTGGTATACAATTCAATTATTGCATGTTTGCTTTTTTATGTATGTAAGCGTCTTTTATATAGTAAAGGTGCACCAATTTTGTTCAGGTGTTTTGTCTTTGAAAGAGGAGTGTTGAAAAATGGTACTACAATAAAAGAAATAGAATCCAATGCAAGATTCTTACCGCCATATTTTCAAATCACTGAATACAAGTGTACGTTCAAAAATGTTTATGGAGTTGGTGCTATAAATCTTCTATTTACTCCGAACTACAAATATATTTTTTTTATTATTATTCGAAAAATTTAATGTGTTCTGTGTAATCAGGCCGTACAAAAAATATATTTGACAGCAATAACTGACATTTCATTTCTTCAGCTCTTGGTTTGAGCGTCTATTTTTCAGAATTTCAATCAAAATGTGTCAGTTACAGTTACAGATAACTTTTGGCACCAACTTCACTTTTTTAAATATTTATTTCACATTTTTGAGTGCAACATTAGTCACGAAAATCTTTGAAAGTTCACTAATGCAAATGCAGATAATAGGTACTTATCCTATTATCCACATATATTCTTTACTTGTAGTTGTTATTATTGAGACCTCAAAACATTGCTACGGAAATAGGCATAGTTATTTTATATTTAACCATTTTACCACTGCTTAACACGAAAACAGTAACTCTAAGGAAAAAATGTTCATTATAAATGTTGCTACAAATAATTAACTCTTTCATGTAGTACCCACAGATTTCCATTTTCGAAAGAAATCACCCTCACCACATTGCAAAAATACACATATTTGAGAAATTAACATGCCTCTATCTCGAAAACCGTAACTCTTTTGAAAATATGTTCAATTTAAACGTTTCCGGATATTGTCCTATATTTAATTGTCCCCCCTTAGATTTTCGACTTTAGAGAAAATTTGCCCATCCACCCCTTTCGGGGCGGTTTTTGGAAGGAAGAAGACTTCGGATTTGTGTTTTTATGAATATGGGACAGACAGACAGACAATGAATTGTATACCTCTTCCGTTCGGGGTTCGTCGGTCTAGAGTATAACCTCTTGTTATTATAATACCTACCGCTACAAAATCGTTTAAGGGCTTTTGAAATAATATGTGGTACAGTTTTCAAGGCCCAGTTGTAACAAGCTTATAAACATACAGATATCACACATCGAAATTACCTTCTCAGAATGGATAGATAGATAGATATACGTATACGTATTTATTCTAAATGATTTCTCCATCAATAGACTTTGTCAGCCGGAAGTAACTATGCTTTATAAGCAGGAATGAAGTAGGATTCAAGAGAATGTGTGCTGTTTTACTAAAATACTGACCACTAATCCACCAGAAGCTAAATTCAGATTTTTCTTCTCGAAACTATACGGTGGCCATCTCGTGAAAAGCACTGGCAACCTACCAAAGTTAATAATAAAGCCTCTCAAATAGTGTCATTCGGATCCGGCGATAACTGTAGGTCCCCTACACTTATTTGTCAAATGACGCAGTTTCACAATAAATATTTTTTTACAAAATATTGGACCGACTTTATCAGTTGTTGCACTGAAAAATACAAAATAATATTAATTATGTTGGTGCTGGTCCTTTTGAAATTGGTGCCTACAACAAAAAAACTACAACGGCACAACTTCAAAATTACCAGCACCAATAGAATTAATATTATTTTGTATTTTTCAGTGCAATAACTGATAAAGTCTGTCAAATTTTTTGTAAAAAATATTTATTTCACATTTTTGAGTGTAACATTAGTCATGAAAATTGTTGAACGTTCACTAATACCCAAAAAGTTATAGGTAGGTTTAGCTTGTACCTACCTGTTGTTTATTATTCAGAGATCTCAAAACATCGCGGCAAATATACCTATTTCAGACTTTATTGCTGTAACTCGAAAACCGTAACTCAATTTAAAAGTTGCTACATATATTCTTTTCTTTAATTTGGCCGTGTCATATTTTCAATTTTCCACATAGCGGAAATACGCATATATTTCAGACTTTACCAATGCGAAACTCGGAAACCGTAACTCTTTTGGAAAATTTTTCAATTTGTACTTTGTACTTTTCAAATCTCGAATTTTCGATTTTCGGAAAAATTTCCCCCTTTCACATAGCTGAAACTCATATTTCAGACTGTAACGCGGAAACGTTTGATTATTTTTTTAAATTTCCAGTTTAAACATTTTCCGAACAACCATAAAAAAATAAAAAAAGCAATCGTACAACCGAATTGTATACCTTCTCCTTTTTTTGAAGTCGTTCAAAAATATAAAAGAGGTCGTCAAGGCTCTTTTGAGAGTAGGGCGCTTCGAGAAGATACTCCCTCAAGGAATTAGAGAAAGCGTTCTTATTCCTCATTACCTACCTTCCTTCATTATAAATCCTAATGCACTAACAGCAGATTAGTGAATATTAAGAAAATCTGAAATTTTCATTTCTTGAGTTTAAATTTGCCATAAATTCTTTGATATAATAATACCCTACAACGAGTCCACGACATAGATAGATTCAATTTATTTCTTCAAATACAACTAGCATGTGCTGAAATCACTTCCTTTCAATTAGATAAAATATTTTGTTAATCTGTTACACCCAAAATTAAGACTAATAAAATACCGTCTAATTATAATTGTCCCACTCATTGCTTTCAGGCATATAATTTTTATTCAAACTTATTTAAAATCATCGTTATATTTAATTAAATAACAACTATAATTATGTCAAGTACATTCACCTACATTGATAACTAGTATGTCAATTTTAACTAGTAATTAAGAAATTGAGATAATACACGACAAAAACACTTTCAATGTCAGGATATGGGGACAACGTCACCCATATTGGCTACAAACCTTCGGATATATAGAAATATTTCAGTCGGTTTTTATGCAAGGTAAAATTAATAGCTAGCAAATGATTGCAAAATCGGATAATTATTACTGTTGGTTGAAAATGGGAAAAACGAACAAAGTGCCTGTAGGTTCAGTCATACACAAATTAGAATTTGTTCTTGGGACGTCAAGGCCATGTGGAACATATGTGCAAGAATTTCAAATTGCATATAATTATTAATTAGTAACATGAGAAGTTTCCAGTATTACAGAAATATTATATTGCAATTTCAATGATTTCGGAAAATATTTCCTTTCCCAGATACAGTTTTTCAGATGCGGAAGCCTTATCATTGTTTATACTTCCCTCAATAATGAATTGTATTCACGTAAAAAATCGACCTCGAGATTTTTGCTGATATTTACGTTTTGGGGTTCCTAGATCACGAAAATCATAGTATCTCAAGTCCGTCTGTCTGTAGTCTGTCTGTAGTCTGTTGGCCTTGTAGCTCAATAACGGCTTAACCTAGGACAATGAATTTTGGTATGCATATTGAAGGACTACCGGCGACGCAATGTAAGGGTTTTCGTTAATCATATATACAGGGTGTCCAAAATATTAAGTGTCAATATAAGAAGGACGAGGTTGTTTCCATCTCGAAGCGGGGTGGTTTGTCGAGGGAAGTCATAGGTAAAGGCTTTTACCAATTTTTTTCTTTACCGTTTCTCCCATATTATCATATGGTAACTTGTTTGAAGTTCAAACAAATGTCTATTATTTTCTAAGCATCATCTGACTGTGGAATCCAGAAAATCATTAAGTAAGTATAATAAGTATATGGTTTAATCAGCTGCAGTGATTTTAAAAGCAGTTGACGTTGACTTCCTCAGTTGGAAACTTGGTAGGTAGGTACACTTTATTTTTCCTCAAAGATAAAAGTCTGGAAGTGTCAGATCTAGTGATCGGTATACTAACCTAATAACTCTCAAAAACAATAGATCTAAATCTAATCAATATATTTCAGATATTTTTCAATATATTTTACTTGGCTATGACAATAATTCAGTCCATTATCTTTGGCTATTATTGGAGCAGAATATATCCGAGCTCTCCTCCAATTTAGAGTAGAAATGTACCATTTGATAACTAGGAATTAATGGTATTAGTTCTGGCAGCAATTAGAGTAAAACCGAAGGTGTTTTTTCTGAGCTCCAGCCTAAGTACTTTCAGTCATATTCGACTAAGTATGTCGGGATAATCGATGTTACCGTTTAGCAATTTATATAAGAATATGACTGTGTGGGAGGCAGATTATATTGAAAATCTCTTTCCGGGATAAACGCCGGTTAGCGTGTGGTTTGCAGTCTTCATGTAACAGATCCGAATTTTCTCAGGGGAGGAAATGTAGTGATAAAATATTGAACTACACCTCGTGTTCAATTCTAACGGTTTTGGTGTTTTTGACAGTGTCCAGTAGAATACATTATGGAGATTATTTTCAAGTCATCTGTATATACAGGGTGTTTAATAAACGTGTAGCAAAATTTTAAAGGGTGATTCTTTGAACTATTTTAAGAATATTTTGTTCTTTGATGATTTTTCACTTCATTTCAATGATACAGGGTGACAACAATTTGCGAGAGCTAAAACATTTTATTATCAAAAAGCACATGGTACGTGTCTTAATCTACAATAGATGTTCAAAATGACTTCCACCAGCTTAGATAGAAGCATTCAGTCGTCTCATCGGTGATTGCCGAACTCCTTCAAACACACCAGGTTCGTTTGTAATGTAGTTACATTCAGCAATTATTCGATTTCGCAAGTCGTCCAAATTTTCTACTGGAGTCGATGACTATAGAAAACCCCACAAGAAATATCTAAACCCATTGCAGTACGCCATACTTTTATTTACATTAATAATTTTAAGAAAAATAGTAAATATCAGGTACATGCATTTTTTTACCCGGTAACTTTGAAATGAAGCGGTTTTTCAACAACCATCAAAGAACAAAATATTCTTAAAATTCAATTCAATTCAAATAACCACTCTTTAAATTTTTGCCGCATATTTAGTAAACACTCTGTATAAGATACTGAGTAGGTATTGGGATCTTTTATGAACATTCTGAAGAAGATGGGGCCTGGTTTCAGTATTACAGCGATAGATTTTTAATTTTTTGCTAGGTTTTCAATTAAATGACAAAAGTAAAAATTTCAAAAACTATTTTTTTCTTTAAAATCTGCAGATCTAAAAGAGCTCATAAAACTTTTTAACACAATTATTTTCATATAATCGACTCTGTATACTAATATTGCCAATTCCACTTTTACAATTATTTGTATTTATCTTTAATGTGAATATTATTTAATAAGGAAGGTTTAGTTATATCCTATAATAATCATGCAAATTCAGTGTTAATAATGTTCTAAAAAAAGAAAACTATCAAGGTATGAATAACTTAGAATGGTACACAGCTGCGGCAAGGTCTATGATAAACAGAATTAATCGTCAAAAAATTAAAATAATTCCATTTCAATTATTACTGTAAAGCCTTTGAAAGAATCGATGCATTAACACGCCTTCAACATGTAGTACAACTGCAATCGTAAAAGAAATCTCTCATCTTCATGCTCTTCATTTGTCCGTGAAATGCTTCAAAGATCATCCAGAATTTAAAAAAACTGGTACTATTAATATGCATTTGCAATAGCTAAAGAAAACATGCACATACCATTTAGCGCCTTTAAGGTCGCGTCCATTGATTGATGTCTACGCAGTTATACAATCTTCCATCAGACCCTGTTGAAACTAGAAATTGTTGTGTAATACCTAATACCTAAGCCATGATATTATTCCAAGAATTATGCGAACAGTTTTTACAATCCAATGTGTACTTTTTATTTGTCACGGAATATTTATTTCAACGTTTTGTCCATTTTCGACGCGTGCCAAAAGTAAGTACATATCACGCCTTTTGTGGAATCTGAAGTGAGAAAACCTATGATCATGATTTGATGCCAGTGTGTAAATTATCTTAATTAGACAAAAATGTGTTTGGTAATTTCATACATAAATAGGATCTTTTAATTGGACGAAATAACTCTGCTGCTTTTTCATTCGCCATTAGCAATACGAGATCTGAATGAATAAAAAAACTAAAATAGAGATGAGTCATCTACAATTCTTCACTCAAATCAAAGAAAAAATTTGACAAGTACAAGTCGAATTCACATAGAGATTGTTCCTTACTTAGGATATTCACATAAGTACCTGCAAACTTTGATAAAAATATTTTTTTTAATCTTTAGCTTCGGACTTTGGAGGAGAATTGTCAGTTTTCCTAAATTTGTCTAATATCTTCTGAAATGTTTATTTTGAAATTAAAGAATTTATACGGTCATGACTCTTAAATTCACTAGAATGTGTAATTTCACAGAAATCTGAATAAAATGTTATAAAAATATATATATTTTTTAATACATCATGTCTGCTGATAAATAAAACTTAATATCTGCCGACGTACTGCTCCTTTTCTATCTGGAGACTCAGTAAAATGGTGGAAATCTAAGACTGGAATTTTATTTTCTGTATTGTTGCAACTCACAGTAGAACATTTCTGAAATATAATATTTTTTGATAAGAGATAAAACCACGTATAACGAATAGAACGTTAGAATTGAATGACATCTATATCAGATGTGAAGCAACTGAAAAAATGACTAAGATAATTTTTGGTTTCAGCGGTGGCACAAATAATAATGCACGTAGTAGATTCTTCTTTAATAGTCTATAATTTCAGTTGTTGTCATTTTTCGTTTAATCAGATGATCGACCACTTTTTTTTTCGAAAATATGATGCTTAACAGTCTTATCTCATTATAAGAGAGTATGACTGAAAAGCTTCAATAGTGTTTGTTATCTGGATATCCACATCTATTCAATACAACATAACGACCAGTGATTTATTTTATCGTGAACTTCGCATTCAAAAGCGGGGACTCACAAAATGTGTACATGCTCACTACATTAGATCCTAAGGTAACAAGTAACAACGTGAAAGAGTGATAAATAGCACCACACCAAGCACCAGTAAGCATAGACAACGTGAACACAATCCACAATTTATGTTTGTGAGTGAGGCATGTGTAATATAAGTTTGTTCCACGTTCTACGCAATAATGAAGTCCAAATCTTGAGCAGCATCTACAGTAATGCGTTCTCGTTTCAGGCGAGCAATCACTGTTTGTTTGTTATGTTATATAAGTTGTTTATACTATGCTACTACGTTTAGACAGGTTTAGACAAACTTCATGTCTCAGCTCTTTTATGCAAAAATAGATGAATATCAAAAGATTCTAACCTTTAATGGTGGTTTTCAAATTATAGAATTGACACACAGAATTATAATAACAAATAATAAAAAGTGAAACATTTAAGGGCGTTCCTATAAAATCTTTTTTTTGCTCCATCTTTATAACCGCTGCATCTTTTGAACCATAATAGGTAGACAGTTTTTGTACGACAATTAGCAACCTTTCGGATACGAGTCCGACTCCCACTTAGACTGTTCAAATTTATTTCCTCACTCTCAAAACTCAAACTCACAACAGCTTGATAAATTTGGAATGGAAAGAATGCGGCAGTTTATATAACTCATATAACCCACGGTCATGGCCTATTAGAAATTTCTGGAGAATGACAAAAGCTATCGATCTGAAAATTGTATGGCATCTATTAGACAATTTAAACTATCTTTAGAAAATACTTTCATAAAAAAAATCACTTCCGTTTCTGCCGGAAGTAATGAAAACTTTGTTATTTCAAATAGGATACTCCATATGTCGATACATTTTTAAAATCTTCACAAAATTATGAGTAAAATGGATATACCTTTCCCTATACTTAAAGTTAGTTTTAGAATTATTTTATTTTTTTCTTTAAAAATCGACAAATGCGAGTTCATCGAAAATAGGTGATAACTTTTTTGTTATTTGCTTGACAATCGTGGAGTTGAACATTTATTATTATTTTAAAGATTTCGTTATGATTTTTATTAATTTTCTAAGAAATTTTTAGAGAAAAATCGATGTGAAGATAACCTAATTTCAAACGTTAATAACTTTCTTATTCCAAATAGAACGTATTACCTTTGCAACGTATCAAAACGGTATTCATAGTTACCACTCATGTCAGTGTTAAAGTGGAGCAGATCGGCATTTGTGTATTCTCGTTTCTCGTAATACAAAATAATTGATGACTTTTAATTTATCAGCTTTAGATATGGAAACCGTTACATCAATAGAAAGGTATCTGAATTTTGCATATGCTAGTGCAAAAAATACAGGGTGTTTTATTTGAAATAAGAAAGTTATTGACGCTTGAAATTAAGTCATCTTCATATCGATTTTTCTCTAATAATTTCTTAGGAGATTAAAAAAATCATAACGAAATCTTCAAAATAATGTGAATAGACTCCAAAAATTCCAACTCTACGTTTGTCAAGCAAATAACGGAAAAATTATGACTTATTTTTGATCAACTCGCATTTGTCGATTTTTAACGAAAAAAATTAAATAACTCTAAAACTATTAACTTTAGGTATAGGGAAAGGTAATTTTGTGTAGATTTCAAAAATGTATCGACATATGGGGTATCTTATTTGAAATAACAAAGTTGTTATTACTTCCGGAAAAACCGGAAGTGATTTTTTATGAAAATATTATCAAAAGATAGTTTAAATTGTGTAAAATAAAATTTGCTCATTCTCCAGAAATTTCTAAATGGCCATGACAGTTAGACATCCTGTATATTATTTGCTTCTCCTTTACCGATATATCAGACAAAATCTCAATAATAATTTAGGACTAGTATACAATCATAATATCGTTCATGTTCATATACAGATCTATCCTAGAGGCCTTTTCAAGTTGATTAATTTATTTATTAAATTCACCTAAAATGAAAGCTTTTAATTTTTCTGATCAAATGATAAATATCAATCATCCAATATTCATCATTCCCATTCCAACTACAAAATGCAGTGGATCAACGTCGTTTGGATAATATTCATGATTTCGGAAAGCTGTTTGGAAAATAAGTAGATTGATATGTAAGGTTTGTGAATTGATTTCATTAAGGGTTATTAACTTATCAATATATACGTACTAATAAAGCCAAATCAGTGTTAATAATTGTATGAATTTGAGCGTGAAATCTATGATTTTGGAACGCCAAAAAATTAATGTTTATCGATTTAATTTAATATTCCTTTCGAATGTAGCATGCTTGAATGAGTTCTAGATAATTGATATTTATTCTTAATGGACATAAACCCAGAGCCTTTATGCTTGCATTATCATTTGAATGTGTTCCAAAATGAATTTACAATAGAAAAAAATTACATCGTGTCAACAAAGTCACCACAACTTACAGATTATTCCGTTGAAAAAAGCACATTATACATATGTATTCCATAAATAATATATGGAGGAATCAATTCATTTTCTCAAGAATAAAGCGAGTTTAAAAGTAGATATATTATCTATAAGAATATAGGTAGGTATGTACAGGAAAACATATACATATAATTCATCCAATTTTGTATTAGGTAAATTTCTTATAGAAATGTATCTATTGCGATCGTTCACTTTTGAATTTCGAAAAAAATTCAACGGCATGTTGTTATATGTCTATAAGTTAGCCCAAAAAACATTTGGTTCAAAAGTTTTTATATATATATATATATATATATATATATATATATATATATATATATATATATGGGATATTACGAAACTTGTTAACACGATAGATGTCGCAGTTTTGAAGGTGTCAAGTTCAAATTTGCTACAAAAATCAATTTCTCAAATATCTCAGTCGAGTTCGTTATTGGGCAATATCGGGTAAGTAGTTTCAAAATGGCGACCATTCAAACATTTAGAAAAATTATCAAAAAAGAGCCGTAGTGTAAATATCATCAAAAATAATTTTAAGTTATAGATATAATCAGTACCTACAACTTTTGTTCAAAGCAATTTTTCATAAAATACAAAGGTAAAAAAATAAAAATTAATAAAGAAAAATAACAAATATTGATAAACCATGAGCACTCAATATAAATTTGATGTAATTGTACATTTTCTGGAGATCTTAATATAGATCCTGATTAAAAAAAGATATAGTATAATTATTGAAAAGAAATAGGCGAAAAAAAAAAATTCTGCTTTGAAGTGGAACTCGAACCCTGTCTGCTTTATATTCAACAGCCAAAACAAAAACCTCTAACCGCAAGGCTATGACACAAACGACAATTTTATGTAATAACATGTAGGTATACCAATGAAAAGGTTGTTCAAATTTCAATTCAATGAATTTTGAAAAATTTACCTTTCCGCTGACTACAGGCCATAGGGATTTTTAATTTTCAGTACGCTGATATATAAGTAGGCCAATAGTGCACCAACATTCTCATATTTCTAAATCATCAGAATTAATGATTACAACGGATTTTCTGTTCATTTTCATAAAATTCATATTCACATTTCAATTGTAGGTAAGAACCTGATAAATATTTGAAGTCATCTCAAACTGGTAAGCCTTATAGGAAAGTCTCCCAAATATCGGGTTGATTGATGATTTTAGCTAAGGACTATATATTTCAACGCTCCTCTTCATCTTTTGGAGGGATCTCTTCAATACATCCAATCTTGCATTTTCTGTTGGTAAATTTATAAATATGCAATTTGTCTCAAAATCGCAAAATGTTCTTTATATTACTAAAATGTTGTGCGAGCGGAATGTTATCTTCATCGAATTCATCAATATCTGTATTACTCAGAAATCATTAAACATTAATTCATTGTTACTGTGAAGACGTAACGCTAGGCCACCGAAACCCATATCAAAAAGTTGGTAATGGTAATATTATTTTCATTTACATGAAGGAGACAACCATTGCCGATACATAACTTTTGTAGAGCATTTTAAAATTATATTATTGATTCAAAAGATGAAACACTACCACACCCGTCTATTCCGCTGCTTCATCTCAGTATCAAATCGGTAAGGCCATTCATGCTTTTATGCACGAGTCCTATTGTAGAAGTAAATTATAGATGTTTTAAAACATCGAAAAACCTTAATTTGGTAAAGATTTGTAAGAAAAATCTTCATCTAGTTGAAATCATTGACTAAAATATTTTTTACAAAAAATTGGACCGACTTTATTAGTTGGTGCACTGAAAAGTATAAAATAATATTAATTCTATTGGTGCTGTTACTTTTGAAGTTGTGCAGTTGCAGATAGATTGGTAACTTTTGGCACCAACTTCACAAGTACCAGCCCCAATAGAATTAATATTATTTTATACTTTTCAGTGCACCAACTAATAAAGTCGGTCCAATTTTTTGTAAAAAATATTTATTTCACACTTTTGAGTGTAACAGTAGTCACCAAAATCGTTGAACGTTCACTAATACCAATGAAGATAGTACTTATTCTATTACCCACGTATATTCCTTGCTTGTAGTTGTTATTATTGAGATCTCAGAACATCGCTGCGGAAATACGCTTGAATATTTTAGTTGTTACCATTTTAACACCGATTTTACTCGAAAACCGTAACTCTAAGGGAAAAATGTTCAATATAAATGTTGCTACAAATAATTATGTCTTTCATGTACTGCAAACAGATTTTCAATTTTCGACAGAAATCGCCCTCTCCACATAGCGAAAATAGGTATATTTGAGAATTTAAAATGTCTCTATGTCGAAAACCGTTACTCTTTTGAAAAAATGTTCCATTTAAACGTTTCCGGATATTGTCCTATCTGTAATTATATCAACGCAGATTTTCAATTTTCGACAAAATTTGCCCCCTCCACCCCCTTCGGGGGCGGTTTTCGGAGGGAACGCGATGTCGGATTCCCGTTTTTATGAATATGGGACCATTTCTCAATCCTCCTCTTTCAAATGAATCAAAAATCATCAAAATCGGAGTACGTTTACTATATGAAAGGCGCGCACAAACCAAAAAAAAAAAAGCACACAATCGAATTGTATACCTCCTCCTTTTGGGAAGTCGGTCAAAAATGACCTTGGATTGCATTGTAATTGATCAATCATGCATTGGATCGATTTATAATAAAATTTAAAAAATGGCAATCCATCCTATCATCATGTCCCAAAATGTCTTTATATTAAATTTAGGTAGTAATGAAAAATCGGCGGGAGTAAAATGGGCACCAAATTTCAGTTTTTACCTGTTACGAAAAAGGTCACCCTAATACCACATGTAATAAGGGCACCGCAGTACCCTTCGTGTAATAAATATATTTTCAATCATAATAGCTTTTTAATTGAATTCTACTAAATGATGCTCCTGAAATGTTTTTAAAATAGGAAGTATATTTAGTTTGTAAAATATATCCGGACAATTTACTTCGCATTGGAGCTTTTATCATACTATTATTAATTATAGAGATATCGTTTTGTGGACAGCTCGGTGGACAGTAAGTAACAAGGGACAACGTTTTTATTATTAACAATTATACCTTCTGAATGCAGAAACCATTGCGTTGTACAAAAAAAACTGAGTCTGCGTCGGACCAGACGGTGGAAGTTACTTCTTTCGCTATTCGCACACAATTCTAATAAAATTTTATTGCTCCTCCTAAAGTATGATAAACTAGTTATGCAAGCAAAGAGAGGAAAACTACCGAAAACAATCTTGTAATCACACACAGACAGACAGGCAGCTGAAAATCAATCCCATAGGAGGTATTACCCTTACGTATTTGTGCACCAAGTTTGGTGTCGATCGGTCAAGTATTTTTAAAGATATAGTGTTGATTAACAGACAGACAGACATTTAGACAGCTGAAAATCAATCTTATGGAGGTATTACCCTTACGTATCTGTGTATCAAGTTTGGTGTCGATCGGTTAAGTATTTTCCGAGATATCGTGTAGACAGACAGCCGAGAATAAATCCCGTAGGAGGTATTACCCTTACGTGTTTGTGTACCAAGTTCGGTGTTAATCGGTTAAGTATTTTCCGATTTATAGTGACAGACAGATAGATAGGATGATCTCAACAATAACTACCTCAAAAAAAAAATCGGTAGTTAATAAGGAAATTTAATATATAATTTAATTACGAAAAATTTCTCTAAAAGCCAGAACGAACAAAAAAGTATACGAAAACGTATAATCGATGATTTTTCTCATTTTTAGCGTGACGCGGTTTCTCGAACAACAGCCCATCTCAACGAGCCCAAAGAAGTATAACTTCAAAAATCCATGAGCTGTGCAGCAAAATTGTTTACGATTAGTGAAGAAAATTTAGTAAGCAGGTGCCGGCTAGACCATTATCATGAACACAACGATATTTAAATGAACCGAAAAGTAATTTCATCTGCATGTTAGCGGAAAGCCATGGATGATATTTCTGAAAAACCAGCGCAAATTATCAGACGTGAGCTGGCTGACCTGAAGCCGTCACAACGGATTTAACTTACATCCAAAGAAGTATGTAAAACGCAAGGACAAAACTTCTACCAGGACCCCAACCACGAAATAGAGCGTCCACAATGCAGTGAGAGATTCTAATATTGGAGTCAACAATTTTATATTGATAAGATTTAATTTAAATTTTTATATGTTTCTGAACAATTATTTGCAATAAATTTTATATTATTCATTTGTAGCCGTATTACTTATATTTGGTTTATTGCCTATTTTACATATAAATTTTTCAGATACAGTTTCGGCTGGTGTCCATAATATATGTAGGATTAAAAATGCATATAGAATAGTGCCTTAAATAATACCTACTTCAATGTCTTGTAGAAGATTAGAAGACTCCTGGCTAGAACTTCCAACTTCATACCTGAATACTTACTTATACTACTGATGAATAATGATGAATAAGAAAAGAGCAATTTTCAGTTAACGTTGTCATGCATGATATATCATTAAAATAATAATTCTATTAAATATTTTCCAAACCAATATTTTTCAAATTTGGCATAATATAAATTTTGTTTAAAAAAAAATAAAAAAAAATTGGTGCCGAAATATTTCACAGACGAAAACAACGAAAGTCAAATTCCGTACCCCAAAAAGATCATCGCCAAAATGTCCTACAATATCTGGAAATTTATGTTCTCTAAGTAATTAGGACATGATCTCATCCATCTTTGAACTAACATAAAAAAATATGTATGGGTACAACAGTTGATCAAACGTCAACAATTCCAGCTTTCAAATATCATTTCATTATAGTTTCAAAATTTCCTCTCGTACTCTTGGTATCACAGATATAATCATTTCAGATAGTGTGAAATAAAAAGCCCAACAAAATACATTACTAGACAATTAAAATGTTTATCATTATAAAGTTTACTATATTCGCATCAGCTATGTAACATGAATTTAATATCAAATAAATATGTGTTGCGACAATGTTAATATAATCCAGCAAAAACTCACACGGCACGTACACCAACAGATTGCTACATAACATTGTTGTAATTCACTCGAAATTGGTAAATTAATTTGATATCGAATTCGCGTAATACTATATTGTTCACACTTCTTACACAAATCTACACATATGTAAATAGATTTTTTGTTTGGTAATGAAACACCATGCAGGATAATGCCTTCAACAGACTATTTGCTAATGGTCAGTAATAGATATGTGAATATATGTGGTATATATAAAGGTATGTCATAGACAATGTGCCATGTTCTGAGTTGATAATGTCACACAATACTTAGATATCACTTAGAAGTAACACCACATGACAAATATTGTGCAAAAAGATGAAACTTTATTAATTTCTTAGGTTTTTAATATCATGGCACCACATTCACTTCTCTATTTCTCTAATATCAAGTCCCAACCAACAACAAGTTAATGCTACCGCTTCAGATTCCAACTTTGTAGACGAAGCACAAGACGGTATTTGAAACCCTTCTATTGACATGTGGAATCTGGAAGCACCATCATTTTTGATATACCTACCTAAGCTTATTTTATGTCCAGACGACTTTCTTTATGGGTAGGTTTATCTACTTACTCTTGTTATCTTTGCACTGACTCTCATATTGATTTCTATTGTACTCATTTGCCGTCCTGGCTAACTTAAGCCCTTATTCTGAACGAACCCCTATTTTGTTATCTTAAAATTGCTTAAAAGGTGTTGCATGTGTATATGGATTAAGTATACACAATAGTCCTGGTTGCAGTTTCTTAATTTGGAAATCAACCAATATCTGATTATTGTTTTGCAAGTTTGCAGCCTGTTAAAATGGCGGTAATTAACACTACGGATGCGGACTCCTATACTATTAAATAAGCGTTTATTTATATCCACTGAATACAACCACAGTAGAATTACCTGTGCATATATCACTGCCAATTGATTTACTGGCACCTTCCATTTATCAGGCTGAATTTTCAAAATCGCGTTCATTCTAATTTAAACTAAGTTTCAGATATTTTAATGAAAGAGTTAACAAAATGTTGAATCAGTTATTATCACAAAATGCAACAATTATTCAATAATACCCAGAAATCTTCAAAATTTTTGGATAAACATGTTGAATTTCATTTTATTTAATTGCAACATTTCTCATCACTCCTCTTTCCAATGAAAAATAAAATATCAACATCGGGGCACGTTTACTAAACGAAACGCATGTTCATTGAAACGTAAGAAAGCGGACATACATACAATTGAATTGTATACCACTGACGTTTGCGCAAAGTCGGTGACAAACTAAGACCCACTTTATTAGTTGGAAAATAATTATTTGTTCCTCTAGAAATTCTAATTCTAATTCAAATTAAACTACATTTAAGCGTGTGCATAATTAGTTAGCAGCTTCTATTCAAGGATATCAACTTAATTATTAAATGCATTTCCTGAAAAGACTCAGGTTTTCGGCGCCAATGAATTTATTAATTATTGTTAAAACCCTTTTGACATATATTACATAAAAGGTTATTTCAAGAGTTATGTTTACATCGGCAACTATGTTTTTCTCAAAGTAGATCCCAATAGAAAAAATATAATTAAAATAGCGAGCTAATTAATTAATATACAGTTATTATTCATTACAATACAACACCACGTACTCAATTCATACGTTTCACTGCATTAATCTATTATATTCGCAAGTCTTGTTTCCAATCCTGTTTACCAGGTCGGAAAATAATAAAAACGCATTATTGCATCGAACGGCACAACACGTTATTCCCACAGTTTTTTCTACTTTAGGCTGATATTTTATGTAAATAATCACTTTTTTCTAAACTGTTACGTAATTAAATATGGTAAATTATATCATAAAAGAGAATCAAATAAAACAATATTTCAATAAAACAAAATTTAATAAATTAGCACACAACTATGTATCTATGTAATAAATAACATAGTAAAACTAAATAATTAACATTTCACTAAAACAGTACTCAAGAACCAGACAAAATGAGTTATCTATTGTAAATGATGATAAAATAAATTAACTATCTTTGATTCATTATAATAGCCATACCTTCTAATTGGTAATAAATAACCAACTGGAAGTATTTGAATAATTATTTCAATTATGTTAACACATTTCAGTTTTACCTCATGTATTTACAAAATTTACTATCATTATTGTACTTTTTACTATTAATTACATTATTATAGCACCCTCTGAAGAGACAATGGCTTACAGATGGTCAGATCTTCAGAAGAATGAGAATAACGATGTATACCTGGGTTCTGGAATAAAATAAAGATATGTTAATAACATAAATAAGTTAATCATAGGAAAAAAAATATGGCAGGAATCTGAGGTACGTTCGTGTTTCATTGAGTCTTTATTGAAAACGGGGTACGGGGGAGATGATTTTTGTGATTTTTTGTTCCCTACTAATTAAGTAGCTGTTAAACTCCACTAAAGAATGAATTTAAAAAATCTTCTAATCTCAAATCAATCTATCTCATTCAATCGAATACGGATCCGATCGAAGCCAAATCTAACAGCTGTTCTTATTGGAAGTCTATCACAATTTATAAATAAATAAACAATAACAGATTTAATCAATAATTATTCAGAATGAGAATCATAATAATTAATTCATATTTATTCTATTGGAAAAACAAATTATCTTGTTAATTTGATAAAAATTGAAAGAAAAACGTATCTAGTTAGAGTCTTCTTTCTTATCCTTCAGGTTTCTCTTAAACACAACATCAAATTCACTAATGTCAGGATCCTTGAAAAATAACGAGTCATTTGCCGAACACATATTAACTAATCAAATCGAGATAAGTTTTAATTCAGTGGACGGAAATATCTCCATCGATAATTCCTTGCGATTCCAAAGATGTATTTCCCAAATTGCTAGTGTCACCTTCCAAATGTTCCAATCAATTTACAAGACTGTCTCCAAGTTTCCGTATAATGTGAGAAAGAATCTTCTAGCAAATTGGATGAAACGATTCGTATAAAATAGATGGACGTCTTAAATTTATGGGCTCATAACGTATAATTTAATTGTGAAAAAAGAAAAAAAAAATCCCAGTACCATGATTACACTTCAATTCACACCTGTTACGTTGTATATGTAGACTATTTTTTCACATCTTCTTAGCTATTACAAATCTAATCTAATTCGGAATAGGTAACTGCTTGAAATTTCGAAACTTTAATTTGAAATATATAATTGAAGATTAGAAATCTTTTGATGATGAACAACGGGAAGTTAGGAAAATGAGAAATGCATCGAACCGTTAGTTAATTTATATATTATCCGTGAAAAAAATACAGATAATCTTGTTAATTGGCTTTGTCTTCTATTTAACGAAGAAATTGAAACTGCTTTTCTTTTGTTAAATAAAAGGTATTGATGGCATTCATATAACAAGTAAGTATAATTCTAATTATTGCAGAGAAAAACGATCCCAAATTCAATTAAGCCCACTTGCAGATGGAATGAAGTAAGTTCCTCAAAAAAATTATCAATTTGAAAGCGAAAATATCTCAAGATAAAATTATGCAGTTCAACACAGCCAATTAAAATGTCATTATAGTTAACTGTACACTGATTGCTTTTTATCTCATATCCAATATCTCGAATTCACAAATAGTTTTGAAAATATCTAATTGAAATTAGCTTCTGTGATTATTTCTTTCTAGTTAAGTTGCCCATAATTTTATGACAAACAGCCACTTCTCATATATTGCTGTGTGATTTTGATGTTCTTTGATTGCCAATCGGTATAAAGATAAAATTTAAAATAATTACGCAACTGAAGATGTACGAAAACAAGAGATCGAGTTGTTGATACATGTTTTCAGATCACTTGCTGAATTAACTTAAGTTCTTATAATTCTGATTTATATTCTGAGCTCTTATTTAGGTTACGAAGATACGCAACAACTATTGAGGTTGTTGGTACAACAACATCTGTTGTACGTGGCAAATGAGAATGCTTATTGATGTTAATTTATGTTTTTAATTGTTAATGTGAGAGGGAGCTTGTGTATCATGTCATGGAAAGATACATCGAGCGATTAATAAAATTGTGTAATTTACAAACGTAATGGAGTTACTGAAACAAATTGAGGATCACGCAGGGCTTCAAACATTTTTTAACAAAATATTTTTGGAATCTGCTAGAGAGCATGGTATGTAGGAATAAGTCTCAGCACCATTTTTAGTTTGTAAATAGACCCATAATAAGTAAATATTAAAACAAAAGATCAGATATGACAAAATATCATATCTGCGTATTTCCACTAATCAAAACTTCTACTTTTGTTTGGATTGGAATGGTGACTTATGCAGTCAGCAAGTAATGAGCCTTTTAAATCATCTATCTATGTAACTTGGGACAAAGTAATATAATTTAAACATGTTTTCGCGGATATATACTTCTACAGTTTTTAATATAGGTAGACTAATTCATTTATCAGATATGAAAAAAGAGCTAATTGAATGCATAAACAAAAAATATCTGTACATTATCAATATCGAAGTTGCTTTAGCACTAGACTAATTTTGATCCTTCAAAAACTTGAAGGATATTTTGATGCGAAGTAATTTTCAATCAGAAATTGGAAACAATGAATAGTTTCTGCCCTTCTTATTACATTGAGATAGTCTCTTGTCTTATGGTTGCAAAGTTTGGGTCCAGCTTACCAGAAAACATGTCAAAGATAGTATTGTACAGACATATTATATCTAGGTAAGATCGAAAAAGTAATTAGATGAAGTGACAAAACTTGTCCTGTTAAAATTTTAATAAATTTGTTTGTGAATTTTATAAATGTCGAGAATAAGTAATAATAATAAATTATAAGAACCTACTTGTTGGACAGATCACGAAACCTACTTGTTGGACAGATCACGAAACGAAACAAATGTAATTCTATTTAATTTAGACAGAATTGCGTTTTTAGAGATATTGTCTTTTTTATTGAAAACAACGGAATATTATCTATGATTATACAAGATTGTCATTTTTTTATTTCCTGTATTAGTAATTGTTCTGAATTTCTTACTAAAATTTTTATTATGACTATAACAAACAAAACAAAATTAGAATTACTTAGGTATATATCCATCGTTCGAATCGTGAGTTATGGTATTAAGTTCATACAAAATTCCCATTGAAAAAAGTAATTTCTCATTTTTCAGACAACTTTTTCTTTGCTTGTTTTTCTAGTAACCTTATATAACAATTATTTATTTTGAATTTTTAGGTAGATACAACATATCAAGAAATTTTATTTTTTCTGTTTAATGACTTCGTATTACCTGTGTAGTGAAAACTTTTGAAAACCCCATTAAATTCCCTATCTTACTATTAATGTAATAATAATAAGCAGTCTATAGCTATTCAACAAAACAACAACAACAACAACTAAAATTAGCAACAAAATTATGATACCACCAAACGCCAATTACGCTGTCAATTTGGATGGCAAAACACGTGTCAGATGAACGAAACAGCCTATATTTTTTCTCTAAATTGTATTTTATATTTCAATAAAACACTTGTTGAGCCGCCAATATGTACCTATAGGTATTATTCTGCATATCTAATAAAATCATTGTTAATTTTCAAGTACGGTCAATCAACAAGTAGGAAAGTTGAATATAGGTAACTTACATATCTAATTAAAATATAAAATACACAAAGCAATGTCATTAACTCTCGTCCTTGATCTCCAACAGCTCCCGGATTCCAAAGTCCACTCGTGTCTTACTACAGAGGGCCGAGTACCGACATTATAGCAAAAAAACTTATATGGCGCAAATCGGACATATCCGCCATAAAGTGCAAACGGGATTTAACACACGTACGCGAGTCGGCCGTAACCTTGCTTTCGATTTCAACGACCTTGGAGAATGATAAATTGGGCCGACTCTTGGTGCTCGCTATTTTTAGTATAGACTATGTCTACGAGTACTACCTACCTACATGGCGGATTTATTATAATGATCATGTTTGAGACTTATTAAGGAATTTGTTAATCTTGTTCCTCTTACCTCAAGGTAAGATTTGTCTAAGATGATGTGTTATTGATTGCCTTCCATATTCATGGTGAAGGTAGGCAAACCGGAACTTTTGAAACACTAAAGAATATTTAGCATATGATAGAAGGTTAATACACTGTTCTTTTTTCTGATTGTCTACTAAATCGCCTAATATTTTCCACATCCGGAACATAAGATTGTGATTCTCTTCATGAAGACAATCAAATTGTATATGATAGGTATATTTATTTATACAGTATGTTAGCTTTTTATTTATTCAGACTTTTCATTTATTATGTTTCCTTCTTTATACTGACAAAGAGTAATCATTTTATTATGAATATCAGCAGAATCGTTATGCAAAAGTAAAATTGAGATATTTTTTTTTATTTAATGATCTATATATTTGCTGAATGATGAGTAGGAGTGAAATATTCTCAAATAATTGAATAACTTGAACTTTCTTGTAGCGGCTGGGGGCTTAATTTCGAAGCTTCAGTTGCCATGTCATAGTTTTACATACCTTCGTTGGACTTAAAATTTTTGGCACTCTAAAATTTTCGTGGTTGTTCACCTGAAATAATATTATAGTATTCCATTACAAAATTTATGTGATCGATGTCTTAGTATTCAAGCTTCATGATGTTTAGATGACGTGTTGAGCTGATATAACGGCTATTCTTTGATCGGTGATAACAGATGAGAAAGCTTTTACAAAGTTGTCAAAAATGGCATGTGATATCTAGTTAGGAATATCGCATTCTATGAGCATGTAAAAAATCTTCTAAGGTTTTTACAAAATGCTACCAGTAATTCCTGAGATAAAAAAGCGGATTTTAGCAAACTTACCAGGGTAATTTGGGCGCTATAACTACCTATGTCACCAAATCTGATCCCATAATCCCATTTACAATTTGCCATTATCAACAAAAAAATATTTAGAAAATATAGCCCCAAAATACCCAACATACTTTGTCAGAATGTAAATTCGCTTAAATTGTCTTGTGATCTCAGGAATATGAGGTAAGATACTGTGAAGACCTTTGAGTAACTCCACAGACAATCTATTTCAGTAGATTGAAATAAATTGTCTTTGGTAACACCCTGTTTATCGATAACAAAGTAATATCTTAGATAAATGTATGATTTTTACGTTGATTATGTTATATTAGGATAAAATGATAAAACTTTAATTATCAGTTCCTTGTGGTCCTCATTCTTCTTGAAGTTGGTCAAAAAATTAGAATAAAGAAACGTAAAATCACCCAGTAGACTATAATATACATTTAACAACCTGTAAATATCTATTGAATGACTCTTCCAAAGGCGTACAATTTCGAAAGATAAATCATTGGAATTTGATTTTACGGCCAACCTAATCAACTTGGAATTCCGTACCATTTCTGGGAAGGTAAACCAAATCGGCGAAGCGGAAATATTGCGTTCAATACGTAAAAATGGTATACCGACAGGCGTTCTATATGTTTGCCAACATAAATGAAATACTTTGCTTACTAATTAAGACTGACAGTATAGGTATAAGTTCGTAAATCACGTAAGTCATATTGTTATTCTGTAAATATTTTAGTATACTGAGATAGAAATCAAACTTGCATATTATCAAGATTTTGATCTTTGCAACAGTTTGTTCGTTTTTAAGATTATTATTCATTCAAATGGCTACGTGGGCGGCTCTGATGTTCTGAACTATGATTTAAATTGATTAACCCAAGTATAGCATAAAACAAATAGTTCACATATCGCTTCATTATTCATTTTATATTAAATAAAACATATCCTCATCATCTCAAAAAGGTTTTTCTCAAGGAATTTTTGAGAAAAATGGGTCGTATTTAACGGTCTAACAAATTTACTACATCTATTCAAAAAAAATGATACTTTCGCTAACCAAAAATACTAAATGTCCACAAAAATTAACACCATGCATAATCTTACAGGAATTACCAGAGATTGACATTTAATTTTCGTCAGTGTCATATTATTTGGCATTAAGAAATACTATCGACCGTATCCTTGATTATCTATAAGAGATATTTCTCAGTTTTTCGGAAAGGCCATACTTTGAAAATTTGTATTCAAGATTGCCTATTGGCACCAATAGACCTATTTTAAGTTATCTACTATTTGAAAACGTTATTCAAACTTAGGCGAAGGAATCACTTTTAAATAGTTTTCAAGATCTTCTATCTAAAAGAGTATGTTGAATTCGGCTCTATTTGATTGGCAGAAATATTATTATTATTATATTATAATATTAATCAATAAAAGCTCTTTTTTCGCTTCATATATTGCTTGATTATTTTTTAACTTTTTCATTTGCGAAAATTTGGAATTGGTTGTGAAAATAAAAATAATGTTTGCGATAGCATTGGCCGACAAATTTTTCGGAGCTGTCCGAAGCCATAAAGTGATGGGAAAAGTCTTGAAGGAGAACTATTTCCCAGAGTTTTCAAAATTAAAAATGTTTTCCTGCTCAACATAATGAAGCAATATAGCTAGGAAGTCTCAAAAGAGCGCTTTTCGATTAATAATTGTAGGTCTGTGTGGTAGAAAATGGCATCGTATTAGTTCCAATGGTAATGATCAAAACAAGATTAACATGATGTTAGTTTATATTATAGAACCTGCTAAGTTATGATTGTGAATACGGCGGACAATTGTTTTATATAGGTAAATCTTGTTAGCCTCGAAATATCTACCTACAATTTTTATTGGGTCACACAAGATCTTTTACTCGCCCCAAAAGAATTTTTACTCTACATTGTAACAGTTGTGAATTTATACTTTTAAGTAATCTGTTCTCCGTCATAGAATATATATTGATAGGTAAATAATTCCCAAATCGCCGATCGATATTCGTTAACTATACAACACATAATTAATCCTGTAAGTCAGACCCTGGCTTGAAAATCAATTATTCCACTCACCTAACCCTATCCTTGCCAATTAACAATCGACAAAAATACACATACAAGTTTCGGCATTATTTGTCTCAACAGTAGGAATGGCAGCCTTAAGGACTAGGTATTGTTCGAAGGCGGTCAAATGACAAGACGCGAGATAAGCAAAGACGGACGCGGTCGGTGACTCAGTGTGATTTAAGTCCCTCTACTTGGACGCACTGATTAACCGCAACATAGAAACAAAGGGAGTGCCGCCTTGACGACTGCGATTCCCCCTTTTGGAATTTGACAGACCAAATTAGTTATAGTTTCTAACAACTCTAGACTAAGAATTCCCGATTTTGGGATGAAACAAAGGCATGGAATACGGCATGGAGATACACGATAACAATCCCATTGAGGTTCATTTCATTCCGTGTAATCATTAGAGATAACGATCAAATGTCAAAAAAATACTATCAATAAATATATTGAGGGTTTTCTCGATATTCGCATGAAAATTACTACCTGGATTTTGATGGAACTAGTCATTGTGTTAACTTGAGTCAAATTCTATGGTAATTTCTAATCCCGGATAAGATAAGCGTTTCTACTAAAAAAATCCGTAACGATTCCCAAAATTAGATTGAAAGAATGGGTTACAACTACAGATTATCAACAAAGACACTCTTCATATAGATCATGGATACATTGAGAATAAACTAAGATTTACTTCGTACACCAGCGAGATTCGCTACAACCATGATGCGTGGAGGAAGTCACGGGCATCTTCCAGTCCAATAAGTTATCTCATTCATAGGATATTATAGCGGGTTTTTCAACCACCATTATATCAATTATGTTTGAATTAGTAATATCTTGCTTTAAGCGTTTATTTAATTTTTGCTTTAAGAATGAGCCCTGCATGACGTATTGTACCACTTTTAAGCTTTTGATGGTTTATGTGCGAAATGAGATTAAAATTCTTATTCAATCATTAATATATGACATGGTATGAAAACAATTGAGCAGATAGTATTAAATTATGAGTTTCATGGTGGAACATGCACGCCCGTCTAAAATACCAAATTATAAAATCCAAGACTTACTGTTTGATGGCACAAATCCGTAACCAGAAGCTCCGACAATAACACCGCTAGTTTCTCCACTGTCTGGAGGAGCTGGTGGGAATACAACTGGACCAGGATTCTGTCGTGGATCTCTAGCTGCCTGTAATGGTGCATCAAGTCCAGAACTGAAACCTCTGTAGGTGCTAAAGTCTAACGGAGCAAAACCGTACTGCGCCCTAACAATGGCCGCTAAACAGAGCAGGAGAAGAGCTACAAGCTGAAAAATAATAAGAAGACATACGTAAGATGCTAATATATTTATGAGAAACTGCAAAAAATAATCTTCAAGTTGGTTGGTTCAAGTGTCAATAAAGTACAAATGTTTTCTCTGATTGTGGAATCAAAATAAGGAAAAATTCAACGTTAAAATTTTAATTTAAAAGTTGCAGGAAACCTTCTATTTAATTATTATTCCATTTAAAATTTTCGAGTTTCGAACAATCTTGCCCGTCACTCTTTTTGAGGGTTATTTTGGAGGGGAAGGGATGTTGGATTTTTTTAATATGTTTCCATCTCTCAACTCTCTTCTTACCAACGAAGAAATAATTAACTATCAAAATCGGTGCACGTTTACTATGCAAAAGGTGCTTAAATAGATTGAAAAAGCAAACAGACATACAGATTTATTGTATAACTCGTTCGTTCTGGCAACGTCAGTCAAAAATGTGGCGCTAATATTCTCTTCAAGTTTGCGAAAGTGTGTAAGTACTTAATTGGTTGACAGCGATATTCTCCAGAATGCGGACCAACAGATTCTTACTGGGAATATGGCTCGTACTTGATCGGCCAGTTTATATAATATAGTTGAAATCACTAGCCAGATATCAAACTAATGCCAAAATAAACGATTATTTTACAATGTAGCGGCGTTTTATACGTGGCTGGCCAATTTCATAGTTCAGCAGAATTTACAATTAACACAATGCTCATTTGATTTTCGCCGTAATCAGTGGAATCAGATATTTGAAAATTGCTTCGTTTATAAAGAATAAGGATCTCTAAATAAAGTCTAACTAGCCAAAACATTGTTCAGAGTTTCATTTTGATAATAGAGCGCTGCTGAAGTTATCTTACCTCAAGTAAATAAAAAAGTTTGTATATTAATAATCCATCTATTATCATCAACCTGATATAAATGAGTAAACTAATAAGAAAACTTTCTTCTCCGTATATCATATAAAAGTTATATTAACTTGGTAATCTGCGAAGTATTTATGAGTTTTTTTGCTGTAATATTCTAAAACATATTAGACACTAGATACAGAAAGTCTACTTCCAACAATTGTAACCCATTTCAATATAAATTATGATCTTTATAAATTCATGACTCGTTTAAGTCTCAAATTACTCCACTGTAGTTGTCCTAATTCGTTTGTTGTACTTAACCATTATGTGATTACCCATAAATTCATTTTCTTAGCGAATAGAGTAACAAAGTGGCAAATGATTGTCATATGAAAATAATGCTGCTGTATTAATTAAGTAGTTATATCAATTGAATTGTTAATCATTGTTGGTAGCGTTACCCAACAGAAATCAATCTCCTTGGCATTGGTTCATAATAGATAGACCAGTGTATCAATGCAGTTGAATGTACTACTGTATATTTATTGATTTAAATCATCTCAAGTCCCTAACATTTAAAACCAAATTAGAAAAAAAATGCTATAATCGTTCATCCTTAACAACTATCGTTTTGCATGGAAGGTTGAGAACGTATTAGGTTTACCACATTTACGTTTAAGAATTACTTCTTGTTTGTGGATGTCAATTAAACATTATTCCTCCAATTTCTTGATAGTGACGTATTTATAAAAAAAATAATTTACCCACAAATGCCCATATAAAAATTCTGAGATTTTCATTTCCCACATGTTGTCGATGGAGTTCGACGATCTTGCAGTATGCTTATTGATTTTCTAATGAAAACTCTGAATCGTATGTAGGTTTGCTATCTCTGGTAAACGACTACATACTACACATAATGCTGGTATTATTTATTTTCACTTGGTTTGTATATTTTCTTTTCACATTAACCTCGTTGTCGAAATATCAATTGACAACAAATATAAATAATAATATTCCATCTCTTTACCAACTAGAATTTATCGTTCATTATTTTTTTTTAAGTTTTCATCTACATAAAGTAACAACATAAAAACCATTTCGTAACTGTAACCCTGAATGGGAGAGTAGAATTATCTCTTAAATGTTGATTCCAAATAGGGCCAAGACTAAAATATATGCATAGATAGTTATAAATGGTCGCAATTTGTCAAAAATGATGAATAATTCAAGCCCTGTTTGTATGTGACATCTAATTTTACGCGAAACTAACAATTACAAACATCTGCATAATTTTGTTATTAGAATGGATTAAGGCATACGTTTGTCTTATCTGATTGCATTAACTTTGGGCTTCAATTCAATTTTCTTTGCTATCGTCTGTGGAAATAAAGTATCAACAAAACTCTTTATGGAACAATTCCTTGCAGAATATTTTTACAAATCGCTTTTGATGTGCATAGAATTAATTGGAAAAACTCCCATTATGTACAATAAAAAATACCAGCACCAATAGAGTTACGAGTAATATTACCTAAGTATACAGAACAGTATTCTGTAATCTTTGATAACACTTGATTTTTTTTCAGTGCACCAACTACTTTTTGTGTAAAAGTTTAATTTCACATTTTTGGGTGTATCATTATTATATTATATTTCCGACTTTACTATTCCTTTTAATTCGGAAACCGCTTACTTAAATGTAAATCGTCTGATTGACTTTTACAGGGGACGAAAAAGTCGTATGACGAATTGTTTATCCAGAATATTAATAAGCAGGTAGAAAATATGAAATTTAAACTGCACAGAACTTTTTTCTGCTTTTTCCCTGAGATATGCCTTGAAATGATGATCTAGTAGTTTTCATTCAGAATTTAGCCCGATTACAAATAAAAATACTTTCCTAACATTAGCTATTCGGCTAGCGTTAGGAAAGGGAAAGTAATAAGCATTACTGAATAAAGGCCAGAGAGTATATTTGTAATGAACTTTACATAAAAATATGAATGAAACATTATAATACACTCAGATAAGTACCTAATACATAACCAATTGTCCTTGACTTTCATATCTTCGGATTGCAGAATATTTTAATCAATACAGCTAAAGACTTTCAGTAATTTCAACCAAATAAGGTATCTTATCACTACATAGTATTAATTAATTATTATTGTATCAATTGTATAATATACCTACTCCTATTCATTTATTTTCTTGTTAAATCAGAATTTTTTAATAGATAATATGAAACCGCTATTAAGGTATATTTGTAATTTAAATTAATTGTTACTTATTACAAGAATTTCCTGCATGATTAATCTCTTCTTCAAACTATCAATTATTTATAGCAAGAGCAATTAGTAATGTTTTCATTAACCTTGTATTGAGAATAGAACTGTATATTTGTTTAATTTGAAGACAGATATATTATTATATCATAAATGAATTATAAATAAGCATTTTCATTATATGTCATGAGTAATGGAAAAACTACTTCAAGGATATTTTTTGTAGATGTTTTATAGAAGATACTTCTAATAATATGTTTTGAAAAAGTTTCAGTATACATATTCGCAGTAGCTGCACATTTCGTAAATATTAGCAAGCAAATTAATATTTATTATTATCATTTTATCGAATTGTTGACACATGTACAGCATGGGCTCTTTCATTTTATTATGTCAAAATTATTATACAATCGTCCTTTAGACATTAACGATATATGTAAAGGTAAATAGACCATAACCAGTGAACACATTTCATATATTATTCTGTTGTAACAGCATCTACATAAGTCATGAATTCAAGCCATTAATAGTTTTTTCACGTGCCTATTTAATTTTTGTTTCACTACAATGTCATGTATTAAGACATCATCGTAAACAGCATGTTAATTAATGTTGTTTTACCATAAAAACTCTTATCAGGTCCATAACAAAGATTAAGTAGGTATTTCAGCCACACAGACTTGAAGGAGCTTAATAACCCAGTAAAGATAGGCCCTGATAAAGGCTAAAAGAGAATATCACTAACACGACTTTTCTACTACTTTCAAATGGATTTCACTCGATTTTTTCAATAACCTTCAAATTTTCTAATCTGTTTTGCTTTTATCTTAAGAAACGCCAAATATTAAAATCGGTCGATTGACTCCTCTAACCATTATTTTTTTTAGCATACTCAGATAAACAATAATGATTATATTAAGCTTCGTCCTAGGACAAACCATTTAGCTAGAAAATCCTGAGTGGAAAATATGAAAACATTTTGTTCTGCTATTTCATATACCTAGGTATAGTTGAGCTTGCAGGAGAATACTAAATCAAAATTGTAAGAGCTGTTTTCACGCTGAAGTATACACACTTTACGTGTTTCGGGTATAGGCTATAGCAATAACAGTCTTGTACTACATGCAACCAGGCTCTAGATAATCTTGGCACAAACATACAGACAAACAGGTAGACAGAAAATATTTATTTGAACTCTGAAACGAAAAGATTTGTTGATAACTGGGTACCGGTTTCTTAGTACGATAAAATAACTCATGAGTGATGATTTTCTATAATTTCTAACCGAAACTTTTTTCCTATACTTTTTCTATCTTAAGCGACCCACAGAAAAAGAGGATTTTTGTAAACATGCTAAAAATTTACTATAACAAGGCACATGTTATAAAATAATTGCAACCTCGTTTTACAAAATAACAATAACGCGACACCACCCCCATCCAACGAAATCAATCCCTAATATATTCCAATAGAAAAATCCTATTTTTACTAGACTAAGATGGAAGGTCTAATAGTGCATATAAAAATTAGGGCAATATTAAATTAAATTAATTAAAAAACTTTTTGCAATAACTAGGAACGACTTTATTATATGATGTACCTACTGAAAAATACAAAATCATATTGATTCGGTAAAATTCATTTCAATAGAGCTAGTACTTTTGAAGTAGTGCAATGGATAAAGTATCAGTTAAAGGTGGAAATAAGAACAATTGATGGACTAAATATTGTTTTGAATTTTTCAGTATATCCGTCTTATATTCCACACTTTTTAGTGGTTCAAAAAAATCAACAATTTGTTGAACATTTGTCCAGTTAAATTCAGTAAGTAATATTAAAATGTAGCTTTATAAGTGCCCTAAATTCGAACTTCTTGAATTCTTTGAAACATTATGGAAAATGATCGGTAAATTTTGTCGTTTCAACATAAAACTTCCCCTAGAAATTTTTTTGGAGAAAAACTCTTAGGATGTTCATAATAAGTTCATAACTGTCTCTCATGACTCATTTTCAATGAAAATAGTTCATGGAACTTTTAAAGCTTGAACATAAATAATCAGCGAATAGCAGTAGAATTATTGTATACCTCCATACATCCTCCTACTAAAAGAAATAATTTTAGAATAAACAAAAAGAATACCAAGACATAAATATTCACTGATTTTCGAGAATGAAAAACTCAAATTTTAATCAACATAATACGTTTTCTCCAAATGTTCTCATGAAGATATATTTATATATTATATATAATATGAAATCAAGGTTTTCATCAGCACATTATTTATGTAACAGGAGAAAGAATCAATAATTTTACGATTTTGCAACAGCAGTATATTCGTGTATATACGTATAAATATATATGAGAACAAACAGACAGTGACAGTGCGGCCGCCTGCAATATTTTCCAAGCCAGTCGAAACTAATTGTTGATCTAGAATGGATTATCTACAAATGTTTTATAACGATTCGGTTGCTGCCCCCGCATGTTGTTAAAAGCGCGCTAGAAAGGCGACTAGTGGTATTTAATGCTTCAGAAAATATTTCATTATGACAATGTACTAGATGAATTTGATATTTAGCTCTCTGACAGATTGTATTTCCTTATGAATGAGTCTTATTAATTAGTACAATGAAAATAGCACGTACTTTTTCTCAATTGTATTAATAGTTACGTTCAAGTTTGAAGTGACAATAAAATATTATTGGTTTCTATGTATTGTAATCGTGTAAAGTTTTCGGAGTCGGGTTTCCAACAGATCTTCGTGAGTCCAACAAACACATTTTCAGCTAATGGTCTGTCTGCTATGCTGTTTAGTCCTATTTCGTACGTTGAAATCGAGTATGACTATTTTTTGACCGACTTCAAAAAACGGAGAAGGTATACAATTCGGTTGTTGCTTTTTTTATTTATTTTTTTATGGCTGTTCGCGCGTTTTGCATAGTAAACGTACTCCGATTTAGACGATTTTTGTTTCATTTGAAAGAGGAGAGTTGGGAAATGGTCCCATATTGAGAAAAATCAAATCCAACATCTTCATCCCTCCAAAAACCGCGCGCAAAGGGGGTGGAGGGGGCAATTTTTCTCGAAAATTGAAAATCCGAGACGACAGAATTATTGAAAATTCCATATCCGGAAATGTTTAAATTGGACATTTTAAAAAATAATCATACGTTTTCGCGCTACAATCTGAAATAAGTGTTTCAGCTATGTAGAAGAGGCAAATTTTTCCGAAAACTGGAGATTTGAAAATTAAAAAGGTGACCATATCCGGAAACTTTTAAATTGAACATTTTTTCAAAAGAGTCACGGTTTCCGAGTTTAGCAATGGTAAAGTTTGAAATATGTTTGGGTATTAGTGAAGGTTCAACAATTTTCATGACTAATATTACACTCAAAAATGTGAAATAAATATTTTTTACAAAAAATTGGACATACTTTATCGGTTGTTGCACTGAAAAATACAAAGTAATATTAATTCTATTGGTGCTGGTAATTTTGAAGTTGTAGACACCAACTCCAGAAGAACCAGCACTAATAGAATTAATATTATTTTGTATTTTTCAGTGCAACAACTGATAAATTCGGTCCAATTTTTTGTAAAAAATATTTATTAGAGAAGAAATGGATATCCGGTAACAATCTGGTATCTGGTATCCAATTCCCCGAATTTTCGCAAATAAAATAGTTGTAAGTATATATGAAGGGTGAGGATTTTAAATGGACTGGTGCTTATAGCAGCCTTGGGAATATTTTTTTCAAACATCCAAAAATACGTCCTCAAAGATTTTTATGGAGTTCGCTTTCGTCAAAAAATGGGGCCCCAAAGAGGGGGCGTAGCCCTAAACAACTTTGTTTTTTCAAATTAGAAGACACCACTTGGAAAGCTTACTGAAAAAATATGTCGATAACATTTGTTTTGTCATCTGTCAAACCATGTGTCAGAAATTTACTAAGAACTGATTTTCAACTATTCAACATTAATAATAAGATTAATACTGGAAACCTTTTTAGCGTGACAGTTGTTGAAAATGTGCCCCACTAACCTGTTGCACAGACCCAGCCTTCTCTTACTCTTCTCAAAAACTTCTGGCGTGATTAAACGTCTCTCTGCCCGAACCTTTGCATTTCAGTATTCCAGATTTCTGGGTCTGTTGACATAGACCTCAGTTTTTAAATCGCCCCATAAATAAATCCGTGATATCCGAGGATCTGGGAGGCCACTCTATAAATTCTCGCAGTCCTATACACCTATTTGGAAATGCAGCATTTAAGAATTCCCTTACATTTCTTGCAAAATGGGGAGGAACTCCATCCTGCTGATAAAATAGACTTTGCTCTAGTTTTTCATAATAAGGGAATATTCCTTGGAGTGCTGGTATTAAAAATGTTACAGGTCTCCATTTAAATTGTCTAGAAAACTGGAAGAATTCAAGGTAAGGATTCGGGCAAAGATACATTTAATCACGCCAGAAGTTTTGGGAAGAGTTTAATCGGTTGGGTCTGTGCTTACAGGTTAATGGGACACATTTTCAACAACTGTTACGCTAAAAAGGTGACATTCCAGTGTTAATGTAATTATTCATCCAATATTTAAAAATCAGTTTTTAGAAAACTTCTGACACATGGTTTGACAGATGTCAAAAAAATGTTATCAACAAATTCCTTTTTCAATAAGCTTGGTGCCACAAGTACTGTCTTGATAATTTGAAAGAACAAAGTTGTTTCGGGCTGCGCCCCCTCTTTGGGGTCCAATTATTTTTACATGACGAAAGAGAACTCTATAAAAAATCTTTGAGGACGTATTTTTGGATTTTTGAAAAATCTTATACACAAGGCCGCTATAAGCAGCGTTCCATTTAAAATCCCCACCCTGTATAAGGAACTCGATGAATAATTTTAAGTCAATCAAATTTCTCAAAGTAGAATGATATTCAGAAAAAACAAACATAGATGGAAACAAGAAAGCAGCGTTCCATTTAAAATCCCCACCCTGTATAAGGAACTCGATGAATAATTTTAGGTCAATCAAATTTCTCAAAGTAGAATGACATTCAGAAAAAACAAACATAGAAGGAAACTAGCAATTGTAATACAGTTTCATGATACCGATTTCAAGTTCATACATTTAAACGTTGTTTTATCCAAAACGCTTATACGATCTATTGTTAATCAACCTGTGAAAAAAACCATTTACACTTTTTTGTGTGTACTACCATTGGTAACATTGTTAATTTACCTACTAGTGAAAATACACATTGCAACATAGATGATTATATATTGCCGGTAAAATGTGTGGAAATGATTTTTACTTCCAAATTTATATTGCAATGAACTTAACAATACCTACTATAGGTACATGTTGTATAGTGTTTGTAAAGCAATGATTAACTAAACTTTCTTTCATCTAAATAGACAATAGAAAAGAAATAGTTTTGTAATGGATATGAAAAGGTCAAATAAACACATCTGCTCAACTCGTAAACTATCTTTTGGAAAATGATCAAGATTATATACCATCATAAAATATTATAATATATAAGCCCACATTTTACTCATGCACATTGCTTTCATCAAACAAACTTTCCTTGGCCATCTGTCGTTTTCACTATCGATTTTGATTTCGTGCTGAAATTTCGACTATGCCAAGTACAACTAAATTTAAAATCTTTAAATCTTGTATAGTTACATAATGCTTGATTACAACAGTAGGGAATTGTTGATTGGTATAAATGGGTAACCTTAATTATATCAATTGTATGTGGTGATAAATTCTCATTGTCCAAATACCATAAATGTACAATATCTCAGATGGCAGTTAGAAATTGATTAAAGTTTACAACTTTAAATACGTCAATTTGATAACGTTGTTTTTTTATTTTCACAATGACTTGTTAAATTCAAAAATAATTAGCCAAGACCGATTCAGAAATCGGGCATAGCGCCATTGTTTGAATGAATTATGGAGCTATAACAATTATAGATTAATTATATCACTCATATGAAATGCTAATTTAATTAGTTAAAATTTATTGTATTGTTATTATTATTGCATGTTAAAAAACACTCTAGACTCTAGACCTATTATTGGAGTAGAATATTTATAAGAAATATAAAATTCTTACTTTACGCGACAGTCCTTCAGTGATATTTTCGTACATTGGAAAAATAACTCACCGTTATTGTATAATAGATAATTATGGAGTTATCTAACAATCAATGACTGTATAACCAGTAGCTCATATTATGTTAAATCTCTAATTTTCTGAATGTAAATTGAATTTATTGAGATAGTTTTACTATATTTTAAAAATCTACAAAATTGGATAAGTATTTCATAAAGTTCTACTTCAACTAGGTACATTTTAGCCGAAATTTTCATACACATTGGGAACTATTATTCTCGTATATATCGAACATTATTAACATTACGTAAAAACAATTTATTCCTTTTTTGTTAGTTACATAAAATTGAATCGTTCAACAGTGCCTTAAGGAACTTTGAAAGGTCCTACAAAATCGTTCCTCAACATGCAACGCTTATTATTGTCATTATACATGTGATATTGCAATTCGCTGAAAATTTATATTGTTTTGTTAACTATCGAAGAACTATAATAATGACTGGTAAACATTTTTTGCTAGTTTCCATAAAATTTTCCTGTTATTATATATTTTGTGAGTTTCTATTCGTTATACCTACGATTACAACATGTTTAATAGATGTTTCTGAATGTCATCAAAATCAAATAACGCGTCTTGAAATAAATTTTGATAAAAATATAGGAAAATCACTCTAGGCAGGTTTTTTCCTTTGGTGAGTGAATATATCTTTTTACAGTTTTCCAAATGAAAGTTTTAGTCTTTTATTAATTGTGTTGGAAATCATTTATTAGACGCTTGGAATATTTACTCCAACCGAAATGTTATTTTATTATAAATCTCCAAAAACAAACCCAAATCAAAGATTAGAGAATTACCCCCCAAAATATACTCATAATATATTTTTTGCTAATTCAGAGTTCTTTTCTTAAGGGGCTTCGCTACCCAGGTGTAGATTTTATGAATTTTTCTGTTTAAAGTCCCCGAGGTGAAGTATGAAGGTTGATATCATATTGATACTTGACAACCCTCAGTAAGTGTATTAGGTACATGAAATGTTAATGAACAGTAGCGGGTACAGCGATAATTAGCTGAAAAAGTTAATTCCACTATAACTCTTTTCTTTTTAGAAAGAGATTTTTTAAACAACAAATAGTTATGTATGGAATTCACTGTAGAATCGCGGATATATATATTTTTTTTTATTTTCAATAAAAAAATAATAACAAAGTTAATCTTAGAAGTCTTATTTTTCCTATGTGATCCGCGAATCTCCATACTCTTATCAGTGAGCATACAAAATTTTACCCAGATAGGATAATTAGTTTAAGAAAAATATTGGAACTATACGATATCACTGGGTAGCGAGCCCCCTTACTTATGATTTAATTTCGAGTGCAATGTACATCTTAATAATACATTTTGAAGACAGACAGACAACAGGTAAATGCTTCCTTTTTATACAAGATATATTTATTCTTCATTAAAGATTTTTCTTTCTTACTAAACTGATAGAATAAGAATTCCGTCGGTGATTGTTGTTAAAAAGGAAAAGACAAAACATTTATGGCTTTTCATCAAGACTATGAAATAACAGTAAACGATTTTTGCTTTAAAGAATACAACATTAAATCTCTTTGTACATAATTATTCAAATCAATTGACCATGTTTTCGGTAGTTTCATGCAATAAAGACATGATAATTACCTACTTTCTTATGTAATTTAACCGCGAGGCACTAGTGCGCCGTTATGACTATATGTATTTTTGTTGAAATTTTTCAGCTTTGAAAAATATCTTTTCAAGCGTCACACTAGAACGAACAACCAAATTAATGCTTTCGAATTGACGTTACCCAATGCCGTAAGTGTTTCTGATATATGCGATTTACCTTCAAGGCGGGCACATTTTGATACTATTATATTAATTCCAAGTTGAGAAAGAAACAATTGAATTATTTCTATTTTTTTATAGTGGTATTAGAAGTTTTCGATATAAATGTCATTTTTTTTTCTTATTTTCTTAAACCACTTTATTGTAAAATTTTGGAACTTCTTTTGAGTATACGGTTCGTTCATAAAAAAAATCATTGGAATATATTTGTCATATTTATATTTGATGAAGAAAACGTTTCGTTTGAAGGTCTTCAAACTTCATCAAATCATAATTAATCTAAATGTATATACATAAGGAAGAGATGGAATTTTAAGAAATATGAGATATATATGAACAAAAAAAAATCTTACCAACAAACACAATTATTCAACAGTTGGTGGTACCAACTAGGTACAAGCAAATAAAAATATATTGTATATTTGAAAATTAATCTTGGACGAAAATATATTTCTAGGTGTAAATTTTAATTTAGGATAGTATGCGTTAAATATGTTTTTGATATATTCAGTTTGTTATTTTTGTACGATTAGAATACAATACAATATTATTCAGTTTGCTATAATAGGTTGAAATTATTCTAATCTTCATTATTATAAAGAACGTATTGATAACTATCAGCTACGATTCCAAGCACAATGGTACATAATTCTACTAACTAGTACAAATAACGAATCACCTTTCACATAGTAAACATAATTATCTAATCCCAAAACAAAATGCTGTACCTACTAATTAGGAAGCGTCATTTTGAAGAAACAATTCAATTCAATCAATGGCACGAAAGATTTGTCGCGCAGTACAAATATATCTTTATGTGATTAAGCTTTGTCTTTTATGCCCATTATCGAATTGTTTCTATCCATACTACATTTTGAGCGAGTGAAAGTGCGTTTCTTGTAAATTAGTGCAGTCATCCGTGATGCACAACTAAGTATGTACCTACCTGCAAACTATGTTTGTCAAAATTTTCTTGTTAGATCGAAAATACAGTATGTGCATGATGGGATAGTATTAGGATATTGATAACTGTTGCAGGTATGAAAATGGTTAAATGGAGAAAACGTTGACAAAATTTGATAGTTAGCTGAGGACAGTTCAATTTTTTCCTGCTCGTTGAAGAGCAAGAAGAAAGTACTATCTAGAAGATGGCCTATACATTATTATCAAGCGGGGTCTCTTTTTCTACAAAACATCCTTTTTTTAAGGGATGAAACAAAAGCGCTACCTGTGTACCAAATCACCAATGTACCATCACATTTTCCTTTAAGAGGCGATATTTTATTTAAAATGGAATAAATTGAGGCCAAAAACTTAAATTCATTTAGCGAAATCCGTCTTTTAGTAAAAAGCAAGGCATTTCATGAAGCGCCAACATAAAGTGTAATTAAATATAATTAGGCTATCTGCTGCGGCTTTTCATGATACTGCAAAAATCGAGGCAAAGACATATCGTCACATTGTGAAATAATATTCTCTACACGATCTGCCTAATTTGAGAAGTCGGCGTTTTGCGAATAGACGGTATTGATATTATCGGAGATCATAGGTTGTTCTGCAATCATGAGACATTGCATCGTAACTGCCTTAATTTGATGAACAAAACTCAAAATCATGTCAAACAAATGGAAAAGGAATTATATGTAAATTGATATCATTTATTCTACAAACTAGAAACATAAGCTGAAATTAAATGAGATAAGATATTATAAATTACCTAGAGTGTGTTCTAGTTAACAATGGGAATAACTCATGGAATAATAAAATATTGGTTCAGCAGACCAAATTTAAAGAGAACTACATCGTCGTTTGTTACTTTGGAACAAGCATGAAAAAAAGAAAATTTATTTCATTAGAGAAGCTGTTTCTCTTCAATTTTTGTTTAAAGGTCTGAGATACTTTAAATGTGGACTACCTATTTAAGGTGCAATAGTAGAAAGATAGGATGGAATATATAAATACATAAAATATATATAATTACTGTGAAATTTTTTGTGTGTTTTTTTTTTGTCTTTATTCACTATGATAATTTCTATTATATGTCTACTACAATTTGCAGTCTTCGCAGGAAATCCAGAACCCTCAAATGAGACAGATTTTGTAGAGACTATTCTTTCACAATTAAGTGGTAGGAATTTCATGAAAAGTTGTGGAAGTTAGCGTAATAATATTTATTAGCTCTATATGCCGGCGTGTCATGAAATGTCTAGGCTTTTCACGAAAAGACGGATTTTGCTATAAGACTACAACATACATAAATTAATAAGTGAAGAGAATTCTTTGGAAAACAGAAAAATGCAGTCACAGAGGAATATGAGATTTGGCATAGTTAGGGCTTATATGGCAAAGGAGTGCAAGAAGCTAAAATTAATTAATACCTATATATATATTAAATTAAATAAAGTAAATCTACGATGAATCGTTGTATAGAATCATGAAAATAAATGCTCTGGTGGTGTATTGGAAACGTGGGTACTTGCTTTTCGCACAGTTGACTGGGATTTTGATTCTTGACCATCGCATTTTTTATAAACAAACTTCAAAAAAGTATATCCAATAATTATAGAGGAATTCTCTTTGACATAGTTATTATTTGGGGTGCGAGTATTGTTTAACATAGGTATTTTCAATCAACATGGACATTGGGGAAAGAAGTTGTTGTGCTACATTTAGTAGTATTTTCAAAACAAATGTTCAAACAAATCACCATTGTTCTCTAAGCATAGGTAACATCGTCTAACTGTAGAATACAGAACAATTATTGTTAATAAACTTAAATGGTAATAATACCAAGTTATTTCTTCCTCTGTTTGATAGTTGTATTGGCGCTATTGGTACATATTATTTTTGATATAGTAGATAAGTCAGCTAAATATTCAACAATATTCAAAAACTTGCAACTTTAAACAATAACAAATATTCAGTAAATTATTTATTGAAATCAAATCATTTCATTTGTCGTCAGTCATGGCCCACTTACAAAACTCGTAGGCTTACTATTAAAAAACACAAAAAATGTGTTTTTGGTAAAATAAATACAGATATGTATAGAAAACAAAGTTGATGATCGTTTCTAGAAACAGGATATATAACGATAAATGTTGCCGTGTTCTGCTCTTAAGAGGGGTTAAAAAAAATATAAAAATGATTTTTTCTCCAATAGCTTCACAACCAAAATAGCTGAGTATTACATTTTTGTTCGCAAGATATAAGTGACCATCAACTTGCACAACTTTTGACTCCTAACCACGTACCTACCTATCTATTATAACTGTTTTCGAGAACCTATACCTATAATGACATCCATATCTTGGACACACTGTATACGTGCAAGTAAAATCTAAATCAACAATTCGAAACATTTCACTGGTACACATACAAGTAGTTAGGTATACCTATATACATTTTCTAGACTCTCATCTGATAATCATGTTAATTAACGTAATTAAGACTTAAATGGAATGGTGCGTTGCATTAGAATTTTCTCTCTTCATAGCATTTATTATACATATTTCTTAATAGTTGAAACAATCAAACGAGCACAGCTTCAAACAATAATGTGAATAGAAATCATTAAGTATTTTTTTCATATTAACAAAATTATATTAATTACTTTATTAGGACAAAAGTTATAATATATCCAAAAAAATATTCAATTTCTTAATTAGTGATTGTGTTGTCACTGGGAATATGTAATGTATTTACATAAGAAATAAATTTTTGCTTGTGAATTTGTCTGAATTACTTATAATCTACCATATTATGATATTATGATAAATTGAAATAATGAGTATATTAATTTGAGTTTATTATTTAAGTAAATTCCTAAATGCCTTATTTTACAATTGTTAATAAATCAAACCAGCAATAAGGGGGGCATTAGTCGAGGAGATAATCGATCAAATACGAGAAAAAAGACTTTAAATACAAGTGGGATTGCTCCCCCTCAGTGTTCTGTTCAATTGAAAAATATTTCGGCCAGCAGCCATCGTAAAGCTGAATTTCTGAACATGCAATAAATTATTTAATTCAGCACTTTTTGAAACTACTTGATCGGTGAATCCCATCAAAGAGCTCGAGTAAAATCTTTATACGACTGATTCTTACATCGTTTGTTATTCAAAAAATACCGATTATCAATTCACACAGTTTCAAATGCATCAAATAAAACAAGTATGATGTCGACATCATTGATGACTAGGATTTTCGTTACAAAAATTTGTCTCAAACATTCTTCAACAGAAAAATCCTTCCTGTAAAATTTATTCTTTGAACTTGTCTTCTCTTCTGATTATTCCCTTAATAAACATGAAATATATGATATTAGTTTACTTTTTTCTTCTTGTTCATTCAAAGGAGCTTTCCAAATGTTCGTTTTCCTCTTTAAGCATCACATTGATTGGAAAAGTTTGAAATACAGCAATTAGCTATTTACTAATATTAGTTATAATAGATTCTATTGCAAAAGAAATAATTCTGAATCACAAAAAAGAATTTCAAAGATTCTAAGGCTAACTTTTGGATGATAATTCCGTGCAAACCAGGTAAAGTTTAAAATAAAAAGTTCTCATTGATCTCATAATATTGAGAAGCTGAATATTCTTCAGAAAAATAATAAAAACTATCTGTCTGTTCATCAATCACAGCCTATTTTCTGCGAAACTACTTCACAAAAGAGTTCAAATTTGGTATCTATGCACGATCGTAGAGCATAAATAAAAAAATATATTTTTTAGAACAAAATAAGAAAGCAAATAAATAGCTTTCAAAATTGAAGATATTCAGAGAAAAAGAAGAAAATTGATATTTCCTCAATTAATCTAATAAACTAAAGAGCATAAATATTTGAAAAAATAAAAAATATAGGGCTTTTGTAAAAGTTTACAGGAATATATTAATAATTTTTCTCAATATACTTCTTAGGGATAAAATATACAATGTAATATTGAGATTTTATTTTCTACCCACATAGAACAGTCTATTGTTACGTAATATAGAGGAATAAAGAATGAAAGTGATAAAAGTTAAATTGAAAATACTTTGACAAATGAAAGAAAACACACCGTCACATTGATTATTACTGCGTTATCTCAACGTCCATTTAAGCGAAGGTGAAGAAAGTTAGACATAATCACTTTTCACTAAAGAACAAAACTACAACTACTCTTCATGCTCACTTGGCAATTCACATTTAACAAGAGAAAATCTGTACGTCAGTCAGGTGGAAAAAAAATTGCTTCTTCGTGACGGTACAATTCAAAATATTATTAACTTTTCATATTAAATCGTTCATCACGCCGACTTATGCAACATGCACTAACTGATTTACATGCACTTAACTGCATTATAGATGATGAGAAATACTTTCGATGTTTGATTGCTGGAAAAATCTATCCTATTTTGTGTAGCCCTCACAACAAATTATAGTCAATGGAAATTATTAACTCTATATAGAAAAAATTAGATGTGAATAGATTATGTCACATATAAGTATTTTTTTGTTTAATTAAGCAAATGATTAGAAAAAAATATATTCATGTATCATCACATTATTGCACTCAAATCTATTTTTTTATTTTCCTAAAATTTTCATATGACATTTTAATCCACAGTTCAGAGATGCACATTTCGATAAATAAAGCAAGCCTACACACATTGACAGGGCTTTTTGTCCAAGCGGCACAATGTAATCAAATAACATCACTATTAACAATCAGACTTACGAGTTTCATGATGCTAAATAAATAACTAAAGGGGGCCGTGCACCACGTTGTTCAAGTACCACCACTGGGTAAACGAAACGCACACAACAATAACAACACAAATAATATAGATTCTACAACACACCACCTGAAGAGGTTCAGACGTTGGATGCGGGGCGATTGGACATAACGTTAGTTTTATATCACCTGGTGCAACCTCGAAGCGCGAGGCCAATCCGCGGAAGAACGCGCTCACATTGACCAGGCGGACTGACGAAGGTTCACCGCGTGCTTTCTGCCTTCTTCAACCACCTCATTATTTTACATATAAGTAATATAAGATTTACTATTGATTAAAATTTGTCCTAATTATATAAATATATCTTTCTAAATTTGATAAACATTTCCGCAATTCTTTCTTGTGAATAACTAACACCTTCATGTCATTGAGAATACCTCCAAATTTTTCTTCATCTCGTCACACAATCATTTTATCTTTATTTTATTCAAAACATACAGGCTGTTTTGTGACGTTAACCTAGTGACATAATCCATAATCTTTTCGCCATAATGAATTCTCAATGTAATATTTTCTCACAAACTTATACAGCAGTGAACAAATAGGTACTCCATTTCCAGTATTTTTCCAACACATTATACTCCAGGAATTAATTAATAACAATACAGAAAGGTATGGTTTCGAAGTTTAGATTTTAGGTTATATAAGGATTTACTTGATATACAGATAATGCTGATGGCGTGAACTTAAGGGTGAAAGATAAATTTTATGAATTACTCCGCATTTTCGATCGTGGAAGTCAGCGGAATCTCCAAAAAATTAATGGTCATGCCTTCCTACGAATACAAACTCTGAAATTCCGCTTTACCACTATTGGGATATCCACCGTCTAGCGTACTGGTCAATATTCACGCCAATTTCGCAATCAACGTCCCAAAAAAGATCCCCCTAAGGGTTTGATCTTCTAAGAATCACAAAATACGTGTTTGTTTATTTGTTTTAAGGACCTCTGTGCAAAATGTAAGTTTCTTAGCGTCCAGAGTTGGGGCTAGGTGTTGATGAGTTTGTGAGTGAGTCAGGACTTTAATTTATATAGGGGTTGTTCACGGTGAGTCTCCTATTAGATGTTTTAGGAGAACTATTTATATTTTGGTTATGAAAATTTGCAGTGGCAATACTATATTTAACTAAAATAATGGGCACTAATTTTCTTATTTTAAATAGAACAGTATTATCATCTGCTGATTTTTTGGGAGCATAAAATGCATAATTTTATATTCACTGCACTGCAAAATTTCTAACCGGAGATATTGAATATAAAACTGACTTATCTATATTGAATTGTTCTGGATTAGGTAGCACAAAATTCCGACATAACATATTAATATGGACGGATAAATTAATGAAACGAAATGAAAAAATGAATATTAAATTGAATAATTTTTGATTTGGGTATAGGAAGTGTTAAATTCTATCAAAGAAGAACAAAATGATTGCAATAAAAAAATGAATGTAAAATTATCAGTTTAAGACAAAACTGTGTTGTTACCTTTATTCTTATGCATGGTGCATGGCACACCATTTTTATTAACATTTGTGTCAATTTAGGTATAGGAAATGCTAAGACACATCAAAATAGTAAGAACTGAACCCAATACAAACATCAAATACAAAGTGTTTTATTTCAAATAAGCCATTTTTTTCATGTTAAAAGTGTTGTAGTTTGGTAAGCTTAACTTTAATGACACCTTGTACATTTGAATGAATTTGTAGGTACTTACAAGCCTCAACTTATCACATAAAATTTATCACATTCACAAAATTTCACTAAAATAAAAATATCTCAAAAAGTATATATTTTTCACATATTGAATTCCGAAGAAAAAGAAAAAAAAAGAACAACTTCAAATAAAAAATATAGTATTCAATTTAAAATAAGAAAATTACTGCCAACTACCGGTATAACCGGATGTGACTGTATGTCGCCATCATATTAATTAAATAAAGCCTTGCCATAAAGCTGGCATATCAAATTTTCAGAACCAAAATAGTTCTCTTCAAATTGCTCACTCACCGTAAATAACCCTGCATCTAAGATTTAAGAAACCCCTTCGTCGGTCAATCATAATTTTTCCACTGGCGCTGGTAAATTTGAAGTTTTGCAGTTACAGGGAGATAGAAGACTTTTGGCACCAACTCCAAAAATATTAGCACCAGTGGAATTAATACTATGTAAGTATATTCTTTGCTTAAATTTAAATGAAGTTGGATATGGTTTCTTGGTGTCTTCTATAACTTTACCATTTCAATTTCCGAAAAATGACCCCTCCAACCCCTTTGGAGGAAGGCAATGTTCTTTTTTGACAGAACCCCAAACGGAGGAGGTATACAATTCGACTGTGTGCTTTTTTTTTGGTTTGTGCGCGCCTTTCATATAGTAATCGTATTCCGATTTTGATGATTTTTGATTCATTTGAAAGAGGAGCCTTGATAAATGGTCCCATATTCATAATCCGACATCTCCTTCCCTCCGATGGGGCAAATTTTCTCAAAAATTGAAAATCTGAGGTGGTATAATTAAAGATAGGACAATTTCAAAAGAGTTACGGTTTTCGAGATAGACGCATGTTAAATTCTCAAATGTGCAATGTGGAGAGGGCGATTTCTGTCGAAAATTGAAAATCTTTGGGCAGTACATGAAGGACATAATTATTTGTAGCAACATTTATAATGAACATTTTCCCCTTAGTGTTACGGTTTTCGAGTAAAATCGATGTTAAAAAGGTAACAACTAAAATATTCAAGCCTATTTCCGCAGCGATGTTCTGTTCTCAATAATAACAACTACAAGCAAGGAATATACGTGGGTAATAGGATCAGTACTATCTTCATTGGTATTAGTGAACGCTCAACGATTTTCGTGACACTCAAAAGTGTGAAATGAATATTTTTGACAAAAATTTGACCAACGTTATTAGTTGGTGCACTGAAAAGTATAAAACAATATTAATTCTATTGGTGGTGGTACTTGTGAAGTTGGTGCCAAAAGTTATAAATCTACCTGCAACTGCACAACTTCAAAAGTAACAGCACCAATAGAATTAATATTAATTCGGTCTAATTTTTTGTAAAAAATATTTATAAGACAAAAGTTCGTAAAATCTTGACTTTGGAAATGCTTTGTTTTCAAGATATAGGATGTTCACTTGTAAAAGAAATGTTTTTTCATAACTATCTTAAAGATCTTTACCCAATTTTGTTTCAATTGGACAGTGTTACTTACAGTGTTGAGGGGTTAATTTACCCCTAACTTGATAAAATTTATCATGTCCAGAGGTGTCCTTGAATTTTTCTCCCATCTAATTAAATATCCCTGAAAATGAAGAAACATGGGGAAAAGCTTTTTGGAAACTATCAAAAATTTATATTTTTAGTTTGCAGTGACATTAAAACTCAAATTCCTCCTACAAGGACCGATGCCATATTCTAATATTTTTGAATGTCCCCTGTACATACCTACTTAAATTTCGACGTCTCTAACCGTCTAAACTCTATATCCTCCGCCCCATTACCTACCATCTGCAGGGAGGCATTACTTCGCGGGTGGCAACTTATGCCTTACTCAGCCAAAGTATGATGATAATGCACCTATTGTTGTCAGTTTGTCTCTTTTCCTATTTTTTCTGTCTTCGTGATGTCATTGAGCTTTTGAATAATCATTTTGGTGGACTAAAGAGGAACACATCGCGTCTCAGGCTTCTTGAAACTCCAGCAATATTTTCGTATACATATGTACTTTTAAGTACACACACAAAGACATCCTCAGTCTTTCACTTGAAGGTGTAAACTGGGTTGGTGTAAAAAAGTAGAAATTTGAGTTGATTAAAAGCACCGGAGTCCCTACCATAGTTGGTTATTATGCTGCCATATTCATGTTTCAACATAAATAACATAGATCACAATTAATTAATAATATTACAAACTTGTATTGAGTATAGTTACTTCTTCAAACTTTTAAGTGACTTTTTTATTGACCTTTCAAAAACATTTGACATCGACAATATATTTAGTTATTATAGGTATACAAAGGTTTTTTGAAATGTATCAGTTTGAATAATAGTATCTACCGTTTTACTCAGTTGTCTAATCAATTTATTATTGAATTCCATGCCTCTTGCCATAGTTGAAGCTTATGCTGGCTTATGTTTCGAATTAAAATTGATGTTACTTGTTATTTGATTTCCGGCTATAAGTACCTAGAGGTTACCAAGCAACTACATTTAACCTTTAAACATAAAATTATTCATTGATCATTTCACATGTTTCTAAAAATCTCAAGAACTAAACGTAAAACCTATAGTTTTCTCGAACTACTCTTTTAACCAGAATTTTTAAGTATTTTCATTTCTTTTCATCTTGTTGTTTAAGTGTCGTACTCGGATCCGTGTGGAAAGCGACTTATCTGCCTTGTAGTTGTTTTCACAGACCCTCGGGGACTTTAATGTGGATTCCGAACCTCTGATATGTCTCAAGATAAATCTCAAGTCACACCCTTCCAGATAAGCTATAAGTACTAGGGAGATATACTCTCGCTGGTTTCGCGGGTGTTGGTCATTTGGGGGCGCAGGCACCTTTTGTTAATCCGGCAATTAGCAATTCCTTTGAAGGGAGGGGCGCTTTTAAGGTATTATAATTTCCTAGAATCTCACCTTCCTGATCATCAACATTATTAGTTGGGCGAATTTCCTTAATTGTTGAAATGCTGAAGACATTGTGAATGTGTGATCATGGAATCGATGCTCCTCTTTGAAAAAAGTTAATATGTTACAGTAGTTACCCGTTTTCAAAAGATAAAGAAAAGTGTGAAAATTGGTATATACTATTTCTTAAGGTACCCATACATGATAGAACCTCTTCATGAACTAGAATTCAAGTATGTTAATGAATACTTGACATTCAATAACCAATTTTGACACAAAGTTGAATTGTAAGATACCAAGAAATGCCCTTCATATCAATATCTAATACAACAGGTAATAAATATGATCCACTACAATCCAACTGTAAATTATCATTTATGGTAACTATAAATTTAAAAATTATTTTGTCCTATCTATCCTATCTATCCTATCTTTTAGCAATGTAGGGTTGGAATTAAGTAGTAGTAAATTAGAAAATATACCTAATAATGAAATTAAACCTCCTCCAATTCAATAATTCAATATTTCTTAAGCCTGCTTGTAAATATGAGATAATAAGAATAATAAACAATTTAAAATTAAAAGCAGGTGGTGTAGATAATATAAACATTAAATCGATTATTGTACCTACTGTCGAAATATATAAGTGAGACACTAGTTCAAATAATTAACATAAGCATAGAAAATTCTATATGACCCGAGGGCCTTAAACTGTCTGAGATAATTCCTTTCTTCAAGGGTAAGAAAAAACATTTAGCTTTAAACTACAGACCATTGACCACTAAGTTAGAGTTATTTCCTTAATTTCTAGTTTGGCAAAAATTATAGAAAAAGTCATACATTGTACTTATAGTCCAATTTGCAGAAAAATATCAAATATTCTCAAAAAACAATTTGGATTTATGAAAAAAAATGGAGCTAAAGATGCCTTAAATAACATTACTAATTTAATATGTGATAATATAGATAAAAACAATGAAACAGCTATTACATTTCTCGATCTTGCTAAAGCATTTGATACCTACAGTTAACCACGAGATTTTACTGGACAAAATATATAATTATGGAATAAGAGGAAAGGCACATAAGCTTATAACGAATTACTTGAACAACAGGCAATAAAGTTAAAAGTAAATAATTGTGTAAGTATTTATAAAGTAGTAATTAGTGGAGTTCCTCAAGGTACAATATTAGGTCCTCTACTATTTACTTTGTATGTACATGATTTACTGACTAGTATGCCAGATAATAGTATCTTATGCAGATGACACTAACGTTATATCTGTTTGAAATAGCAGTTGAAGATAATATGAATCACTTAATAAATAAGGTTCACAGATGGCTTGTTTCTAAGAAACTATCGTTGAATTTAGGTAAAACTGTTTTTGTGACTTTTGGAAGTTATTGTGATAGTGTCCCGGATACACTGAATATACATTTAAATAGAAAAAAGATAAATAGAGTAGAAGAATGTAAATATCTGGGGGTAATATTTGATTATAGATTAAAGGGGGATAAACACAAATTATTTGGTTAAGAAAACAAAGTATTTAATTTTTATTTTTATAAACTTTCTAAATTTATGAATACAGATTTACTGATAAGTATTTACTATGCCCTTTTTCATAGTATAATTAGCTATGGAAATATTACATGGGGAGGAGCGTTTAACATTAGTTTAAATAGCTTGCAGAAACTTCAAAACAGAATTCTAAATATTATTTCAAAAAATTAATATCTATTAAATTATCCTCTAAACTTAGAACGAATCTTTGCTTATGAATCATTATTGCATCACTATAATGCACTAAAAAATATGTATATCAACTCTAATAGTTTAGCAAGAAAAAAAAGCATTAATTTGTCCACAATACGAAAATCCATAAGCAGCAAATATAGTTATATCAAAGTCATAAGTCTTTACAGTGAATTAGCGAACGAAATGAAAAATTTTAAAAATATATTTAATAACAAAAAAAGTCTTAAGAAATGGATTATCCATAATATATAATAACGAAACAACTTTAAACAAATTATAATATAACTATTGCTACTTGATGGAAAAACTGTTCTATATAAATAATTATATTGGTAGATTTAAGAATTAGTTTAAATAACCAGCCCGCTTTCAGGTATATGTCATACCTCTGTAGGAAATTATTTATATGGTATTTTGTAGGTACATGTAAATACTGGGAAATAAATTAATAAATAAATAAATAAATAAATTGAAGGTATTTTCTATTACAATTCCATTTTTGTCATTTTGGTGACGGTTACTCAAGAGAATTGATGTTGTGAACAAAGTTGATCAACTTGCCCATACACACATCAACACGTTTCAAGAACCCTAGGCTCTGCCCACGAGTCACAAAAGCGTTTTAGGTCTCTTCAATCTGCCCATACGTGTATGGGGTCCATTAGTTATAGTATATTCTATAAAATAATGCGGCGCCCAAATGTCACCGTTATACTGTTGTACCCAGGTAGTAAAAGTGATTAAGCCCACCGCTCCCAAGAGTCCCGAAGGAATAAAGTAAATCCTGAACGCCGCGCCCAACTGACTTGTGCCCGGTTTCCCGAGGCTTTGCGAGAGGACAAAAATCTCCTTTAGCGACAGTTTTTAGGGGGAAGGAAATGTTGGATTTTTTTTTAACAAAGGCAGTGACATGATCTGGTATCCCTGAGAGTTGTCTAAATCTAAAGTTCAATTTTATAACTAGATTATGGAAGAATTAAACATCATGATATCAGTGGATCTTATATGTTTACTATTGTATTAATTTGTAAGTGTCCATTGAAATAATCAATGGTCTATATTAGAGGAACAGAGAGAAACTGGCAGCACAAGACTAGAAATTTATAAAATTCAAGAGAAAGGCGTGATATTTCCTATTTCTTTCCTAGAAACCTTATTTTGAAAAGTTATTACACATATTTATTAGTCTTTCTCGCTAGTTTTTATGCTACAATCTTCATCATTTATCCAGTAATGGCACTTTATACTTATACCTGACCTTGTTCAAGTTTAATTTTGATGTGAATCAAAGCCTTGCCAACTATAGTACCTTGAATTTACCCCTGAGACACTAGAGTGTTCAGTTTGAACGTCCGTGAACTCAAATATATTAATGTGAAGTCATCCTCAATCTTCGGCCTATCTTTCAAATTTTAAAATAATCTAGATGTTTCAAGGTCCCTGGACTCGCATGCTGTTTAAAAGTATGTCTGCATGTCAATGGACGTATACTTGTGGCTTATTTTTGCCTAGAATATTTCGGGAACTGACAATTTTGATGTCGACATTGAATTGTTATCATCAAATCCATAGATACGCAACTAGAACGGGATTTTGTTTTCAATAAAATTTGTTGAGTAGTTTCCGGTTAACTGAGAAAATAGCTTAAATTTATGCTGATATACTGTACTAATGCTAAGGCAGAAGCGCCAACCACGATTTGTAGTCATTATGCTCGATAATCCTACCCTTAAACTGAAGGCTAGCTATAGCATCCTTGTCCAGTAAAAACAATACCTATTCAATTTCTAGAAGGCATTGTCAGCTTAATTTAAAAATAAACTATTAAAAATTAAAAAGTCCTTGAAATGTACTGGAGGTACGTGATAGGTAAATGCATATAATTAATAATCCGAGTACGTGTAAGGCAATTAAAAAAGGCTATAGAAGATAGCGCAGAAGGACCATCAAATCAATCAATACCTGCATATTTCAGTATTTCAGTAAAAACTATCAAAAATTCTAAACTATCGAAATTGCAGGTGCATATTTGAAGTTTCTATTCTGTATTTATTACGCTAGTAGGTACTTTGGTGATCATTATGATACTGAATTGTACTTTTCGTTTGAAACAATAGAAGTCTGAATAAAAAAAAAACTTTTTCCAGATTATTCAGCGCTCCGCCATCCAGTTATTCCATAAAATTGTTTATTTCAACTGATTTTATGAATTGACTGAAGTTCTATAAAAGTAAATAAATACTTACAAAATCTCAAACTATTATTCCAATGTTCTATCGACCAGTTGAATAACCTTTCTGAATTTTGTTTTGAAGATGGTATATTTTTTATCAGTAAATCCATTATCGTAAACACAATCAAATTACATTAAAACAAACCTCACATATCAAATTATAACAACTAACTGAGGTAATCAACATGATATACATATTAATATAACTAAAGTAGTTCAGAATAATGCAATTTATGTAGATAGATAGATAATGATGTAACTTGAAACACCTATTAACAATACCATGTTTCTGATCACATCACAGTCTTTTGTCATTTTGCTTCAATAGAACAGTAAAAAATTTCACGTATGTTATGCGAAATCCTAATCCCTTTTTCTGATATACCTTCTTATTGTGAGTCCACATTGCTAGTAGATTCTCCACAACATTATTTATTGGCTCAATAGATTGATCTCGTCTGCAATAAAAGAAATTTCACGATAATGGTGGTGCCGAGATTGCTCACATACCTTGGTGTGTTAAAGATCTTAATATTGATTGGAATAAACCCACAGTGGAAGGTCCTGATTAGAATGAACAAATATTATAATAAAATTTCATTATTAAGTAAAATTTTTATATTTGTCCAACCCAAATTGGTTCATTAGATTTTAGTTGTTGTCTTTTACTTTGCTTCGGCTGGACAGGTTCAGGTATATTTCTACATATAATAATATTTAGGACCGTAAGCTACATCGGCAATACAGGACAAGATTATTGTGTACTTAATCAGTTTGAGGTAGATCGGCGATTCTGCAGTAAAAATTGCAGTGGTCCACGAACGCTATCCTGAAGAACACCGAATTTTATAGATACAATTTTGACTGCTACTCATTTAATTTTTCAGAATAGTAATAGGTATGATTTGATGAGTTCATTGTTGCTGGTTGTTGCATTGCATTTTGCTCTCACTATATCCTATCTCAATTTTTGATAACTTTTTTCTAACCAAGATCAAGTCATTGAATTTATTTAGGAATGTAATCAACTGGTGCTCTATGGTTGGTGAAGAACCAGAAGGCTGGCAGCTAATAGAGCATAGGTGTGCTTTTGGTGATTTGTGAGGGTATTTTGTCAAATCTATTACATAATGGTTGTTGGTATTCTATGGCACAGCCTTGATAATTTCCTGGATGGTCTTGCAGAAATAAGACAACATTTGATTGGAATATTTTCTATTCTATTTTAGTTTTGCTTTGTTGACCGCATGTAACACAGTTGAAAAAGCAGTACATTTTACTATGGCATAAACTTGCTGTCATGTATTGTTCCTTGGAGCCCCTATCACTATTTTCGTGTTTCATAGAAATAATTGTACGAATATTGTTGGTTAGTTTCCTGTACCTTAAGATCTAAGAAAATTAGTACTGATATTTTCTTAGAAAATGTAACTAACATTAATAATGTAGACGTTCTTGATATTTGTAGTGGAGTTGATATATAAAAGTGGAGAAGCCATATCACATTCTCTTTCATTATTCAATAGATATTAAGAAGACCCTACATACAGGTTTGGAAGCTGGTAAAAGACAACAAAAAACAAACTTCTCGTTTTAACCACTTCAACCTGGTGTACCAAAGATAGATCAGCCTCGAGCTTCCTTAAACTAAATTAATCGGAGATTTTCTCTATGCGTATACATTATACAGCCACGTGCAAGTACAACCAGCAGAGAAATAGATAAATATTTTTTACAAAAAATTGGACCGACGTTATTAGTTGGTGCACTGAAAAGTATAAAATAATATTAATTCTATTGGGGCTGTTACTTTTGAAGTTGTGCAGTTGCAGGTAGATTGATAACTTTTGGCACCAACTTCACAAGTACCAGCCCCAATAGAATTAATATTATTTTATACTTTTCAGTGCACCAACTCATAACGTCGGTCCAGTTTTTTGTAAAAAATATTTATTTCACACTTTTGAGTGTAACATTAGTCACGAAAATCGTTGAACGTTCACTAATACCAATCAAGATAGTACTTATCCTATTACCCACGTATATTCCTTGCTTGTAGTTTGTAGTTGTTATTATTGAGATCTCAGAACATCGCTGCGGAAATACGCTTGAATATTTTAGTTGTTACCATTTTAACACCGATTTTACTCGAAAACCGTAACTCTAAGGGAAAAATGTTCATTATAAATGTTGCTACAATTAATTATGTCTTTCATGTACTGCAAACAGATTTTCAATTTTCGACAGAAATCGCCCTCTCCACAGAGCGAAAATAGGTATATTTGACAATTTAAAATGTCTCTATATCGAAGACCGTTACTCTTTTGAAAAAATGTTCAATTTAAACGTTTCCGGATATTGTCCTATCTTTAATTATACCAACGCAGATTTTCAATTTTCGAGAAAATTTGCCCCCTCCACCCCCTTCGGGGGCGGTTTTCGGAGGGAACGAGATGTCGGATTCCCATTATTATGAGTATGGGACCATTTCTCAAGCCTCCTCTTTCAAATGAATTAAAAATCATCAAAAAAAAAGAAAAAAGCACACAGTCGAATTGTATACCTCCTCCGTATGGGGTTCGTCGGTCAAAAAATGAGCTTTGCGTCTCACTATCGATGACACTACTTGCTACCATTGTAAGGTATCGGAGTTTACAGACCTACCTATATAACTATGAGTAGATGGACGATGTATTTATTCTTCTTTCAAATGCCTAGCTGCCTAGTTAGCTTTCGATATGTTTCTAGTGTATGAGTTTCGGCTTATACAATTTAATTTGCAACAGCTCAAGTAAAGTAGGTTACATCTTTTAAATTTTCACAGAAAATATCAACCATTTCTGCAAAATTTAAGTACATCAAATCGAAATACTCTGTTTTAATCATTACAATCGATCTTTGATAAATCATGGAAATGATTTTGGATTTTTTATAGGTATGGCGATTTGGCGATCCTGGTTCATTATTTTCAAACTTCCAGATTTTAAAGCTTGTCTTAAATTATAGATGGTGGAAGCTGTAGATAACTAACTTTGGGCTTGCATTTAAAAATGTGTTGGCAAAACTATGAACATTTTTTATCTATAAAAAGAGAGACAGATACATAAATTGAACTTAATCAAAGAGAAACTAGCTAACAACAATTGGTTATTGGTTAATCCGTTTGGGAGCTATGCCATAAACAGATATCCACAATAAACTCAAATGGCTAGATAAACCTTCCGATCAAGTCACCTTTCAAACAAAAAGAAAATCAAAATCGATCAATCCTTTTGGGAACTACGATGCCGTAAACATCTTCAGAGATAGAAATTAGAGATAAAATACATTTCTGAGCATGGCTATTAAGTCCTTATTGAGATCCAGACTTGAATTAAAGGACTCAGGAATATTCATCGATAAAAAGGAAAATTAACTGGATATCACCATAAAGGTGTGACCAGCACAGTTGTAGTTTTTTTTCCACAAATCTCATTAGAGATTTATATCATTTATTAATTTTCATAGCTTATTATCAACGCATGAGTGACACCATATTGATGTACCTACCATAACCGCGATGTCTACCAATTATCTCGTTAAAAGTAAATAAAGCCATCAAACCGTAAAACCACCAACTTAACCGATTGTGATGGCAGTTGTGCAATTGTCAACATTGACTTATTTACCAATCAAGCCGAAAAGATTAGAAAAAAAATCATGATGACCTGCGCTAACTGCTTCTCTATTCAACCATATAAATTATTATTGTCTTCTGTCAAATAATAGGTACACGTTATCATGCGATAGATAAAAGAAATTTAGGATTGAACTTTCTCAGCCATACACTAAGGCTGTGTTCACGGAGTCACTATCTACACTATCAATGCAAACACCAGCAAATACTACCGATGTCATGAAGTCAATTGTGTGTTAGTGATAGCAAGCTCCATGAACGCTATTTTGCATTCAAATTCTGTCAGGTTAAGGCACAATAAATATTAATGAGTTAAAAAAATTTACTTATTTTTGACCGACAAACCCCAAACGGAGGAGGTATATAATTCGACTGTCGGCTTTTTTCTATTTTTTTGTTCGAGCGCGCTTTCTATTTTTTTGTTCGAGCGCGCGAAATGGTCCCATATTCAAGAAAATGCAAATCCGAAATCTGCTTCCTCCAAAAACCGCTCCCGGGCAAATGTTCTCTAAAATCGAAAATCCGAGATGGCGGAATTAAAGATAACAAAATATTCGGAAACGTTTATATTGAACATTTTTTCAAAAGAGTTTCGGTTTTCGAGTTTCTGCGATGTTAAAATTTGAAATATGTGTATTTTCGCTACATGGAACAGGTAATTTCTTTAGAAAATGAAAATCTAAGAACGGAAAATTAATGACCAAATTATTTGTAGCAACAATTATATTGAACATTTTTTTCCATAGAGTTGAGGTTTTCGAGTTACAGCAGTGGTAATGTCAATAATATGCGTATTTCGACGACGATGTTCTTAGATTTCTGAATAATAGCAAATACAAGCAAAGCATACATGGATAATAGTGAACGTTCAACGATTTTCGTGATAAATGTAACACTCAAAAGTGTGAAATGATATTTTTTTTAATTACATCAAATTTATATTGAATGTTCATGATTTACCAATACCTATTTCTAAATTTTTCTTTATTAATCTTATTTTTTTCTGTGCATTTTATGAAAAATTGCTTCGAACAGAATTTTTAGGTCCTAATTATATCTATAACTTGAAATTATTTTTGATGATATCTACACGACGGCCCTTTTTGGATAATTTTTTCAAATGTTTGAACGGTCGCCATTTTGAAACTACTTACCCGATAATGCCCAATAACGAACTCGACCGAGATATTTAAGAGATTGATTTTTGTAGCAAATTTGAAGTTGATACCTCCAAAACTGCGAAAAAGTATTAATGAAAATCCGGTAAGAAATGAAGCAGTAGAAGTAGCTGTTCTGGGTTATGTTAATGACTCCAACATTATGTACCAGAAAAATGTCTGATGTAAATGAAGATGATAATGACCGCCGTTTACAATTTTGTGAAGTAATGTCAGAACAAGTCTTAATTCATCCGAACTACCTTTTTAACCTTTGCTTCTCGGACGAATGTTCATTTTTTCTTAATGGCACTGTCAATCGCCATAACTGTCGCTACTGGTCAGACACTAATCCAAGGATTTACCATGAGGTTCATACTCAAAATCCTCAGAAATTAAACATATGCAATGGTATTTTCGGTGATCACATAATTGGACCATTTTTCTAGCCGGGAAATTTAAATAGAGATACTTATTTAGACTTGTTGGAGAATGCTGTCTACCCAGCGCTGATCGAAATTATGGAAAATGAGCAACGCTACCAGGAAAAAAATCCAATATTTCAACCAGACGGGGCGCTCCCACATTATGCATTACCCGTACGCCACTTTCTGGTTGAAACGTATCCTGGTAGATGTATAGGGAAAAGGGGGTGCTATCGAATGACCTGCGAGATCACCCGATTTATCTCTCCTTGATTTCTTTGTGGGAGGACATCTAAAATCCAAAATTTACGCCACCCAGCCCGAATCCTTAGAATATTTACGGAACCGCATTACTCATGAATGCCCACAAATTACACCAGATGTTCTTCACAATGTGCGAGAACACTTTGAACAGTTGTTGTACTATTATATGGAGGTGAATGGCGGACATTTTCAACATTTAATAAGATAACATGTACTACTCAATAAAAACAAAAGTTGGCGGGTCCGAGGTTTTTTTAAATTGTTAAGTACAAAGCCGTAAACCTTGCTGAACTGTCTTCGATGGGCCACCCTGTATATAAACTTTAAAACAAGTTTTTTTGGTTCTACTTATGGACATATAACAACATGCGGTTAGAATTTTTTCGGGATTCAAAAGTGTGAACGATCGCAATAGGTACCTACATTTCTATAAAAAATTTACCTAAAAATCTAGTGTACATTCGAAAAATACTAAAAACAACTTAATTTGTTTTGGGGAGTGGAGAGTTAGTTATAGTTTTTCTAAGTTGTTGCACGAAGGACAGTCTAGGTACTAACTACTTATCCGGCATAGCGATACCTACCACTTCTTCGAACGTTTCTCAGTTGGAAATTGAAATGCTTAAAAATTAAGATTAATAAAATGATATCTGATAAACATTATATAAGAAATGAAAAAAAATAAAACGCTCCTACTTATATAATTCTAAAGAGTCAAAGATCATATCTGATAATTGAGGTGTTGAGAAAAGTTTCTACATCGCATTATGTTTGTTTTAGCAGCTCCCCTGACAAATAAGTTTGCCAATTTAACTTGAATATCAAATCAATTATTTTGAAAACTTTGCTGATGTATCATAGTTAGACATCGAATATTAATTTGTTAATCGAATACAAAAAGCAAGTCCTTATGCCATATGAAGAAGTGATTTAAGTACTGATTTATAATACTAACATATGGTAGGCAGGAGATATATTTTTATCATTCTGCAAACTGAAGGTACTGATTACGTCTTATCCTTGTAATAAAATTTATTTAAATTTGCAGAATATTCATAAGTAAGTTAATTTTGTGTAATATTGCTCAAGTATTCAACTGAAAACATTTACCCAAATTAAGTAATTGAATGATCATGATCATGATCTCAGTTGTACAGGGTATCCTATTTTCAACATTTTGAGAGGCTATATATAAAATTAAAAAAGTAATATAAATATCATGTGATTTTTTAAGAGTTAACTTTATGTGATAAGAACAAATTTAAAAAATTCTCACTTGCTGAATTTATGAGAGAAAATGAAAACATAAAGTACTCAATAACTCGAAATATAACTTTCTGATTAAAAGAGCTGAATACAATTTTCTATAAAAGATATCCGCTATAAAATGAACAGATTGGATAAAAAATTTGTCGGATCCAACTTAATTTTTTCAGTGAGTCACCGTAGATATTTTAGACTGTAGAGATTAAATTTCCATCGTAAATATACAGGGTTTTCCTAAATAACATGTACATATTACACAAGGGGGTAATTCTTTAGCGTATTTACTAGTACTAAAAGTTTATACATATATTACTGAAATTTTAAGGTTTTTTTTCTTTTTCTTTATAGCTCCTTTTTAGCTCCTGCTAAACATATACAGGCACAATTACGAGTTCAAATGCAACCTGTCAAAATTAATAGCAACAAGAGATTATCTTGATAAAAACCAGAGCCTACTAGACCATTTAAAAAAAAAAACTTTTTTATCTGATGAATTATAGATAACAAAAGCAGATAAATAAAACGGGACTCTATACTAAAACTCAGCTGTCCGTCCGTCCGCCCGTCTGTGTGCGGGCTGTATCTTATGAACCGTAATAGGTAGAGAGTCGAAATTTTCAGAGAATGTATATTTCTGTTGCTGCTACAACAACAAATACCAAGTCCGCATGTCCATCTGCCGTTCCGTCTGTCGTCTTCGCTTTTACAATGGTAAGGAACCCTTCTTGTGAGGGTTTGACTGGCACTTAGCCACTTTTTTTTTGATTTAAGTTTTAGTCTGTCTAGCATTATTGTCTTGCACTTGCATTTTATGTGCTTAAATATTGAGTTTATAAGCCAGATGTGACCCAAACTGAATATTACGATACCGCTATGTCGTTGCATGCTAACAGTGTGACCTGTGACGCAATGTAGGTATAAATGATGCATGTAAATGGGTGTATCATAGATATGGAAGTGACCAAAAAGCGATTACATTTCCAAAACTACCAGAAAAACATGCGACATCTACAGAGAGTTTGAATGCAGCCGACGAATAAACAGACAGACGGTCAAATTCATCTATGAACTAATGAATTCGCTCCTTGCAGCACGAACCAGCAAACACATATTTATATGATTAAGTACACTTGGTTTCTGGTATTTTGAGTAAATGATATGTGATCAAATACAGGGGGATAATATTCTCTTTCTGATTAAATGTCCTCGCATGCATATAACTGCTATCTACGGTTATACATAATTATCCGGTGTAAGGCACTCTTTCATAAGTATCATTAATAATTACATATATTATTCTCTGGACATATTGATTGACGCCTAGATAATATTCCAACTCCAAAGTACGATATATAGGTATGAGAATGTTAAGCTAAAGCAGTTCTTACCACGTTCTCTTTCAGTATCCAGTTATTTAATTACATTACATGATCCTTTGTTTCTGACGAGCTTATGATTCTCTAATGGAATTAAAAAATTTCCAGAGAAAAATTATGAAAGGAAAATTATTAATAGTGTGACGGGAATTTATATTAAAATTGGGTTCGATTTATTTTCACTTATTTATTTATACCAATAACCACACGACTATATACACATTTATATTCACACTCGGACTTTATACGACTTTCTACTGTCTATGATCTATGATCGACTGACTATCTATCACTAACTAACTATCCTGTCATTGCCATCAGCATTATATATCTAACCTAAAAAGCTCTAGATCATTCCTGTGTTGTTTTCGTTGTTTCTGGAGGTTATTTCTCAGTATATGGCTTCGAAAATAGATCAGGACTTATTCTCGTTGCCTCTGATGTCTCCCGTGTTTTCTGGAATGTGCATTGCGTGTGTAGTTCATTAATCGGGTAAGTCTTCACGTTACAATAGAGTTTTTTACTTGAAGATAGAGAAACTAACTTGCTCGTGCCATCGCATCGTATCGCATGCAGTATATATTGTCAAAGAAGATAGGTAATGAGAACTGCTCTTTGCCTGAGTCGGATGGGATTTAGTTGTCTTGTCATAATTATCAGGGTGTGTTCGGATGACCAATTAGAAGTCGATGGCAGCATTAATAATTATACATAATAAATAGATTCGTATAGCTGTTACGTTGAAAGATTATTTCATTTCTTATAAATTCACTATAAAATATAACTGAATTATATAAGCTTATTTATTGAACATAACTGTGATTTTTTCATAATCTTGTCAATATATTCTCAGCCATATTCATGTCATTGCTGCATATTGTGCAATATATAATATTGTAACGGGCATATAAAAATGACTGGGAATTATATATTTTCAAAGTTTATTTATTTACTTTCTATTTATATCACATATTTATTTACACTATTCATATAACTTACACTACACTATCGACTAATATGTACAATTTATATTTACAAATTACACTATTTACAACAGAGCGTTATTTATTTCTTTTGTCGGTCTTCATCGTACAACCGGTCTGCACCGTACTGCCGGCCTCCACCGTACAACACCATACTGCTGGTCTCAACCGAACTCCGGTCTCTACAGTATTCACCGTACTGGCTCACTCGACTGCACCGGACTGACTCGACTGCACTGAGCGACTGCCCCGAACTCCGGACTGACTGACACTGCAGCACTCCTCTCCAATATATAGGCAAACCCCTGCTTCTTGAATCTTCAACAGAAATCTCCCAACGCCACGAGAATAAGCGCGAACTCACTAGAAGCTTCGGGATATCATCTTGACCCGAGCATGCATCTCTGACCAATAGCAGCATGCCCCACATTCACACCACCCGGGCCCCACCAAAGTCCACACTCGCCAAGACGCTCCGCCCTCCGACGAATCGCACACGACTACCTCCACTCCGAACGGCGCCGACACTCGGTCCGTAATCAGAGACCAGTGAAGATGCCAGAATCAGTTCCAAGCTCTATTGTTTCTATAAATCGTTCAATGAACATTCATCTCAAAGGCCGATAATACATATCTGCTTCAATTGAAATTGTAGAGAATAAAACTGAAAAGGATTCAAATAAACCAATTTAATTGAAATTCATGTAAGTTACAGAATATTTGGACACGTTTCGCTTACACTTGCAACAATGTTTCTCTTTTCATGAGGTTCTAGAACATTAATTTCCAAATGATTCAAACTTGAACTGAAACTGAGAATTAATGGACGTCCGAAAATTAATAATTGACTTGAATCAATTCCACCAAACATTATTAAATATGCAAAGTGAATCTCAAAAATATTTAAATGGATATACAAACATTTTAAGTATTTGTTATGAAAAGTGACAAATGATGTTTCAATATCATCCGATTTCAGAGAACTCAACTAAAGGTATTTCTCTATCTTCTAAGGTACACATTTCGAAAGAGATTTTTGGGATTGCTCGATAATATAGCTTTTATAATTAATATCTTACACAGAGGTTCACGAACAAGGTGCCCATATGAGTGTTTACAGAAGTATTTACTCTGTTATTTTATATACAGTGTGCACTAAAAGTCCGTATCGCCCATTTAAATTGTCTCCCAAATGTCACAGATACCTTTTGTTTTGTACAAGTACAAGTGAATATACATAGGTAAATGGTCTCCGTTGCATTCTACAAAGTATTGTAACGTGAAGACTTACCGGAATAATGAACTACACACACTCACAAATGTCACAAACACATTCCAGAAAACACGGGAGACATCAGAGGCAACGAGAGTAAGTCCTGGTCTATTTTCGAAGCCATATATTGAGAAATAACCTCCAGAAATAACGAAAACAACACTGGAATCATCTAGAGCATTCTTTTTAGGTTAGAAATATAAGGTTGATGTCAATGACAGGACAGTTAGTCAGTTACAGATCACAATTGGTCATAGATCAGACAATAGTAAGTATATAGTCCGAGAAATAAGTGTGAATATAAATGTGTATATAGACGGGTAGTTATTGGTTATTGAGACTTTTGTTAGATTTAAGTTTAAGTTTAAGACTCTTTTTTTTAATTTCGTCTTGGTGTAAAGACTTTTTGTTCGTTTTTGTGTTAGTGTGAAGGCTCTTTAGTTCGTTTTCATGTGAAGACTTTTCGTTTGTTTTCGTGTGAATGCGAAGACTTTTTCTCGTGTTTGTGTGAAGAATTTTGTTCGTTTTCGTGTCGAAGACAAATGAAACTGGCCCAAGAGAACGACCCATGTTTGAGAGTGGTCTTGGAGTGGATGCGCCGTAAGGAGAGGCCGTCTTGGCAAGATATAAGCTTACGAAGCCCGGAAGTGAAATCATATTGGAGCCAATGGGACTCTCTTGTGTTAAGAGATGATCTGCTGTATAGAACCTTTAAGTCTGAAGATGGCACTGAATCCAGATTACAACTAGTTGTACCAAAAAGCAAAGTGCCGGAGGTACTACGTCAGCTACATGATGGAGCCTCGGGTGTGCATTTTGGAATCACCAAGACTCTGCAAAAGGTTCGAGAACGATTCTATTGGGTCAATTGCAAAGAAGATGTGAGACAGTAGCGCCGTAAGTGTGAAGTGTGTGCAGCCAGCAGTGGACCACTTGGCGAGTTGGTGTGGATATTGCGGGGCCATTTCCTGAAACGGACAATGGGAATAAGTATATCCTGGTAGCTATGGATTACTTCACAAAGTGGACAGAGGCGTACGCAATCCCTAACCAAGAAGCATCGACCGTCGCCGAGGTGTTGGTGAAGGAATTCTTTTCACGTTTTTGCGTTCCTCTTGAAAGCACGAGTGGCTCTTCAAGAAAAGAACGTTGAGGATCGAAATGTCAGTTTCAACGACTTCATGTCCAACTACGCGGATCGGAAGAAGGTCAGACTCGGTGTGACAGTTGAGACCTTTTCAAACTACCAGCCGACGTTTCTATTCCCCATGTGTAGCGGAGGATCTACGTATGGGCCGAGGAATTGCTCTGGTGTTTAAAAGGAAGTTTGGATGAATTGTCAGCCCAACGACCAAGAGTAGGAAAAGTTCTGCCACTAGCAGATGGTAATCGGAACCTCTTCTATTTGATTACGAAGAAGATGTCTAGAGGAAAACCCACTTACAAGGACATCTGGCATGCACTGAAGGGCCTGAAGAATTTATTCAGGAATTATGACATCAAGAAGTTGGGTCTTCCGAAAATAGGCTGCGGGTGGGACGGGCTAGATTGGAAGATTGTAAGGAGCATGGTCGAATACATCTTCCAGGACGCTGGTGTGCAATCCAAAAGGAGTGTACTCGGGAAAGACGATAGACTGTTATTTCTTCAACAAGGGTGTTTGCCTGGCAGGAACCAAGTGCAGATTCCGCCATGGAACGGAAATCCAGCAAGGTACTACTAAGGATGATTCTGATCGGGACGATCAGTTGCTAAGGAGGGGGCAGTGTAACGTGAAGACTTACCCGAATAATGAACTACACACACTCGCAAATGTCACAAACACATTCCAGAAAGCACGGGAGACATCAGAGGCAACGAGAATAAGTCCTGGTCTATTCTCGAAGCCATATATTGAGAAATAACCTCCAGAAACAACGAAAACAACACTGGAATCATCTAGAGCTTTTTAGGTTAGATATATAAGGTTGATGGCAATGACAGGACAGTTAGTCAGTTACAGATCACAATTGGTCATAGATCAGATAGTAGTAAGTATATAGTCCGAGAAATAAGTGTGAATATAAATGTGTATATAGACGGGTAGTTATTGGTGTAAATAAATAAGTGAAAATAAATCGAACCCAGTTTTAATATAAATCGTTACAGTCAAAAAGTCAAAAGTCAAAAAGCATTTGTTCATCCAAAGTTTACAAAATTAAACTATGAGACTAGTCATTATGTTAATACATATATGTATAAACAATAATATAGTTAGGTATAAAATAAGAGAATAAAATGTGTATATTTATAACACAGATGTGTTAAAGGGATTAAAATTCCTCAATAGTGTAAAAACATTTTATATGTTTGACTTTATTAAAACATTTTGTGCCGAAGTATAGTGGCGAGTTTTGACAGGTACTTAGTCTTGAATAAGGTTGGCGCAAGTTTCCCTATTTCTTGTATCGTAATTGTGAATATTTTCGTTTTTGATCAATATAGTTTACTTTTCATGTACGAATAAGAATGTATGTAGGATATACAGGCAGGGCAGACTAAATATTTTATATTTTCGAAATAGCGTGGAGCATTTCGTCCTTGGATCTGCTCCAGCCATGCTCCGAACTTCGCTCTTTTGTTTTCTAAAGGAACAGGTATTGTTGATGTGTGGTTCCCATGTTAGTTTAGTATCTATATAAAGGCCTAGGAGTTTAAATGATATAACATTTTGCATGCTTTTCCTATGAGATTATTGAGCCTTGGGGTACGCCGGTACATATTAGTTCTGTGTTTGAATGAATTCCTTCAATTACGACTTTTTGGTTTATTCCGTCTAGGAAGGATTTTATCCAGTAATACGCAGTTCCTCGGATGCCTATGTCGCTCATCTTGTTGAGTAGATGTTGATGGTTGATTGTGTCGAAGGCTTTGCTAAGGTCATACAAAAGTCCAACTATTTTTTGTTTCGCATTTAGGGCTTGGTATATAAATTCCATACAATCGTGAATCGCTGTGATTGTAGATTTTCCTTTCCGAAACCCGCTTTGAAATGGTTTTAGTAGTTTGTTATTTTCTAGGAAGGCTATTAGTCTACTTGCAAAGGATTTTTCAAAGATTTTAGCTATTTGACTCTGTAGGCTGATGGGTCGGTAGTTTGTGACTTTGAATCTCGAGCCTTTATTTTTGTATACCAGTATGGTTTTTGATTGTTTGAGGCATTGTGGGAATTCTCCTATCAAAAATGACTCGTTCACTAAATATGACAATGGTGTCGATATTATTGAGGCTACCGTTTTTACCACTGTTCCTTTTATGTTATCTATACCGGCAGAAGGCTTTTTGACCGACGAACCCCGAACGGAGGAGGTATACAATTCGACTGTCTGCTTTTTTTTTGGTTCGTGCGCGCCTTTCATATAGTAAACGAGCTCCGATTTTGATGATTTTGGATTCATTTGGAAGAAGGGGATTGAGAAATGGTCCCATATTCAAAAAAACGCATATCCGAAATCTCCTTCCCTCCGAAAACCGCCCCCGAAGGGGTGGAGGGGGCGAATTTTCTCGAAAATCGAAAATCTGAGTTGATATAATTAAAGATAGGACAAGATCCGGAAACGTTCAAATTGAACATTTTTTCAAAAGTGTTACGGTTTTCGAGATAGACGCATGTTAAATATGTATTTTTGCTATGTGGAGAGGGCGATTTCTGTCGAAAATTGAAAATCTGTTTGCAGTACATCAAAGACATAATTATTTGTAGCAACATTTATACTGAACATTTTTTCCTTAGAGTTACGGTTTTCTAGTTAAATCGGTTTTAAAATGGTAACAACTAAAATATTCAAGCGTATTTCCGCAGCGATGTTCTGAGATCTCAATAATAACAACTACAAGCAAGGAATATACGTGGGTAACAGGATAAGTACTATCTTCATTGATATGGTATAGTGAACGTTCAACGATTTTCGGGACTAATGTTACACTCAAAAGTGTGAAATAAATATTTTTTACAAAAAATTGGACCGACGTTATTAGTTGATGCACTGAAAAGTATAAAATAATATTACTTCTATTGGTGATGGTACATGTGAAGTTGGTGCCAAAAGTTATCAATCTAACTGCAACTGCACAACTTCAAAAGTACTATCACCAATAGAAGTAATATTATTTTATACTTTTCAGTGCATCAACTAATAACGTCGGTCCAATTTTTTGTAAAAAATATTTATTTGCTGTTTGTTTGATAATTTGTTCTATCTCCCAAGGTGTGGTGGGCGAGAGGAACAAGCTTTTTGAATACGACTTGACTAGTTTAGAAACGTTTTTTGTAGTTGTTTGGAGGTTGTTATTGGTTTGTGGGTTTAAGTTTATGATAGGATTATTATCTCCAGTGAAATATTTATTTAAATAGTTTCCTACTTCCTTGGGGTTTGTTATGATTTTTTGGTTTTCCTGGGAAATAAGGTTAATTCTTTTAAATTTCGTTACTCTATTAATGTTTTCTTTTATTATTTTCCACGCTTCGCGACTTATATTTGTTGCATTTAGAATTCTTGTATCGTTATTTTGGTGTTTATATTGTTTAAGAGTCTTCCTATATAATTTCCGAAACTCTTTATATTTAGTGGTGTAAGAGTTGTTGTTAATTTCTTTAGCTAATCGGCTCATTTCGCATCGTTGGTTATGCATTTGTTTGATTTCCGAGGAGCACCATTTTTTTGTTTGTTTTATTTTCGTTTTTTTGATTGGGAAGTTCTGTTCGTAATGGAACCGAAATCGGTCATAGAAAGCAAGAAATTTATCTTTGAACGATTTAGGGGAGTACATTTCTTCCCATGTTTCGGATTGGAGATTGACTGCAAAGGATTCTATATTATTCTTACTTAAATTTCTTTTATAGTATATATTATGCTTTTTGTTTTGTGTGACTATGTTGATTTGGTATTTGGTGCTATTTGGTATGTGTGGTCAGAAAGACTATAATGTCATGTCGGTTCGATTTGGTGTAGTGTTCGTGAATATGTTGTCTATGCAGGTTCTTGTTTGTCCACAGATGCGGGTCGGTGCCTCAAATGTATATTTTATGTTATATTCGAGAAAAAGGTTAGTTAGTATATCCTTTTGTTTTGGAAACTTTGTTGATGCTGAGAAATCTATGTCCACCGCATAATATAAATATATCCTGTGTGTTATAGATGGTGCCTAAAAGATTCTCTAATATATTTATGCAGTTTTTGTAATCACCCTTTGGGCTTCTGTTTATAGAAATAATAAAAATTGATTGATTCTTGTTTACTAATTCTAATTTTACTATGCATGCTTCTAGATCTAGCTCTACAGAATTGTGGTATGGAATAGCTTTATAACTAAAGTTATTTTTTTTAAAAGATGGAAACTCCTCCACGTTGTCATTTGGTACGGCAGTAGAATGTCGCCAGCTGAAAATTTTCTATTTGTATCGTTTTTATTTGTTCTTCGCAGAGCCAGTGTTCATCTATGCATAGGATGTCCAGGGGGTGTTTTTCGGTTAATATGCTTATTGATTCACTTTTACCTTCCATTCCTTGGATGTTCAGATGAAAAATATTGAGATTGTCGAAATTTGAGGAGGTGTCTTCTGTGGTGGGTGTATTTTTTTATTTTGTGTTGAAGCTGGATGATGAACGACTATATTTTCCTTTGTTTGATGTAAGTTGAGTTGTATATCACCCTTGTTTTGTAGACTTTCTCTTTGGCCTTTATCCTTGTCCCGTTGTCTAAAAAATGTGTGTGACTATTCAGTGGATTTCATGAATTATTACTTAGTGTCTGTAGAGTGAAATTGGTGGATTATTTTTTCCTGTTTTGAAATTACTTCGTTTAGCTCTGATTCTATTCTGAGAGCTTCCTGCATGATGATTTTATTTTCCGCTTTCTGCTTCCCGATAAATTTTTCTTTAGCTACAGTTTCGTCAGTAAGCTATTCGATGGTTTTTTCAAGTATAGTTATTTCAAGATCACTAGCATTTTCAGTGATACAGCAGTTGATTATGTGGTCTCTTATAAGAGTGAAGTTCTTTTTGTTTCTCATTACACCTGCTTTGTGAAAAACTTTTAGACAGTTTTGACATATTAGGTAGGATGGAATAGTTTTTGTTTTGCAACATCCAAAATTGGTCATATTATAAGGCAGATAACTCAAGATATTTTTATCGCAATGATAATTTTTCTGTCCCGTACTAATAGTATAGGTAGGTCCAGTAGGTATATAGGTACACATGTGTTATACTTACCTGGCGTAGGGGTTACCGTGATCAATTACATAGGTACAGTATTATTACATAGGTGAGATTGAAGCGTTCTTGGGACATCTAGTTCAAAATATTATCATTTATTCGTTATTAAAATAACAATAAATATTTCTTACCAAAAAATTGGACCATCTCTATTAGTTGTTGAACTGAAAAATACAAAATAGTATTAATTCTACTGGTGCCTGGTACTTTTGGAGTTGGTGCCTACAACAACAAACTACAACGGCCCAAGTTCAGCATTACCAACACCAATAGAATTGATACTATTTTGTATTTTTCAGTGCAATAATTAATAGAGTCGGTCAAGTTTTTTGTGAAATATATTTATTTCACATTTTTTAGTGTAATATTAGTCATGAACATTGTTGAACTTTCACTAATAGCAAAAAAGATTTATCCTAGTTATGGGAGCCACAACGCTGACGGTAAATCATCGTCCGTTCTCACACTAGAAGTGCTGACTCCGTGAGACCGTCCGAAGAACCTTTTCGCATGCGTTTACCCATAATACGTCACTCTATCCTATTATAAATATATGTAAATTAGATCTAAGATTCATTCTGTTCTTTGCTTCCTTGCTTGTAATAAAACTTTTTTTAAACTATTTTCGTTAACCGAAAACCAATATTGGCGCAGTCAGTCGTTTTTGTGCAGTTTTTGGCTAAACTACGGTAGAATACGTATTTTTTTTCCACAAGTGTTTGGTACACCTGAGGACAACGCAAGGACCCAAAGCAGAATCGCTCAACAGAGAAACAACGACAAAGTAAGTCCAAGTTCCTGTTATTTCCTTATTTTCTCCGTATAAGAAAATTTGATACTTCTAGAATAATATACATAACCAACCTTAAGGGAGTAATAATTTATGAGTAATATTGACGATTTAATAGATAATTTTTCAACAACACTTAAAGTAACAAAATGCCAGATAGTAATAACGAACAAATCATTAGCGGCTTAAATATGCTTAAAATGTTTGTTGATACTATACCTAATTACGATGGCGATATGAATTTACTTAATAATTTTATACATGCTTATAACTTCCTTTTTGATAATTTTGGAAATACAACAGATATAAGGGTAAAAAATATTTAATTAGAGTTATTCAAACTAAACTAGTAGGTAGGGCACAAATTCTAGTTGGATCACGCCCAGAACTAACTAGTTGACCGTTGATAAAACGGCTCTTGAGCAATGTTTTGGTGACAATATAAATTTAGAATGTTTAGAGCAAGATCTGTTCAAGGCTAGGCCTAATAGAAACGAGAGTTCTCTTGACTTCGGCAAACGCTTGCAAGTTTTAAGAAGCAACCTTGCACAAAAAATTGCTAATCAATCCATGAATGCTGCTACTAAAGAGATACATCTGAGACAATACGACCAATTATCCCTTAGAACTTACATTCGTGGTTTGCCTACTCATTTGCAATTATTTGTTAGAATGAAAGATCCTAAATCTCTAGAAGAGGCCATTACAATTATTATCGAAGAACAAAATTTTCAATATACCCAGAATCTATTTAGAATGCCTATGAATAATCATAAACTTACCGCTCCTCAACCACCACAATATTATCAATCCCCTATGCAAAGAATTCAATCAAGCTATTCACCCCAACATCGCTTCCACCCACCACAAAATTTCATTCAAACCCAAAATTTACAAAGTCCAGGACCATTTCAATTTCCTGAACCACATTTTCAATCCCAACCAATTCAACAAAAAAATTTCACTAATAGAGAAGTTTTCGGACCTCCTAAAGACGT